>CM046658.1:28428352-29628352 GCA_025594165.1 Tamias sibiricus | reverse complement strand
TATCACTATTCTTGCTTGATTCTAAGAATTTTAAATATGCTCCACTTGTTTCTTCTTTCACTCATTCATCATTCAGAAATTTATTGTTCAATCTCCATGTATTTACAATAGTTTCTATAGGGTTTTTTAGTGTTGATTTCTGTTTTTATGCTACTATGATCTCACAAGATAAAAGGAATTATTTCAATGCCTTTTGTATTTGCTAAGAGTTATTTTGTGGTCTAAAATATGGTATATTTTAGAGAAGGTTTCATGAACTGCTGGGAAAAAATTGTATTTGGCCAGTGTAGGATGAAATATTCTATGAAATATTGTCGAATGTCTACTAAGTTCATTTGGTTTATAATATTTTTCAGGCCCAAGGAGTCTTTACTGAGTTTATAGGTGACCTATCTACTGGAGATAGAGGTGTGTTGAAATCACCCAGTACTACTGTACTGTATCTGAGTCTTTAACTTGTATAGTGTCTGTTTTATGTGATTAGGTGCACCAAAATTTGGAGCATAAATATATATTTTTAAAAATACTTATTTATTTATTTATTTTAGTTGTATACAATGCCTTTATTTATTTTTACGTGGTGCTGAGGATCGAACCCGGGCCGCTCACATGCTAGGTGAGCGCTCTACTGCTGAGCCACAACCCCAGCCCCTGGGGCATAAATATTTATTATCATTTTATCTTCTTGTTGGGTTGTTTCCTTTACCAGTTTGTAGTGATCTTCTTTGTCTCTTATGCTTAATTTTGTCTTGAAGTCTGCTTTGTCCAATATGAAAGTAGCTACTCCTGCTTGTTTTCAGGTTCCATTTGCATGGCATATCAGTTTCCATCCTTTTACTTTCAGCCTGTGGCTGTCTTTGCCTGTAAGGTGAATGTCTACAACAACATATAGGTTTGGTCTTGTTTTTTAATCCATTTTTCTACCTTTTGTCTTTTAATGGGAGAGTTGAGACCATTTGTATTCAGTATTATTGTAGAGAGCTGTTTATTCCTGCCATTTTGATTTATGTCTAGTGTTAAATTTAGTCCTGTTTCTCATTTGCTTAGCTACTTTTCAAATGAGATTTGTTCATTTGTGAACTCTGGGGTTTGTTTTTGATTTCTTCCATATGAAGTATTTCTGTAAGTTTTTTTCTGTAGTGCTGGCTTAGTAGTCATGAATTCTTTCAGTTCTTGCTTATCTTGGAAGGTTTTTATTTCTTCTTAGATTTTGAAGGATAGCCTTTCTGGATATAGCCGTCTTAGTTGACAGTTATTTTCTTTCAGCACTCGGAGCACATTATTCCAAGCCCTCCTGGATTTTAGAGTTTGTGCTAGGAAATCGAGAGTAATTCTGATTGTCTTGCCTCTAAATGTGACCTGACATTTTTCTTTTGAAGCTTTAAAAATTCTATCCTTGTTCTATTAGACATTTTAATTATAATGTATCATGGAAAGGTTCTTTTTTGGTCTTGTCTTTTTGGGGTCTGAATGCTTTCTATATCTGAATGTCTATCACTTTCTCAAGGTTTGGAAACTTTTATGTAATTATTCCCTGAAGAGGTTATCCATTCCTTTATCCTGCATCTCTCAACCCTCTTCAGTTCCAATAATTCTTAAATTTTGTCTCAACATTGTTCAAGAGTTCTTGTATATTCTGGTTATGGTTACTTATTTTCTTGTCTTAACTGTCTGAATGCTCAAGGCTGGCCACTTTGTTTTCGAGCTCTGAGATTCTGTCTTCAGTATGATCTATTCTGTTAGACTTTCAAATACACATTATATTTGATTTAATGTGTCTCATTTCCATGATTTCTGTGTGGTTCTTTTTCAATATCTCTGTCCCCTTATTGAATTTCTCATTCATATCCTATACTGACTTCCTTAATTCTTTTTTTTTTTTTTTGTACTGGGTATTGAACTCAGGGGCACTTGACCACTGAGCCACATCTCCAGCCCTTTTTTGTATTTTTATTTAGAGACAGGGTCTCACTGAGTTGCTAAGCGCCTCGCCATTGCTGAGGCTGGCTTTGAACTCGTGATCCTATGGTCTCAGCCTCCCAAGTGCTGGGATTACAGGTGTGTGCCACCGCACCCAGTCACTGACTTCCTTAATTCTTTCAGTTTTTCTGTGTTCTTTTGGAATCGTTGAATCCTAATCCATGGAGCAACTGGAAATTCAGCCTTCCTTTAATCCACCATCTTGAATTCCTCAGTGAACAGAATTTCAAGAATTTTGTGGTCTGACATAGAGTTGGGTGCACATGGGGAAAGAAATATTGAACTTGAACTTTTAACTCTAGGAGTAGGAATGCGCTTTTACTGCAGATAGTGTTATACAGATGCATTATTACATAGTTTGACATTACTTTTTTTTTTTTTTTTTTTTAAACATGGTATTAGGTATTGATCTTAGGGCCTTGAGCATGCTAGGGCAAGTGCTCTACCTCTGAACTACATCCCCAACTTTTTTTATTTTTTATTTTAAGACTGGGTTTCACTAAGTTACTCAGGCTAGCCTTAAACTTGCAATACTGCCTCAGCTTCCCTAGTTGCTGGCATGTGCTATCACTTCTGACTTGACAGCACATGTTGAGGATTGCAAGCATTACTAAAAAATGGGGGAAAGTGATGTCTTCAGATCTGTACAAGTTATATTAGACCCTGTATACCATGCTTAGAAGCTTAATTCTTACTCTGGATGTCATGGATAGTTCTGGAAAGTGATAAGATTGTCTCATAATAGTTAACTGGTAGGCATTTCTTCTGGGAGAGAACTTGAGAATTCAAACTTCTTAATATTCTAGGGAAAGGAAGAGAAATACATGCGCTGCAAATCTTTTCCTTCTAATCAGGGATGACTGGCTAACAGCACTAGTTTCTAGTTTGTACTGTTTTTATGAGGTAGGTCAAGCAACTTGGCATCCAAAGTAGGGAAAATTGTATCATATTGCTCTTTTCTTGCCTGAAATGGCCTGCAGAGATGCAAAGGCATTGGGTTGTCAGAATGCATTTTTCATTTTTTTGAATACATACTTATACCATATCCAAGTGCAGGTATTGTGGTCCTTTTGCATTTGTGAAAGTGCATAGAAATGTCATTTTCCCCCTTTCTCCATTTAAAGAGGGAGAAACTTGTCTTGCTTGATTTTAATACTGCACCATTTCAGTGCCATGACTCTATGAATGGTTGGTGGAAGGGACATGGAGGTATGTTGGGTCCTGGCATGTGTACAGTGTAAGTGGTTCAACCCCTGGCAATTAATTGCTGCCAATCTTACTTTATGACAAAGTAAGGGGTGCTTTCTTAGAGCTCAGAAATGAAGGGTCAGGTAGATAGTTCCATGTGTAAGGTTTGGCTGCAGGAAGACTGAGGTGTGGTCTCTACCATCCTCATTTCCTTGTTTCCAATATCAGTCACAACATTTCAACCCCCAGTGAGCCAGGAACTGGTGTGGAATAAGTGACCTCACACCTCTCTGCTATCTTTTTACACAGAGAACTCCCATGTTGACTCCTGAGTTTACCTCTTATTAGCAGATAGAGGCATGGGATGTGGGTAGCTGCAGAGAACTTAAATAAGCAAGGACAGCATCCAACGAAGGTCTGTTTCTTGTTTGTTTGTTTTTTTTTTTTCCCTTTGTTTTTTCAGTTGTTTTTTTTTTACTTGCTTGCCGGGGCTGCTGAGTTATGAATGGGGCCGAGTTCTAAGCTACCCCCCCTTTTGGGCCCTAAAAAGGAGTTTTCCCTCTGCCCACAGAAGGAAAATGTAACTTACCCGGCGAGGGTGGACCTAAGGGCAAAATAGCTGGGTGAACCTCTGTCTGGTGAACAGAAAAACCACGCCACACCCAGGGAGTTTTGTATAGCAAGCGAGAATCCACAAACTCAGATTTATTGACCAGGCACTGAACTTAAATAGGCCTAGAACTAGCCAATCAGCCAGCAGAGCAGTTCAGTCTCTCACGCTACGTCATAGCCACACCCCTTGGCTCAGCCCCGGTCCTACTAGTGTGTGGTAAGCAGCCAAAACCCGTCCCCTTGGCAGACATGGAGTCCCAACAATTCCCCTTTTTTTGTTTTATTTAAAATGAGGTCTCTCCATTTATATAAAAATGGGATGTCCCATCTTATAGGGTGTCCAACTCATTAGAGAGTGTGCCCGTCTAGATCGACTTCTCCTCTCTGGGAAAAATCTTACCTGTTATTGGCTATCACTCTAGCACTTTAGGTGGACATACCTAGGGCCAGCAGGTGGCCAAGGGGAGCACACGGGACATGACAGTCACCTTTGGGAAGGCTTGACTGGATGGCATACCTCTGCATCCTGTTAAGGACCGTGGCCAAGCCTATAGGGCTATAGCTCAGCGTGACAGTAGACCACCCAGCTGTATCAATCTGGCTAGTTCTATAGGGCTAAAAGTGCACACAAAGACAATGACAATCAGGGATTTCACCAAAAAGAGAAAGTCCATCCATTTAGCTTAGTTTAAAGGAAGTCTTTTGGTATAAAGTCCGGACAATTGTCACAGGAATGGGACTCTTCTCTTAGAGTCCAAAGGAAGCCGTCCAGCATAAAGTCTAGATAATTGTCATAAGATATAGTGCTCTGGGCTGGGATTGTGGCTCGGTGGTGGAGCGCTCGCCTAGCGCGTGGGCAACCCAGGTTCGGTCCTCAGCACCACGTACAAATAAAACGCATTGAATAAAATGCATTGTGTACAACTAAAAGCAAAATAAATAAAAATATTAAAAAAAAAAAAAAAGATATAGCGCTCTTCTCTCAGAGTTCAAAGGAAGTCGTCTAGCATAAAGTCCAGATAATTGTCACAGGAATGGCCCAGTCCGTCTTCTCTCATCGCAGAGGGTTGAGATACTGACAAAGAAGGAGTCCAATATAGTGTTTTTGATGAATTTTGGAATGGATGTGATGAGAAGTTTAATCACAGCAGGACAGGAGCTTTGTCATGGTGTTTTCATTTCTGTGGAAAAAGGAAAGGATCACTCCTCAAGAGCTTGTGCTCCTGGGTAGTCATTTTGGTCAGATTGGCAGTATTTGAGATCTCTGGCAGGCACCCATATAGGGTTTTGTTCTCCCATAGGGAAGACACATCTAAAACCTCTGCCAGCACTTATTAACGGATCAGGACCTCTCCAGACTCCAGTTAATGGGTCTTTCCATCGGACCTCAACTTTTACATAAGGCGTTTGGTTAGACCAGTGTCTTTGAAACGCAGACAGAGGCTGCTGTTTGGAAAAATTTAAAATATTTAAAGTAAGCATAGCTGTTTTCATCTGGTCATGGGGGTTGCTTCCCCCATTTTTTTTTTTTTTTTTTTTTTTTTTTGTACCAGGAATTGAACTCAGGGGCACTCGACCACTGGGCCACATCCCCAGCCCTTTTTTTGTATTTTTATTAGAGACAGGGTCTCACTGAGTTGCTAAGTGCCTCGCCATTGCTGAGGCTGGCTTTGAACTCACGATCCTCCTGCCTCAGCCTCCCAAGTGCTGGGATTACAGGCGTGCGCCACCGCGCCCGGCTCTATTTTGTTTTATTAATTGGTCTTTTAGGGTTTTATTATGTCTCTCTATGATGGCTTGTCCTTTTGGGTTATATGGGATCCCTGTGGTATGCTTAATATGCCAAGTTTGGAAGAACTTTTGTAATGATTTGCTCACAAAACAGGGTCCATTATCGGTTTTAACCTGTTTTGGCAATCCGAGAATAGAAAAGCATTGTAAAAAGTGACTTTCAGCATGTTTAGCCCTTTCTCCAGAATGTGCCGTGGCCCAACAAGCATGTGAATAAGTATCTATGGACATAAATATATATTTTAATTTTCCAAATGGCACATAATGGGTTACATCAGTTTGCCAGACAGCATTGGGCTGTAGGCCTCTGGGATTTACCCCAGGGGACTGGAGAGGTGGGACCTGTAAGAAGGGCAAACAGGATTTACATGTTCTTATAATCTTTTTTAAATCTTTTATAGGAACTAAAGGAAATCTATTATGTAGACCTCTCCAATTTAAATGAGTAAGGTCGTGAAGACCTTGAGCTAACTGAAGGTCTTGTTGATATGGGACTGTAACTGTTAATACACCTGTGGTGGCCAAACGGTCAGCGGCCTGATTTCCCTCAGAGAGGGGCCCAGATAAGCCTTGATGTCCCCTAAGATGTTGGAGGAACACAGGTTCATTACGCCCCTTTAGCAGGGATCGAACTTGGATCATCAGAGGGGTGATAGGATTATTATCTATCTTTATATATGAGGCATTTAGAGTAGGTAATAGGTTAATTACATATAAACTATCTGAGAAAAGATTCATAGGCTCTTGGACATGGGTCAAGGCTAATGTAACAGCATATAATTCTTTAAATTGAGCAGAACCAGTAACTGCTTCAAAGTATTGTGTCCTTTGGCCTGAGGATGGGTGAAATATTACAACTGCTGACCCTTCTTTTCCTCCATCTGTGAAGACATTTACTGCCTTGGGGAGTGGCTTGCTGGAGAACAGGATGGGGGGAGTCCACTCCAGTTTGGGGAAAGAAGAGGTCCATTTGGTTGACCCGTAATGACAGTCAACTTTTCCTAGGAATCCTTCTAAAGCATAGGAGACTCTAGGGTTGTTTCTCTGTATCCATTCAAAGTCTGACAAACGGTAAGGAATTGTTAAAATATCTGGGTCTTTTCCATAATGCCTCAATGATGTATCTCTCCCTTTTATTACAAGATCTGCTAATTGATCCAATTGGGAATAAACTCGAGGTGCTCCTCCCACAGAGGAATGTATCCATTCTAATGGATTTCCCATCTGGGTGAGCACAGCTGTAAGGAGCTTAGCACCTGAGAAAACCCACAGATATAAAGGTTGTTTTGGTTGGTATCGAGCCAATTGTACTGAATTGAGGGCATCTTGGACTTTTTGTAATATTGACAGATGACTTTCTTCTAGTATAATTATATCAGAGGGGGATTGTCCCCGTAGCAATGCAAAGAGAGGTAATAAATCTTTAGTAGAGATATGAAGCCAAGGTCTTAACCAGTTTAGCTCTCCTAATAACTTTTGTAACTCTGCCAAGGAATAAGAGTTTTGAATGAGAAGCTGGGGTTTGAGAGGACAAACCGAGTCTAGGCTAAGTTTTGTCCCCAATATTTTAAAGGGAGGAATAGTCTGTATTTTATCATTGGATATGTGCAATCCTCCTTTTTTAAAGAGCTCTCGAAGGGTTAAGTAAGCAGAGTTTAGTTGTTGGACATCAGCAGCTCCCAGGATGATGTCATCCATATAAACATATAAGGTGAGCTGTGATTTTTTCATTAATGGTGACAGAAGACATGAAACATAATATTGACAAAAAGCTGGGCTATTAGCCATACCTTGAGGGAGAACAATCCATTCATATCTTTCATCTGGTTTATGAAAATTGATTGAGGGGACCGAGAATGCAAATTTTTCATAATCATTTGGATGAAGAGGTATTGAAAAATAACAATCTTTAATATCAATAACAATTAAGGTTAAATCTCTTGAGATAGAAGGGATCCAGGGGAGGCCACGCAGAGGTGTGCCAACAAGGAACATCCTATCATTAATTTTTCGGAGGTCTTGTAACATCCTCCATTTCCCTGTGGCCTTTTGTATAACAAAAACAGGACTGTTCCATGGGCTAAGAGAAGGTCTAATGTGTCCTAGGGCTAACTGTTCTTGGACAATTGTCCTCAAATGGTTTAGTTTTTCAGTAGGAAGGGGCCACTGCTTGACCCAGATTGGGGGGGCCATCTCGCCATTTAATGGCAGGAACTTGGGGAGCAGTGGCCCTTAGGATTGGGGGTGAGACCCTATTTGATGATTGGAAGTTTTTCTCTCCATATCTTTAGTTAATATATCATTTTGAAGCTCTCTATGGGTTGTAGTAATGTAAGCCTCAGCTTCTCCTAGGATGTCTTGACCTAATAAATTAGAGGTTAATCCAAGGGCAACAAGGGGACGAACTTCCCCTTGGTTTCCATCTATATCTCTCCATTTAAGCCAATTTCTGGTCTCTTCTGAATGAGTGTTTCCACCTACTCCAAGTAACTGAGGCCCTGGGATTAGTTCCCATTAGGGTGGAATCTCTTCTTTCCTTAGTATAGTACGATCTGCCCCAGTATCAATTAGGCAACGAAATTTCTTTCCTGATATATAAATATCCATCTTTGGTCTAATCCCTGGAACAATAGGAACTGTCCAATGGACCTGAGGGGGACTGTGAGCAGGGGAACCTCCTTGGTGTAACGGGGCTGGAGACTGCCCCCTCAGGAGTTTAAAGGTTTCCCCTGAATATCAAATTTAGACCTGCAATCTTTTTTTCCAATGATACCCTCTTTTACACCTAGGACAGAGTGTTCTAGGGGCAGCTGGACTTTGAGTCTGGCCAGGGGAGAATTCTGGAGGCCGATCATGGCCATTGGGGCAGTCTCTTTTAAAATGGCCTTGTCTTCCACACTTAAAACAGGTTCCTTTTCCATTTAAAACTGTTGCTAATACCTCAGTGTGGGCATTGAGAGCAGTGCTCAATATTTGAGATTGGTGAGTTGTCGAACCCACATCTTTGGTGGCAATAATCCATCTCCCCATAGATCTATCTTTTAACCCAGCACAGGCCAGTTTGTGATCTGCGGTCATTCCTTCCCAAACTAACATTTTGGCGAATTGGTCCCTCATCACACCAGGTGGAAATTTCCTTTGAAGGCTTTTTTCCACTCTCTCAATAAATGTGGCTAGATCCTCATTAGTTTTTTGAGTGATTCCAGCTATAGGAAGCTCTGTGGGGCCTTCCTCTAGCTTCTTCCATGCTGCCACCCTAGAGCTCGCACCTGTTCTCGGTACAGAGCTGGTAATGCTGCTTGTTGAATTCCTGTGGCATATTGATCACTAGTTCCTGACGGCATCCCAAAGGTTATTGGTATGGGAGGATCTGCTGTTTGGTTCCTCTCAGCCTGCGTATGGCATTCATCAGAAAAATATGCACACCATTTAAGGAATAACGGTCCCGGGAGCACAGCTTTTGTTAAATCTTTCTAATCTCATACAGGCGTGATGAGCGAGATTTTGTAAAATGCATTCTGCCCATGGTGAGTTTGGACCATCTTCTGCTACAGCCTTTTTTAATTCTTTTAATTCTTGAGTCTCCCAGGGATACCAAATACCTGGTCTGTCTTCCCTAGGATTTAAATTAAGTGGAAATGCCATTACAGGTGAAAGCCCACTAGAGGGCGCTAGCGCCTCTTGGTATAGTGATGGTGCAGAAGATTCAGCAGGGGCTGGCTCATGAAATGGCGGATCCCGCTTGTAAGGTACTGAGCCACGTGGCCGGTGGCCTTTGTCCCCAGGGCATTTGTTAAAGATCTCTAAAGGAGGGGCTGTAACTTCTAATTCCCTGGAGCGAGATTTCTCTAAATTCGCGGACCGGGAGGGGCTGTTTAATTTTCCGGACCAGACCGGGAAAGATTAGATCTTTCTGTCTTTTGTAAGAGCGAGCATGCTTTTAGGGCGGATAAAGCTGGATAAACTCCCGGAGGCGGGACTTCCTCATATTCAATCTCTCTGTCTCTTAAAATTTGTTTCACTTCGTCCCACATTTCCCAAGAATTAAATTCAGACTTTGGGAGCCAGGGAGCCGCCTGTTTTAACGAATTCCAAATCACCTCCGCTTGGCTATCAGATATTTGGAGACCTTGCTTTCTTAAAATACACTGCCATGCCTCGAGGGCTGGGTCTTGCGATTTTCTGAATGTTAATGCTTGCCCCATAATAAAGGGTATTTTTGCCAGCAAAAGAGACGCTGCGTCTCTAACCGTATTAAGTCCACCGATAATTTTTTCCTCACCCCACATTGGGCGCCAACCTGCCGGGGCTGCTGAGTTATGAATGGGGCCGAGTTCTAAGCTACCCCCCTTTTGGGCCCTAAAAGGGAGTTTTCCCTCTGCCTGCAGAAGGAAAATATAACTTACCCGGCGAGGGTGGACCTAAGGGCAAAAATAGCTGGGTGAACCTCTGTCTGGTGAACAGAAAAATCACGCCACACCCAGGGAGTTTTGTATAGCAAGCGAGAATCCACAAACTCAGATTTATTGACCAGGCACTGAACTTAAATAGGCCTAGAACTAGCCAATCAGCCAGCAGAGCAGTTCAGTCTCTCACGCTACGTCATAGCCACACCCCTTGGCTCAGCCCCGGTCCTACTAGTGTGTGGTAAGCAGCCAAAACCCGTCCCCTTGGCAGACATGGAGTCCCAACACTTGCTTTTGGTTTTGGTTTTGTTTTTAAATTTCTTCCAGATCCTTTAGGTTTATGAAGTTGTTGCCAAGAGTTCATTTATTCTTCTGGTTATTACTTCCTGATAAATTTGGAATCCCTCAGGATTTTTCTGAGAATCTTATTCTCAGTCATCTGACAGATGTAGCTAAAAACTGCTGCCAAAATTTTTGTTAGCCCCAGGCCCCCTTCTAGACCTCTGACTTTAATAATTTGTGGGGGTTTCTCACCCTTTAGTGACTTAACTTTTCCATTACAGTATCACTAATGCATTCTAATTCTACCTGAGTGGCTTATTGTATCAGGAGAAAAACTGGGCAGCCTGTTTCCTTGTTGTGTGTGAACATGACAAAAATGCCTGCAATTGTGGTCTTCTTTTTAAAAAGTATTAATTTCTGAACCAAAACACCTTTTCCTTGTTTTTTTTTCCTCTTATAATCACCTGCTTTTTCCATGATCTCCTAAGAGTTCCAAGTCTCAATCTGTTTACCTACTTTATACTGGGTAATGACTTTGAAATTATGTTTGTTAGTTACTTTGTAAGATGATCTATTTATTGTCTTAGTCCATTTGGATTGCTGTAACAAAATACCACAAAATAAGTGACTAGAAAAGAACAGAAGTTTCTCACATTTCTGGGTGCTGGGACATTCAGGACAAAGGCCTCAGCAGATTTGGCATTGGGTGAGGAGCCTGCTCTTTTATCAGATGATATATTTTTTTTTCTTTGTGGTACTGGGGATTGAACCCAGGGCCTTGTGCATGCAAGGCAAGCACTCTACCAACTGAGCTATGTCCCTAGCCCAGGAGTCTGTTCTTAATAGACAATGTCTTGTACGCTTACCTGGTGGAAGAGGCAAACAACCTCTCTTGGGCTTGTTTTTTTTTTTTTTAATATTTATTTATTTGTTTTAGTTGTACACAATGTATTGCATTTATTCTTTACGTGGTGCTGAGGATTGAACCCGGGCCGCCTACGTGCTAGGCGAGCACTCTACCGCTGAGCCACAATCCCAGCCCCTAGGGTTAGGATTTTAACATATGCATTTTTTGTGGGGACACAAACATTCAGTCCCTAGCACTGATGAAGCAGGAGGTAATGAGGGTTGTATGAGTGCATTATAGATCCTTGCCAACTGTAAAAATTTGAGTCATGGGGCAAAACTCTCAAAACTGGCCAGTCTTATTTAACATCACAGGCTGCCATCCTTCCCTCTTTGCCACTCCATGGATGGTCCTGTTATAGGAACGCAGGGAGCTGAAACTCTAAACCTTGGTTCTTGTGTTCCGACTAAAGAAGATTTAAAGTCAGATGCCAAAAGTCACGCAAGAGAACTTTATTAGAAGTGATAAAGTAAAAAAAAAAAAAGTGAGGCTTAAGCAAAAAGCACTCTCAAGGGAGAGAGTAGATAATGCTGTCCCCAGTTTTATTACTGTTTGATATTTACCAGGAGAACTGGGGACCACCTTTTGTGCTCTTTGCCAATTAGATGTTCAACTCCTCCTTCACGTCAAGCAGTAGAGTTTTTGACCTTAGTTGGTCCTCTCTGGAACTGTCATGGTGGCCATCCTGTTTAGGGGGGCTGTATCTACAAGTCAATCCCATGTTAATGTGGGTGCTGGGGTCAATAGCTGGTCAGAAGTTACCTGAGTGTGCCTGCGCAACAAAAAGAAGGAATCTTCCTTCCCAGACAAATGGAGACACCTTTAGCCATAATTCCTAGCTTTACACCAACCTCAGTGGCCCTGTCAAGAGTTAGTCCCATTAATCCTTTTCTCCTGGTATGTCTTCCCATTAGCTCCTTTGCTTCTGTTTATTTTTCTACAGATTAACTACCACCCTTTGCTTTCTTGTCTACTTTGGAATTAGTTTAAAGAAGGACCCTAGTGCCGGACGTGGTGGCGCACGCCTGTAATCCCAGTACTTGGGAGGCTGAGGCAGGAGGATCGCGAGTTCAAAGCCAGCCTCAGCAATGGTGAGGCACTTAGCAACTCAGTGAGACCCTGTCTCTAATAAAATACAAAAAAGGGCTGGGGAGTGGCCCAGTGGTTTAGTGCCCCTGAGTTCAATCCCCGGTACCAAAAAAAAAAAAAAAAAGAGGACCCTAAAGTAATTTAAAGAACACTTGTGATCCTGCCTGCATTTCATTGTTCATTGCTCGCTAGTACCTAACAGTCCTAGTGTCTTTCAGTAGACTCTGAGAAGGCAAAAGTTTGTGACTAGCTGCTATAAAGATAACCCTGCCATATACTTCAAGCCTTAACTTTGTTGCTGAGAGTTGGGTTGGTGTGTGTCTTTTAGGTCCCATTGGCTCCATTGGCTGTACTGCTGGAGGAAGATATTGACTCCTCTGGTAGGATTTTTATTAATGACCATGGTGGGTCATTAATTTTGTTTTAATACAGTGGTTTCTCAAATCAAAGTGCGTTGAAACCTGGTGTGTGTGTGTATGTGTGTGTGTGTGTATGCATGTGTGTGGTACTAGGGATTGAACGCAGGGGTATTTTACCACTGAGGTATATCCTCAGCCCTTTGGATTTTATTTTAAGACAGGGCCTTCCTGAGTTGCCCAGGCTGGCCCCAAACTTCTGATCTTCCTGCCTCAGCCTCCTGAGTGGCTGGGATTACAAGGTGTGTGCCACCACCACACCTAAGTGGAAATTGTTTTTTAATATTAAGTAGACACCAGGATAGCGTGTATTTCACCGAGGAGGGACCTAACCTGTACTGTGATAGACCAGATAGATAAATGTGAACATCCTGTGTGTGCCTAGCAGGCTTCTACTCAAGATGGATTAGATAGTGAGGGCTTTGTTTTTTCATCTTTTTTTTTTTTTTTTTTTTTTAAACTTTTTTTTTTTTAATTTACTTTAGTTGTACACAATGCAATGCATTTATGTTTACGTGGTGCTGAGGATCGAACCTGGGCTGTGCACGTGCGAGGCGAGCGCTCTGCCGCTGAGCCACAACCCCAGCCCCTGTTTTGTCATCTTAAATGAATGATGGCATTATTGTTGGGGTTGGTTTGCTTGATTTGGAGCAGGTAGCCTCAGAGTAGGGGCGGGGAGGAAATTAGAAGGAAGAGGAGAAAAGAATGTGAATCAGAATTTTTCATCATTCTAAATAAGGCTTCTTTGAAGAACAAGCAGTTATATTCACCTTAGGCATGATTGTATGAGTGTATGAATATGATTTGTTCAGAATTGGGTTAGTTTTTATGATTCCTATTAAGTAAAAAATTGCTCAAGGAAATTCCACCCAACCCTATATGATCCCTAAACATTTTCAATATTACTTCTTAATTTCTTAAGTAAAAATACTTTGTTTTATGTCTCCTTTTTCTGTTTTCTTAAAAACAAATACATAAATTAATGATAAATAAACTGTTCCTTTAAAAATAAAAATCAGTCTGCCTTACTTTAAAATATTTATGCTCTTCTTTTGTAACTTCTGGGAATCTGTTTTAAAGCAATATATATATATATATATATATATATATATATATATATATTTTATTTTTTTTTTTAGTACTGGGGATTGAACTCAGGGGCACTCGACCACTGGGTCACATCCCCAGCCCTTTTTTTGTATTTTATTTAGAAACAGGGTCTCACTAAGTTGCTATGTGCCTGGCCATTGCTGAGGCTGGCTTTGAACTCGCGATCCTCCTGCCTCAGCCTCCCAAAGTGCTGGGATTACAGGTGTGTGCCACCATGCCTGGCTCTTAAAGCAATAACTTCTAAAGAAAGAACATTGTATACAATGATTGGATGCTGTTTATTTAATGATAAAAGTAGAAGGAGTTTGTCTAATGAGAAAAAAAAGGACATTGTGCAACCATTAAAAATAATATTTTTAGGTGCCTGGATGGCTCTTTTGTTACTCTCTTGTACTTTTCACTCTACCTGAAATGAATGCTTGTTCTTCTGTAGACACCATTCATTTTAAAAACAGCTTTTTGAAAAAATTTAATTGTGGACATGGGGATGTAGCTTAGTAGTAGAGCACCTCTGGGTTCAATCTCTAGTACTGCAAGAAAAAAATGAAGTGTTCAATTTGGTTAGTTTTGACACATGTATATCTCCATAAAACTGTTACCATAAAAAAGATAATGAACATATCCATTTTTCTTTATGGAGAGAATAAAACTGATAAACTGGATTTTCAATTTGAAACTGGCTTTTTTTTTTTTTTTTTTTTTGGTGCTGGGTATTGAACCCATGGCCTTGTGCATGCAAGGCAAGCACTCTACCAACTGAGCTATATCCCCAGCCCCTAAAACTGGACTTTTTATGGAAAATAAAAAATTGATAAACTGGATTTTATCTTTTATGTGCTTTTGGTGTTGTATCTGTGATATATTTTTTTCCCCAAGTGGTGTTCTAAGGATTTTATTGTTTTAGGTTTTATATTCAAGTCTAGAATTGTTTTATACATGATGGGAGCTATGAATGCAAAAGTTTTTGCATGTGAATATACAGTAGTTACAGCACTTTAATTTATTCCATCCTTTTTGTACTGTATTGCCTTTTCACCTTATTGAAAATTAGTTAACAATATGTTTATGGGTATATTTCTGGACTTTATTTGGTTCCAGTAATCTATTTGTCTGTATTAATATCAGAATTATACCATATTTAGATAACTATAGCTTGGTAATGGGATTTAAATTAGATAATGTAAATCTTACAACTTTCTTCCTTTGTTGTTCTTTTTGTTCCCCTCACCCCCCAGTACTAGGATTTGAATCCAGAGATGCTTTACCATTAAGCCACATCCCCAGACCTTTTTCTTTCTCTCTCTTTTTGAAAATATTTTTAGTTGTAGATGGACACAATACCTTTATTTATTTTTGAAAATATTTTTAGTTGTAGATGGACACAATACCTTTATTTATTTATTTTTATGTGGTGCTGAGGATCAAACCCATTGTCTTACATGTGCTAGGCAAGTGCTCTATCACTGAGCTACAACCCCTGTCCCCCAGTCCTTTTTATTTTTCATTTTGAGACAGGATCTAAGTTGTTGAGGGTGGCCTCAAATTTGTGATCCTCTTGTCTCAGCCTCCCAAGTTGCTGGGATTACAGACATGCATCATGGTGCCCAGCACAATTTTATTATTCTTTATCGATGTTGTTTTGCCTATTTTAGTTTTTGTGTATAGCCATCCAAATGTAAGGAACATGTTTCCAATTTCTTTTGAAAAAGCCTTCTGGAATTTTGATTGGGATTGTGTTCAGGATGCAGATCAATTTAAGGAGAGGAGCTAGCCTAATAGTATTGTTGATTTTGCTGATACATGAGCACAGTTTATCTCTCCATTTAATTAAATAATCTATAATTTCTCTGAATGATGTATTATATTTTTTACTGTACAGTTGTTAGCTTTTGTCAGATTTATTCAGATTTGTCATCACTTTGATGCTATTATAATTGGTATTTTTTAAAAATTCAGTTTATGATTGTTGCTAGTATGTAGAAATATAGTTGCCTTTTTTATGTATTGATCTTGTATCCTACAGTCTTGCTAAACTTGCCTATTCATTCTGGAGCCCCCCCCCCCCCCCCCCTTTTTTTAAATAGATTCCAGCCAGGTGCATGCAAGAATCCCAGCAGCTTGGGAGTCTGAGACAGAAGGATCACGAGTTCAAAACCAACCTCAGCAACTTAGCAAGGCACTAAGCAACTCAGTGAGACCCTGTCTGTAAATAAAATACAGAATAGGGATGGGGATGAGGCTCAGTGGTTGAGTATGCATGAGTTCAATTCCCATTACCAAAAATAAAAAATAGATTCCATAGAATTCTATGTATAATCATGCCTTTTGTAACATGAGAATTTTAATTCTTCTTTTCCAGTGTGGATATATTTTATTTCTTTTTCTTTCCTTGCCACACTGGCTAGAACCTCAAGTACAGTGTTGAATACAAGTGGTGAAAGTATACATCCTTGTTATAGTCTTGATCTTGGTGGAGAAGCATTCAGTCTTACACAATTAAATCTGATGTTAGCTATTGTAGGTTTTTTTTTTTAAATATTTATTTATTTGCTTTAGTTGTACACAATGCAATGCATTTTATGTTTACGTGGTGCTGAGGATCGAACCCGGGCCGCGCATGTGCTAGGCAAGTGCTCTACCCCTGAGCCACAACCCCAGCCCTGCTATTGTAGGTTTTTGAAGATATATTCTCTCAGGTGGCAGTTCCTTTCTGTTGTTAGTTTGATGTGAATTTTTATTTCATTTCTTGCAGTACTGGTTATTTAACCCAGGGCCTGCAACATGTTAGGCAAGCACTCTACCACTGAGTTATATCTCTAGCCCTTGGTGTGAAATTTTATCTGGAATATATGTTGGAGTTTGTCAAATGCTTTTTCTACAGCTATTGAGATGATCATATGGTTTTTTTTTTTTTTTTTTTTTTTTTTGGTACCGGGGATTGAACTCAGGGGCACTCGACCACTGGGCCACATCCCCAGCCCATTTTTTTGTATTTTAGAGACAGGGTCTCACTGAGTTGCTAAGTGCCTCGCCATGGCTGAGGCTGGCTTTGAACTCGCGATCCTCCTGCCTCAGCCTCCCAAGTACTGGGATTACAGGCGTGCGCCACCACGCCCGGCTGATCATATGGTTTTTCATTTTTATGTTGTTAGTGTGGTGAACAGTGTGGTTGACTTTCAATGTTAAGCCAACCTGCATTCCTGGGATTAATGCTTTTTGTTCTACTTTATTAAAATTTTGTTAGGAATTTTTGCATCTGCACTCATAAGGGTTATTGGCTTGTAGTTTTCTTTTCTTGTAATGTCTTTGTTTTTAATATCATAGTAATGCTGGTTTCATAGAATGCACTGAAAAGTTTTGCTTCTTCAGTTTACTAGAAGAGTTTGTGTAGAATTAGTATTATTTAGTCTTTAAATATTTACTATAATTTCCTAGCAAAGCAATTTGAGCTTGGCATTTTTTGTAGGAAAATTTTAAATTATAAATTCAATTGTATCATCTCTCTCATTGCTGATATTGGTAATTCGTATTATCCTGTTTGCTTATTCTCTTTCTTTTCTTTCTTTCTTTTTTTTTTTTTTTTAATATTTATTTATTTGCTTTAGTTGTACACAGTGTGTTTTTACGTGGTGCTGAGGATCGAACCCGGGCTGCGCACGTGCTAGGCTAGCGCTCTACCGCTGAGCCACAACCCCAGCCCTCTCTTTCTTTTATTGTTCTGGTTCTTCTCACTTTTCCTGATCAGACTGGTTAATTTTTTTTTTTTTTTAAAGAACCATATTTGTTCTAATTATTTTTTCTCTATTTTTTTCTATTTTACTAATATCTGCTCTAATCTTTATTATTGCATTGCTTTGGTTTAACTCGATTTCATTTCCTCATTTCCTCTTTTTTCCCCCTTAGTTTCTTTCTTTCTTTCTTCTTCTTCTTTTTTTTTTTTTTTTTGTGGTACCTGGGATTGAACTCGGTGCACTCAACCACTGGGTCACATCCCCAGCCCTTTTTTTGTATTTTATTTAGAGACAGGGTCTCACTAAGTTGCTAAGTGCCTGGCCATTTCAGAGGCTGGCTTTGAACTCGCAATCTTCCTGACTCAGTCTCCCAAAGTGCTGGGATTACAGGCGTGCGCCACCACACCCGACTGTCTTAGTTTCTTAAAATGTAATTTGAGGTCACTTTTTTGAGACTTTTTTCTTTTCTAATGTAATTATTTAGTGCTATAAATTTCCCTGTAAGTACCACATTATCTGTATCCCATTAGTTTTGATATTTTGTGTTTATAGTTTCATTCAGTTCAAAATACTTTGTAACTTCCCTTTTGGCTACTCTTTTGACTCTCCAGTCAAAAGAATTTAGTGTTATATAGTTTACAAATATTTGGGGACATTTTCTAGATGTTATTTTATCATTTATTGATAATTTAATTCCACTGTAACCAGACAACATTGTATGACTTGGAATTATTTTAAATTTATTGAGATTTGTTTTATGGCCCAGAATATGGCTTAGTCTAGTGAATAATCTATGCGCACTTGAAAAGAATATGGATTCTGTGTTGTTGAGTAGTGTTCTATAAATATTAGGTCAAATTGGTTAGTGTTGTTCAAATCTTGTATATACTTATTTCTGTCTCTTGTCTTCATCAGTTATTTATAGAGAGGTGATGAAATGTCACACTATAATTATGGATATGTCTCTTTTTTTCTTATTGTTCAATAAGCTTTGGCTTCATATATTTTGAAGTTTTCATTAGATGTGTAAATGTTTAAGATTGTTCTGTTCTCTTGATGAATTGACCTTTTATCATTATTAAATAATCCTCTTTACCTTTGGTAATAAGTTTTGCCTTGAAATGTGTTTTGTCTGATATGAATATAGCCACTCAAGTTTTCTTTTTGATTGGTGTTAGCATATCTTTTTTTTTTTTTTTTTTTTTTGTACCAGGGATTGAACTCAGGGGCACTCGACCACTGGGCCACATCCCCAGCCCTTTTTTTGTATTTTATTAGAGACAGGGTCTCACTGAGTTGCTAAGTGCCTCGCCATTGCTGAGGCTGGCTTTGAACTCGCGATCCTCCTGCCTCAGCCTCCCAAAGTGCTGGGATTACAGGCGTGCGCCACCGCGCCTGGCTAGCATATCTTTTTTTAAAATCTTTTAATTTTAACTTTTTTTGCCTTTGTATTTAAAATTATTTTCTTATAGGCTATGTATATCTGAGTTGATTTTTATCTAATCTGGCAATCTTGCTGATTAATTGGAGTTAAACCTTTTACATTCAATGTAATTAGATTTAAACTTAAAAACCTGGTATTTTTTCCTAGTTGTCCCATGTGTTCTTTGTCCTTTTTTTTACACTTTATGCCCTTTTTTTTTTTTTTTTTTTTTTTTTGGTACCAGGGATTGAGCTCAGGGGCCCTGGACCTCTGGGCCACATCCCCAGCCCTTTTTTGTACTTTATTAGAGACAGGGTCTCACTGAGTTACTAAGTGCCTCGCCATTGCTGAGGCTGGCTTTGAACTCGCGATCCTCCTGCCTCAGCCTCCCAAGTGCTGGGATTACAGGCGTGCACCACCACGCCCAGCCCACTTTATGCCTTCTTTTGAGTTGGTTAGCTTTTAAATTTCAGTTTATCTCTTTTGTTGACTTTTTAGTTATAGTAGGCAGAACAATGACCCTGTAGGATGTTAACATCTTTTTTTTTTTTTTTTTTTTTTTTTTTTTTGGTACTAGGGATTGAATTAATGGGCACTTGACCACTGGGCCACATCCCCAACCCTTTTTTGTATTTTATTAGAGACAGGGTGTCACTGAGTTGCTAAGTGCCTTGCCATTCCTGAGGCTGGCTTTGAACTTGAGATCCTTCTGCCTCAGCCTCCAAAGTGCTGGGATTATAGGTGTGCACCATTGTGCCTGGCTGGATGTTAACATCTTGATTCTAGGAACCTGTGAATATGTTAAGTTATTGGGGAAAGAAGAATTAAGGTTACAGATGGAATTAAGTTTGTTTATTATCTTTCTTTAACATAGGAAGTTTATCTTGCATTATCTGCATAGGCCTAATGTAAACAAGGGTCCTTTATGGAAGAGTAAGTTGTTGCTATGGAAGAAAGACACACAGAAGTGTAACATAGCTTCCTTTGCAGATGGGGGACAGGGAACTTGAGCCAAGGCCTTTAAAAGCTGGAAAGACAAGGAAATGGACTCTTCTGTAATGAATTTTTCCTGTGTTCCTTGAGTGGAACATAGCCCTGTCATCCCCTTGATTTTAGTCAAGAGATCTGTGTTGGATTCATAGCCTACAAAACTGTAAGGTAATAAATCTGTGTTGCTTAAAACCACTAAGTTTGTGGTAATGGTAATTTGTTATAGCAGTGATAAAAATTTAATATAGTAACAGTTCTTCATGGTGTATTTTAGTGGTTGCTTTAGAGTATGTAGTCTATATTTTTAGTTTATTGAGAACTACCTTAAAAGATGCTATTTCCCTTTCATTTATAAAAAAAAATATTTTCACTGTTTAAATAAACCCCATAGGCAGGTTTCTTTTTTGCTTTCAGTACTTGTGTAACATTGTACCAGTGTCTTCTAGCTTGCATTATTTTTCTTGAGAAATCTGCTGAATTTTGTCTTTATTGAACTCTATATAATATGTCTTTTTTCTCTGGTTGTTAGACGATTTTCTCTTTATCACTATTTCAAGCAATTTCATTATATTATTCTTTCGTAAAGTTTTCTTATGTTTTATATGTTTGGTACTTGTTGAGCGTCTCTAATCTGGATAAGACTTTGAGTTTATGGTTTTCATTAAATTGGGAAGTTATTGGCCATTTTTCTTCAAATATTTTCCTGCCCTCTACCTTTTGAGAAAGCCAATTATAAGCATACTTGACAACTTGAATTTGTTTCACAGTTTATTGATATTCTGTTCATTTCTTTTCAGTTTTTTCTCTTTGTTTCATGTTGAATGGTTGCTATTAAAATTCTACAAATTTACTGGGCGTAGTGGTGCACAACTATAATCCCAGCAATTTAGAAAGCTGAGGCAGGAGAATTATAAGTTCAAGGCCAGCCTCAGTAATTTAGCAAGACCTTTCAAAACTTAGTAAGACTCTGTCTCAAAAAAATAAAAGGGACTGGGGAGGTAGCTCAGTGGTAAAGCAACCCTGGTTTTAATCCCCAGTACCAAAAAATTTTAAAAATCTTCAAATTCACTAATTTTTTCTTACAAATTGTCTAAATCTGCCATTAAATCCCCAAAGTATATTTATCATTTCAGACATTGTAGTGTTGATCTCCAGAAGTTTGTTTTGGATTTTTTTTTTTTTTTTTTTTTTTTTGGTACTGGGAATTGAACTCAGCGGCACTCGACCACTGGGTCACATCCCCAGCCCTTTTATGTATTTTATTAGAGACAGGGTCTCACTGAGTTGCTAAGTGCCTTGCCATTGCTAAGGCTGGCTTTGAACTCTCGATCCTCCTGCCTCAGCCTCCCAAAGTGCTGGGATTACAGGCGTGCGCCACCGCACCCGGCTTTGGACTTTTTTTTTTTTTTTTTAATATTTTTATTTATTTGCTTTTAGTTGTACACAATGCGTTTTATTTGTACGTGGTGCTGAGGATCGAACCCGGGTCGCCCACGCCCTAGGCGAGCGCTCTACCGCTGAGCCACAATCCCAGCCCCTGGACTTTTTTTTAATGCCTTCTATGTCCCTACTTAAGTAGAAGTTTTCCCTTGTCTGTGAGGAATATGTTCCAAGATCCCCTGGTACTTGCATAAAATTGTAATACTACTGAACCCTATATAGAGTATGTTTCTTCCTGTGCGTACATATATACAATAAAGTTTAATTTGTAAATTAGGCACAGTAAGAGACTGTGGTAGTCAGCTTTTTGTCACTGCAGCAAAACCCCGAGATAGTCAATTTATAAGGAGGTAAGATTTTTTTTAAACTCAGTTTTGGAGGTTTCAGTCCATGGTCAGTTGTCTCATTGCTCTTGGTCCAGCGGCAGTACATCATGGTGGAAATGCATGGGAGAGGAGGCCTGTTTACTTCATGGCAGCAGGGAAGTAAGGAGAGGAAGAGGATGGGCCAGGGTCCCAATATTCCCTTTAAGGGCATGCCCCCAGTAACCTGACTTCCTCTAATTAAGTCCTACCTCCTTTTAATTCAATTTGAATTTTTTTAATACTGGGGTTTGAACCCAGGTTGCTTTACCCCTGATCCACACCCCTAGCCCTTTTTATTTATTATTTTGAGGCAGGGTCTTGCTAAGTTGCCCAGGTTGGCCTTGAATTTGTGATCCTTCTTTCTCAATCTCCCAAGTAGGTGGGATCACACGCAAGTGGCACTGTACCTGAGTAAGCCCCATCTCTTGGAGGTTCTATCACTTCCCAATAACACCATGGGATGGGAACTAAGGGTTCAATACATGGACCTTTGGGGCATATTTCATATCCAAACTATAGCTGAGACTTATAGCAAAAATAATAAAATAGGAAAATTAATGTATTGAGTAGAGTAAGTGTTACTTGAATACAAGTACTGCAATATTGGGACAGTTGACCTGATAACCAAGATGACTACTGACTAATGGATGGGTAACAATAGTAACAATACAGTGTGGATACATGGGGCAATGGGATGATTCATGTCCTTGGAAGGACAGAGCTATGTGGCATTGGACTTGATTGTTGTTACTCACAATGGTGCGCAATTTAAAATTTATAAATTGTTTATTTTTAGAATTTTCCACTTACTGTTTTCAGAGTATATTGACTTGGTGTAACTGAAATCACAGAAAGAAAAACTGATTTAGGAGGGACTGCTATATGCTCAGTCTTTCTTATAGCTTTTTGAATATATGGAATACAGTCAGTTATATTAATTAGTTTAATATCCTAAGTACCAGGTCTGTCATCTCTGTTATTTTGGGATCTGTTTGTTTCTTCTCTTTCTTCCTTTTCCTTCATTCCTCTCTCCCTTCTTTTGCTGGGTATCCATCCCAGGACCTCATACATGCTAAGCAAGCACGCTATCATTGAGGTACATACACCCCCATCCCTGGATCAGTTTTAATTGATTGATATTTTTCCTCATAACTAGATTATTTTCTTGCTTCTTTGAATCAGTTTATTTTTGGTTGGGTGTCAGATCTTTTAAAATTTACCTGGATATTTTTGTACTACTGTAGGTATTCTTCAGCATTATTCTGGGATATGGCTAAACTATTTGAAAACAGTTTGATCCTTTGAGTCTTGCTTTTAAGTGTTGTCTTGTGAATTCAGAGCTGCAATTAGTCTAGGGTGAATTTTCCATACTATTGAGGCAAGACCTTTGTTAGTACTCTGCTGCCCTGTGAACTATGAAGTTTTCCATTCTGGCTTTTTGGAATAGGTCCTATTTCTAGTCTGTGTGAATTTGAGTACTTTTCTTATAATCCTTTTGAGTGGTTCTTTCTCTGGCTTTGGGTAGTTTCTTCACATACCTGAGATGTTTAATACTTATTTGAATGCTCGAAGGGGGGTCTTCTGCAGATCTTGAGCGTTCTCTTTGAAGCTCTATCCTCCAGTGGACTCCCAGCTATGTCTCTTCAATGTAGACAGACCACCAGTCTCTGCTGGATTGTTCCTTCCTATGCTGTGGTCTAGAAATTTTCTCCAGATAGTCATCTGGGGCAAGTAAGGACTCATCTTAGTTGCTTTTCATCTCTTAGGAATTGCTGTTTTTCATTACCTGATGTCCAGTATGTTGTCATTCATATTTTTTGTTTATTAAAATACATGAAGGGGCTGGGGTTGTGGCTCAGCGGTAGAGTGCTCGCCTAGCATGGGCGCGGCCCCGGTTCGATTCTCAGCACTACGTAAAAATAAACGCATTTTGTACAACTAAAGCAAATAAATAAATATTTTTAAAAATACATGAAAATTTAAAAATTTACTTAAATTTAAAATAATTTTTTTTTAAAATTGTTTCAGGTAGAATGATAACTCTGCTCTGTATTATTTACTCTATCTTTATTGGAAACAGAAGTCCACTATATTTTTTGTACCTCCCCCACCTTTTTAATAAAAACATTTTGGTATCCATCTGTGAAACTTACTCTTCACTCTGATATTTACCTCCCCAGATTGGGCCCAGATGCTCTCTTAATTGTTTGCACAAGACCCTAGCCTTTATCATTATATTTTCAGTCCAAGAACATGATGCTTGTCATTCAAAATCAGTATTTCCAAATATGTTCTTAATCTTGTCTACTTGCATCTTTATTTACTCTTCCAATGTACATTTGTCCTTTTTAATCAATAAGTATCAAGGATAGTCTATACTTACTTTCTTTGGTTCACTTTTATTTAATCCTCAGCCCTGTGAAATTTGGTTTCTACTGAAGCTACCCTTGCTGGTGTCACTGGTAACAATACAATTTCCAGTTGTACTGTATTCGTTTCAGTCCTTATTTGATTGTATCTGTGTTATTTCATACTGGTTGCAGTTTTTTCTTATTTCTTGTTATAACACACTTTATGGATTCTTTTCTATCTGATCATAACTTCTTAGTCAACTTTATGGGTCATTTCCTCTATTCACATATTCAACCTTGGTATTCCCAAATATTTTTGAACTTCTGTTGCCTTCACTTGCATGCTTTTTGTTATAGTTCATCCTTTCCCATGGCTTCAGCTACTATCCTTGGACACTTGAATCCAAGTCTGAGTCTCTATTGGGATTTCACAGAGATACTTTATTTTAAAGAAATTTTCCGGGCTGGGGTTGTGGCTCAGCGGCAGAGCGCTCGCCTTGCACGTGCACTGCCCGGGTTCGATCCTCAGCACCACATAAACACTCAGCACCACATAAACATAAATGCATTGCTTTGTGTACAACTAAAGTAAATAAATAAATATTTTTTTTAAAAAAGAAATTTTCCCCTTTATTTATTTATTTTTTTTTTGTCGTTGTTGTTCTTCTTAGTTATACATGACAGTAGAATGTATTTTGACATATTATACATACATGGGGAATAACTTAGATTCTACATATCAGAGAGAACATTAGGGCTTTGGATTTTGGGGATTGTTTTATTTACCTTAACATGACAGTCTCCATTTCCATCCATTTACCAGCAAATGATAATTACATTCTTCTTTATGGCTATGTAATATCCCATTGTGTATATATACCACATTTTACATTTAAAATACAAAATATTTTATATTACATTCATCTGTTGAAGGGCACCTAAGTTGGTTCCACAGCTTGGCTATGGTGAATTGAGCTGCTATAAACGTTGATGTGGCTGATTTTAAGTTCTTTGGGTATATACCGAGGAATGGGATAATTGGGTCAAATGATGGTTCCATTCCAAGTTTTCTGAGGAATCTCCATACTGCTTTCCAGAGTGGTTGCACCAATTCGCAGTCCCACCAGCAATGTTTGAGTGTACCTTTCTCCCCCCACATCCTCACCAACTTTTATTGTTACTTGTATTCTTGATAATTGCCACTCTGATTGGAGTTAGATAAAATCTCAGGGTACTTTTTAAAAAAAAAATATGTATTTTTAGTTGTTGATGGACATTTATTTATTTATATGCAGTGCTGAGAATTGAACTCATTGCCTCTCACATGTGAGGCAAGTGTTCTACCACTGAGCCACAACCCCAGCCCTCAGTGTACTTTTTAAAAAAAAAATATTTATTTATTTACTTTAGTTGTACACAATGCAATGCATTTATGTTTACGTGGTGCTGAGGATCGAACCGGGGCCGTGCACGTGCGGGCCGTGCACGTGCGAGGCGAGCACTGTGCCAGCCCCCTCAGTGTACTTTTAATTTCCATTTTTCTAATGGCTAGAGATGTTGAACATTTTTTCATATATTTGTTGACCGATCATATTTCTTCTGTGAAGTACCTGTTCAATTCCTTTGCCCATTTATTGATTGGGTTATTTATTTTATTGTTGTTAAGTGTTTTGAGTTCTTTATATATCCTGGAGTTTAATGCTCTATCTGAGGTGCAGGTGGCAAGGATTTTCTCCCATTCTGTAGACTTTCGTAGGGGTACTTTATATTCAGTATATGTAAAATATAACTTGCCTCTTATTTTTTTTAAAGTTGCATTTCCGTAGTCTGTCTTGTATCTGACACTACTATAATCAGTCCCTCACTCAGGCTAGAACCATGAGTGCCATCTTAGACTCTTTTCCCCAAATCCCAGATCTATTTTAGTTTTACAAATATTAGATCCTTAATATTTTAAAATCCATCCCACAGAGGGTGTTTCCAGTAATGATGGCAGAGTGAAGTGGTCTCCTAAACCTTCCCACAGATTGTAATGATAAAATCAGTTTAAAAAAGAAAGTATCTCAAGGAACTGGAAGGCATCCAAAAGCAGACAGAAGCTAGAGGAAAGTATAATTTTGAAAAATGGCAACTGGAAGGGATTAGAATTGTGAATTTGCAGCTTTAACTTTTTTTTTTTTTTTTTTTTTTTTGCCTGAGGGCATTCAATAACTTCCACAGCAGAGAAAAGTGGCACAGGAAAACCCCAGCTTTGCTTTCTTAAGGTAGTCAAGAACAGAGTTCCCACTATGTAAAGTACCAGGAATTTAGCAGGAGGACCTTATAAATAAAAACCACCGAAGAGGGTGAACCCCATAACTGACTATAAACTAAAATCCCTGGCTGAACTTCTAAACTATACCTGAATGGGGAAACTCTAAGAGGCCTGGTAAAAAAGCAGGCAGAGGTCAGAGAGGTAGAGTTCTGTCTTTGAAGGACAGAACCTTCTTTGAAAGATAGAACCTATACCAGGAGAGCTCTGTGAATTTACTGCTTTTTGAACTGAGTGAACTAACTGTGGGACTTTTTAAAGTTAGTTTTAGTTCTTTTTAGTTAGTTTGAACTAACTAGGTGGCAAAATCTAAAGCTTTATGAGCTTGAGGTATCTGTCAGAAGACAGAATCTTAGGCTGAAGAGTTAGGGAAGAATCTCCAGAAGCAGAGTTCAGCTAGAACAGGACCCAAATGCAAGAATAATCTTTGGCCAAATTGTTGGCCAGTTAGTTATCAGTAACACAGGCAGACAGGTAAGAACCAGGTTGAAAAATCAGCTGTCAGACTTATACAGAAATAGCAATTGTTGAACACTGCAGGAGGGACAAAGCTTATAGTTTAAGTTGATGTAAGTTACTTGCCTATAGGGAAAACCCCTAACAATTCCAAAGAAATTACATAGAATCCAGAGCTACTACATATTTCAGACAGAATGTCTAGTATTCAACCAAAAATTATTAGACATGCAAAGGATCAGGAGAGAGCAAAACATACTCAGGAACAAAAGGCAGTCAATAGAAACTACCTCCAAGTTGACTCAGATGTTGGAATTTGTAGTCAAAGACAAAGACTTCAAAGCAGCTACTATATACATATATTCAGAGAATTAAAGGAAATTGGTTTTTAGTGAGTGAACAGACAAGGGATTAAAAAAATAGGGAATAATTTTATAAATGGGAAATTGAAAACGAGGGCTTCATTTATTGCAGTAAGAAGGGTTTGGTAATTTTCTTATAAAAAATATAAAACTGAGGCAAAACCAAATGTTTCAGGGCACTAGAAATAAAACCAAGCCCTGGGTGTCATGGCGAATGCCTGTAATCCCAGTGACTGAGGCAGGAGGATCGAAAGTCAAGGTCAGCCTCAGCAATTTAGTGAGACTCTGACTCAGAAATGAAAAAGAAAGAAGGACTGGGGATATAGCTCACTGGTAGAGCACCTTTGGGTTCTATTCCCAGTACCATGGGGGAGAGGGGAGGGAAGAAGTGATACCAGTCTTGCAGATCAGATCTTGAAGATCAGGAATTGGTCCTTGTCGTGTCCCCCCCACCCCCCACCCCCATGTTGAAGATTAAACACCTGAGAAACACTGATGCAAGCATGGAAAGCAAGTTTTATTTAAGAAAAGGGATAGCGACAGAATTCTCCAAAGAGAAGGGGGCCCAGAGCTGGGTGTCTGCTGAGTGGGACCCCCTTTTAATCATTGCCTTCTCTTTCTTCTCTGTGTACTTGCCTGAGGGCAGGAAGGAGCAGGAGCACAAGGGTTAACTCTGAGCAACCCATTGTCTTTTCCTGGATAATCAGCCCTCATTCTCTTGACTGCATCATTCATTACCTACACTGACTGCCTGACCTTCAACCCTGCCTCACTTTGCTGAGGAATGTGACATGTCCTGTCCACTCAGGCCTGGTGGGGCATCAGGCAGATTGCTTTTTGGCAAAGAAGGCTTGTAGGGGGTCAGCACAGTGGGCTCATTTTATAGAATTATTCTCTTAACCTCTTGTTCCCACCATTCTCATCTATCTGTCCCCTTACATAAGCAGCAGAAACAAGTTAAAAAGCATTTATTCTTAAAAAGCTGGTAATACTTTGAGTGAGTACAGTGGGAGTCAATGGTTGTTTTCCTAGGGCTTCTCCCATCTGTCCCTATCTCCGTTGCCTCAGCTCTGGTAACAAGAATGGTGGTTTTTACCAGTTTTGCCCAACTGTGAAAGTAACAACTTTCTTGCCAGAGGGGGTTGACTTGGTTTGGAGTAGAGGGTGAAAAATCACAGCTTTGCCAACTGAAAGTGGCACACTTGGTTAGAATCATATGGATAGAATCCATGGCTTTGCTAGCCAGAAGTTGCAGTGCCTTTTGTGTTGAGTAGAGTGATGGACCTGCCAGAAACATTAGAAAAGTTCCTAAAAACAAGAGAGCCATACATGGGCTAAGATAAACATTCCACATATTTCTTTCTGGCTTATTAAGAAACTACCTGCAGAGCCGGGCGTGGTAGCGCACGCCTGTAATCCCAGCACTTTGGGAGGCTGAGGCAGGAGGATCTGGAGTTCAAAGCCAGCCTCAGCAATGGCGAGGCACTTAGCAACACAGCGAGACCCTATCTCTAAATAAAAAATACAAAAAAAGAGCTGGGGATGTGGCCCAGTGGTCGAGTGCCCCTGAGTTCAATCCCTGGTACCACAAAAAAAAAAAAAAAAAAAAAAAGAAACTACCTGCAGGCTGGGGTTGTAGCTCAGTGGTAGAGTATTTGCCTAGCATTCATGAGGCACTGGGTTCAATCCCCAGCACCACATAAAAAAAAAAAAAAAAAAAAAAAAAAAAAAAAAAAAAAAAAAACTAAAGAAACAAAATAAAGGTATTGTGTACATCTACAACTAAAAATATTAAAAAAAAAAAAAAAAAAAAAAAGGAAGGAAGAAAGAAAGAAAGAAACTACCTGCATGTGAAGAGAGACCCAAGAATGTCGGGCATACTTGAGAATTGGCTGCAATTTTGAATTCCTCAAGCAACAATGGATTAACAGAGGACAAATACTCTACAGGCTTAAGGTATATAAGCAAACTCTGCTCAGATCTTTGGCTGACTAGCAGTAAACTTTGCAGACACAGGGATGCTTTTCTAGGCAGCCAGGCTAAATTAAACAAAACCTAACAAAAACTGAGTAGAGACATCAGATGTAACATACTATGGGGAAGTCAGATTCTGCAATGTAAGTACAGGCAATTTACTAAAAATAATCAATAGCCCATCAGAAAACACAATCTAGAATTGCTACAATATATTATTGAAAATATCCAGTTTTCATCCAGATATTATGAGACTTGCAAGGAAACAATCAGGAAAGTGTGACCCACATTCAGGGGGTAAAATTAGTAGAAAAGAATTCTGACTGGGCCTCACCATTAGATCTATTCAGAGAGTTCAAGGTAGCTGTTAAAAATGTTACCATCTGGGCTGGGGTTGTGGCTCAGTGGTAGAATGCTTGCCTAGCACGTGCGCGACCCAGGTTCGATCCTCAGCACCACATAAACATAAATGCATTGCATTGTGTACAACTAAAGGAAATAAATAGATATATTTTTTAAAAATGTTACCATCTAGGGATGCTAGGTTCATTGTCTCCGTTCAGCAAAGAATTGAAGAACAGGACACAGAGATAGCAAACATAGCAAGCAAGAAGTAGGTTTATTGCAAAGATGACAGAAAAGCAAAGACAGACTTCTCTCTCTCTCTCTCTCTTTTTTTTTTTTTTTGGTACCGGGGATTGAACTCAGGGGCACTCGACCACTGGGCCACATCCCCAGCCCTTTTTTGTATTTTATTAGAGACAGGGTCTCGCTGAGTTGCTAAGTGCCTCGCCATTGCTGAGGCTGACTTTGAACTCGTGATCCTCCTGCCTCAGCCTCCCAAGTGCTGGGATTACAGGCATGTGCCACCGCGCCCAGCTCAGGCAGACTTCTCTTAAGAGAAGGGTCCCCAGAGTTGGGAATCCAGTGGGGGGAGTTTTGGCTCGTTTTGTTTTTTTTAATGGTCTCTGGAATTTCCTCCTTTCCTAATCTCCTCCCCTGTCCTTGTGCTCCTCACTATTATTGATTGGTGCCCCCTCATCCACGCGTCTGTTTTAGTTTTTCTTTTGGATCCCCCCACTCCATAAGAGCATGCTATGGAAGTGTCTGTCTGATTGGGTCCCCCGCTTGTGCCATGAGCACTTTCGTCAAGCAGGAAATTGACCTCATCAGAAGCCCCTCACCTGCCCTTGACTACCTCACTGGCTCTCTTGCCCTGGCTGCCCAAGTCCTTCTACATCTCCTTCAAAAACATGCTTTAAAAAATTAAACTGTGCCGGGCGCGGTGGCGCACGCCTGTAATCCCAGCACTTGGGAGGCTGAGGCAGGACGATCGCAAGTTCAAAGCCAGCCTCAGCAATGGGGAGGCACTTAGGAACTCAGTGAGACCCTGTCTCTAATAAAATACAAAAAAGGGCTGGGGATGTGGCCCAGTGGTGAAGTGCCCCTGAGTTCGATCCCTGGTACCAAAAAAAAAAAAAAAAAAAAAACTATGGTCAGAGTTTTAAAGGAAAATGAGATGATAGTTACTTAAATAGGGCAATAGCTCTAACCACTTTTCTTCAACATCATATTAGAAGTCCTAATTGTTAGTACAAAAAGACCGGGCTGAACATAAAACTTCACGGATCAGCTCAGCCTTTTATTCAGGAATGGGATTAGACCTCCAGTAGACCCACTCTCCTGGTGGAAAATGAGCCACTGACCAAAGGAGGAGTTTGGGTTTATATAAGTTATACCGAGAGGTGTTTTAGTGATCGAGTCAGTTTGGTCACTCAGGAATTTAGGTTTTTGGGTTGGGGGTTGGTGACCAGCACCTGGAGAGGATTTATCTTGGAAGAGATTAGTGTTTCCCAGTAACTGTCATTCTAGGTTTTTTTTGTTTTGTTTGTTTATTTGTTTGTTTTAATATTTATTTATTTGCTTTTAGTTGTACACAATGTGTTTTATTTTTATGTGGTGCTGAGGATCGAACCCGGGCCGCGCACATGCTAGGCGAGCGCTCTACCGCTGAGCCATATCCCCAGCCCTCATTCTAGGTTTGATGAAACACTTTCTCCTCACTAGTGGCCAGCATCTGAAAAAGATTTACCTTGGAAGAGATGAAAGCTATCAATGTATGGCTTTCATTTTTACTCCATTTTCCCAGGCTGCACCATCTTGGGATTTTTCATTTTCCATATCTAATACTAGCCAATGTGAACATTCAATAAATAGAAATGAAAGAAATACAGATCGTACATGAAGAAGCAAAACTTCCTTTATTCATAGGTAATATGATTTTGTACCTAGAAAATGTCAAGGAAACTACATAAAATTTAGCAAGATTGTACCATATAAGGTCAGTATACAAAAGTCAATTGTGTTTACTGACAATGGGCAACTGGGAACTGGAGTTTAAAAATGTATTAAAGCATCCAAAAAACTTAAAATACTTATGAATAACTTTTAACGAAATATATGCAAGAACTGTATACTGTAAACTACAAAGCACTGCTGCGAGAAATTTGGGAACTAAATAAATGGAAAGAGAAGCTATCATAATGGGTCGATTAGTGTTCCTTCCACATCCCCGCTGCTCCCTCTGAAATCTCAGCCTGTTACTTTTTTTGGGAATAGTGAGTTTGTAAATGTAATTAGCTAACTATCTTCTGATGAAAGGGTGGGCTCTGATTTCATGACCAGTGAGTGACTTTACAAAAGAAAGGAAAGGAGATTTGAACCGACAGACAAAGGGAAGAAGACCATGTGAAGATGGGGGCACAGGATAAATTTCTGTTGTTGTAAGCTACCAAGTTTGTGGTAATTTATCATGGGAGCTCTAGGGAACTGATATAACCATGTATGTGGAATGATCAAAACAATTTTGCAAAAGAACAACAAAGTTGGAGAACTTAACTAACTGTAGGACTTGCTATAAAAGCCACAGTATTCAAGGCAGTGGTATTAGCATTAAAACAGACTAAATTGATAGAACAAAGTAGAGTCCAGAGGTGCTTAACCAGTGAGCCACATCCCCAACCCTTTTTATTTTGAGACTGCATCTCACTAAGTTACTTAGGGCTTTGCTCATTTGCTAGGCTGTCCTTGAATTTGCAATACTGCTAGCCCAGCCTCTCTGAGTGTTGGGATTACAGGCATGTGCCATCATGTCTGGTGGAAAGGGTAATCTTTTAAATGGTGTGAGAACAATTGGATAGTGATAGAGAAAAAAAACAAAAAACAAAAACTTTGACCCTTACCTACTACAGTATGGCAAAATTAGTTCAAAATGGATTATAGACCCAAATTTAGGAGCTAAAACTATAAAACTTGTATAAGATAACACAAGAGAAAAAATTTATGATCTTGGTTTGGAAAAAAAAATTTCTAGATATGTCACTAAAGTCATGAACCATATAAAAAGGTGGTAAGTTGGAACTCATCAAAATTACAAATTTTTGTGAATTAAAAGATAGTGCTGGGCTGGGGCTGGGGCTTAGTGGTAGTGCACTTTCCTGGCCTGTGTGAGGCACTGGGTTTGATTTTCAGCACTACATAAAATAAATAAATAAATAAATAAATAAATAAATAAATAAATGTCTATCAACAACTGACAAAAAAAAAAAAAAAAAAAAAAAAAAAAAGATAATGCTGCTGAGTGTGGTGGCACATGCCTGTAATCCCAGCAGCTTTGGAGGGTAAGGAGCAGTGTGGGGGTGGGAGGGATCACAAGTTGAAAGCAGCCTCAGCAATTTAGCAAGGCCCTGAGCAACTTAGCAAGACCCCATCTCAAAATAAAAAGAACTGGGGCTGCAGCTCAGTGGTTAAGCACTGCTGGGTTCCGTCAAAAAACAAAACCCCCTAAAACTCCATCCACAATAAAAGATAATGCTAACAAAGTGAAAAAGCAAGTTACAGTTTAGGTAAACATATTTGTAAGTTACATGTCTGACAAAGGATCTGTTTGTAAAATATATAATGAGATGTTATTATAACTCAGAAAACTAATAACCCATTTTAAAAATGGGCAAAATATATGAGCATTAAAGAAACTATACAGATGTCCAATAAATACATGAAAAATTGATCGGTGTGATTAATCATTGGGAAAATGCAAATGAAAACCATAATGGAATGCTACTACATCCTCTAAAGTGGGCTAAAATTAAAAAGACTTCCAAAGCTGAGCATGGTGGTACACTTCTGTATAATTCCAGTGGTTTGGGAAATTGAGGTAGGAGAATTGCAATGTTGCAGGATATAAGTGGAGTGCCCAAACTGGTGCTACTATCTAATGTCACAACAACTTTTGAAAACTATTCAGGAATTAAAGAAATAAACTCAAAGACACATTTTCCCTATGACTGAACATTCTACTCTTAAGTACTTACCTAAGAGAAATGAAAGGTCAGGTTTGTAAAAAGACTTGCTGGCAGCTCAGTTTGTAATAAGCAAAAAACTGGAACCAATCAGATGTCCATCTATGGATTAGTGAATAAAATATGTTCAACATCATTAATATCCAAATCAAACCACAGTAATTAAACCATAGTAAGATACCACTTCATGACCACTGCAAGGACAAGAAATAAAAAGACCAGGAATACCATGTGTTGGTGAAGTTGTGAGCAGCTGGAACTCTCATACATTGCTGGTAGAAATGCATAATGGTACAGCTGCCTTAGATAACAGTTCTCAGGTTCTTAAAATGTTAACCATGCCTCTATGTATAAAATCAGCAATTCTACTTCTGCGTATTTACCCAAGAGAAATTAAAAGATATGTTTGGGGAAAGATTTGGGTTCATACATTCATAGCAGCTTTACTTATGATAGCCAAGAACTGAAAACCACTTAAATCTCTGTTGATAGATGAATGGAAAACAAAAATTGATATATCTTTGTAATGGAATATTATTTGTTTAAAAAACAATAGAAGAGTGTGCTATTGTTATGCATAATACCATGGATGAATCTCCAAAACATGTTGAGGGAAAGCATCCAGAAACAAAAATAGTGTGTGTATGATTCATTTTATAGAAATATAAGAAAACCCCAACTAATCTTAGAAAATAAATCAGTGGTTGATTGAGCCTAGAAGTTGAGGCAGGAATTTTTTTTTTTTTTTTTTGGTACCGGGGATCGAACTCAGGGGCACTCGACCACTGGGCCACATCCCCAGCCCTTTTTTGTATTTCATTAGAGACAGGGTCTCACTGAGTTGCTGAGTGCCTCGCCATTGCTGAGGCTGGCTTTGAACTCACGATCCTCCTGCCTTAGACTCCCAAGTGCTGGGATTACAGGCGTGCACCACCGCACCTGGCATGAATGAACTTTTGGGGCCGATAGAAATGTACGGTTTCTTAATTGTGGTTTAAGTGGGTATAAACATTTGTGAAAAGATTGACCTTATACATTTGAAATGTGTGCAGTTTACTTTATTTGAATTATATTTCCACTGAGTTGATTTTAGAAAGTAACATACTACCACCCTTATTGCCACTCATCATCATTTGGATGACTGCAGTACACTCCTGAGTGGTATTTCACTACATTCCTGGGTTGTATTCCTGCTGTTGCTTTACTTCTTCAGACCCATGAGTACAATGTGACCTTTCACTTCCCTGCACATACCCTTTAATTGCTCAACAGGCCCGCTTCTTAACCTGGCCTTCTTCTGTGGCCCTTACCTGTCTTTCTAGTTCGTCTTCCTTCGCCTCCTGCCTCTTACTTTGCTTTTGGCTCTCAGTTTCCAGAACAGACCATGCAGATTTTATTTTTTGTGCCTACACTCATTATCTCCCCTAAGCCTTTTGTTTAGTAAACAACTTTATCCTTTAAAACCCAGTTTAGAGCCACACACCTGTAATCCCAGCACTTGGGAGGCTGAGGCAGGAGGATTGTGAGTTCAAAGCCAGCCTCAGCAATGGCGAGGCACTTAGCAACTCAGTGAGACCTTGTCTCTAATAAAATACAAAAAAGGGCTGGGGCTGGGGATGTGGCCCAGTGGTTGAGTGCCCCTGAGTTCAATCCCTGGTACAAAACAAAAACAATCAAAACAAACAAACAGAAAAACAGTTTAGGACTCTTCTTATCCAGGATGTGTTTTTCTTTTTTTTAAGTATTTATTTATTTACTTTAGTTGTACACAATGCATTTATGTTTACGTGGTGCTGAGGATTGAACCCCGGGCCGCGCACGTGCAAGGCGAGCGCTCTGCCACTGAGCCACAACCCCAGCCCAAAGATGTGTTTTTCTTTTGTAAAAATGATCCTTCTTCTTGCCTTCTCTTTCTCCAAGGGAGAAGGGGTTAAGTAGCTTCAGATAGTTTCTTTTGGTTCATTGTAACTTTTATTGATATATTTACCATTTTAGCTTATTATGTTTTTAGTTTTTACTCTGCCACTTGTTGAACACAATAATTAGTTTTATTTATATTTTGGATCTACATGGCCTGTTCCATAAAGGGGCTCAATAAATATATTGGAAATATTGACTAAATGTTAGGAAGACTGAAGTATACATAGTATTGTTATTATTCTTTTATTTTAAATAAAAACTCTTCATAGAAAAGAACTGAGACTGGGTATGGTGACACATGCTTGTAATCCCTGCTGTTCAGGAGACCAGAGGATTGCAAGTTCCAGCCCAAAGTGTGAAATTTAGTGAGACTCTGTCTCAAAATAGGAAATTAAAAGGATTGGGGATGTAGCTCAGTGGTAAAGAAACTTAGGTTCAATTCCCAGTACCAGTGGGAAAAAAAGTAATATAGATTTTCTCAGCATTTTTATTTTCTTTCTCCCCCCCCCCCCCCCCCCCCATTTTTTTTGGTTCTGGAGATTGAACCCAGGGCCTGTGCATGCTAGGAAAATACTCTACCTATAGCTATACCCGCAGATTTTATATCAACATTTTAAACAGTGTTTTTCTTTAGGTGGTATGGTAGCTTTCCACTGCTGCAACAGAATATCTGAGATAAACAAAAGGTGAAAAGATTTATTTTTGACTCAGTTTTGGAGGTCACTTGGTTCTATTGTTTGGGCCTGTGATGAGGCAGAGCATCATTGGTGAGGAATATGTGGTGGAGCAAAGCTGCTCACCTGATGGCAGCCAGGAAGCAAAGAGGGAAGGGGAAGAGGCCAGGGACACAATATAACCTTCAAAGACAGGCTCCCGATGGCTTACTTCCTTCAACTAGACCCTGCCTCCTAAAGTTTCTACCCACCTCCCAGTAATGCCACCAGCTGGGGACCAAATTTTCAACACACGAGCTTTTGGGGGACATTCCAGATCCAAACTGTTAACAGGTAGTGAGATTAATTCTTTAATATTTTTCACATTTTTGCATTTTCAGGAAATCATTTAACATACTATTATTTCATGGGATATAACCTGAGAAACTAACTTTTGCTGACTCAAATTATTTTTTACATTTCTTTAGGTCCAGAAGACAGTTACAGTTTCCAGTCCCTTGACTACAGACCTGACTACAGAGATTGCTGGTCAGCCAAAGAGTGTATCAGTCCAACCTGAAACATCAGAGGATCCTGGAACTATACCCAGCACTCAGCAAGTAAAAAGTCCTGGGAAAATCCAAACTGCTACCCCTCTTCCAGTGGCTCCCTCCTACATTTTTACAACTCCTACCCCCCAGGCTTCCTTTCAGAGCACCTCAGCACCATACCCAGGTGAGGACCTAGGATCCTGTCTTTGGAAATAGGATAGAAAAGTGAAGCATTCAATCCAAATATTCAGTTCTCTTTGCTTTTAATTGATTTGAGTATATATATAACCGGAAATAGAATTACTGGTTGATTTGATAGTTCTACTTTTAGTGGAGGTTTTCTTTTTGTTTTGATACTGGGGATTGAACCCATAGTGCTTTACTACTGAGCTACATCCCCAGCCTTTTTACTTTCTATTTTGAGACAGCATCTCACTAAGTTGTAAGGGTCTCACTAAGTTGTTGAGGCTGGCCTCAAACTTGTGATCTCTTGTCTCAGCCTCCCAAGGCACTGTCATATAGGCATGTGCCACCATGCCTTACAAAAGCATCTTTATTTTTAAAGCAACCCATGGGAAGGAGATTTATATCTAGTGTTACCTTAATAAGTCTGTGCTTCAGGGGTATCGCTCTAAGGTATTAGGAGGAAATGCTTAATCACTAGTTAACGGTTAATCCTGAAAAAGTCAAGAGGGTAAAGCAAAGCCAGTAAAAATACATTTTTGCCCAATTTTTAATTTCCTAGGGTCTTCTTTGGTGGTAGTGTAATGTGAAGTTTTAGGGTTTCAGTCCTGAGACACCAAAGTAATTTTCAGTGTAATTGTAAGGGGTTTGGGTTGTACTGCCTTGACTAGCCATTTTTTTGTTCATTGTACTCTCTGAGTGTAATTATTTCCCTTTTTCTTTTCTTTTTTGGAAAGTTACTTCAGGGAGCTCTTATTCCATCTCCTGGGGCCATCCAGAGACTACAGCTTCCATAAAGGATGGTTTCAGTTTTCTTTAAGTGCAATGTTCCCAAGCAGAGGCAGATAAATCTCAAGTTTCATATTTATCTAGGAAGCCCTTCTCACCTCCCAGTCTTGAAATATGAGTTGACCAGCCTGTTGTTTTCTTTAAGCTGTCCTAATGTTGAAGTATTATACCAAATGAACAGTTACTGTCAGAGAAGAAATAAGATTTATATAATCAGTAGTTCTTAATGGTCTGCAAGCATTTTTGGTTGTTACAACTGGTGGGTGGGTGGTACTATTTTTTTTTAAATTTCTTTTTTGAGTGCACTTTTATTCAGTTATTTTTTTATTTTTTTTTTATTTTTTTGTAGATGGACTGAATACATTTATTTATTTATTTTTTATGTCGTGATGCTGAGGATTGAACCCAGTGCTTCACAAGTGCTAGACAAGTTCTTCACCACTGAGCTATAGCCCCCTGGGTGGTACTGTTGACATATAATGGATAGGGGCCATTGTTACTGCTAACCATCATATAGTGCTCAGGAAATCCCCCTAACCTCAGCAAAGGATTTTCTGGTTCCGAATGCTAATAATGCCAAGGTTGGAAAACCTTGACATAAGAGAAATGGCTGGTGAATGGTATAAGAACAGTTTATATCTATTTACAGTTTTGGGTGTTCCAAAGTGCTAAAGCAATTCAAGAAGTAGATCAGTTGAACTGAAACGGTCTGGGAAGATTTGTTGGAGACAGTTTAAAGCTAGAAACAAAATGCCGTATTTAGAATACAGAAAGGCAAACATCCCAATTAAAAATAGCTTTAGTAAAGTCCCCTGGAGTAGACCATGGCTTCTGTGGAACACAAAAGGAAAAAATAGTGTGATTTAGAGGCAGATTTGGGTAGGAAAGATAAGTCTGTGAGATCAGATCGTGATGGCTCTATAGTGCCAAGTTAGAAGTTTGGCTTTAACATGGTGTGGGAGCAGGGGTCTTAAATAGGAGAGTAACATGGTGGGTGAGTATTTTAGAAAGACTAACAGTGAGGGTACATTAAGAAAATAGAATGGATTCAAGCGGGGAGAGCTAGGAGAAGGGAGTAACAGTTAACTAGAATGGAGAGAAAGTAAGGCAGGCCTTGTGACTAACATTCACCTTTCTTATTTATGTATCTTATTAAAAAGTTATTTATCATCATAAAAGCGATCCTTGAAACAGAATTTGAACTCTATGGAAAGTATTATATAAAGAGGACTTAGGGACAGGCCATAATTAAAATACAGTGCAGAAAAAGAAACAGGAGGAAAAGTAGAATAATATGGTATGATGATAACCAAGAACTTTAAGAGGGAGACAGCAGGAGTAGATGGCCAAGGTGATGGTAGAGATTGAGTTACAGCTGTTAGATTTACTCAGGAGCCACTTGTTGAGGACCTTGAGATCCTTTTCAATGGAAAGGTAGAGATAGAATCAAACTTCAGGGGATTAGAGAGTAGAAAAATAATTAGGAAATGAAGGCCATCGCTGAGTATTGTTCAGGAAAGGTGTTTGATCACAAAGAAAGGAGAGAAATGGCACGATCTGGATCTATTTCTTATCTCTGGTATTTTATTTTATTTCTAGTTATAAAGGAACTGGTGGTATCTGCTGGGAAGAGTGTCCAGATGACCCTGCCTAAGAATGAAGTTCAATTAAATGCATATGTTCTCCAAGAACCCCAGAAAGGTAAAAATCCCTTTACACTTGGATTACATTTCTGATTACAATGATATCCATATAGTTCAACTCACTCTTTACAAAATAGTCCTGTGAAGATAGGATAACATGTGGGAGAACAAATATTCATGGAATACAAGAGACAGTAGGGTTTGAGATGTCAAGCCTGGGTTCAAATCCCAGCTTAGCCAGTCTTTAGCTGAATGATTTTAGGCAAATTACTTAACTTCTCTGAGTGTCTCTCTCTTTTTATCTCTCTCTCTTGTAAAATGAATAATTCCTACTTCATGAGGTTACTGTAAGGGCAAAATGAGATAGTATATAAATCGCCTAGTTCAGTGCCTAGCATAGAGTTAATAATGCTCATTAGCGTAGATCTTACATGCTAGGTTGTATTATACCAACTTATTTGATTATTTATTTTTGGCATTTAGGATTGAACCAAGGAGTGTATTACCACCAAACTATATCCCCAGGCCTTTTTATTTTTTTATTTTGAGACAGTCTTGTTAAGTTGCCTAGGATCTTGCTAAAGTACCAAGGCTGGCCTTGAACTTGTGATCCTCCCACTTCAGCCTCCGAAGTCACTGAAATCAGAGGCATGTGCCCACACACCCTACTAAGGAGGAAGAAACTGTGACTCGAATTAACCTGTTTATTTTGGCCAAAAAACTAATAAATAGAAGATATAGAACTCGGAGAGAAGTTATTAAAGACTACTGTTTAATAATAGGTTTGTCACTTAAAAAAAAACTTAATTCATGATATACAAAATCCAAAATTATAAAATATATATATTTATTTATTTTTAAATTTTGGACTGGGTATTGGAGGGACGATTTACCACTGAACTATATCCACAATCCTTTTTATTTCTTATTTTGAGACAGGATCTTGTTAAGTTTCTGAGGGCCTTGCTAAGTTAGTGAGATTGGCCTCAAACCCGCGATCCTTCTGCCTCAGCCTCCCAAAACTCTGGAATTACAGGGCCATGCCTGGTCACATTTATAAAATATTTCAATGAGTTGGTGATTAATTCATTATTTAAGGAAACTTTTGTAATGTAAACATCCTTTCATCTTTGAATATATTTTCCCACACCAAAGTTTGACTTATAAACACAAACATTTTCTCTTAAGACTACCTATGACACAAGTGAAGCATTGGAAAATTAATGTTGCTTTCATTAGAAGGTTAGTCAAGTAAAATACTCTACTCTATTCAGATGGGTCCTTCCATTTTGTGTACTCGTTTCTAATACAATATTCTTCATTTCTGGTTTTAAAACCAAATACTATATTTATGCAAAAAATATTTTTCCAGAACTTAAATCCTTCTTCTGCCTAAGAGTTCTGCTCTCAAATTGAGATTTTATTACCAACTCATTCTACCTTTAGAGAAACTTTTTCCTTTTTTTTCTTGGGTGGTAAGTTACAGTGAATAGATTTGGTGGTCTTTGAAGATGGAGTTAAGAGCTGTCTTGAGCAGTGTATGCTAGGGATTGAACCCAGGGCTTTGTGCACGATAGGCAAATGCTTTACCACTGAGTTACATCCCCAGCCCTGCTTTATTTTTTTCTAATCTGTATTTACATATACATTTCTTTGAATTACTGTTATCTTGTAGATCAATGTTGCAAAACACATCGTTCAGAACAGATTCTTTTTAGCTATCCTCTGCCCAGTTCTTCAGCTTTAATCAAATCCATGAAATGAACTGTCTCAAGCTTTACAAGATTGGGGGTACTGAGGCAAGGCAAATTCTGCATGTTCTTTATCCATCTCCTGCCCTGTGGCAGCCCATTAGGATCCCTGTAGGGTTCAAAGGCTAGTTTCAAGACTATTGCCCTACATCATACAGTCAACAATCTAACAGACCTATATTCAATTGTTCCTGTCCTTGGGCAAATTTCTGCCTGCAAGGCATAATTCTTCCCCTCAGCTTTTCTGTCCTAGGAATGTCATCCCTTTTTGACATTGGTGTTACTAGCTTTGGGGTTTTTTTTTTTTTTTTTTTTTTTTTGGTACCAGAATTGAAACCAATGGCACTTTACGATTGAGCCACACTCCCAGTTCTTTTATTGTTGTTGTTTTAATTTTTATTTATTTATTTTTAATTTTGAGGCAGGGTCTTGCTGAGTTATTGAAGCTGTCCTTGAACTTGTAATCTTCCTGTCTCAGCCTCCTAAGTCTCTAGGACTAAGGTGTGCACTACCATGCCCAAGTGCTACCTTTAGTTATTTAAAAATGATCAGTTCCTAAACTAGTGTGTGTTTCTTTTCTGTGTGGAAAAGCATTTCCAACTAGAGTTGGAAGATTGTGTCTCATTATGAGTCCTGCCTCTGCTACTCCTTCCTGTTCCTCCTCATCAGATTTTTTTGTATGTACATTTGTGAGAGCAACTGGGACTGACAACTCCCCAAAACAATACTAGTTTGCTGGCAGAAGAAAGATCATGAGTCCCAGGATTATAAAATAACATCTGGTCTTCAGATGAAGTATATCTTGGAATTAGGACAGAAGTGTGCTAACTTTAACATTTGAACTCATGAAAGAAAAGGATAAGAATTTGAGGATTCTTTTTTTCTCTTTTTGGGTAGTCAACTTAAACCAAACCTTCCTACCAAATCCTACCCTTCCTTAGCCAGAAATGCATTTTATCCCCCTGCCTTCCAAATTGAGACCACTTTTACTGGACGGGATTCCATTTAGATAACAGGATTGTACCCTTGTGCTACCAAGTGATATAGTCGGAGCTGCAAATGAGGACCATTTAATGCTTCATTTGATCTTAATTAATTTCAGTGGGGCCTGTTTTAAATGGGCCATGCCCTACCATCTTCTGCAGTGTGTTATTTAGCTCAGCAGGAATGAAGTAGCTCTTTTAACTCACTAGGGTGTGATGACCTCAGTGAGAGGAGCATTGTTAGCACTCTGTAAAAAGCTATTTTTGAACCATGTTATTTAGAAGTCATTGCTGTTCTTTGTTGCAAAAGAAGTTTTGCAAGAAAATGGCCTTTGTTCCCAATGAGATCACCTATACCATTGGTAGGGCAATGAGATGCCATCCCCCAGCAACCTGCATTTTTAAGGGAGGATTGGCCTGAGGGTGGGATGGGGCAGAAATGAGTATAGTTAGCAGAGGGAGAGAGAGAGTGGAAGAAGCCTTAACTGGAACTGAATCAGCAGAATCCACCCTTTCTTCCAGCAGCTGGTTTGGTTTCCCTGAAGGCTTTGGGGTATAAACTTAAAAATGAAGGCCTTGTCAAGATTTAAAAGAGATTCATTATTGGCAGCCTTTAGAAAAGATTTGTTATTGGCAGGCTCTTTGTGTGTAGGTGTGTGTTTTCATGATTTTCATAACTGCCCTTCTATAGGAGAAACCTACACCTACGACTGGCAGCTGATTACTCATCCTAAAGATTACAGTGGAGAAATGGAAGGGGAACATTCCCAGATCATGAAACTATCCAAGGTGAATTTGCTTCCTTTCATTTGCAGGACTAAGGCAGAGTGGGTGACTTACATTCTAAAATATATAATATAGAAATTTCTGTCCATACTGAAGTTGGGAATTATCTTTCAGAAGTGAATCCTTCAAAAGTCTTGACTGGCTGACATCAGTGTTTAGTAGTGTATGATTCTCAAAGTTTCATTTATGGTGAGAAGACTGAACCAGTATGGCAGTGATAGCTGAAAATATACACTAAACAGCTTTGAAGGGTAACATAGGATTTTAGAATTTGGGAGATAAGATAGGTTATTTGTGGCCACATGACTGTATACATTGGCTCAGTCCCTTTCATATAGTTATTAAGAGCCATAAAAATGTTTATATTCTTTGGCCCTTACTGATTCATTCATTAAATGGACAGTTACTCTGTTTGTACACTGGTCATGTGACAGCCATTTGAGATTAACCAGTGAAATAATCATAATTTTAATGTTCAGGGGAATGGAGTTTAGGAGGCACTTAGGAAGCAGGGAAGGCTAACAGGTGATCACTGGTCAGTGCAGGGTTCACTAGAGACCTGGGGAGTTAAGAGTAGATTTCTTTCTTTTTTTTTTTTTAATATTCTTTTAGTTGTAGTTGGACACAATACCTTTATTTTATTTGTTTCTTTTTATGTGGTGCTGAGGATCTAACCCAGGTAGGCAAGTGCTCTACCACTGAGCCATAACCTCAGCCCCTAGAGTAGATTTCTTTTTTTTGGTGGTGCTGGAGATTGAACCCAGGGCCTTGTGCAGGCAAGGCAAGCGCTCTACCAACTGAGTTATACCCCCTAGAGTAGATTTCTTAAGAGAATTTGCCTACTTGGGTATGAAAAGTGACTGACTTCCTGGGTAAAGGGTGGAGGGAACATAACCCAAGCAAAAGAAGCAGCATGTCCACAGGGCCAAGAATGAGAGAGAAAATATGGGGAGCAGTGTGTAGTTCAGCTTGGGTGGACAGTCAGGTGTGAGAAGAGCGGTGGCATAGTCAGTTGGAGAGATATAGGGGCCAGGTGGAGCAGAGCTCATAGGCAGATTAAGACTTTGAATCTTACCTAGAGGAAATAGGGAGCTTTTGAAAGGCTTTAGGCAGAAGAAAGACATGTTCAGATTTTCAATTTAAAGAGATCATCCTGTCCACAGATTGGAGGAGATGAAACTCTTAAGTGTGGAGACCAATGATGAATGTATTGAAAAATTAAGGGGGATATGATACTATTCTGAGTATCTAAATAAATGATAGAAAATGAGAAACCACCAACTGAGCTCATGCCATATGCTAGACTTGGTGCTAATTGTTTTACTCAATTATTTCCTCTAATTGTCATAATACCCCCAATATGTAGGTGTTAATATTTGTTTTACAAATATCAAAACTAAAATTTGAAAAAAGGAAGTGGTTTGGCCAAAGTTCACAGAGACATTAAATAATAGGTTTGAACCAGAGCTATAATCCCATGCTTTAATAATTAATATGACGAGTAGTTAAAACCAAGGTGATGGTTTGATCCCCAGTACCACAAACAAACAAACAAACAAAGAACTAAGGTGTGGCAGTGCAGATGGAGACAAGTGAGTGGAGGTCAACCTGAGAAAATGTGAGGGTGTTGGGGTAGAGAAGTCTAGGATGATTGAGCTTTTTTGGCTTAGGTACCTGGATGGATGTTCACTGAAATAAGGAGCACAGAAAGGATAGCAGATTTGGGGGAAATTTTCAGATGATTAATTTTTTTAAATTAAAAATTTAATTAATTAATTTCAGATGATTAATCACTTTCAGGTGGAGTGAGTTTGAGGTACCTGTGAGATACTTGAGTGGAGTTGTCCCCATAGCAGCTGGGGGAAAGAAACTAGAGACTAGGGGACATCTTGGCTAGAAAGATAAATTTGCATATCCACCTCAAATAGATGATTGAAACCAGAGTCATAGGTAAGACCAGCTAGGGAGAATGTTTGGAGTAAAGAAATAAGCAGTCTGAGATTGGAATCCTGGGGTGTGCTCTCATTTAAGGGATGGCAGGTAGAGCAAACTGGAAAAAATATGGGGTAGGTGGAGAAGGGAAAATCCAGGAGGAAAGCATTACAAGGGAGAGAGTGGTCAAAAATGCTACTTGTGCCCAAATAGTGTTTATCCAAAGGAGATAATTCAAAAGAAAGGACACCCCTCATTTTTCTTGAAGATGTTTATTACAGCATTAGTTATAACAGTAAGAGTTTGGAAGCATCCCGATATCCAACAATGTGAAATGTTTATAACACATTTATTTATTATTCTATAGTCATTAAAAAAGACTGTATCCTAATGGGAAAAGGATTCATGCTAAATGAGTAGAAAAATGAACAACAAAGAGTTTGATACTTTGGTTTTAGCTAGACCTTGAATACGTCTGAAATCTGAGCTCCTCAAAGGTGGGAATTTACCTCCAAATCCCAAGCCTGGACAGTGCAGTGACTGGTATATGATTGATATCAATAAATGTTTGCTGAATGAACTGGATAAAGCTAGGATTGGAAGGAAATAGATAAATATGATGAGTTGATTGTTAGGATAATGAGATGGTAGGTGATTTTATTGCCCCCTTTTATATTATGTTCATACAGTTAATAGAATTCAGGAGGGAAAACTACTTAGATATTTGGAAACTATTTGGAATTTTTACAAGATGTTTTTCTTTGAAGAGATGATTATTTTAATTTCATAACTCTATGCTGTAGAATGGTTGGGCCCTTAATGTTCTTCTGAAAAGAAAATGGGAGTACAGAGAGATTGAAATCCCTTCTGTTATTCTAGAGGCAGCTAGTAATAAGATATTCACATTAAAAACTATGTTTCTTTTCAGTGTAACTCATTATTAATCTCTTCAGCTAGTTTACTTTTTTCATGGAATTTTGAAAATAGGGCAAGGAGAGTGCAGGATTCAGCCTGAAGAAGCTCAGCTACTTAGGTTATCTTAAATACAATTGCTGCTCTTGGTGGTTGTCTGAAAGATCTTCTCTCACTTCTGCAGCTGACTCCAGGCCTGTATGAATTCAAAGTGATCGTAGATGGTCAAAATGCCCATGGGGAAGGCTATGTGAACGTGACAGTAAAGCCAGGTATGTGTTTCCAGCCACAGCTCTGTCCCATTTCTCTTTCTCCTGAGGAGGAGGAAATTTGACTTTTGGGTTTTTAATTCCATCATTTTTTCATGAAATATTTATTGGGCATTTCCTAGTTCAGTGTAGTAAAAGGTTATGACAGCAAAGTATGTATTTGTTCCAAGTGTTCTAGTTGGAACACTAGACTAGGCAGGGAAACATTAGTTACAGTGCCCACAGTGCCGTGTGGCCTAAGCAATAACCTACCTACCAGAGAAATACTTCTCCAAGTGGGCCATGCTGGAAGAGGAAGCCAGGAGCCCAGGAGAAGCATGCGGATGAACCCGTCAAGTAACCAGCTCTTCTGGCTATCTTTCCAGAGATGTGGGCCTTTGTATACAGTTTCTCATTGAGACCTGCTAGTCTCTTTCACTATGGAAACCAAATCCATCCTGTTATTCTTTTAAAATGTTGGCAGATTGTAGTACAATAGCAAGGTATAAGGTATCTTGTTTTCAATTTTCAGAGAAATTTGGAAGAAGTTGGAGAATAGCACATGTACTAGCACAAATTAATACTGTTTCCTGTCTTCTTTGGTAATAGATTTTTCTTTTCATTTCTTGAGTTTTGTAGCCAATGTAATCTTTTCACCTTCTTTAAAATATGGTCAGTAAGCCGGCGCGGTGGCGCACACCTGTAATCCCAGCACTTTGGGAGGCTGAGGCAGGAGGATCGCGAGTTCAAAGCCAGCCTCAACAATGGCGAGGCACTTAGCAGCTCAGTGAGACCCTGTCTCTAAATAAAATACAAAAAAGGGCTGGGGATGTGGCCCAGTGGTCGAGTGCCCCTGAGTTCAATCCCTGGTACCAAAAAAAAAAAAAAAAAAAAAAAAAAAAAAAAAAAAAAATAAAATATATATATATATATATATATATATATATATATATATATATATGGTCAGTAGGCCTGGGATGTAGCTCAGTGGTAGGTCCCTTATCTAGCATGAGCAAGTCCCTGGTTCTGTCCTCAACATGGGGATCAACACGTAGACTGTTTAATCATTTCCCAAAGAGAAGGCCACTGGATTTGTAGCTCACAGTCATTCAGGTGAACCAGAGTGGTTTGTGACCTTCCCTTACACAGCCATAGTCACCCCTTACACTATCAGCTTGGGGATGGCTAAGAAATTACTCATTATCTTTTCAGTATAGTCTGTGCCAAGGGATGGTTTGTTTGCCAAGGTTTTTATTACACAAATCTTGTTTGTTGTGCACCTCTCTTAGGCTGGCCTGAAAGTAGCCACTGACTGCTATAGTACTTTTCATGAGCTGGATATACAAGAACATTGAGAGAATGCACAGGGCACAGTCTTAGGAGTGGTCAGGTTTGAAAGAGGTCTGTACATTCCCAGGTTTCTTATGTTAAAATGGAAACCTGGTCTTGTGACTTTACCATCTGGTGCTGCTTCAGCCATCAATTATGTAATGGAAACTGATTTGGAACCCATTCAGATATGACCTGCCCTTCTTATAATTTGTAAAGTTCCCCTCCCAATTTCTTCTGGGTCACTTTCTTGCAGAACCCCGTAAGAATCGGCCTCCTGTTGCTATCGTGTCACCCCAGTTCCAGGAGATCTCTTTGCCAACCACATCTACAGTCATTGATGGCAGCCGTGAGTACTTGTCTAAATGTGACAGAGTGCACTCTCAGTGTACTCCTGTAGAAAACTCTGGTAGAAGGTTCAGGGCCAGCTGCATTCTGCTTAGAGCAGTCTTCTTGACTGTGTTATGGGTCTGAAACAGCTGATTGAGCAGTAACTGACAGGACAGGCCCTAGTTAAAATCTCTACATGGCTTGTTTGAAGTGATATTTCTGCTCTAAGATGGCAAGAAAGTGGTGTTATACATGTATTTAGAATTACTTCTGTTGAAACTGGCTGTTTTTCAGACTTGCTTTGATGGAATTTCCTTTCTGGGTTTTGGAAACAATGTTTCTTGCTGTCATGCTAGATAAGTAACTGAGAGGCATTACCCAGGGCTCTGACTCTGCCATCAGTGCCTAACTAGATTGTCGCCTCCTCTTGGGGATACTCAGAATGCCCTCCACAAACTGCCTGGTCTCACTACCATTTTACTCTTCAGAGTGGCATCACCTGATGGGTGACAGGAGAGGATTTCTGAATCTTGATTTTTTTTTTTTTTTTTTCAAATATTTATTTATTTGTTTTAGTTGTACACAATGCCTTTATTTTTACATGGTGCTGAGGACTCAACCCGGGCTGCGCACATGCTAGGCGAGTACTCTACTGCTGAGCCACAACCCCAGCCCCTGAATCTTGGTTCTTGATCCTTGCAGTGTGTGTACAGAGGTTTCAGTCCTGTCTTGGTTTCTTTTGAGACCCATTAAGGCTTCGTTACCCTGTCTTGGCACCAACAGTGGTTTTTGGCAGATGCATTCACTGCTTGGCAGAGGACCCTCTAGCAAGGTTAAGCATTTTTGTCATTACTTCTGGCAAGAGGAGTAGAAGAATAGAAGCCAAGAGGAAAGAGAACAGGAAGAAGTGCTTATCATAGAAAGTGTTCACACAGCACTGTTATTTTATAGTTTTGAATAGGTCAAAGTTAAATAATATATAAAGGTACTCAGTGAAAAGAATCATACCATCCCTGTCTCCCAACTATTCAGTCTTCCTCCAGACAACCAATGGTATTATTTTATGTATCCTTCCAGAAATTTTTGCATGTGTAAGAAAATATGTATATAGTGTTATCCCCTTGTTTACACACAACACATTATGTATAAACATTGATAACACATTAGGTGCACTGTTATATATGTATTGTGCTTGTTTCTCTATTAGGGAATTCTTCTCAATCAGTGCGTGAAAGGCTTATTCATTCTTTTAGCAATTACAGAGTGTTTCATTATATGTATATATAATTTCATTGTGTGACTGTATACTTGTTTTTGATTAATGACCATTTAGACTACTTTCATTCTTTTGCTATTACAAACAACATATCATAAATAATCTTGTCAACATGTTCTTTAACATATATGTAGTATATCTGTAGGATAAATTCCTAGACAGATATATTCCTAGAATATTATTTCATTGTATGGATACAAACTCTTTTCAATCTCTAGCAGTGACCATTTAGATTACTTTGATTCTTTTGCTATTACAAACAATATTATAATAAATAATCTTGTCAACATGATGTTTAACCCATGTGTAGTGTATCTGTAGAATAAATTCCTAGAAGAATTGCAGGAACAAAGATATATATTGCCAAAGTACTCTTGTAGAATAACTAATTGTGTCAATTTATGCTTCCAATATGACTAATGAGAGGGCCTTTTTCCATACCTTTACCTATATAATGTGTTATGAAGCTTTTTTTAAAATTTTATTTATTTGCTTTAGTTGTACACAATGCAACGCATTTATGTTTACGTGGTGCTGAGGATCAAACCTGGGCCTCGCACGTGTAAGGCGAGCGCTCTACCGCTGAGCCACAACCCCAGCTCCTGTTATGAAGCTTTTTAAAAAACAATTTGATAGGTTCAAAAGTGATATCTCAAGTGTAATTTTAATTTACATTTCTTTTTAGTGAAGTTCAGTATTTTCACATGTTTAAGAATTCCAGATTTTCATCTGGGCATGGAGGCACATACCTATAATCCTGGTGACTTGGGAGGCTGAGGCAGGAGGATTCACAAGTTTGAGGCCAGGCAGTCTCAAAATAAAAAATAAAAGGGGTTGGCGGTGTAGCTCAGTGGTAGAGTACCCCTGATCCAATCCTCAGTACTGGGTTTCAGGGGAAAAATTATTGATTTTCTTTTTTCATACAGTAGTATTTTAGTCAGAGGTGTCCTGTGTTGGAGTTCCTGGAAAACAGTGCAGTGAAATATTCATAGAGAGGCAGAATGACCCAATATTCCTAGGGAAGAAACACCCTAGAGAGATAAGTCTCTAATTTCATGAGGTTTTCCTAGCTCTGAGGTAGTTGTCCTGGTTTGTGTAAACTGGTAAAGTGTCTGGACCCAGCATTTTCATGTAGTAAATGATGTTCTTTGTGGTCCAGAAAGCACTGATGATGATAAAATCGTCCAATATCATTGGGAAGAACTTAAGGGGCCTCTGAGAGAAGAGAAGATTTCTGAAGATACAGCCATATTAAAATTAAGCAAGCTGGTCCCTGGGAACTACACCTTCAGGTAAGTTAGGATTCAGAGTCAGGTTGGCCAGAGACCATCCTTTTCCCTCCTGTATTTGGCATTCCTATATGAGTCAGTTCATTGTGGATCTGGCTTGATAGTAGGCCTTAGGCTTCATTGGTTCTGTGAGCCATAGAGCGCTTGGGATCACAACAATGGTAATTGCTCAGGGCACAGATCTTGTCTAGTAGATCAGGATCTACTAGAGTCGGTATTTCTCAAAACCTTTTATGGGAGATGCATATGGGGATTTTTGCCATTAAGTGAAAGGGCCCATCTTCCTTTGCCTTTTCTCATGTGTAATCTAGAAGAAACCTTCTCCCATCTTGTTGAAGCTTCCTCAACTCCAGATGCCTTAAAATCTTTACTTTTGACTAGTGGTTTGTTTCAATATGATTTATAGGATCTTTCTTTATTGGGACTTTTGGGAGAGAATGAATCAAAGAAAACCCTTTGGGGAACTAGTGTTCACATTTTAGAATGTGCTTAGAAGGCTTGGAGACTGACTCTAGTATAATCCTTGTTATATTTGCATAATCCCTTTTTGTTACAATGTACTTGTAGATAACCATCATACAAACATCATATGTAGATGTTACTGTACCCATTTTATAGTTGAGAAAAATGAAGCTGCTCCTATTTAGTAACTCCTCTGAAGTCATGCAGCTAGAAGTTAAAAGCAGATTTTCTAACCCCCCAAGTCAGGGCTCATTCTTCTCCATTCCTTATCTTGATCCACACATATATTTTGGTTATGCTTCATCAAATGTCCTTCTCAAACTGTCAAAGGTCCTGCTCATGAGGAGAGACTATGACTCTCCTCTTTCCCTGCGTGCCTCACCAGCCCCTGCCATAGTGTGACAGCTTATTCATGGGCATCTGTCTTCCTGTTGGTCTGAGATTTATCAAGTTTTAGACTCTGCTGGGATCACAGAGATGAGTGTCCTAGCACAACCTTTACCATACACATCAATTTGCAAATTCAGACTCAGCAGCATTCTGTAACTGGAAGATAGTTTCCTGAACAATAAGATTGGGGCCTTCTTGTTAGCTTAAAATGAAAAGATGAGTTGGTTTGTACTATAGATTGGTAAAATAGGAAATTTCCCATTTATAGAATTTAGCCTGGGCTGGGTTAATCCTTTATTTAAATAGTGACAACAATAGCTAATGTTTTTGAACATTTACTGTATTCCAAGTACTGTTCTGAGCTCTTTGTGTATAGTATCTCACTTAATCCTTTTTAAAATTTATTTTTTAGTTGTAGATGGACACAATACCTTTATTTATTTTTATGTGGTGCTGAGGATTGAACCCAGGGCCTCGCACATGCTAGGCAAGCGCTCTGCTGCTGAGCCACAACCCCAGCCCCTCATTTAATCCTTTTAACTGGCATCATGGTTACTCTCATTAACTTCTCATTTGGAAGTTTTGGCACAAAGAGATTAAGTAATTTGACCAAGATCACATAGCAATCTGACTCTAGAGTCTGGGCTTTTAGCCACAATGGTAGACCAAGTTTGTTGGGTGGATGGGTCACTGGGAGCAATTTTTTTCCTAGCCCTCTATCTCTTTTTAATCTATGAGATGATGGGTTTGGATTTGGTTAGCATTAAGGCCCAATCTGCTTGTGGTTCGCTTGCCTTCTCCTCTCTTCTACTTTTATATGCCAGTAGCTTCTTTCCCTACCCGGTATTCAGCTTGCTCTTTGGCCACAGGGTCTATGCAGGCAAACCAGGGGCTGTTTGGGGTGAAAAGCAGAGCAATGGGCAGCAGCCATTTTGCCTGTAACTCACACAGGAGATGAGTGGTATGTTAACAACAACACACCTGTGAAAACAACAGGGAAACTGGGAAAAGAGGCCAAACACTGTGACTTTCCTTTTCCAGTGCTTGCTGATTTGTACATGTGTGCATGTCCCACATTTTTATGCTTTTTCCTTTAAGACTGTAATATCAGAAATCCCCTTCAGACCACAGGTAAAAGTGAGATTGTGGGATAAAACCCCAGAGATGTCTGACTCTGTCTGAGGCTGGTGAGACTTAAACAAATCGCATGTCTTTTCTATGCTTTTCCTCTTTCTGTCAGCAAAATGGAAGGATCCCAAACCTCTTTGCTTGCTTATGCTCACATTTTGAGGTGGCATGAGAAGCTCTAGGCTGTTCAGCTGGAAGGCATCATTTAGGTAAAAGCCTGCTCTTATAAAAGAACATTTTTTTTTTCTCTTGCAAATCCTGTTTCTCACTGGCACAAACTGTGGGCCTGTTGCGTGGGAGAATTCATTTCCATCTCAAACTCCTGCCTTACCAGAGCCAGCCCTCCTGGTCTGTCCCAAAGGCTGTATGCCCAGGATGGTCATTCTTATGATATGCACACAGCTAAAACTGGAAGATAAGGCAATCTGCTGCAGACAGAGTGTGCTCTATATAGTGTAGTGTCTTTGAACTAGGGGCCAGGGATTATCTATTTTTAAGACTAGGTTTCTAAGCTTTGGAATCAGAGAACTGGGCTTGTATCTTGGCTCACCATGAAACCCTGGGCAGGTTGTTTCTCTTCTCTAAGCCTCCTGTGGAGTGCACTGATGCTACCTACTCTATATGGTTGTCATGTGAACTGTATTAGAGTGCATATAAGGTTCTCAGCACACAGATTCTCACAGGCAGCAGAGCAAACTGGTGCTGGAGACATACTGCCTGTCAGATCCTGAGTCCACTGCTGTCCAACTGCATGACCTTGAGTAAGTTACTCTTCCTCTCTTTACCTCAGGCTCCTTGTGTATGTAAGGAGTAATATGAGGATAATACTTTATGGAGCTCTTAATGTGGATCCAATGAGATATAAAGGCTTGAAACAGTGTCTGTCACATAGTACACCCTCAGTCAATGTTAGCTTCTAGTGTTACTCTGCTTTTCTAAGAGGAAAAATCAGAAGAGGTAATCCTGCCACCTTGGGGTTCCGTAGTCTTGATTTTCAGTTCTCTAGTTTTTTTCCTCCTCCCTAACACCCATCCCTTATTGCACTCCTCTCTCTGCCCTGATAGCTTGACTGTAGTAGACTCTGATGGAGCTACCAGCTCCACCACTGCAAGCCTGACAGTGAACAAAGCTGTGGATTATCCCCCTGTGGCCAATGCAGGCCCCAACCAAGTGATCACCCTGCCTCAAAACTTCATCACTCTCTTTGGGAACCAGAGCACTGATGATCACGGCATCACCAGCTATGAGTGGTCACTCAGTCCAAGCAGCAAGGGGAAAGTGGTGGAGATGCAGGTAGGAGGGAATGCTTTCTGTCTTCTCTCGTTCAGGGGATGAAGAGCTGCAGGATTGGGTCACCAATTCAAGGTTTATTTCTTTTCCATTTCAATTGCCAAAGTCAGATTTGTACATTTAGATTTAAAAAAGAAAAATGCAAAAACAAATCCAGAAAGTTTTATGGGCCCTTTTGTTGACAGGTTAGCAATAATTTTTCATTTAAACCTTTAGTATTAGGGGAGAAAAAAGACTGATGAGAAATGTAGTTGTTCTGGGTGATTCCAGAGGGTCAAACTAGTTAGAAGCCACAAGTGTTCAAATCTTGGTGTGCTCTGTTCCCAGTTGGAGTAGATTGTCTGACTCAAGGGTGTCTTCTCTGGAGATACCTAAGAAGAGATTAGATTGGTCGCAAGGCAAGTCACATAAGTAAATAAAGAATACTGTGTGGAGCTCTGGTGAGCCAGAGAGCTTAAGTCCCTACTGCAGGGGTCCTCTGCTCTTTGGGTTCAGCTGACTGTTGCCACATGGAAGTATGGTTCCAGTATTACTGGATAGTCCAGCTTTTCGGGAGCAGACAGAAACTAATTTCATATAAATGTCAAAATTTCCAACTTTGAAGACACTATAGGCCAAACAAAATGTCTCTAAGTGGACCCAGCCCACAGGCTGCCTATTTTGCCCACTGTTCTACAGGAAGCTCCTGTGTTGGAAGTTTGCCCTGAATTATTTATAATGTTCTTCTGATATTAAAGATGCTGTTTCTAGCCAGGCACAGTGACATGCACCTGTAATCCCAGCTACTTGGGGAGACTAAGGCAGGAGGATCTCAAGTTTGAGGCCAGCCATGGCAACTTAGGGAAGCCCTCAGGAACTTAGTAAGATCCATTTCAAAAAGGACTAAGGATGTAGCACAATGGTAAAGTACCCCTGGGTTCAATCCCCAGTACTAGGGGGGAAAAAAAGATTCTGTGTTTTTAGATTAGAGTACAAAGCCCACATTGTACCTGGCTTTAAGTTCATGTAGTGTGTTAAGTTTTGCTGCTGTTGCAGAATCTGTGCAAACTCTTATCAGCAGGATGTCACATGATGTCTGATCTAACAGTTGCTAATTACGCTGAACTGGGAGATAACAGCCCATTACCAACTTAGGTTTAGAAAACTGGGTAAATCATTTCTATCAGAGTAAGAATTATTGTGGGATGTTGTGATTCTAGGAGCCCACTTTTCCACTCCTGAATTTCTGTGTGTAGGGTGTTAGAACACCAACTCTGCAGCTCTCTGCAATGCAAGAAGGAGACTATACCTACCAACTCACAGTGACTGACACAATAGGACAGCAGGCCACCGCTCAAGTGACTGTTATTGTGCAGCCTGGTAAGTTCCATCTTGGGGTTCAGACTCTTCTGATGGTTGGTCCCTTTAGACACAGAAAGCACCAATCCATGGAGCCTTGAGAGCAACTTCTTTCATCCATTTCCCTCACATTTTCTTCATGGCTAGAGATGAAGGGTACTTCTCAGCCTCAGCTTGTGCCCTTACCTTGGCTAGTTACTGTGTTTTTATGTGGACCTAGGAAGTAGAGGTGACACCATCCCAAATCCTACCATGTTTTTTAAGGATCAGCTTAAAACTTACTTCTCAGAAAAGCCCTATCTTGTGACTCAAACCTTATAGCATTAGGTTTCAGGGTTAGCATGGCTTTATAACATGCTGTGTTCTGCCATGTTTCTTTCAGAATTGTTGATATAGTTCAGTCTTATATTCTTCATTGTTAGCTCCCTGATGGTATCCATCTCTCCCATGTATCTGATATTTCTGTGGGCTAAGAGGCAGATTCTCATGGCTACCAGAACATGTCTCATTGGGTCCTCTTCTATCCCACCTGGACTGGCTGCTTTTGACGTCCATGTTTCTCTGTCTCCAGAAAACAACAAGCCTCCTCAGGCAGATGCGGGCCCAGATAAAGAGCTGACCCTGCCTGTGGATAGCACAACCCTGGATGGCAGCAAAAGCTCAGATGATCAGAGAATTATCTCCTATCTCTGGGAAAAAACAAAGTGAGTATTGACACAGAACCCTGATCTATGCAAAGCCTCTAGGCATTGAAAGAGCAAAATTTTATGTGCTTTTAAGAGTTGACTTGTTTTTTTTTTTTTTTTTTTTTTTTTTTTTTTGGTACTGGGGATTGAACTCAGGGGCCCTGGACCTCTGGGCCACATCCCCAGACCTTTTTTGTATTTTATTAGAGACAGGGTCTCACTGAGTTGCTAAGTGCCTCGCCATTGCTGAGGCTGGCTTTGAACTCGCGATCCTCCTACCTCAGCCTCCCAAGTGCTGGGATTACAGGCGTGCGCCACCGCGCCCAGCAGTTGACTTGTTTTTATTGGCTTATTCAGGAGGGTCGCTGAGAAAGAAATGTTCATGATCCCAAACGTCATCTTTTAATAAAATAATACTACAAATAGTTTTTGTAAGGAAAAAAGAATGTCTACCATCAGTTCGTCTCCAGGTGGTACCGTATGATCATGGTGCTTTTGCAGGTACAATCCATTTGCTGAAATGCAGTTTAATTACACTTGAGAGGCAGACTAGAAGGGGTAATGGAGCAGAAAATACCATTGCTCAAAATTAACTGGGTAAGGCTGATGGGGGATGCGGCAAACAGTTACCCAGAGAATTGAAAATCATCTGTCAAATGAAGGCATTTCTCTGTTGTTTTCTTGGAAGACACCGTATACCAGTTAATTCAGCTAGAGGCAAAGGCCATAGCCAAAATAATACTAATTAAGCTGACATTACCTAATTGAACCATTCTTGGTTCTTATGGTTTAAACTGTAACAAATGGAGTGCAGATTTTATGCAGGATCCCACAGAAAGCAAAAGAATTAAAAGAGTTAAAAGCATTCTTAATTTTCAAAGACAGCAACCATAGGACAGACTGGGTTTTTTTTTTTTTCTTTTTAATTTACACAGACAAACACACACACACACACACACACACACACACACACACACACACACACACATTATTAATTTTTTTAAAACTAGGTATTGGAGATGGGTGGAAAAGGGCTTTAGTTTCACCATAGAAACTACTTGAGTTGCGATTGCTGAGTTGAATGCTAGAAATTATTTCACCCAGCCCTTGTTTCTGATTTTGGAGAACCCAGTCTTCTTCAGCCTGCCATGTTTTCTCTTTAATCATGTATTGAAGACAGCCGTGATGAACCTTTGAGCTGAAGTTTAGTAGCATTTGTGGCAGAGAATACTTAGCAGAATTTCATGGAGGAGTATCTGTTTCAGGAGAGGCTACGAGGGTCAGAGGTAATAAATTTAAAAAGCAAAATGAACCAAAGCTGACTATGAAGTCTGTAGGTTTCTCTGGTTTGTCCTTAATTTGAAGGAAGCTTGGGGTATTCAGGGCTCCAGGTCTGTGCAGCCCCGTGCCTGGACGTTGGCACACAGGTTGCTCCCCTGCTGCAGGTTGCTCACTGAGCAGGATGCGAGAAGGCAGGATACAGATGTGCTGGTCCTCTGTGGCCCTGTCCTGGAGGTGGAGGAAGCTTTGCTGATAGAACTTCTATGAAGAAGATGCTTTGTCCTGAGAGGTCCCCTGCAGCCTGGGCCATTTCCTTTCCTTGACTTTTCCTCAGGAGGGACTTGGGCATGTGGTTAAGAAATGTGTTTTGCTTATTTGCTGGCAAGAGATGAACCAACTCCTGGGCCAGAAATACTTTTTAGAAACCTTATTCTTAAAGCATTTTGATCACAGACCTGCTTAGAGAACTTCATTCCTTTTATAAACTGGAGCAGTAGAGTTTGAATGCTCTAGAAACTCATAGAAAGGATAAGCCTAGATGTGTTTGAAAGCTGGTGAGTGGAATTTTCTGACCAGCAGGTAGCCTGTATTTTAGGGACAAATGACACTTTGTCCAAATGGAATATTTTTAAACATGTCCTGTCAAGGTCTGGGAAATAATTGTTCGTGTCCCGGCTGAGGCAATAATGGTCCCCTCCTGCTGTGTCAGGGACAGGGGAGCAGCAGACAGATCCAACTCCACCCACAAATATTCTTTTTTTTTCAGGGGACCTGATGGGGTGCAGCTGGAGAATGCTAACAGCAGCGTTGCCACTGTGAGTGGGCTGCAAGTGGGGACCTACGTGTTCACCTTGACTGTCAAAGATGAGAGGAATCTACAGAGCCAGAGCTCTGTGAACGTCATTGTCAAGGAAGGTATCTATCTCTCTGCCTCGAGTTTGTACAGTACCCTCTCTGGGTCAGATGACTGAGAAATCTGCCATGTCTTGTTTGGCTGCAGAAATTGATTAGTGATAAGAGGTGGGGAATAAATTGGGGTGAGGGTAGCTACTATTTGCTTTTCTAAAGCAACCTTTAATTGAGAGTGACTGACATGAATTTTAACTTACTTTCCTCCCTTCCTCCCATGTTGCCCTCCTTCCCTCTCTTTTTCCAATTGAATAGGACAAGAATTAGGGTTTAGCATTTTGATTTTGCTGCTAAGACCTGGGGTTTCCATGACTCTCCTGCAAACTACAGTGACACCTGCTGTTGGGCTTTAGAATGACTGTGCTGTACTGCAGCTTCCTGTGCCTGTCCTTTAAACCTGCAAGCTGGGGCTAACGTGAGGCAGGAGTTGATTGACCTACCCTGATTTAGCAGGCACAGTGACCAGGAGGGGCCATCAGCTGATGGTAGAAAAACCCACCAGCTATGCAGAAGTGGTCCCGGTATAGTCTATTGTGCTGAGTCTGTACTGAGTTACACCCAGCAAGCCAAGCTGCTAGGTGGCCCAGGATCAGAGAGGTCACTTTCCTTTCTCTGCTCCAACGAACCAAGGAAGGAATGAGAAACATAATCAGAGAATAACATTTTAAGATATTTTAAAGAAGAATTTGTGATGTCAGCTGAATGAAACCTACCCTAAGGCTTTAAGCCTCATTGGGCCTTTGTTTCCAATTATCATATAACTCCAAGATGGGGAAGTGGCTTCTTCTCAGGAAGGCTGCTGTGAGACCACAGGAAGAAGGTGTACTTGTCCCCTATTGTGTGGTGTCAGGAGAATGTATCTCCAGGTAAGACTGGAGCTTCTGAAGCACTGGTGGCTTTAAGTTTGCATTGCTGGTTGCTGACACAGACAGACGTTAAGACAGCTCCCCACTTAAGATACTCATTTAACTTCCCCATAAGCACCATGAAGCAGCATTTCTTCTTTTCCAGAAGGTTTTATTAATTCAATGACTTATTTTTGGTCAGAAATGAACAAACCTCCTATAGCCAAGATACTGGGGAATGTGGTGATTACCTTGCCCATGAACACAGCAGAGCTGGATGGCTCCAAGTCCTCAGATGACAAGGGAATAGTCAGCTACCTCTGGACTCGAGATGAAGGGAGCCCAGCAGCTGGGGTAAGTTTGCCAGGAAGTGGGGAGCTACACAAAGTTTAAGTAGCAGCTGGTGAGGGAAAACCAACACTCCAGTGTCTGTTTTAACAGGCCTATTGTATCAAATCTGGCTTGTTCTCTGAAATCCAGGGAGGTTAAGTGACTAGTATGGTGCAGAATGGTTTCTGTCCCTTGATCCTAGCAGCTGTGGACAGCAGTGCTGTGATAGATCAGGAACTGACATAGGGGGAAACAGTCTGGCCCAGGTCCGGCCTAGTTATAGCAGAAGCAGCAACTGACTCCAAGAAAGGAGTGGTGTTTTGTTCTGCAACATTGCTGTGTTGTTCAACCCCACAGGAGGTATTAAATCACTCTGACCATCATGCTGTCCTCTTTCTTTCCAACCTGGTTGAGGGAACTTACACATTCCACCTGAAGGTGACTGATGCAAAGGGTGAGAGTGACACTGATCGGACAACTGTGGAGGTGAAGCCTGGTGAGTTCACTTAAGTGATCAGACTGAGTGGAACTGCCAGATGGGCTGATGGAGGCCTCCGTCTTGAGATGCTGTCCCCTCTAGCATGGCATGTCCAGTTTGAAAAACAATCTAGAGCCAGGCACCATGGCACATGCCTGTAATCCTAGCGGCTTGGGAGGCTGAAGCAGGAGGATCCCAAGTCCAACACCAGCTTCAGCAACTCATTGAGGCCCTAAGCAACTCAGAGAAACCCAGTCTCTAAATAAATAAAATGTAAAAAAGGGCTGAGGATGTGGATCAGTGGTAAAGCGCTCCTGGGTTCAATTCCTGGTACACACCCCCCCCCCCCAAAAAAAAAAAAGAAAGAAAGAAAAGAAGAAAAATGAAAAACAATCTAGAAATCCCATGCTAAAACATCCTTAGAAACTTCTTACTCCAACAGTACCTCTCCTACCTGTGCAGGAATGTAGAACTCCTCTTGCTCATCTCAGATGGAGAAACCAAAACTCAGACAGGGCAGGGCTTGCTCAGCGTCACACAGCAGTTGTGTCAGAGCCAGGCTTTTGTGCCCTGGCCCAGCACTTTGTCCTCTACCATGGCTGAGGAGATAGGGCTCAGGTGCATTGGGAACCTGAGCACAGGAGTAGTTCAAGTCATGATGTCGCATCAGCACCAGATGCAGAAAACAATTTATTTTTATAAGTTGAGCCTCAGACTTTATCTGACAGCTTAGGGAAGGCAGTGTGACTGGTGTCCTGTATACTTTTGAGATTTCCAGAAATAAAATTTCCTTAAATAAAACCAAGTTTTTGTTTTGCTTTGAGACTAATTTGGTAGAACTGAGTGTGGAGGTGGGGCAGAGCTTTGTAAGTCCCAGGGCTTCAGATGAGCAGGTATTAACTTTAAGCCTACTCTTACCTAGGTCAAGCTCATGCATGGATGTCTCAGATGGGAAGGGATCTTGGGAAGTCTTCCAGGCCTTGTCCTGCCTCTGGGAAGGACAACAGCCGAGACACCATAGAGTTTCTTCTGTGTTCCAAGTCAGATCAGAACAGGCAAATGGTGCATCCAAATGTTTGTGAATAAGGTATTCTGAACAATTCACTTTAACTTGTAAATGTGGAACAGTCTTTAGGACATGTTCAGAAGTAAAGTGTGGTAGTCTTTCAGTTCTGGACTTATAAAAAAAAAAACAGTGTAGCTGTGGGGTTGCTCTAAGGAAATACTTCTCAGCTACCTGGATTTTCTCTATGTTTCATGTATTTAAACCTATAGAGATGGATGCATTCACATTATTGATAATAGTCAATGAGACTGAGATGAACATTTTTCTTCCTGTTGTCATAAACAAAGTACAGCAAGTTACTGAATGTAAGATGGGGTCAGGAGAGACTGCTGGCTTCCTGGTTGGCCCGGAGAGCTCAGCAGTGCCATTGGGAGAGAGAATTTTAAAGCAAAGGCTGCAATGTGCTTTCCTCCCTGTCCCTTCACTAAGCCTTTTGCCTCCCTGGTTAGCCTTGCCCCCAGCACACATGTGGCCGCTCTCAGGTTGGTATAGAGCTTTCCAGGCTAGCCCCAGATTGCCTTGTGAGGAAGTTGCTGTCATTCCTTACCACGGTCTGAATGCTGTCACTAATTCCCCTCCTGTGAGAAAACAAATGCACAGTGGCAGGTCTGTGTTAACTCTCCTACTTCCAAAGCCATGACCGATCCACATGCTTTCCAGATCCCAGGAAAAACAACCTGGTGGAGATCATCTTGGATGTCAACGTCAGTCAGCTAACTGAGAGGCTGAAGGGGATGTTCATCCGCCAGATTGGGGTCCTCCTGGGGGTGCTGGATTCCGACATCATTGTGCAAAAGATTCAGCCGTACACGGAGCAGAGGTAGCTGGGCAATGATTGGGGGGAGAAAAGGAAAGATCAGGGGGTAGATGGAGAAGGGTGGGCTCTCTAACCAGAAACCACTCATTGTGTCTATCTCATTGGTGAGCTCGTTCTTCCAGCACAGGTCGCATGCTCTGTACCACATAGCAGCCAGTTGCTAGGGCACAGTAAGGTCTGAGGGGGGTCCTTTACTTTTGCAGGCTACAGTCTGGAAAAGGAGGTAACCAAGTAAACATTTCATCTTAGTATGGGGCAGATTTGACACAATATGTGCTATCAGAGAACCGCAGAGGCAAGGGCAATCAATTCTGGAGAATTCCAGGAGAGCCCAAAGATTTTCCAGAAGTAGAATATGCTTTGACCAGCACAGGAGAACTAGAAGGAAGTTCAGAAGAGAGGAGCACCATGAACAGTGACCTTGAGGTGGGAAAGTGCCAGGTTTCTTCTGGAAGAAGTCATTTGGTTCAGAGGTTAGTGGGCTCCAGGATGTGGTCAAAGAAAGGCTGCCTGTGGAGCCGGAGAACACTGCATACAAGCCAAGGAGTTAAGCTGTGATAGTTTGGGTGGGAGGACCCAAGTTAGTTTGTTTTATGTGTGTGGGGTTTTGTTTGCTTTTAAAGCAAGCATATGACATATTTAGATTTTTTAAAAAGTAAAATCAATAGGGTGGAGGTTAAACTAAAGTGGGAAGAGACAGAGCCTGGGAGGACAATAAGAGACCTTCTGGACTAGCTCAGTAAAAAGGTGGTGACCCTGAATTCAGTGTGGAAGCAGAGACAAAATGAAAAGACATTCAGAGGCAAACTAGCAGACCTTGGTGGTCCTTGGGAAATGGAGGTGATCTGTGGGATACTTTTGGTTTGGAGGTCCAGATGGATGGTTTAGGCCATTAACTGAGATTAGGGAGGAAGGAGGAACCCATTTAGACTATTGAATTTGGGGTGTCTTATGGGCTACATGGGGAGATGTTCCAGATGGTCCCAAGTATAGGCTGGAAGTTGGGGTGGAAGGAAGAAGCGGGAGTCACCAGTGTCTAGGCAGAAGTTAAAGCCATGAGAATGGATGAGTCACACCAGGGTGTGGCAAGAGGGCGAGGGCAGAATTCTGGATAACACCAGTATTTAAGGAAGAAGCAGAGGAAGACGAGGCAGCAGAGGAACTAAAAAGAATAGCCAGGGAGGTGGGAGGAAGGTGACAGTGATTGCTGGAAGTTGAAGTACAATCTGGCATTGGGAGCTACTGTAACTTCAGATGCTGGGAGGCTGGTGGTGCGGTGAGAATGTAGAACAGCTGGGGTGGGGTGTGCTCTCCAGATCACCTTGACAGTGACGGCAGAGGGCAGGTGTCCCGTGTGAGGTAGAGTAGGAAACCTCTGTGGAAGCTGATACTGGAAGTCCCATGGGGGACAGGATGAAAATATACCGCTTTAAGACAGTAACTCCTTGAGCTTTTGTATCTATTGAAGGCAAAGTGCTGAGGAGAAGGAGGTGATGGAGATGGATGGAGTTGAATGGAGGGGGACTGGTGTGGTAGATCGGGAGGAAGGGGAAGTACTGTGGTGGGAAATTGGAGCGTTGGTGCCAAGTCCCATGTTTTGTCTGTGTGGCAGGGGCAGGGCCATCTGCCTAGAGGAGGGGAGAGCAAGTTGGGAAGCAGGGAAGCCGGTGAAAGCTGGGAGCATGCTGCAGAGGGATGCCAGCTTTGAGCAATATTGGGGTCTCAGTCAGAGTTAGAGACGTGAAGGGAGAACAGTGCTTCCCACTTCTGGCTGCACAAGAGAATGACCTGGATCTTTTTTTTTTTTTTTTTTGTGGTACCAGGGATTGAACTCAGGGGCACTCGACCACTGGGCCACATCCCTGGCCCTTTTTGTATTTTATTTAGAGACAGGGTCTCACTGAGTTGCTAAGTGCCTCGCCATTGCTGAGGCTGGCTTTGAACTCGCGATCCTCCTGCCTCAGCCTCCCAAAGTGCTGGGATTACAGGCGTGCGCCACCGCGCCCGGCTCAGACCTGGATCTTTATGAAGGTTCCATTGCCCAAGCCTCATCCCTGGAGAGTAGGATTCACCTGGAGTGGGACCTGGGCACCTAAGGTTTAAAAGCTTCCCAGGGGATCTGAATCTGATATGCAATCAGGGTAGACTAGACCAGAGACACTTTGATTAGGACTCAACTCATTCACTCCTTCCTTCATTATTATTTCTTCTTCTTTCTTCTTCCTCTTTTTCCTCCTCTTCTTGGTATGCTCAGTCACCTAGGAGTAGCAATAGGGCAAAATCCAAGTTGGTGGGAATTGGGTATGTAGAAGCAGTGAGAAAAGGTTTTAGCCAGAGTGCTGGTGACATCATTATTGGTGGGTTTGCTCGGACTTGCCATCACTGAATATGGGGTACAAGGAAGAGAGAGGCATCTGGATTTCTCTGGGTTCCTGGCTTGGACTAGGCTGACTGAGTTGAGAATTCAGGAGGAGCATGTGCTTGGGGAGGTGGGATGTTACAGCCCCCACACACCAGTGTGAGCCCTGTGATGTGCACAGCCATTTCACCTCTTGGAACCTCTTTATCACCTGTGAAAATGCTAGTACCTATTTTATAAGATTGATATTGAAGATTAAATAACATGATATTTACAGAAGTCCCTAACACAGCATTCAATTAATGTTTTTTTTAAATATTTATTTATTTACTTTAGTTGTACACATTGCAATGCATTTATGTTTACGTGGTGCTGAGGATCGAACCCGGGCTGCGCACATGAAGGCGAGCACTCTGCCGCTGAGCCACAACTCCAGCCCCTCACTTAATGGTTTTTACCATGAGTTTATTTTGAGACATGTTAGGTTCGAGGCTTCCGAGAGATCTGGGGTAGATATTCTTGCAAGCATTTGCAGGTATAGAGTGGTTACTATTGGTCCTGTGGGGAGAGGAGATAAAGATTTGAGGGTTATTAGTATACCAGCAGAAATTGAAGCTATAAGTGTAGAGTTGGTAACTGGAAGAAAATAATGGGAAATGGGCCATATATCTTTTAAGGTGTCTTTTCTTGATTTTGGAATTTGCAAGGCTTCATTGTTAGTCTCACTGTGTAGCAAGCTTTTAGTTGATAATGGTTCTTCCCAAAATTTATGTCATGCCACGCATATAAAATGATAACTATCTGCACTGACACCTTCGGATAAATATAAAGGCAGCAACTGGTCCAGAGCCTTTGGGACATCTGGGTCCTCCCAGACAACCTGCATACTGAGGGGGTCAGTATCTTGGGTTTTACCCAATGTGACCCACTGATTGGGATTGTTTGATTTATGGATTTCAAGAAGCAGACTATCAAAAATTAAGGCTAAGGCTGGGGTTGTAGCTCAGTGGCAGAGCACTTGCCTAGCATGTGTGCCACTGGGTTCAATCCACAGCACTACATAAAAATAAATAAATAAATAAATAAAATAATGATATTGTGTCCATGTACAACTAAAAATAATAAAAATAAAACATAAGGCTAAGACACAGAACAGATTTTGTGCTACCTATATATGAGTTCAGACATGGTTCATCTTGAATAGAAATTTGACAATCAGAAAGCAAAGAGATTCTGGGCATGGAGTAACAGTGTTGTACCAGCCACGCCATCTTTTTTTTTTGCTGTTATAGTAACAGTCATTTTGGCTGTTTGGGCCTGTGGATAATCCTTGATGCTCTCCAACAGTTTACATTTTATAAAGCACTGTGGTTGGTTTGACCAGTAACCAAGCCACAAACCCAGTAGTACCACTGTCAGCTGTGAAAAGCTGCCGCCAGGAATATTGCCATGATCAAATCCCCAATCTTCTCTTCCCCCTGTTACCTGTTTCAAATGGGTCATCCTGTTAGTTGGGGCATTTTTTAAGTATAGGCTTTGGAGTTCAGACATGACAGGGTGAGGATCCGGCTCTGCCATAATTAACTGTGTGACCTTGGGCAAGTTACTCAACCCCTCTGAGCCCCAGAGTTGTCCTCTGTGAAATGAAGATGGCACTGATAACACCTTTCTCCCTGGCTTTCTGTGACAGAATGCATGTGATCCTCAGCAGTGTGGGGCACAGCATAAGGTGCTTAGTAATCAGTGCTAGCTCCTGCTGCCCAGTGGCTCTCTCCTGCTCATCCTACTGTCACATGTCTCCGCAGCACCAAGATGGTATTTTTTGTTCAGAACGAGCCTCCGCACCAGATCTTCAAAGGCCACGAGGTGGCAGCAATGCTCAAGAGTGAGCTGAGAAAGCAAAAGGCAGACTTCCTGATATTTGGAGCCCTGGAGATCAATACTGTCAGTGAGTAACCCTGGGGATGCTGGGAGCAGAGCCTGTCCATCCACAGCTCTCCTCATCCCGCTGAGCTCATCGCCTTTCTCTGGGAGGTGCCGTTGTTTTCCTTCACCACCATCTAGGGGTCCTTAACGTGTGCCTCATGCCCATGCACCCTGAGGTGGTGCTCAGGGAGGCTGCAAGCTTGAATGAAATAATTACATCTTTATTTTCACTAACCTTAGGTTGAAATTCATAATCTTCCTCAGTTACACAGGTGGGTACTGTTAGCAGCACCTGTGTCTTAAGACACAAATCATCTCCTATCACATTACATGACAAAGTACCATTTTTACTCATCACTACTTAAACATTACAGTTAGACCCACTAATAAGTCTTATTATGTAATGTTTTAATAAAGGCATATTATTTCAAAAATTTTTGTTCTTAACTATTTTAAAACCACATTCACTGTAACTTCTTCCTTTGTAATGCTGTATGTATTGTCCTTTTGCAGTTTTATTGTTCTGAGAAGGGGGTGTATGGGACACAAAAGATGGACAGTCTCTTATAGAACCAGGGAAGACCAGTTGTAGCTGTCTCGGGGGCCTTGTTGACCCTCTGTCTCATGCAGCATGCACCAGCCATGCTGTGAGAACTCTTGGGTCTGGGCTCTGGGAAACTGCACCCCAGGGCACTGAGCAGGCTTTGCTTGAGTGTCTTCTCAGCCCCGTATGCTGGATGTTGGTTGTCCCCTTGGCTCTGACTGACAACATTTTCCCTCTCCTGCCACCTTCAGCATGTCAACTGAACTGTTCTGAGCATGGCCACTGCGATTCATTCACCAAAAGATGTATCTGTGACCCTTTTTGGATGGAGAATTTCATCAAGGTGCAGCTGAGAGATGGAGACAGCAACTGTGGTGAGTCTATGTGATGCAAGCGGGTTGCTTTGGCTGTAGTATGGATCTGCACCAAGGGGACAGGTGTTGGTATTTCTGAGAAGAACAGGCAAGGAAAGAACTCAGTGTGTTTTCTGTTTGCTGGGGGCTTTTCCTTTTTTCTTCACGCTTGCTGAAGTAGAATGCCCCTAGATTCAACTCCCAGTACTGGGAAAAAGAAAAAAGAACACTCTGGAGTGCTCATGGAAGAAGAACGAGGCTTACATCAGAGCAGCTGCACACTGCTGCCCACCACATGGCTGCTGTCCTTTTGGAGTACCTGCATGCTGTCGCCTGATGGAAGCCTGCAGTTCGTCATGCAGAGCTCTGTGCCTGCACACTACTGCAGGACCTCAGGGCACTCATGGAGCAGGGCCTGGGATGCAGGGACCTTTCAGAAGCATGCAGGCTTCAGCTGTCCTAGACTCCAGGGTCTTGCCTTTCCATGTGTACAGTTTGAAGCCCAAGGGGGACAACTCATTCCTGTCTTCCAGCCTCTCTCTTCTTAGCCCTCACTATTTTGATTTTCTTGGCAGAGTGGAGTGTTTTGTATGTTATCATTGCTACCTTTGTTATTGTTGTTGCCTTGGGGATCCTGTCTTGGACTACAATCTGTTGTTGTAAGAGGTAAGATGGGTTCTCCTTTGAAACTCATTTGGGGGGCTTGTCATTTGGTACCTTCCATACGAAAGGACCACAGTCATGGTTGGAGGGGTTTGGGTCACTCAAGGCCTGTGCAGAAAGTTTCTCACCCTCAAACTCTGCCGAAGGCAGGCACACTTGCATTTGGTCAGGTGGGGAGACTGTCACTGTGGAGATCTGCAGCCTCAGAACCCTGGGGTGGGGTAGAGTGGAGCAAATCCCACCCAGGTGCATGTCCCTGGATGCTCCACACCCCAGCCTTACACTTAAACACAGGAATTTTTACTCTGCTTCCTTCCTAGTTGAGAATTATATGTATATCTGATTTCACATAATTGTAGACTTGGATTTATGATGTTGAGTGGCCTAGGTTTCTTCATTTTATATAGTCTTACAACATTTCATAGTTACATTTATTGTATGTTTTTCATTATTAGTATGATTTTCATGTTTAGTGTGTGTTATGATAACATTTGGTAGGTAATATCTTTTTATATCCATAGCAGCCTTTTCTCATTTTATGAATAAGGAAACTTAGGTTCAGAAAATCATGTCATCTGTCTGAGATGCAGTAACAGGGCTGGGATGTAGTCTACAATGTTACCTCATGTAGAGCTTACAAAATTCCCACAGCCTGAGACAACCACCATGAACTAGCTCAGGAACACCAGGAGGTGGGCTGCTTCCTCCTCCCATGCCACAAGTCAGGTTTCCTTTTCTGTGCGTTTCTACCAGTTGTCCTTGTTGTACTGTGGAGTGACGAGGCCATGCTAAGGTGGTCACAGTTCCCTTGCCTTCCCAGGGCTGTGAGGAACATTTTTTGAGGAACAAATCACAGTTGCCACCATCCCTGGCTGCAAAGTGAGGAGAGCCACCCCCAAGGGAGCACCCTGCATGCACTGGCCCTTGTCCTGGAAGAGAACCTATTTCCTGAGCAGGGATGGGAATTGTGTGTTTTAGGCAAAAAGGAAAACCCAAGAGGAAAAGCAGGTACAGGATCCTGGATGCCACTGATCAGGAGAGCCTGGAGCTGAAGCCGACCTCCCGAGCAGGTAGGGCCTGGAAGCAGGTGCCATCATTGCTAGCTCATCACCCCACAGCTTTTGGGCTGCAAAAGCATTTTGTTCCCTTGCCTGTTGAAGGTACTCTGGGTGGCAGAAACCACATGCAGGACAGGCTGCCTGCTGGGCTCACATCTCAGTGCTCCTTTCACTCTGCAGAGATGCCAGTGCTCCTGGTTCCTTTGCCTGCTGTCCCTTGGGTTTACTGTCTGGATTCAGCTTTTCAAGCTGCCCATGTGCTGAGGGTCAGGGTCCTTGGCCCTTTATGCCTGTCCTTTCTGGACAGAGAGCAGATCAGAATAAGTGTCTGCTGGCTTACTTCCTTCTCAAGTCACCTCCTTCCAAATGCTATCCTTCATCTGCTGGTCCACAGCTGCCATCTTGGTCTTAGCCAGCCCTGCTGACTGTAGGTGTTTTGGACAACTGTCTGTCACATGCTTCCCACTGAAGGATTTCCTACTGCACCAGACTGAGGTGGCACTCGGGGAGTTAGGCGGTTGCAGGCCTCCCTTCTTTGCTAGGCTTGGTTACTTGGTGAGGTTCCCCTCATCATGTATGCCACAGAACAGGTGTCATCTGTTTATGGGAGCTGTGCTTCATATAAGCTATTCCAAACACTCTGCAAGTGGAACTGTTTTTTATAGAAAGCGTTTATTAAATGCCCCTCCTGCTTTAGGCTTTTTGTTAGAGGAGGCTGCAGTGGTGATGGTGGTGGGGGTAGTCCTGACAGGCTCTGCCCTCAGAGAATTTTGGCCTGGTTGGGGAGACACACCTGCAGAAAGTAAGTGTTCCTGGGCAGGCAGCCTGGGCCTGCACCTGAGCAACTCCATGTGAGCACTGTGGGGCGGGGCCTGCCTTGAGCCCAGCACACCGGGAGGCAGGGGACCAAGGAAAACCACAGCGCCATGGCCGTGTAGTCTTTACTCCTAAGACTGTTTTTCTCCCTCTTGGAATCTTTTCGTGACTTACTATTTCCAGCACAAAAAGCTACAGGGCGAGAGGTTCACCAGGGCCCTTCTCTTGTGGGCAGCATCTGGCCAGGGAAGCAGGAGACCCACCAATGGATCTGAGCAGCCAGAAGTGCTGGCATGTGCTCTGGTTCTGTGGAAGAGCAGATCCAACCAGGGCACAGCCACTGCAGGATGCTGTTTGGGATTTAGGGACACATTGCATGGGTGTGGAGCTGTAGAAGTTCAGCTTAAAGAGGAGGAGCACGGGCATGTGGCACAGAGAGAGGAGTGTGTGGCATTGAGCCCGAACAGAGGCACATCAGGTGTGGGCTGTGAAAGCAGGGCAGTTGTGTGGAGCCTCTGAGGGTCACAGGGAGCACGGAGATGCCTGTCCTTGGGAGACCAGGTCTGCAGTCAGCAATTCTGATTTTGGGTCTGGTTTTGTTTCATTATTCTATTGATTTTTTTTTCTTCAAGAACTTCTATTGAAGTATAGTAGATTGAACCATATGAAATTACCGGTATTTAACTTTTTTGACCTACAAAATGATAGTTTGTGTTTCAATCTGATTTGGTCAGAAAATTGTAGGTATAGCAGTGCTGGGTCTCCACAGGTGAATGAGCTCATGTAATTAGCTCCCCAGGTACCCTCTTTGTGCTTCTGTCCTGTCAGTGCCCTTCTTCCAGTTCACACTGGTGTCTTGGAGTAGTTCATGTGTTTGGCTCCTTTCAACTCACTGTCAGATTGATGACATTTATCTGTGTCATTCATTCACATTACTGTCTAATTTCTGTTGTGTGACCCAGGTGCTTCTCATGGTCCCTGGTTTGTGTTCTGATGAGATGGCTGCTTGGGACTTGAGAGTCCCCACTTTTGCCACATGCCTGCTCTCCCACCTCCAGTGCCCACCCCATGAAGCCAGAGTCAACCCAGGACCACAGAGCCAACACTGACTTGGCTGTGTCAGGGACTCCATGTCCATACTGAGCCAGAAGATGGCTGGAGGCTCATTCTCCAGGGTCTGAGTTCTCTGGCTTTCCTGCCTCCCACCTCATTCCACCACCCTGTTCAGAAAGAGATGTGATAAAACACTCCAGATTTAGAAGGAAAGAGAGTGCCACTGGGTGACACTAACCAGAGCTCAGGGACACTGGGTGTGAGGAGCAGAGACCAGCAGCAGAGCCCAGGTCTGATCCCCGGGCTGTGCTTTCTGTGACTTCCCTTAGCGGACTTTCCCAGTCATCTGGGACAGGGAAGATGCTTCCTTCCATCTGCCGAGCCTAGAGAGGGAGGCATGGTTCTCCCTGTCCCTTAGCCCCTGTTTGGGCTGGGGTGAGGGAGTAGGGTGTGGCTCAGGCCTGGGCAGGGCTGTCTCCTGACACTGGGGTTCCTTGTCTTCCTTGCAGGCATCAAACACAAAGGCCCCACGCTGAGCAGCAGCCTGATGCACTCTGAGTCGGAACTGGACAGTGATGATGCCATTTTCACGTGGCCAGACCGGGAGAAGGGCAAGCTCCTGCATGGTCAGAATGGCTCCGTACCCAACGGGCAGACACCACTGAAGGCTAGGAGCCCACGGGAGGAGATCTTATAGCTACCTGGTCTGTCTCCTCAGAGTAGGGGTTGGTAGTGCCAGGGCCCAAGCACTGCCAGGCTGGTTCTCCACCACCCAAGTCTGCGGGCAGCTGATCTCCCAGTATCTGCTGGTCACTCCACCCCAAATCCCCCCACCCCGAAACTGCTGGTACTTGAATCACAGACACTGTCCAGGAACCCATGAACGAAGCTGTGAATGAAGAGATTTCCTCTTTGAACCTGTCTGGTAGGCCCCAGAATATCCTCACCTCAGGGCCTCCTTTATTGCAAGCCCCTCCTCCCCACCCAAAGGCAAATAAGGCCTGCTTGAGCATCCTCTCCAGCTGCCCTGTGGTAGTGCTGCTGGCCCCAGGGTGCTACACAGTGAGGTTCTGGTGCTACACAGAACCAAGAGCCATCAGCCTCCTGGCTCCAGGGGCCCAATGGAGGGCATGTTTTTTCTTCTCTTCTCTGGGGCAAGGCCAAGAGGATGTGGCATCCCTGTCCCACCACTGATACTAGAACACTAGTGAGAAACAATGCCTGGCTTTCAGCACGGAGCCTACTCCCTTCTCTGATCAGCACTATCAGGAGAGGACCGGCTGTCCAGGGGTGATGGGGGGCCCTGGTTAGGCAATCTCTCCTTTTCTCCCTCTGACTGGCAACTGCTGCTTCCAGGCTCAGGCCACCACCCTATGTCCCTAGAGGAGAGAGCCACAGACTGGAATGTTGTGGCCTGAGCACGCATGTGTGTGACTGCCCACTGTGGTCCCCTGGTCCCTCCATCTGTCTCTTCTCTGTGTCTGCTGCACGTGTGTGTTGAATGAACGCGTGTGCATCTTCTCCTCATAGGGCTCTTGGCTGCTCAGAAGGTGACTTTGACTCAGAAAGCTCTCAGCTCCTTGAAACAGAGAGGAATCCCACTGGTTTCTGTCACTGTTCCTCAGACCTAGTATCTGGGAGTCGAGGAATGGGAGCTTTGGGGGAATGACTTTTAAAAAGAGACAATTTCTACTACTGCACTACTGTGTTGCGAGATGATTAAATATGTATTTAATTGTGTGCCTACATCTCTGACCTGTGTCACAGGCCCAACCACGGATGTAGCTTGCAAGGTGCTGGCCTCTTGGCAGGTGGTCTTGGACCTGCCATCAGCACACGTGACCCGTGGTGTTGGGCCCTGCCTGCGATGGTGGGTGGGCAAGCAGCACTCCTGTCCTTTGGCTAAGGGAGGTGAGTTTTTGTCCTTCCTTCCCATACCTTTTATTAACATTAAAATAATTCATGTCCCTCTATGTCTGAGCTGGGGGACAGAGTAAGATCCAGAGTAAGACCTTAAGGAATTTTGGCCACTGCTGTTCTTTTGGGTTGACCAGCCCCCAAGTGTGAGCACTCTGCACTGTTCACACAGAGCCCTTTGCTGGATGTGTGAGGGAGGGGAAGGGCTGGGCTAAGAAAGGGAGATGAGCACGAAGGCCACTGAACTTGTGCTTTGCCTGAGGCTCCATATAGAAATCATCTGCAGGGAGGCAGTAGTGTCTCTGATCTTACCAGTCCAGAAGCCAAGGTATAGTGAGAAGTGGTGACCGAACTCAAGGCTCAGCAGAGCCCCTGCTCACAGTGCTCAGGGCTTTTTCAGAAATGGTCCTGGGGTTAGGTCTGGGATGGAGCACAAGAATTTGCCTAACAATGTCTTAGAATATACGGAGCCCCTGGTGCAGGGTCCCAGTCCAAGGACCTCTAGGTGAGAAATGCATGGACACACAAACACGCACACAGAGCTGACGCCTTCCCATCCTGAATGAAGGTTGAGGGAGTAAGTTCAGAGAGACCTCTAGCTTGCCAAGGGGTGTACTCCAAGTGGGGGCAGACCTGCTCAGCTGGGAGCTGTAGGGCAGACCTGCTCAGCTGGGAGCTGTAGGGCTGGATGATGGCAGTGCTGCAGTCTGAACAGCCATAGCAGGTGGGCTTAGGGTATGATGGGTGCTAGGGGAGGAGCCTCACAGAAAACATTCACCATTTGCACATGAGCAACAAAAACAATGGAGCTGAGCGAGGTTGGCTGGGGTAGGTAGAAGTGTAGGAAGGTAAGGAACTGGTGAGGCTGGGGCATTGTGAGCAACCTCCAAGAATTCAGGAAGGCTCTACAGAATTTGAGGGCGCTGGCTTTCTTTCCCCTGGCCTGTCTGGTAGGCAGTGGCAGCTGCAGAGATACACACACACACACACACACACACACACACACACACACACACACACGATGCCTGCAGTCAGGCCAAGATAGGCTGATGGAGCAGCCTTGACACCTTTGTTGACTGGTTGGAGAGCCCCTATATATTTCTCTGGTCAAGCTTGGCCACTGCTGTAACTTTCCACTCCCTAACTCCCCATCTGGCGGCTGCTTGTCATGGTGGCTACCTAATGTCTATTAGGCTGTGGCCATCTACTCTTGTGCCTCCCCACAGCACCTAGAACCAGGGTGGGCACTTGTGCCCAGCTGCAACCCAAACAGGCACAACTTCCTTGCTTCCTCAGGAGCACCAGGTTTGACATTGGTGGATACTCATAAGGCTCCCTTGGTCACAAGGAATGAAACTGAAGTTACCCCTCATAGGAAGAAGGGAACTTTTATCCATTTATAGCTGCCAATATCTAGTACCTGTCCTGGCGAGTCAAAGAAGTACTGTATTCTACCTTCCTGGCTGTATTTAAGTCCCCCCCCCCCCCCCCCCCCCCGCTTCTTCTAACAAATCAACACATTCCTATGCACTGACATTGGTGGTTCTCATGGACTTATTAGATCTTAATACAATCACTTGGGAAAATTTTAAAAAGCACTGAATCTGAGAACCTAAACCCAGAGTTTGATTTTTAAGTATTTAACTGATCATTATTAATTCCTCAGTTAATTTGTACAGGTATACCATGTCCTTGTGAGAGAGAAAAATAGCTCTTAGCAGCTCAGCTCCAAAAGACTTGCAAACCAGTTGGTTTTAGTGGATGAAGAAGGAAGGTACCAGGTACCCAGGTATCTCCTGATCAGCCCAGGAAAGGGCCCTTGAGATTGGGTGTGGCAGAGGTTGCTATTCACCAAACCCTAGAAGTTGTCATGTCCTCATGACTGCTGACAGAAAACGGATCTCTCTTTAAATGCCCATTTCTGTGACCTTGCCTAAAGAGCCAGGACAAAACCAACGCAAAAGGTGTTTAGTTCAAGCTTTGTGCTATAAATGGTTGTAGCACTTCAGGATTCTTCAACTCTAAGTACAGCTGCACTGAGATTTTTGCCATATGCAGTAGTCATCAATATCTAAACCTTTGAGAACCCAGTGTCCTTAATGTTTTAAAAGATCCCCCAAATACTAAGCATCCCCAAGGAGATGGATGGTTACCATATACTGGGAGGGGCTGGTAGGACATGAGTAAGACACATGCTGTTGCTGGATGGGGGGAACTGTGATCAAGTCACTGGTATCACTGAGACCTTATAAAGGCAGCCAAAGACTCTGCTGGGATGGACAGGGGTGGGCTGATGGATGACACCTAGGGATTGTGCCTCTCCCTGGTGCTGCTGCTTCCCAAAGACCTAAATCAGGTAAATCTCTAAGCAGTTGCTGGGTGATTGGTCAACATCAATTCTAAGGTACCTGGAGGTCAAGACCTTCCTCTCATTAAGCTCACTGGCAGGGACAGTACAGAGGTAACAGGCTAAAATACCCAGATACCACCTGGGGAGTATGACCTCTGAGCCCCAAACAGCAACTAAACATGAACTATCCAAACCAAGAATTCAAAATAAGGCAATAATATAGAGAAATCTTAGCAGTGTGAAACAGGAACACCAACAAAGTGGAAACATTAAGTGTGAAAACATAGCGAATGGGTTGGGTGGTGGCTCAGTGGCAGAGCGCTTGCCTAGCACTGGAGGCACTGGGTTCCATCCTCAGCACCACATAAAAATAAATAAAGGTATTGTGTCCATCTACAACTTAAAAAAAAACAAAACAGTATGGGATAAGGACAGATATGGCAGATACGGGTCAAAAAGAGTGAGCTAGAACATAATCTGGTGAAAACATGGCATCACATGGCCTCACACATATATGGTTTTTTCAATGTGAAGACAGGCAATTTTAACTCAGTAACAACAACAAGTCTTAAGGTGTTTCTTTGGAGAAGTGGCAGAGTCCAAGACTGGGGCACTGAAAGTGTAGGGGGTGGGGAGCCTGGAATATGTTGTTTTGAAATAACAAATGCTAAAGAAAAAAATAGAAGTCAAAGTCAGAAAGACACAGCCTACCAGAAGAGGAGCTTCTGTTGGCCGAATCTAGGAAATTATGAGTTATCAAAATAAGTAATCAAAGCACCAGATTATAACTTCTTAAAAAATATTTGTAGTTTTAGATGGGCACAATACCTTTATTTTATTTATTTATTTTTATGTGGTGCTGAGGATTGAACCCAGTGCCTCACACATGCTAGGCTAGTGCTCTACCACTGAGCTACAACCCAGCCTGATTACAACTTTTTTTTAAGTTGTCAGTGCACCTTTATTTATTTATATGTGCTGCTGAGAATCAAATCCAGTGCCTCACACATGCTAGGCAAGCACTCTACCACTGAGCTGCAACCCCAGCCCCCACATTTAAAAAAAAAAAAAAAAATTTTTTTTTTTTTTTTTTAGTTGTAAACAGACACAATATCTTTATTTTTTATGTGGTGCTGAGCCACAACCCCAGGCCTGCCAGATTATAACTTAATGAGTAAAACAGGAATCCATTATGTATGTATACATGTATATGTATGCATGCAAATTGTGTGTATAAGTATTTTTATTTCTCCAGTACTGGGAACTGAACCCAGGGATACACTAGTACTGAGCTACATCCCCAGCACTTTTTTTTTTTTTTGGAAACAGTGTCTTGCTAAGCTGTCAATGCTAGCCTGGAAGTTTCAATCCTCCTTCCTCAGCCTCCTGAGTCCCTGGGATTACAAGTGTATTCCATGCAACCTAGTTTCAGTATGATTTTTAAAAAAATCTAAATCCTAGAGCAAAAATGATGGGGCAAACCCACTACCATACAAATATTCATTCAAAGAAACTGCAAAAGCAACAGAACAGCCGGGCGCGGTGGCGCACGCCTGTAATCCCAGCACTTTGGGAGGCTGAGGCAGGAGGATCGCGAGTTCAAAGCCAGCCTCAGCAATGGCGAGGCACTTAGCAACTCAGTGAGACCCTGTCTCTAAATAAAATACAAAAAAGGGCTGGGGATGTGGCCCAGTGGTCAAGTGCCCCTGAGTTCAATCCCTGGTACAAAAAAAAAAAAAAAAAAAAAAAAAAGCAACAGAACACAATTTAATGGGGGAAAAAAAGGTGGGTGATAATCTACAGAAAAAAAAGAACAATCCAGAAAAGGTAAAGAAGATGGGTATTACTATCTCCAATACAGTATGAAAACAAAACAAAATTGCCGGTAGAAAAAGGGGGAATGGACAACTTGGTTTTTTAAAAAAGGAAATGAGAAAACACCTGTAACAGATTGATAATATCAACATGTCTGAACTTGGACACAGTCAAAGCATGCTGAGACAGAACAATTCAGAAGTGAAATCATTTTTGGAAACAGAAGATTAACCATGAAGGAAGAAATCACTTGATACACTTATTTAAAGAATGAACAACATGGGGCGGGGGGGACAAAACAATAAAAATACTGAGAAAACCAGAAAAACATGAAATAGTTTAGACTGACAAAATCAAATGCTGGTTCTTTTAAGCCACATAAACTTGACTAGACCAATAAACATCATATAAATGAAAAGGCAAAGACTTTCCTTGGGAGAATTAAAAAAAATTAAAAGGTTTAAGGTTTTCCTACACTTAAATATTTATTATTTATTTGCTTTAGTTGTACATAATGTGTTTATTTTTATGTGATGCTGAGGATCGAACCCAGGCCGTGCACGTGCTAGGTGAGTGTTCTACCGCTGAGCCACAATCCCAGCCCAAGAAATTTTTATCTAAGTTGTTTCACCAAATGAAAAAGAACTAAAACCTGCCCAGAACTTTTAACTGTGATTCCAAAACCAATTAAGAATTCAAGAGAGAAAAAAAATTTTACTCATGACTATGGGTGCAAAGGCACAACAATTATTAACTAGCTAAACCTAACAGTATATATTTAAAGTCAACAAGGGTTTATCTAATGAATTCAAGAACACTTCAACATTACAATATTAATCCACATGCTTTACAATACTAAAGGAAAAAAAGAACTATTCTAATAGATGTCCACCCAAAGCATTTGATAAATTCATCACTTATTTATAATTAAAAAGAGAAAATCATAGCAAACCAAGAATAGGAGGGAATATCCCTAACTTGATAAAGGTTATTTCTTAGTGTGTATACATGTAGAGATACGTATAAAATGTCATGATCAATTAGGATTTAAACAAGGAACACAGGCTTAATATTAGAAAAATCCACTAACATAATTCACTGAATAAAAACTATGATTTTATAAAGAAAAAAGCGTTTGATAATGTTCACATTTTATTTGATGAGGTGTAGAGTGGAGATGTAGAAGACAAACTTCACTTCATAATATTGAAAAATTGCTTTCCAGGTGGATATTTAAGTCTGTATTTACTTTTGTCTGTGTAAGGTTTTTTAAATTTCCCTATACCACCAACACATTGGCATTACCCATTTTTCTATTTTAGGCCAGTTTTCAGGGTATAAAATGACAGCTCAAAAAACCCCAGCAAACTTTCCATTATGGAGTTTTGAGCATTTCTTCATGAACTGTTAACCCTTTTAGGCTTGTATAAATTATCATTATCCTTTGACTTTCAACATTGCAAGTATCCTAATTCTTTATCCTTTATTGAGCAAAAATCTTTAATTTCGACATAATAAAATTAATCTTCTTCTCCCTGTGGTTTGTGCTTTGGGGAATTTATTAAGTTTGTTGGTGCACCTAGATCACAATAATATTCTATATTTCCTAATTTTTTTTTTTTTTTTTTTTTTGTACCGGAGATTGAACTCAGGAGCACTCGACCCCTGGGCAACATCCCCAGCCCTTTTTTGTATTTTATTAGAGACAAGGTCTCACTGAGTTGCTAAGTGCCTCGCCATTGCTGAGGATGGCTTTGAACTAGTGATCCTCCTGCCTCACCCTCCCAAGTGCTGGGATTACAGGCATGTGCCACCGCACCCGGCTTATATTTCCTAATATTTTTTAAATTTACCTTCCACTTTTAAGTCTTTTTAAATATTTATTTAGTTGTACATAATGCCTTTATTTTTTATGTGGTGCTGGCCACGCACGTGCTAGGCAAGTGCTCTACAGCTGAGCCACGACCCCAGCCCCCACTTTTAAGTCTTTAATCCATCCCACACTTTTGCATATGATGCCAGTAAGGGATCTTGTTTTTCCTCCATGTAAAACGCTAGCTTTCCAACACCATCTACACTAAAGTTCAGAGAATTCTTGTGTATTACTGTAACTAAGGTACTTTTACACTTTACTTTTACATTTTGTTTCTACGTTAATAGTTTCAATTATATTACCTAATAAGGTTATTACTCTTTATAAAGGGTAACTCGAACTGTTAATAGCTTGTTGATTCTTCTATTTTTTTTTTTTTTTTTTTTGTATGTAAAATGGTCATAAACATCTGAAAATGCTGATTTAAAAATATCGAGTTTTAGGGGCTGGGGTTGTGGCTCAGCGATAGAGTGCTCACCTAGCATATGCGAGGCGTTGGGTTTGATCCTCAGCACCACATAAAAAATGAATCAATAAAGGTATTGCAAGCCGGGCATGGTGGCGCAATCCCAGCACTTTGGGAGGCTGAGGCAGGAGGATCGCGAGTTCAAAGCCAGCCTCAGCAATGGCGAGGCACTTAGCAACTCAGTGAGACCCTGTCTCTAAATAAAATAAAAGGGCTGGGGATGTGGCCCAGTGGTCGAGTGCCCCTGAGTTCAATCCCCGGTACCACAAAAAATAAATAAATAAATAAATAAATAAATAAATAAAATAAATAAATGAAGGTATTGCATAGTTAGAAAAAAAATAACGAGTTTTAGTCCTCACCTTTTAATACTGATAATCTTTTTCATTTTTTTTCTTTCTTACACTTGTGATCAGAACTTCCCATTCTGTTAAACATTGTGGGACAGTGAGCATAGTGGATGTACTAGAACACTGGTTTTGGCTACTTCAATAGAAACCAAATAATAATGGCTTAATTAAAATGTAAAGTTTCTTATGTGAAGGCCTGACCTCACAGTCAGTCCAGGAGAGAAGTGCTCTGTCAAGGAGGTGAATGTGCTTCTGGTACACAACCCTTACCTTATGGAAAAAACTCATCTGTCAAAGCCATAGTCACATTCTAGCCTATGGAAAAGGGGAAATGTAAAAGGACTCCATGCATCTTCCTTTAAAGATGTGCCCTGGAAGTTGTAAACTCACCTTTGCTTCCATTCCACTGGTCAAAACTAAGTCCTGCAGTCAATGTTAGCTGCAAGGCAGCTGGGAAGGTACATTCTTCCCAAGGGAGCCACTGCCCAGCTAAAGCTATTGGGGGAGGGGTTGTTTATGGAGTGAAGTAGAGAAATGGATGGATAGAACTGTCTCATCTGTTACCAACTAAAAGAAATTCACAGATAAGGTAAAAACCTTAACTGAAATATTCCTTCTGTATCTATTGACATACCATAAATTTCTTCCCTTTTGCAATATAATGAAGTACATCAATGGATTTTTGTGATGCCGATCAAAACAGATGTGCATAAGCACGTACTTATGTTTAATACCTGATTAAAACATGTAGAACTGATCATATGTAGTACTGTGTTTGCAGAATCCATAGTACTGAACTTAATGAAAAATTCAGACTGCAACATGGGAACTACCACTTATTTGAAGTCTTAGTATATGTCAGGCAATTTGTGGGGGAAAAAAAAAAAAAAAAACTGACATTAAAAAGCCTACCATGAGCCAAGCAAAACCAAAGGAGTTATTATATCTACCCTATAAATGAGAAAACTGAGGCACAAGGAAGTAAAGCAATTTACCTAATGTTGTAATAACCAGCAAGTGGAAAAAATAGGTTCAAAAAGCCTGTGATTGTTTCCACTATGTAACAATGCCTCTCAATTAAAATTTTCTTTGTAACACAGTGTGATAAGACATGACTAATATAGAGGAATTGTGGGTATTATTATTGCTCAATGCTTTTTCTAAAATTTCAACTCAGCATTGTAAGGGAACTTTTTATTCACTAAAATAAAACTAAAATCTGAATTTAATTGAAAACTGTGATTCCTTTACAGAAATTCATTTACTTTAGACTTCTTTGGGGAAAACTCCCATTTTACAAAACTAGAATATATCAAGGCAGATAGAAATGGTCTACATGCAATTTGGAGGCATAATGCAGTAACAAGAATGCCATTAGTCTTACATTCTCATATTAAGTGTTTTTATGTTTAATTAGGAATGGACAGATTCCTTATTCTAAAAAAGCCAGAAATGAAAAATATACATACCTGATATTTGTAGATGTTAGGGCTTTGAATACAGCTAATAAATAAACTAAAAATGGAAACAAGCCTTTTGATGGAAAAATGAAAACAACTGAAAGATTATGAAGTGAAACATTATTTCTGAACTAAATAAAACTCAAATATATTTCTTTTCTGAAAATTGCTCTTTTTCTTGGTGGTTTTACTATCTGTTGGGTCACACCAATAAGGTCAAATACAAAAATGTATTTAAAGTTGCTTGAAGACAAAGAAAAAGAATTCATCCGCCAAATACAAATATACTGTTTTATTCTAAGGGAATATTTCTGTGGTTTCTGCAAAGGGAAAACCCAAAAGTCGTTAAAAGCCAAAAGAACAGAAAGGATGACTGAGATGTTTCAAAATTTTTTGTTTGATTTTTTTTCTCTCCTGGGGGTAAAATGTAATTTTATACAATTTTAATAAAATTAAAAAAGCAAACAATGGACATATCAACAGCTATACTTATGAGCAATGACCAATGATTAATCAGCATTTTCTTTACGAATTAGTTTAGGGTTCTGAGTGACTCTGTACTAACATGCAGTTGAAATCCTGATACAGTCATTTATCTGGGTATTATTGGTTGTTTTCAATTAAAAGATACAGTTTTTTTCCTTTCGGGTATAACAATTTATCTACTATGTGCTAACAGTATTTGTTTTTCATACAACTACAGAGAGAGGGAAAATTGTTAAGTGTTTATACAAACCATAAAATTTGTATAGTGGGGACTATTACACCTGGTGTTTCTGGATGGTTTTATTGGCAGACTTATCAGACAATCCAATTGTGTTCCTCCAGTCGAACAAGGTCTAGAAGTAAGAAGTTTTCCAGTCAGAAATGACACACACAGATGTAATTAATCATACAGAATCAGGGCAGATTTACTTCTTTCATACAGTTCTTAGTAACAAAAGTGAGATTTGTTACAGGCAGGGGGACAGAACCATCAAGTACACAATGTCAAAAGGCCCACTTTTAATTCTGTTATAGTTAAATGACTTTTATTAAAAAAAATACACCTGCCATCCCCACCTAAAATATGGGACATACTGAAAAGTATTTCAAGATTAAACTTTCTAAGATTTTTGACTTCTCTCAATTTTATCATAAGGTCAAATAAACCTTGGCTAAAGATGTTCTATGACTGGCCAACATCATAAAAGCTTTGATTTCAAAATTCTGTTGCAAAAAAAACTGAGAATTGTGATGAGGGACATAAACTGATATGGCCACACACGCCTATGACTTGCAATCCTCATAGAACTACTAAAACAGCTAGAGTTTGGAATAATGCTATTAAGAAGACAGTCAATGTCTGAATCCTAACCCCAGAATCCCTATTTTCAAGTATCCTAGGGCAACAAGGTCATCTTTTAAATGCTTTAAACAAGAACCTACTGAGACCTTTTCTACCATAATTCAGATAGCTAAGTTAATACTGTGTCTCTGGAACTGCCCACGGGTTTGCCAAAGTTCAGGAGAGAGACTATACTTTTTGAAATGACAAGGGCCTCCAAAAACTGATGTAAAGGACAAAATGAGAGGAATCATTTGGGAAATAGGAAGGTAAAACAACGGAAGAAAAGCTGCCATTGGGGGAAAAATGAAAACAAATGGAGACCCCCATTTCTGTGTACCACAGCTCAAGCTATGAGACAGCAGCAATAAAGGCCTGCACCCAGAGAAGTGGGCATTTTAGTGGGTTCTTTACAAACATTTCAAGACACTTGGGGTCTAATGGGCTCCACAGATCTTCTGTGTGCATAATTAATTTGTGGAATATCATCCCCTTTACCTACATTTACCCACATCCAGACCCATAGATGAGAAGGCTAAACCCAGAAGGTGAAAGGGACACATCGCTGTTAATAGGAGTGAAGGTCATTTTCCCTGATATGAGGGGCCCCTGGTAGAAGTACCAGAGGCTTCTATCCTTCACATAATTGGCTTGGCAGTGAAAATCAAAATCAAGACCACTTCACTATCTTGTAAAAAAAAGTTTTGAGTATTTTTATTGGGTCTTCAAGTCTGGGTCCCACAGTCCCCACCTGATGTCACTCTCAGCTCTGTATTGATTTCTCCCCTGACTTTTACCAAGGGTTTGCCCAAGTAGCCAAGGTCTCATTCCGAAGCTACCTCTCTAAGGTCTAAGGTTACTATGGTAGAGTTTTATACAACAGTTTTCCTTAAAAATATTCCACAATTTTGTTATTCCCAAACAAAATAAGATTATGCACCACTCAGAGAAATTGGTTAGTCATTCTGAAGATGTCTAAGAACTATATCACTGCCAAAGAACATTTCTCAGTTCATATTCTTTCCTTCAGGTTTCATTTGTACATCCACACTGTGGGTCATCTGTTTCCCATGTCTCATAATTGAGTCAAGAAGACTTGGGCTTAAACATTGCTTTCCAACAGCTGGATGTGTTCACAGTTTGGTGCATACCAATGTGTATGAAAATAGGAACCTCAATTCCATCTTAATCTGATAGTTCAACATCAGAGTCTTCAGATTTGGCTTTGGCAAGTTCTTCATGTACCTCCCTCACCATGAGAATACGTGTTAACATGGTGTCCAGGGTACCAGGGTCTATTGGGAATGTGGAGTACCACATGGGGCTATTCGGAACACAGGAGCGCTCAGGCTGTAGGTAAAACACATCATTCCTCTGCTTCACACTTTCAGAACTATCCACAGTGGGGGGAAAAAAAAGAAAATTGGAGATTAGAGTTCAAGAAATATGAACTATTCTTTAATATAACAGCTCTCAACTTTTCCCCACTATAACTCACATCATAAATAACAATGTATCCAGAGGGAATAAAAAAGTTTATAAGCATTTTCCCTCCCAAAAGTAATCTGTAACTTCACATCTTTTCTTGAACACTCAAGAAGTTTCACTCATTGGAAATGAGTACATAAGACAAAATGTAAATCACAAACTTGAGTCCTTTAAAACCTTGGTAGAAGCAACAAAAGTCAATTCATATGTGACACTACAGCTGAGAGTCACACATCCTAAGTATCCAGTATCCTAAAATAAACCCAAGGGTACTTAATATCATAGGGTAAAAAACCATTTTGTTTCTTTGAGAAAAAGTACTTTAGTTCATACAATTTTACAATCATAAAGTTTCTTTAAAACAAAGGACCAATAAAAATCTCAATTCCTTAAATGTCAAATTTGTGTGTTTTCTCCTTAGTATTTGTTTGGGAGTGTTTAGTCAGGAGGATCGCGAGTTCAAAAGAGCAATCGAGGCACTTAGCAACTCAGTGAGAATTTCTAATAAAAATACAAAAAAGGGCTGGGGATGTGGCCCAGTGGTCTAGTGCCGCTGAGTTCAATCCCCGGTACCCAAAAAAAAAAAAAAAAAAAAAAAAAAAAAAAAAAAGAATTTCTTTCCTACACCAGGCATGGTGGTGCATGCTGTAATCCCAGCACTTGGGAGGCTAAGGCATTTAGCAACTCAGTGAGACCCTGTCTCTAATAAAAAATACAATAAAAGGGCTGCGGATGTTGCTCAGTGGTCAAGTGCCCCTGAGTTCAATCCCTGGTACCACCACGCCCTGCCAAAAAGAAGAATTTCTTTCCTACATTAATAATAAATAACTATAGATTAGGTATTACAGAAAGGTTGGGCAACACTTGTAAAGATCAAGTAATAGCAGTGATTCTTTACAAGATTTAAAAAAAAAAAAAAAAAAACATCAAAATAAGGTGATTTGTTTCTTGGTTCAAAATCATGAATATATAAATTCTAGAATAAAGGGGGAAAAAAACCTGAAAGGCAAATCCCTGCCTAAGGTTATAGGCCAGCTACATTTCTGATGTTCAAGCATCTGAAATCCACACTGTTAACCAAGTTCTGAAGTGCACTGTATCTAATGCAGAGGAAGATCACTTACCATTTTGACAGGTAAAATTCATAAAGTCGGACTGGGCATCTTAGTGGGTTATCAGTATTCTCAGCCATCTCTACACCCACTGGAACCTCATCATCTTCATTTCGTTTCCTCTTGCCAACAGTTAGTTTATCTTGAGACAGGAATAATAATCAAAGGATTACATTAGAAAAGTCTATTTTTCAAGCCTCAAGACACTCAATGAACTATGCTTCAGAGCCAGAACTTTGCCACTCCTTCCCTTTCATTCACTCATTCAACAATATTTATTTAGCTCCCACGGAAGTAAGTACCAGGCATTATCCTTAGGGCAGAGTTTATAGCATTAAACAAACAAAGTGCCTCTCCTGGGATAGTTAGGTTCTCCAGTTCACCAAAGTAGCAGCACTATGAAAAAAAAACCATGTCTCTATTCTGAGCCCGGCTTATTAGAAAACTTGACTATGCATAGGGCTCCTAAGCACAGCAAGACAGGACAGAAAGAAAAAAAAAAAAAAAAGGGTTCCATGTGCTCTTCTATTACAGTAATAGACCTAGACAGAGACTGTCATTCCTTTATCTGAAAATATTTCTACTGTGGGGCATCAATGGCTACTGGGGCACTTGTTCAAATTGCTTTTATTCTAGTATTGTGAAAAATGGCACTGTTCTTAGAAAAAGAAATTTTCAACTATCACTGGATAAGCAAAGAACAAATCTTTTCTCACCAATATGATTCTCCTAAAGCCAAGGATTACTATAAGACACCAGGGTGAAGACATGGGAAGTAAGCTGTTTCTTTCCCACTTTTCCCTTCAACTTTCAAGAGAACAGTAGGTATAACTGAGAACCCAATAAAAAGGCTTTCTTCTTCTAAAGCTGCTCTTAACAACTGGTTTGGGACTTTACTCAGCTTCCTGTACTATTACTTCAACAAAATTCACCCGTTTTCTACTTACAGGTTTCCTACATAGGGAGACTTCAGTATTTAGAAAACAAGTTGTATTTTTTTTTAATATTTATTTATTTGCTTTAGTTGTACACAATGCGTTTTTATTTTTACGTGGTGCTGAGGATCGAACCCGGGCCGCCCACGTGCTAGGCGAGCACTCTACCGCTGAGCCACAATCCCAGCCCCAACAAGTTGTATTTATTACCAACCTTATCAAGCAACTAATTAGAAATGAAAATACTACAGTACTGCCTCTCCCCCCCTCCAACTAGTATCAATTAAAAACACAAAGCAGGTTACATATTAACAAAACTAAGGAAATAGGATGTACACATTAGAAGAAAGAGTATGTTTTCAAGTAAAGGAGCAAATGAAAAAAGTTCATACAAAATTGTACGCCACAGTTATTTATAAATTTTAGTTTCAGAAATTTAAATGTTTTACATTCAAAACATAAATTTCACTCTTACAAGTATAAATCAATTTGGGGCATTTCAGAAGTTTTATTCTGGTCAAAACTAGATAGATTTAATTTGTAGTTCTATAATATTTAATGTTTAAAATTATTAAAATAAACTCATTTAACAGGGTGTTTGTCAACAAAAGATCATAAACTGTCTAATAAAACTGCCCCTGCTAACCAGGCATTTTGGTACACACCTGTAATCCCTGAGGATCTGCAGACTGAGGAAGGAGGATCATGAGTTCAAAGCCAGCCTGAGCAAAAGGGAGGTGCTAAGCAACTCGGTCAAACCCTGTCTCTAAGTAAAATATGTAATAGGGCTGGGGAAGTGGCTCAGTGGTCGAGTGCCCCTGAGTTCAATCCCCAGTATACCTCTCCCCACCCCCAAAACAACACTGCCTCTGCTGACTTCAGTCTACTGTGGATAAAAGCAGTATGTGTAGGCCAGCTTTTAAAGTTCCCTCAGAAAGGTGCTGTGGTTAAAAAAAGATTTAGAAACAACAAATTAAAACTTAAGGAGTCTTTTAACTAGGTGTCTTTTAACTAGCAAAAATTGATTATATGATACCTGTACATCAGTGATTCTCTATGCTAGCTGTATATGTAAATTCCCTGAGAAGTTTTAAAATGTAGATTACTAGCCGGGCACGGTGGCGCACGCCTATAATCCCAGCACTTTGGGAGGCTGAGGCAGGAGGATCGCGAGTTCAAAGCCAGCTTCAGCAATGGCGAGGCACTTAGCAACTCAGTGAGACCCTGTCTCTAAATAAAATACAAAAAAAAAAAAAGGGCTGGGGACGTGACCCAGTGGTCGAGTGCCCCTGAGTTCAATCCCTGGTACCACAAAAAAAAAAAAAAAAAAAAAAAAAAAAAAGTAGATTACTTGGGCTCTACTCAATTAAACCAGTATCTCTAACTTAAAAGCCAGTAAAAGTACACTAAAGTAAGTGATTCCTTATATTTTGAAGTAAGTCTTCAAGTTTCCCTGATAACAGAGGAAAACATTCAAATGTTAAAAGACAGCTATATTACACCCTCCTGTGTGTGTAACTTAAAATCACCCCCCCCTGCGATAACTGTTTTAGTACTATGAGACTTCAAACAGAAGCCTCAGACACCACCACACACCTGGCTCTGACTCTTGCTTCTGTAAAGGTGGGAAGAACCTCAGATATGTCATCTTGGTACTGTACTTCAGAGTCCTGGTCCGCCTCATCACATGGGCAAAGGAAAGCTTCAAGTGCTCAGTAACATTCTTTAGTTGAAAGTATTTGGTATTGAAAAAAAGGAGGGTGTTTAAGAGGACGATTGGTGAGTAAGCGCCCAGCTGTTTGCACTCCCACAAATGCTCTTCTTCGATGCGAGAAAACATGTAACCTAGACAGAGGGGGAAGAAACAGTACTGAGCTCCTGCTACACAGTACTACATAAACTAAAATTCTAGGAAAGGAAGGTATGAAGGGAAAAGACAGACTGTTCCTCTCTTTCCCCCTCTGCTCTATGCAGAATAAAAGAAGAGATACCATAAAGAAAAGGGCGAAGGGGCCAGGGGAATAGTTCAGTGGTAGAGCGCTTGCCTAGCATGGGCAAGGCCCTGGGTTCAACCCCCAGTACCACCAAAGAGAAAGGGGTGCTTGGGGATGAGAGAGGAAATGGGGGGGATTCCACCAAAGTAGACACTGAACACTCCCCAGAAAACTGTTCTAATCCTATTATTCTATCAGAGGTTAGAGCAATCTTCCCCTGTGAAGGTTCAGAGAATAAATATTTTAGGTTTTGTGGGCCAGATAAAGCTCTGAACATCTTTGCATCTTTGTCATTATAGAAAATAAGGAGCTACAGACAATATATAAAACAAAAAGATGTGACTATATGCCAAACAAAATTTATTCAGACAAATTTGAATTTCATATAATTTTTTATTACACAAAATATTAATTCCTTAAGCTTTCTCCCAACCATTAAAAAACATAAAAATTATTTATATTTGTAGCTCATGAACTACAAAAACAGGAACAGGCCAGATTTGGCCCCCAGAGAACAGTTTCCTAACTCCTATTAAGATCACTAAACTTATTGCCAGCTGGCTCAGTCTTATTTAGCCAAGATTAGAAGGCAGATGACCTCCTCTCTGCCACCCCTCTTAATTTTATATTAACAGTGATTACATCCCAGTGACTTAGCTGGTATTCTTCTTGAAAGGTAGAGGTCTTATGTAAGAATTTAATATACCTTCATGATGCCCCTCAAATGTAGGTTTTTCTTAATGTTCTCAATCCTCTTTGCTGCTGTTTCTGCATTCTCTTCTTGGGAGATTGTCCACAAACATAACTTCATTACTTCCAAATATGTTTCCCTAGCCCCCTCTCTGAATGCTAAATGCATCAAATCACCATGTTGCTTGGAATGTCTCAATGGTGCTCAGTAGCCCAACCAACAGGGACATGTATTTCTGAGAATACTCAACCCTCTCCATTCTGTCAAGGCACCTGAGATAAAGAGTGAATTATGGACTTCTCTGATAACATAAGGTCAAAGACATTCAAGGAAGAGACCATAACTCTCTTAACCAGTTATCTGTAAACATCAATGACTGAAAAGATCCAATGCTAACAGGCAGAACATGTGTGAACTATGGATCAAATGTGTGGCTTCACTGATACTACCACATAAAAAACAATTTTTTAAAAAGGAAATGAAATCTCAATTTAGTTTTCTTTTGAGCAATAGCATCCATACATGCATTGAGAGAAAGTTACAATTTTACTAAAATATTCCAAGAATAAACCAAAGACTTTCTTCTCAAAAGCTCCAATTTGTTATGAATCATGATATATAAAACAATTTTATAAAAAGATAATCACAAAATGTAAGCTATTTTGAAAAGTATATTATAAAAACAAGGAAAAATTTTTAAAAAATCATCCTACCATTAGGAAGAATTGTAGGTTCCCATATTTTCAAGAGTTTGGTGAGTTCAATCATAAATCTTGAATAGGGTTCAGTAAAAATGTTATCTATTCTACCATTTTCAAACAGGTACTAAAAGAAAAAAGAAATACACATGTTGATACAGAAAAAACACAAGATTAAAAAAATATTATTTTAAGGAATGTAGTTTTCCCTTAATTTTTATCCTTACAATAATGTAAATCATGTTTTTAAGGATTCATTCTGAAATGCCAGTAATTCAAGTTAAAGGTCTCTTTCAAGATCAGCACTGATGTAAAGTTTTAATTTTTTTTACACATAAAATAATTATTATAAATAATAAACCTTTACTCAGTTCATGACACTGATAAAACAAAAACTGGTTCCAATGCATACTTCCTAAATCATGTTTTTCTTATAATGTATATTGGCACACATGCTCTCAAAAATCTCTTGTTTTTTTACCCTAACTATAAGATTGTTTACCAAAATAATAGTTAGCTAATATCAGGTGACCTAAGGAAACCCAAATTAAAAAAAAAAAAAAAAAACTATTTGGCGCCTTCTAACCACAGCTCTCAGCTCTCTGTTCCACAACCAAGCCCTCAAAAAGTTCAAGTTTAATTACAGAACATTAAACTATGCTAACTGTAACCATCAACAGCTATGTCACAGGATATGAAAGAGGGGACAGCTTGGAAAAAATACTGTTAAAAAATGAACGTTTGGATAAAATTACCTTTTAGGTCAAATAAAATTCAGAACAATACAAGGAAGCATTATAACTACATTCTAAACACCTTTAGCATATAATAATTATAATGCTATGTAATTATATTACATGTAAATTATATAATTATAAATAGTATGTGTATATATGGATAAATTAAAAATACCATGATTATATGAAATATATATATCTCATATAATCATGACACATATATATATATATATTATATATAAAATCATGGTATTTTTAATTTATTCACAGCTAACATGATTTCAAACATGCATTTCTATCTATGTATGACCTGGAGAAAACTCAACACAATGTGCATTTAAAAAAAAATTTTTTTTTAGTTGTTGATAGACCTTTATTTATTTATTTTTATGTGGTGCTGAGGATCGAACCCAGTGCCTCACATGTGCTAGGCAAGCACTCTACCACTAAACCACAACCCCAGCCCTTTAATGTGCTTTTTTTTTTTTTTTTTTTTTTTTTTTTTTGGTACCAGGGATTGAACTCAGGGGCACTGGACCACTGGGCCACATCCCCAGCCCTTTTTTTTTGGGGGGGGGGGATTTTATTAGAGACAGGGTCTCACTGAGTTGCTAAGTGCCTCGCCATTGCTGAGGCTGGCTTTGAACTTGCGATCCTCCTGCCTCAGCCTCCCAAAGTGCTGGGATTACAGGCGTGCGCCACCGCGCCCGGCTTAATGTGCATTTTCATGAATTTCTGATCTTACTGCCAGATTATAGGTTTTGTTTTGTTTTGTGTGTGGGGGGGTGGTAACCAAGAATTAAACTCAGGGTAACTCAACCTCTGAGACACATCCCTAGCCCTTTTTGTAGTTTATTTAGAGACAGGGTCTCACTGAGTTGCTTAGTGCCTCAATGTTGCTAAGGCTGGCTTTGAGCTTGCAATCCTCCTGCCTCAGCCTCCTGAGCTGCTGGGATTACAGGCATGTGCCAATAGGCCCAACCACATTAGAGTTTTGTTGTTGGACAATACTCCTTTTGTTTTTCTTTTTCTTTCTTTCTTTCTTTTTTTTTTTTTTTTTTTTTTTTTTTGTGGCACTGGGGATTGAACTCAGGGGCACTCAACCACTGGGCCATATCCCCCAGCCCTTTTTTGCATTTTATTTAAAGACAGGGTCTCACTGAATTGCTAAGTGCCTCACCATTGCTGAGGCTGGCTTTGAACTTGCGATCCTCCTGCCTCAGCCTCCCAAAGTGCTGGGATTACAGGCGTGTGCCACCGCGCCCGGCTTGTTTTTCTTTTTAATAAAGTCATTTTCCCAGCTTAAAAGTATTTTATCATTATTTTGAAAAAAGCTTAAAATACACAAAAAGCGGAAGAGAAGACTATTCAAACTCAGTTTACAAAGCCAACTATTGATATGCAGGGACATTTCAATCTTTAAAAAATTCCATTATAAATAGAGTTGAGGTTTATATAGAGTTGAGGTTTATATACTTACACAAATACATCATTAGATATAATTTTTTTTTCCAGTACCAGGGGTTGAACCCAGAGCTTTGTGCATGCTAGGCGACCACATTTCCAGATCTTGTAATTTTTTGATACAGAGTCTCATTAAGTCATTTAGGCTGGCCTGGAACTTGGAATTCTCCTGCCTCAGCCTCCTGAGTCACTGGAATTACAGATGTGTGCCACTGCACCAAAGTTTCAAACACTTAAAACACACACACACACACACACACACACACACACACACCACACACACACACAACCAACACCTCATCCTGCTTAGATCAGGAACAAGGAAAAAAAAAAAAAAAAGATAGTTCTTGCTGCTTAAACAAAAATGTCCTGGAAGTCCTACGCAGAGCAACTACATGTGAGATAAGAAAGGAAGAAGTAAATGTCTCTATTTGCAGATGATAGGAACCAGGAACCTATCTATAGGGAATCCAAAAAAAATCCACACACAAAAACTAGTTATTAGGGCTTGTAAGTGGATTCAGCAAAGTTACAAGAACAAGCAAGACACCCCCGACCCCCACCCCAAAATCAGTTTTATTTCTATAAACTAACAATGAACAAAACAAACAAGAAATTAAATGTAAGGAGGTAAAGGATTTATACACAACAACAAAAAGGTGGTGAAAGTAAAAATTTAAAGACCTAAGTAAATGAAAAGATCCTGTCTTCATGGATTAGAAAGTCTTAATATTGTTAAGATAGCATGTTCTCCAAAGCAATCTACAGATTTAATGAGATTGTATCAAAATTCCAATGGCTTCTGGTTTTTTTTTTTTTTTTTTTTTTTTTTTTTTTGTAGAAAAAGGAAAAGTCCACCCTAAAATTCACAGGTAATTTCAACAGACCTTTGAACAGACAAAAGAATCTTGAAGAATCTCACCTTCTGGTTTTAAAACTTAATACAAAGCCCCAGTACCCAACACTGTGTACTGCCATAAAAACAATCATATCAACCAATGGATTAGAATTGAGGGTCCAAAATAAACACACAGAGACAGACAGACACATATTTGGCCAAATGTTTTCCTACAGTAGGGGTTTCAAGACCATCCAATGTATAAAGAACAGCCTTGTTAATGAACTGAGCTGGCAGACGTGGATATCTACATATAAAGGACAGTAGGATCCCACCTCACATCAGATAACAAAGTTAACTCAAAATGGACCAATGATGTAAACATAATATTTAAAACTGTAGAACTCTTAGGAGAAAACATAAATGTTAATGATTTTGATTTGGCACAGGCAACAACAAAACAGCAAGCTCCCCACCCCTCAAAAAAAGAAATTGAACTTAATCAAAATTAAAAATTTTTGATTCAGGGAACACTATCAAGACAATGAAAATAAAGCCAAGAAAACAGGAGAAAATGTTTTCAAATCACCATCTGCAAGAGTTTAATACCCAGAATATATAAATGATTCCTACTACTCAAGAACAAAACTTTATAAATAGGCAAAATTCTTAAACATGTTTCCAAAGATATAAAAATGTCCATAAGTACATGAAAATATGCTTCATATCATTAGAGAAATGCAAAACCAAGATGAGATATCACTTACACACCAGAAAGTTTATTTTAAAAAGGGGGATGCAGTGGGGATGTATTGCAGTGATAAAACACTTGCCTAGGACTGTGTAAAGCCCTAGGACTAAACCTCAGCGTGAAGGGGTGGGGGTATATGGTTTTTAACAAGTATTGGCAAGGATGTGGAAATGTTAGAATCCTCATATACTGTTGCTAGGAGCATAAAATGGGCAGCCACTGTAGAAAAGTTAATCATAGTTACCATATGAACCAGCAATCCTACTCCCAGGCATATACAAAACAGGTATAAAGTAAAAACCTGTAAATAAACGATCACGATCACCAAAGGAGTTAACATCTCCAATGTTCATAAATGGATAAACAAAATGTGGTTCATCCATGCAATGGTGTATTATTCAGCATAAGGAGGAACTGTTACAACATGAGTAAACCTTGAAAATATTATGTAAGGGAAAGTCTGACATAAAAGGGCACATTATAGCCGGGCTCGGTGGCACACTCCTGTAATCCCAGCACTTGGGAGGCTGAGGCGGAAGGATCGAGAGTTCAAAGCCAGCCTCAGTGATGGCGAGGCACTTAGCAACTCAGTGAGACCCTGTCTCTAATAAATTACAAAAAAGGGCTGGGGATGTGGCCCAGTGGTCCAGTGCCCCTGAGTTCAATCCCCAGTACCAAAAAAAAAAAAAAAAAAAAAAAAGCCACATTATGCAAACAAAGATATAAAATATCCAGAAGAAGCAAATATATGGAGAGAAAAAGCAGATTGTGACTGCTAAATAGGTATGGAGTTTCCATTTGAGATGATAAAAAAGTTATGAAACTAAATAGAGGTGATGATTGCACCCACTAAATTGCATAATTTAAAGTGGTAAATATTTAATGTTACATATATTTTCCCATAATGTAAACAAATACCAAACCGTGTGTGTGTATACATGTGTGTGTATTATAGTTTTTCCAAGTTATTTTTAAAATGTATGTCTCTTAGAATTCCGTGTATCAGTACGGATAGAAGCAAGTCATTTCTTTTTAACTATTGTATGGTATTCCACAATATGGACATATTATAACTATAATAATAACTGAACTATAACATCTTGATGGCTTCTAACTTATTGCTGTTTAAAAAGTATTACAATAAAAATTCAAGAATATGTCTATGTATGCATGTGTATTCCTCTGGAGACATATACTGATCAATAGATTTGCTAGGACAGAGTCTATATTCATTTAACATTTTAAATGCTACCGTTAACGTGCCTTCTGAAAAGACACAATAACAGTATAGGTAAGTTATTTAACCTTCAGATGCCTCAAGTACATCAATGGAAAATGTGGTGACACTTGATATACTTTATGGGGTCATTCAAATAATAATAATTACATGAGTTAATATACATGAGTTATATAATGGGTTTACCTTAATGCACAGTTTATTAGTAATGATCATTAGGCATTACCTGGCACATGCTGTCTATTAAGCTCTCCCCCCACCCCCGTTCTTGCCTATTTGTATCTTTTGACAATTTTCTCTATTATTGTATGTTTTATTGATTTATAAAGGTGTTTTTCATACATATTGGCTAATTATGCTTGGTTATATATGGTAATACCATAAACTAAGAAAGCACTCTCAACTTTTATGAAGATGTGGAAAACAGACATAAAACATATGGTTAATAGAAATATTTTTTTAAGTTTTTTTAGACCTTTATTTTATTTATGTGGTGCTGAGGATCAAACCCAGGGCCTCACACATGCGAGACGAGTGCTCTATCGATGAGCCCCAGCCCCTAATAGAAATATTAATTGCCTTAATTTTTAATGAAAAACCATTTGGTAATGTGTAGCAAAAACATAAAAGTTCTACTTTCAAGAATTTACCCTAAAGAAATAATTAAGCCGTGCATAAACATATGTACAAAAAGAAATTCAACAAAGCATCACATAACAGAAGAAAATCTCATCAATTAAACATTATCAATGTATGTATCACAAATCTGATAAAAAGGTGATTATGACATACCATAAATTTAAAAACTAGGTTATAGAAACATGGAAGAATAATTTTGTTGTTTAAACAGTTTCCTTCATTGTCATCTTTCCTAGATAATGTTAAAGTGATTGCCAAGGTGTTGATTCTACAGTTGAGTTCAGTTTCTTTCTTTATATCTTTCTGTTTTCAAATTTTCTTGGAATTACCATTATTATTACTACTACTACTACTACTACCACCACCACCACCACCACCACCACCATCAGGGACTTAACATAGGGTTCTTTAACACTGAGCCATATCCCCAGCCCTTTTAATTTTTGGTTATCATTTATTTATTTATTTATTTATTTATTTATTTATTTATTTATTTATTTAGTGTCAGGGATTGAACCCAATTACAACTTAACCACATCCCCCAGCCCTTTTTTCTATTTTACTTAGAGACAGGGTCTCACAGAGTTGCTCACTAAGTCGCTGAGGCTGGCTTTGAACTCACGATCCCCCTGCTTCTGCCTCCCAACTTGCTGCGATTACAGTCGTGCACCACCATGCCCAGCTATCCTTTTATTTTTTTAAACAGGGTCTCACTAAATTGCTATGGACTCTCTAAATTGCTCAGGCTGGCTTTGCTTTTTTATTTTTAAACAAGGACAATTTTTTTTTTTTTTTTTTAGTTTTGATGGACCTTTAATTAATTAATTAATATTCAGTGCTAAGAACTGAACCCAGTGCCTCTCACATGCTAGACAAGCACTCAAACCCCAGTCCCTGAGGCTGGTTTTGAACTTGCAATCCTCCTGCTTCAGCCTCCCACATTGCTGGGATTATAGGCATGTGCCACTATGCCTAGCTACCATAATTATTTTTAGAAAAAAGAGAGAAGGTCTGAGATATCAACAAAAGTAACCTTTTAAAAATTTTAAAAGTTAAGCTTATTTTTTGTCAAATTTTAAAATTTTTATGAAAATTGAATTTAAAATATTTACTGCTTCTGATCATTTATTTGTTAAAGTATGGCCATTTTAATAGTATTGTTATATAAAGTCATTATATAAAGTCATCATTATTAACAAACAGAATGAATACTCTAGAAAAAAATCTGACGAGTTTATGATTGGTTTCACAAAATATATCTTAAAGACAGCAAAATACTTAACATATATTCAAGTATTATTGATTAAAACCCCTTCAATAAACATGTTTTGAATATAACAAAACCATTAGAATATTAATAACCCATTAGAAATCATATTTCGTAACACCCGCATTGATAAAATTTTCTGTAAGTCTGTAATATAATAAGTCCAAGAGCAAAGGCATGTTCAGAATTTTATTTAAGCAGAATGTATGCATGGTCCATAGTAGATGCTCAATAAATTTTTGTTGAAAGAAACTAAAAATTCTCTGGCTTATTAAAAAAAAAAAAAAATTGGGGGGGGGGGGGTACTGGGGATTGAACTCAGGGGCACTCTACGACTAAGCCACATCCCCAGCCCTTTTTTTGTATTTTATTTAGAGACAAGGTCTCACTGAGTTGCTAAGTGCCTTGCCACTGCTGAGGCTGGCTTTGAACTCATGATCCTCCTGCCTCAGCCTCCCAAGTGCTGGGATTACAGGTGTACATCACTGCGCCCGGCTCTAAAAAAAAAAAAAAAAAAATTAAGAGTCTAGAGACTGAATCAAAATAGAATGGGAACTTTTAAACAAACATGCCACTTCAATTCTGTGGGAAAATAAATGATATCTGCATAATTAGTCTACCCTTTAAAAACAAGGTCCATCAGAAATATCCTTACATCACATACAAGAATAAATTTTAGATGGTTTAAAGATGTTCATCTTAAAAAAAAAATACTTGAGAAATTGACATTTTCTATTTCAAATAAAAAGACCATACTAAGGAACAGAGGAATTCCAGGAAACAAAAAGAAAATAAACACATATCAGCTACATAAAAAGGAATACTTTGGGGCTGGAATTGTGGCTCGGTGGTAGAGTGCTTGCCTAGCACACGTGAGACACTGGGTTTGATCCTCAGTGCCACATAAAAATGAAATAAAAATATTGTGTCCACCTACAACTAAAAAATTAATATTTAAAAAAAGGAATACTTTTGAATGATAAAATAGAACACAAAATTTAAAGACCAAAGTGTATTAGAAAATATATTTCAAACACTTATTTTACAGTTAATACCCTCAATGTACAACAGAGCCTACAAATACAAAGGAAAAACCCAAAATGACTACCCCAAAAAGACATTCTGCTTTACAAAAATTGGAAAAATGCACATTGAAACTACAAGATGACATTTTTCATGTTATTAAATTTATAATAAACATTAAAAAAGAGAAATACTAAAGAACATTCATGAATTGGGCGCTTATACACATTAGTATGATTTTTAATCACTATAAATATTCTCAAAAGGAATCTGAAAGTATCTTAATAGTGAAAAATTAAATGCTTTGAATGTATATAAGCTTTGACCTAGAAAAAACAAATACACCAGTTCATAAGTTCATAAGATATGTAAAAAAAATAATTTACTGAAGTGCTACTTTAACGAGTAAAGATGTAGAGAAAAGGGAATCCTTGAACACTGCTGGTAGAAATGTAAACTGGTATGGCCATTAGGGGAAAATGTTTGGAGAGTTTTTGAAAAACTAACAAGAGAAATACTAAAGGATCCAGCAATTTTGCTTCCAGGAATTTACTCAAAAGAACTAACATCAGTTTACCAATGAGATGTTTACACTTCCCATGTTCATTGCATCACTACACACAATAGTGAAATTATGAAATGAAAGATGCATGGATAAAGAAAGTGTGGTACCTATATAAACAACAGAATACTATTCAGTATTTTAAAAGAAGGAAATTCTAGGGCTGGGGTTGTGGCTCAGTGTAGAGTGCCTGCCTAGCATGTGTGAGGCACTGGGTTCTATTTTCAGCACCCAACATGAATAAATAAAGGTCCATTGACAACTAAAAAATATTTTAAAAAAAAGAAAGAAAAGAAAAAGGAAATTCTACAATAGACAACAGAGATAGAATTGAAGAATATTATGCTGAGATATGCCAGGCAGAGAAAGACAAATACCAAATGTTCTTACATATATGTGGCATCTACAACAACTCAACAACTGAACTAAGTTACAGGTAGGAGCAAGAAGTTCTGGTGTGATGATGGTAGAAAATAATTAACTGTGTACTTCAAAAAGCTAGAAGAAAAGATTCTGAAAGTTTTGATGGTTTGAAAGGAAATAAGTGATAGATCTTTGAGGAGATAAATATATTTAAACATTATATAATGTATAAAAACATAGTACCCTGTTAATATGTACAGTTTTTGAAGTTTTCTATTTTTTCTTTTTGGTACTGGGGATTGGACCAGGGCACTTCACCATTGAGTTACATCTTGAGTCCTTTTTAAAAATTTTTTTTAAAAATTTTGAAACAGGGTCTCACTAAATCACTGAAGGTCTTGCTAAATTGCTGAGGCTGGCCTCAAACTTGAGATCTTCCTGACTCAGCCTCCTAAGATGCTGGGATTACAGGTACCTACCATACCTGGCAAATATGTACAATATTTGTGTCAGTAAAAAAATAAATTCAGGGCTGGGGCTGTTGCTCAGTGGTAGAATGCTTGCCTAATATACACGAGGCTGAGTCAATTCCTAGCACTGGAAAAAAAAAAAAAAAAACAATTTCTGTATTTTTGGGAACGGGGTTGTGGCTCAGTGGTAGAGCACTTGCCTAGCACGTGTGAGGCACTGGGTCCGATCCTCAGCACTGCATATAAATAAATAACTAAAAAAAAAAAAAAAAAAGATACATCAACAACTAGTAACAGCAGCATACTGTACATTTCAAAATTGTTCAGAGTACATTTCAAATATTCTCACCACAAAGAATAAGTATTTGAAGCAATGAACACATTCACTGATCTGATTTAATTACTCTACATTGTATTTATAAATCAGAATATAACACTGTAATCCAAAAATGCATACTTATAACATATATTCACAATAAAGTGACTTCATACATGCACTTACAATAAAAAAGAAACATCAGGTGTGGGTTATATCTTATCATATTTAAATAAAAATTTTAATTATATTTTTATCAAGTATATATATATCAAGAAAACACACACACACACACACACACACACACACACACACACATACACACACATATATATAGCACTGAGCACAATAGCACATGACTATAGTCTCAGCTATTCAGGAGGCTAAGACAGGAATGCCTGAACCTAGGAGTTAAAAGCCAGCCTGGGCACAATAATTAAACTTAAAAAATAAATAAATAAAAGGAAGAAAGGAAAAGAAAAAACAAGGACTATAAAGAATATAAATACCAGTATACTGAATCAGAATGTGTAATTCATAGAAAAGAATGAGTAAATTAAGTCCAATAAATTAAATCTTAAATCAATTTAATTGAAATCCATTTAAATTTAATTAAATATACCCTGAGGGCAGGAAGCATAAAGGGGTAGGGAGAGGAAAAACAAACTGAATATCCAAAAGAAGAACCACTGAGTAACTAGTGTTTATACCCAGCAATATTATAAGCAGTAAATACTTAAGAGGAAAAAGTTTGATTTATATTGACCTAGAGCGCTATCCAGAAAAGCAAGCTGCAAAAATACTGATATGGGTCCCTATTTTGTTAAAAACTAAGCAAAGTCAAAACTAGTAACATACTTGTGTTAAAGGTCTGACAGAAGACAGCAATGAAAGAAAATTTGACAACCAACAACAACAAAAGGAAAAAGAGAAAGATGGAAGGAAGGAAGAGAGGAAGGGAGAAAGAGAGGAAGGGAGGGAGGGAGATCAATCAACAACATGCAGATTTTTACTGCCCAGAGATAAACATTTTTGGTATATTTATTTTCACTTTTTAATTTTTTAATTTTTTGGTACTGGGTATTAAACTCAGGGGCTACCGAGCTATATCCCTAGCCCTCTTTATTTAGAGACCAGAGTCCCAACTGAGTTGCTTACTTTTGCTGAGGCTGGCTTTGAACTCGAGGTCCTCTTGCCTCAGCCTCCAAAGCAACTGGGATTACAGGTGTGCACTATGGTGCCCAGCCTTGTATATTTAATTTTGCTATATATTTATACTACTATATCAACATATGATAATATACATATAATTTATACTCTTATTTTGTTCACTTAATGCTTTAATGTTCACATTTTTTACATGTCACTGATGCTACTCTGTAAATAAACTTTTAGGTAGATAATGGTAGATAATATGCTACTTCATGAAGATACTATAATTTACTTAACCACACTGGTGGGCACTGCAATTATGTCTTTTGCGGGGGGGTAGGGGGAGATGATGGGTGAACTTCAGAATATGAGTTTTGAAGAGACTTGCAAAAACTGAGTTACAAGCAAAAAATTAAAAATTTTTCTGAAACATGTTCAAACTATTTTCTAGAAAGTATGCATTAATTGCCTCCAACTACGTAGAACCTCCATATCACAGTATTCTTATCAAGTGCTATAATCTTTTGATCTTTACTAATGTGATAAACGATGTATCTATTACTTTTAATTTGCATTTTGAAAATTTACATGAAACTACATGATTAATACACACAAACAAAACACATAGTCATCTATGCTTCTTTAGGAAATTGCTATTTATCCCCTTTTTGTTCATTTACCTATGAATGCATCTTCCCCAATATCTGTTATCCTACTAACTGTTTTAATTTAGCTTATAAAAGGCCATTACATGAACAAGACTTAAATCAGAGAGTGGTTCATTAATAAAGAGCACAGGAGCAACATCAAATAACCAGTATATATCATAATTCTTCGGCTTAATTCACAGTTCTCTTAGAATTATTAAAAATGCAATCAATTTCATAACAGCCATTTAATCTGATACCTGCTGAATTCCAAGGCACAAGTATAAGATACTGTCTGGATCATATTTTTCACCATTTGGTCTCCGCACCTCTTGGATAAACTGGCATAAGCCCAAACTCAATTCAGCAAAAGTGCAGGACAGAATATCTTCCTTCAGCTTGACAGAGCGAACTGTGGAAAGGCAAAAAACACCTCAAAGATTAACTTACAAGAAACACAGTAACATTACTGATTCACTGAATAAACACTGAGCACTATGGTGCCAAAGCATTGTGGTATAGACTATGGATTAATAACAGGTCCTGATCTCAACACTTTCAGTTAGGGAAACAAAGAATGCAGTGCATATAGCGCAACAGGTGATATGATAAAGATTTTGTTTACACAGGATTCTGTGAAAGCAAATGAGGAACACCTAATAGGGAAGAATCAGATTAGATTCTGGAGGAAGTAACACAGGCAACACCTTAAAAGGTGAAGAGTTTAAAAGGTGAATAGGTAGGGCTGGGGTTGTGGCTCAGCGGTAGAGCGCTCGCCTAGCAGGTGCGCGGCCCAGGTTCAAGCCTCAGCACCACGTTTAAATAAATAAATGCATTGTGTTACAACTAATGCAAATAAATAAATATTTTTTTAAAAAAGGTAAATAGGTAAAAAATTCCAATTTGAGGATACAAAAGATATCCCAAAGTATATTCTACAGAACACTAGTTCTATGTGAACTTCTTCTGAAGAATTCCCAGTGCCCACTGGCACATTAAAGACTAAAAATATTTATAAAAAAAAGAATGCTGATGAACTTTCTTTAACTCAGATTTGACTATAGAACACCTCAAATAACGTAAAACATCTTCATGCCTTTAGAAATGATAGAACACATGGGCTGGGGTTGTGGCTCAGCGGTAGAGCGCTCGCCTAGCACGTGCGTGGCCCGGGTTCGATCCTCAGCACCACGTAAGAATAAAGGCATTGAGTACAACTAAAACAAATAAATAATTTAAAAAAAGGAAAAAGAAATGATAGAACACAGTATTATTACATCCATTTGGCCACAAAGGTGAAAAGGTTCAGGGAATTTAGGTGTGTAGAAGAAAAGCAAAAAGGGCAAGTTAGGGCAGATTACAATGAGTCTCATGTATTTTATTAAGATTTTTGAAGAAAACAATTTTGGGTAAGGAAGTTACAATTTGATTTGTGTACGTTCTGATGCAACACGTTGATCCATATTGTGAGGTTAGTATTATTATTATTTATTTTTTTTTTTTTGTGGTACCAGGGATTGAACTCAGGGGCACTCGTCCTCTGGGTCACATCCCCAGCCCTTTTTTGTATTTTATTTAGAGACAGGGTCTCACTGAGTTGCTAAGTGCCTCGCCATTGCTGAGGCTGGCTTTGAACTCGCGATCCTCCTGCCTCAGCCTCCTAAAGTGCTGGGATTACAGGCGTGCGCCACCGCGCCCGGCTGGTTAGTATTATTAAAACACCCTTTCTAGATCTTGCTCTTCTGAATTTAGCCAAGACTACACATTTTTAAAGATACACTTGGGTCTCTCCTATGTGGTGGGTTTTGTTTTGTTTTTGGTACGGGGGGGGGGGGGGGGGGGTGTGAACTCAGGGGCACTCAACCACTGAGCCACATCCCCAGCCCTATTTTGTATTTTATTTAGAGACAGAGTCTCGCTGAGTTGCTTAGTGCCTTGCCATTGCTGAGGCTGGCTTTGAACTTGGGATCCTCCTGCCTCAGCCTCCCTGGCTGCTGGGATTCCAGGCATTTACCACCACGCCTGGCTCCTGTGTTGGTTTTGCACAGGCAATCAGAAGCTCATAAGGGCAAGGATGAAGCTTGATATTTTTACCCCAGATCATAGCAATGAAGCCTGGTACATAATAAACATTCAACAAATATTTTATAGGTGATTCAGTAGTAGAAATGGGTAGACATGTCCTATGGCTACTGCATTTAGGTCTTGTAATCTAAAACAATATTACCTCTCCAATCTCACTATCACCCTTTCTTTCTTGAGACGAGGTCTGCCCTTGTTGCGCAGGTTGGTCTTAAATTTGTGAGCTCAAGTGATCCTCCCACCTCAGTCTCCCGAGTAGCTGGGGCTACTGATGTGCCTGGCTTCCTTTCTTTTATGAGACAAAGAGTGCCGTGGTTCAAAGTGGGTAGTCATCGGCCTAACAAATCCCCATAACAGGATAATTATAAAACTTTGGAGCATAAAGATTACACTTCTGTAGGAACTCAATGATGTCAGTCACAGCTACGAGCAACAACAGCTCCAACAAGAAAGGCTGAGGATAACCCAAGACCAGCAGGACAGACTACTAGCGGGTGAAGCCAAGAGCATATGCAATCAACCAGGTGTAAGAGAGAAGATACAGATGGAAAGTGACCCCCGCAAAAAAAGAACAACACCTAGTTAAAATGGACTACACTTATACATTTCTACCCCACCTCATTCCATAAAGATTATATGTGTACAAAACACAATAAAAATATAGACTGAAAATAAAATTTAGAGGGGCTGAGGATGCAGCTCAGTGGTAGAGTACTTGTCTAGCATGTGTGAGGCTCTGGGTTCAATCCCCAGTAGTGCAAAAAAAAAAAAAAAACCAAAAATCCCCAAAAGCCAAAACAACACACAAAAAAAAATCCCCAAGACATCAAAACTAGTGAAAAATGAAAATTATTTGGCTCTTAAAATTATAAAATGTTGTTTTTAAAATTATTTTATTTGATTCCAAGTTTCCTGGCAGCTGCAGTGAAACAAATATTGCCAGTTATATGGTTATAATTTTAGGAACAATTCTTATCAAAGCAAAGCTTTTTTTTCCAGATATATATTTTTAAATATTTAATTTTTAGTCGTAGTTGGACACAATACCTTTATTTTATTTATTTGTTTTTATGTGGTGCTGAGGATCAAACCCAGGGCCGTGCACGTGCTAGGCGAGTAATCTACCACTGAGCCACAACCCCAGCCCTCAGATATTTTTCATAAAAATATGAAAAAACAAAAACCTCACACTGTGTTATATATGGGTTACTATATAGACAAGAGGATAAAGAAAACATTTTGATCCACTTGTGTGGTGTGAGAAAAAATTTCCTTATATTTGTGTAATAAATTCACCATCAGAAGACACAATCTTACCTTTATAATAAGCTTTAAAATTGAGGGCTGGATATTAGTTTCTCTTTTCTACCTTAAGATTCAAAAATTTAAAAATTCAGACATTCAACTTACAAATTTAAATCAACAAATTACAAATAATTTATAACATATGCAGAGGAAAGAAATAAGTTTTACCTCTACAGCCTGACTCTGAGCAATCTTGAGTGAGTAACTGGTCTTGAGCACTTCCTAAGTGGTCAGAACATGGGCTGGATGAGTCATGTTCACCTCCTTAGAGGAGAGAGAAAAAGAAAATGAAAAGGGTTAATTAAGTAAAGCCAAACTCAGTTTTATGGGGTTTCTGACAAAAGGGTTATCCCTTTTGAGTTAATTTATGACTTTAACTTATTTACATTTCCCCTGCTTAAATCAAGACACAAATTCATGCTGTTACATTTACCTCCACACTTTAGATCCCCCTGCTCTTCCTTGGCATTTTTCCACTGAACCCAGTTCTTCCAGGCATTTACCCCATACATGTATTTCAGGGTCATTCCAGACACTGAACACCCTTGAAAGGCTCCTTGAATAAGACTCCTGGGCTCCATAGCCACTATAGACTTCTTCCGTCCCTGTAAGAATTTCAAAATTTTACAGAATATAAAAAGCATTTTGGGATTTTTAAGAATCAAGAGTTCTCAAAGTGGAAAGGGCATAAACCTATGGGATATGAAATTTAGTTTTACATCCTTAAGATTTAGAATTCTGAATGGGCATGGTGGCACATGCCTATAATCCCAGCAGTTTAGGAGCCTGAAGTAGGAGAATCGCAAGTTCAAAGTCAGCCTCCCAATTTAGGAAGATCCTAAGCAACTTAGGGAGACCCCGTCTCACAATGAAAAATAAAAAAGGGCTGGAGATGTGCTCAGTGGTTAAGCACTTCTAAGGGGTTAATCCCTGTTCTCCCCCCCCCCCCCCGAAAAAGATTCAGAATTCTTACAAGTAAATAGGGCTTTACAGATTATTTAAACCAATTCATATGAAAGAAAAAAATGCATAAATAAGGAAAATCACCTTGTACTAATTATCAACATTTGGGTACTTAGTAGATATGACTATTAATGTAGTGCACTTGCCTCACATGCACAAGGGCCCTGGGTTCAATCCCTAATACAACAAGGGTGGCAAAAAAAGAAAAGTAAAGAAGGAATTACAAATGCATTTAGAAAACACTGTAAACATAAATGAAAACAAAATGTATCAAAATTTCTGTGGAGCTAATACTTTTATGAAACTGATACAAAAATTATCTATATTATAAACCTTTTTTTAGTTGTAGATGGACACAATGCCATCATCTTATTTATTTATGTATGTATGTATGTATTATGTGGTGCTGAAGATTGGACCCAATTCCTCACATGTGCCAGGCAAGCACTATACTATTGAGCCACAACTCCAGCCCCTAAGCATCTATCTTAATAAACTAGAAAAGAGGACCAGACTACAACCCAAACTAAGAAGGAAATATTTAAAATAAGAGCAAAAATCAGTAGGGAATAAAAAGAGACAGAGAAAAGTTAATGAAATGAAACTGATAATCTGAATAGCTACAGAAACTGAATTTATAATTTAAAACCTCCTCCACAAGAAACACCAGACCCAGATAGGTTGACAGTTGAATTCCACAATTATAGAAATTATACAAATTATATTTCACATATAAAGAGAGAATTTGATATCACCAATACCCGATACCAAAATCAAAATCATTACCAAAAAACCATGTGAATAACTCCTGAACAGAGACACTTAAAAACCTTAATGAAATATTAGCAAATTGAATTCTGTAATATATAAAAACCTAAGTAAATATATCATTTTTTAAAAACAGGGTTTATTCCAGGAATGCAAGTTTACTCCTATGGATTTTTTTTTTTTTTTTTTTTAAAAGCAATACATGGGCTGGGATTGTGGCTCAGCGGCAGAGCGCTCGCCTAGCACGTGCGCGGCCTGGGTTCGATCCTCAGCACCACGTACAAATAAACACATTGTGTACAACTAAAGCAAATAAATAAATATTAAAAAGAAAAAAAAAAGCAATACATTTTTCCATTTAATAGACTCAAAAAAGGAAAACCAGATACTATCTCAAAAGATGTAAGAAATCCACCCAACAAAACTCAACAGCCAATCCTGGTAAGAATCTGTAGCAAATCAGGAGAAGGGAATGGGGTGGTGGCCATCCATGGGATACCTACAGGAAACACACTTAATGTTGTAAGACTTAACTCTTTTGCCAGAAGATTAGGAACAATGCAGAAAGGTCACCTTAGTAATAATAATCAGGAAAGGTCCTAGCTAAGTTTGATACAGCAAGAAAAAAAGGAAAATACATTCAGGTTACGAAGGAAAGAGTAAAACTAAAACTTTTTTTTTTTTTTTTTTTTGCCACAAATCACATAATTGTCTAGGTAGAAAATCCTATGGAATTTAATGGAGCAAAGTTATAGAACAGAGTAAACACACAAAAATCATTTGCATTCTTATATACTAATAAGGAATACAGACATGAAATTTTAAACTACTACTACTTATAACAATTAAAACTAACTTACTATTATATTTATTTAGCAGTGCTGGAGACTGAACCCAAGGGGGTTCTACACTAAACTACACCCCTGTCCCTTTTTTATTTTGAGACATAGGGTGTTGTTAAATTGCCTAGGCTGGCCTGCACATAGTGATCCTCTTGCCTCAGCTTCCCAAGTCACTGGGATTAAGACATGTGTTACCATGCCCAGTGCAGAATAAAACCTGTAGGTACTTTTATGGAACAAATTTAACAGTCTATAAAAAGAGTTGTAAAATGAAAGATAAAAAGCACCTATTAAACATATGCACAAATTTTGTCCTTATTAAATGCTACTCAAAACTATAAAGGAACAAACCACTGAGGCATGATACAACATGGATGAATCTCAAAAACACCATGCTAAGTGAAAGAACCTAGACAACCAACCTCTTCAAAAACGAAAAAGAAATATGCCAAAGGTTTGAATAGATACTCTACTGAAGACACAAAAATGGCAAATATGCACATGAAAACATGCTCAAAATCATCAAACACAGAATCAGATGCTACTACAAAGTCACTGGACTATTAAAATTCAAATTTCACAATACCAAGTGTTTGCAAAGTCATGGAGCTTACAGATTCTCATCCACTGTTTTTTTTTTTTTTTAATTGTTAGTTGTAGGTGGACAGAATATCTTTTTATTTTTATGTGGTGTTGAGGATTGAACACAGTGCCTCACATGTGCTAGGCAAGCACTCTACAACTGAGCTACAATGTCAGCCCTCACGTACTGTTAATTGGAATATGAAATAGCATATCCACTTTTTTCTTTTTTGTTGTTTTGCAGTACTGGGGAGAGAACCCAGGGGAACTTCACCGCTGAGCTATATCCCCAGTACCAACACCCCTCACCTCTGACCTTTATTTTGGGAGGAGGGTCTCACTAAGTTGCTGATGCTGGCCTCAAACTTAGAATCCTTCTGCCTCAGTCCCCCAAGACACTCGGATTACAGGTATGTGCCACTATGTCTGGCAGTAGTATATCTATTTTCAAAAACAGTATGGCAACTTTCCTATAAAGCCAGAACTATATTTAGTGTAAAACATAGTAATCGCATTTTCTAGATATTTTTCTTTGAGAAATGAAAATATATGTTCACACCAAGGCTTATTCTAAAATATTCCTAAGAATATTATTCAAAATATCCCACATTTACAATCTAGCTATTTAGAAGACTGAGGAAAGAGGACTGCAAGTTTGATGCCAGTCTTGGGCAACAGAATGAAGACACTGTCTCAAAATAAAAAAATAAAAAGGTGCTGAAGAAGTATCTCAGTGGTAGTGTTTGTCTCGCATGCTACATTTAATCTCTAGTGCCAAAATAAAAAATAACAATAACAACAAAAGGCCCAAAATTGAAACAACACAAATTTCCATTACCTATTAAACATATGCACAAATTTTGTCCTTATTAAATGCTACTCAAAACTATAAAGGAACAAACCACTGAAGCATGATACAACATGGATGAATCTCAAAAACACTATGCTAAGTGAAAGAACCTAGACATAGCAGACAATATACTTATGAGACGATTTTTATGAAATTTTAGAATAGGCAGACGTGTATCAATTGACACAGCATACTGGTGGTATCAGCACCTGGAGATAAGGTTAACAGCAAGAGGTTGTGAAAAAACTTTCTGGTTCTTTCAGAAAAAAAGAATTTTTCATAATTGTAGTAGTCTGAACATACTGTACACATATGTCACAGTCCATCACATTATATGTTTAGAATTTATTAAATCCAATTTTCATAACTCAACAGAGCCAATTAAAAAAATAAGGGGGGCTGGGGTTGTGGCTCAGCGGTAGAGCGCTCTCCTAGCACATGCGCGGCCCAGGTTCGATCCTCAGCACCACATAAAAATAAGTGCATTGTGTACAACTAAAACAAATAAATAAATATTTAAAAAAAGATAAGGCTAGTATTCATTTACTTTTGGTAGGGGAAAGCCCTTTTAACACAAGACTGCGCATATGACCTTCACCATTATACTTTACTACAAAAAATATAGTGAATTTAAGTATTAGAACACAAAAAAGTAGCTAAATTTAGACTTTTTTCAAAAAATATTTTTTTTTAGTTATACATCGACACAATATCTTTATTTTATTTATTTATTTTTCTGTGGTGCTGAGGATCAAACTCAATGCCTCACACGTGGGAGGCAAGCACTCAGCCACTGAGCCACAACCCCAGCCCTAAATTCAGACTTCTTAAATGAGAAATATACATTTAAAAGGATTATGAAAACTTTTAAATATAATAAAACAAACCCCAAATTATAGAAAAGAAAAATAAAGGAAGGAAGAGAGGGAGGGAAGGATGGAGGGAGGGCTGGTCTGTGCTGAAAAATATGTAAAAAAAAAAAAAAAAAAAAGGCCAGTGGTTCATGCCTGTAATCCCAGCGACCTGGAAGGCTAAGGCAGGAGAAGGGTCGCAAGTTCAAGACTAGTTTCAGCAATTTAGTGAGGCCCTAAGAAACTTAGCTAGACCATGTCTCAAAAAAACAAACAACACTAAAACAAAACAAAAAAACAGCTAGGAATGTAGGTCAGTGGTAAAGTACACCTGGGTTCAATTAATTTAAAATGGAATGTGGAAAAAAAAAACAAAAACCATGATACTGAACTTTAAGAAATAAAAACAAAAGTACAAACATAAGGTTGTAAAATAATGCACAAAACTACCTGATTCTGGCTATTACAGAGTTTAACAGACAGCAGGAACTAATAAATACTGGTAGAATAAAGGAAAGAAAACTCAAGAAAAATTAAGTTGCTGCTTACTCTTCGTCTGGGCTGGGGAAAACCATCTCTGTGTCGTCTTCTTGTTCGGGAACGTGCCTGGATCCCCTGTCCTTTGTTAAGTGGGTCAAAGGATTCTATGATAATCAGCAGAGAGCATGATATCAGTTAATTAACTTCCAGATTTAAATAAAGATTTAGACTGGGGAAATACTAGGTAATCATCACTATAGTCAAAACTTTACTAACAAACAAGAAAATTTCCTATAAACAGTTACTGTGGAAAAGGTAAGACAATAATGTTCAAAAACCAGTGTTCAAACCAGTGACTTGGGAGGCTAAGGTAAGAGGATTGCAAGTTCAAAGCCAGCCTCAGCAACTCAGTGAGCTCCTGCCTCAAAATAAAAATACAAACAACTGGGGATGTGGCTCAATGGTTAAGAGTCCCTGGATTCAATCCCTGGTACCAAAAACCAAAAACAATAAGAACAAAACACCCACCGGGCGTGGTGGCACATGCCTGTAATCCCAGCACTTGGGAGGCTGAGGCAGGAGAATTGCAAATTCAAAGCCAGCCTCAGCAATGGCGAGGCACGTAGCAACTCAGTGAGACCCTGTCTCTAATAAAATAAAATAAAATAAAATAAAGGGGGGGGGTGCGCTTGGGGATGTGGCCCAGTGGTCGAGTACCCCTGAGTTCAATACACAGCACCAAAAAAGAACAAAACACCCAAAACAATTTAACTACTTTTGAGAACAAAATAGTACAAACCAAAACTAGAAAAGACAGGAACCACTTGTACTCTCTAGATTATCTCTAAAACATTTTAACTGTTTTATAATGTTAATCTGGAGTTTTACCAATCTTCTAAAATAATAAGTGAATAGGTTATATTGCACAAACCTGATGGAAAATCTGCTTCCAGATCCTGTTCGGTTTCCCCTTTAGAGAACTGTTTCAGTTCTGAATCGGCTTCTTGGACAGTATTTGTCTTTAAGGCATAATGATTCAACTCTTCTTCCCAGCTATGGGGAGTAGATACTGCCTCTGATTCAAGATCACCACTATATGTACTTCCTTGGTCTGAAATATTAAGAAAACAAACCCTCAAAGTAAGATAGCTTTACATGCTCAGAAACCTTCCTAAATTTTTGCACACCAAATCTGAAATACAACTGATGAATAATTATCTAACTGATGAATAATTATCTAGGTACACTCAGGAATGAAGCAATTTGTTCATCTGTCTCACAGAACTGAATTCATATTCTTGGTAAAGCACATTAAAGCTTATCTCAATCCTTAAAACAAATATTTGGAGTAGCTTTTATCATTCTCATTACAGATTAGCATACACTATGGACACTTGGTGCCCTTAAAAATAATTAAAATCATAAATATTAAATGGAATTCTTTTCAGGCTTTAATTACTAACAAAGAGTAGGATTTCAAAGAACCAAAGTATATTTACAACTACAAACCTTTTTCAAATATCTTAGTGTCTAGAAAGAGTTCCTGTTCAGAAGTCTGGGATCCTAAAGGAAAAGCAAAGCACATAATAAAATGATTTATAAGTATACAAAAAACAAACTGCATCTCAAAGGAGATGACTATTACTTACATGAACAATACCATCGAGTTCTAAGTAAACAGACTTCGTAATATAAAGAATAACTCATCAAAATAATTAAACATTAGTGGCAAAAGCAGTTAAATTATCATCATTATTAATAATGGCTATACTTCTAGGAAGCAGTATGAAAAGTTACGGAGAGAGGAATATTTACTTCTGATTTTATACTCTTCTGCTATATAAAATCCTTTTTAAACCACACCCCCCCAAATTTATTCAAAGATTAACAAATCTGCTTTACGTTGTTCCCTCAAATATAATAAACCTTACTATCAAACTGAATAAAATCAATAGACTTATAATTAAACATTACATTAGCTGACCATGGTGGTGCACACTTGCAATTCTCAGTTACTCAGGGAATCTAACATGGGAAGATGGCAGGTTCGAAGAGAGCCTCAGCAACTTGGCAAGCCCCTGTCTCAAAATAAAAAATACAATGGACTAGGTAGAGCACCCCTGGCTTCAATATCCAGAACAAAAAAAAATAAGTTACATGAGCATTAAGCATATGGAACTAAACAGAACATAGTACTATCAAGCTATAAAGTACATAAAAAGTACAAAGCTGAGAGTCAAGTGGTGCTTTTTTCTTCTTCTTCCGGGTTACATAGGTACATTGGGATCAAAGTGAAATTATACATCCCCTTAGCTGGAGTTCTTCTCTCCTATACTGTGTTTCTGAACCATCTCATTTCATATGTACTGCAGTGATTATAATTACGTCTCTTGAAACTTAGTTTTCCAAGTTTTTTTTATCTGACTCAATTACAGGCAAAGGCAAAAGTCATAGCATTTGCACAGAGCAAGAACTTGACAAAGGTTAAATACTAATTGATGTGAAAGGAGAAGTCAATTTAAAATGAGGTATATAATCAAGAATTGTCTCAACTTCCAAACTAAACATATTACCAGAAAATAGAAGATCAAGCACAGGAACAATATTTTGAGACATTATATTCCATATGTGTGCATCAGAATTATAAGATTTTAACATTAAGGAGCAAAATAATAGAAGGAACACTGGGAAAACAATAAATAAGCTTTCATCAATCTCTCACAATATATGTGACTTAGAAACTGACTGGCAATACAAAGAAGTTGACAACAATATTTTCAAAACCTACGGTGTTCAGAAAATCATCTACCATTTACTATGTAAAATCAAAATCTACCAGTGAATAAAAGAAAAACTTTCAAGAAAAGAGTAAACTTACTGACTCATCAGTGATACAGAAAAAGGCCTTTGTGAAAACTCAGCAGCATATTTCAAATATTATAAATGACAATTTCTCCACCTCTTTCTATATCCAAAAAAAACAAGGAGGTACTAATTAAGGCTAGAAACCTTTCGGGTGTATATTAGTATATTTGGTTAATATGTACTCTGGAATCAGACAGATCTGGAGTCAAGTTTTGGTTCCACACTTGCTGACTGCATAATCACAGCAAATCTAATACTCTATATTTCAGATGAGAAATCTAAAAGATACCCCTCTCATAGGGCTGCTGTAAAGATTAAAATGAAATAAGACAATGCACATAACACACTTAGGACAATGCTGAAGGAATGGGAAATACAGATGAATGTTAGTATCATCTTTGTTCCAGCCTATTAAAAAAGAGATTTATATACAGGCCATTTTGAGCCCAAAGGTTTTTACATCTTAAAGTTGTGTTTACCCTCTATCGGTGTGCTGGTTATTATATATCAGGAATTCTTATATACAGATCATAGCTTTGAATATACAGATAAAATCAGGAGATGATCATAATTTAAGTTTTAAAATTACTTGAATTACCAGAAATTTTGTAGATTTTTTTGTTTTTCTCTTTACTTTTCTTAATTCTTTTTAGTGAGTGGGTGGGGGAGGGGGCAAGGAGTAAATCCAAGGGCACTTAACCACTGAGTCACATTGCCAGCCCTTTTTATTTATTTTATTTTATTTTATTTTTTTTTTTTGTGGTTACCGGGGAATGAACTCAGGGGCACTCGACCACTGGGTCACATCCCCAGCCCATTTTTGTATTTTATTTAGAGACAGGGTCTCACTGAGTTGCTAAGTGCCTCGCCATTGCTGAGGCTGGCTTTGAACTCGCGATCCTCCTGCCTCAGCCTCCCAAAGTGCTGGGATTACAGGCGTGCGCCACCGTGCCCGGCTCCCTTTTTATTTTTTATTTAGAGAAAGGGTCTTGCTAAGTTGCTTAGGGCCTCGCTAAGTTGCTGAGGCTGGCTTTGAACTTGTGGTCCTCATGTCAGTCTCCCAAGCCACTGGGATTACAGGTGTGTGTGCCATCATGCCTGGCTTCTTTCTGTACTTTTAAAGATTGTACCAACCTCCCTGGGATAGAGTCTTTTCCTTCTCTTCATCTTCTGCAATCATTTCTGCCATCTCAAGGAGATCAGCTTCAAATGGATGTGTAGGAAGTTTTTCCTTAATGTCTTCAATACTTTCAGGGACTTTATCTTCATTATCCATTGAGGATGGAATAAGCATGGGGACAGGCATCTGAAAGACCATGGGCAGACTGAAAAGTTTCTTACACAATAGATTTGTCCTCAAAACCCTTATATACCAAATTATTTAAGTATTAAAAACAACAAATTCAAGATATTGTCACTGCTAATGATGACAGAGTCTTGACTGTTCATTTTTATAAGACTAGAACCATTAAAATAAAAGCTTAGTAAGTGCTTTTCTGAACACTCAACAAAATATGTCTGAATCCTTCAAAATAGTAATTCTACAACTCAGTTTCATTTTTGTTTTGGCATATACTCCTTGCTTAACATTTCTGTACAACTATTTCCCTTAAGGATTCAGTACAGGAAATATAAATGTTCAATTAAAAAATACCTTTCTTTAAAAAAAAAACCCTGAAAAATAAAAATCGCAGTATTCTTTTTACTCTGGCTAGAAGCCAAGATTCTAATATGTGAAGTTCCTGATCTTTTTCTATTTGAGTGGTCTTATAACCCTCTCCAAGAAGGCAGGGTATAAATAAAAGCAGTCCTCTATATACTCCAGAGCCAACCAGAAACAGTTATACTTTACTAATGAGTGAAAAGTTTCTTTAGAGAGCTGTAAAACTTAAACTGAGGAAAACACATGCTAAATTAGCCTTAATCTCTACATGATTACTCACGGGAACAGGAATTCCGAAGGGGACTGGTGCATACTGAGTATAAAGATGAAGAGGTATCGGCACAAACACTGGCACAGGAACTGGCACCACAATAATCTGGGGCTGACTTGGAGTGTCTTCCAATGGGGGGAAAATTGACCCAAAAAAAAAAAAAAAAAAAAAGAAAGAAAGAAAGAAAGAAAAAAAAAAAAAAAACAAAGGAGAAATATTTTTAATAAAATATCTTTTTAAAAAAAGGTTGCAGAGATTTGTGTTTCAAAGTAAGTGTCATCTCTAAGAAGATATGCTGGAGAAAAGACATAAGTACCTTCAATAAATGGTGCTGGGAAGACAAAGTCCATATGCAGAAGAATGAACCTAGACCCCATCACATTAAAAAAAAAAAATCAACTCAAAATGGACTGAAGAATTAAACACAACACCTGCAACTATGAAATTATTAGAAGAAACCAGAAAATGCTTTAGGATACTAGTCTGAGCAGAGATTTTTTTTTTAATATGGTCCAAAAAGCAGAGACAACATAAGTAAAATGACAAATGGAAACAATTAGAAGAGTTAAGAGACAAGCTACAGACCATAAAAAAAACATTTGTAAACTACTCATCCAACAAGGAATTAGAAGGTATATAAGGAATTCAAATAACAGGAAAAAAAAAAAAAAAAAGAAAAGAAAGAAAGAAAGAAAGAAAAAAAAGAAATGCAAATAATCTGATTTTAAATTGGGCAAATGATCTGAATAGATATTTCTTCAAAGAATAAATAAAAATAAGTGACAATGCTAAGGTCTGAATGTTTGTGCCCACAAGACTCCACTGTAATTAAGCTTGGCCCCTGGAGTGGTACTGTATGGAGATGGGGAAACCTTTAAGAGGTAGGGTCTATTGGGAGGTCCTTAGATCACTGGGGGCATGTCCTTGGAATGGACTGTGGGATGCTAGTCTCTTTCTGCTCATGGTTCAAGATGCAATTACTTGCTTGCTCCCATACATGCTCCTCCCAATGCTGTCCATGCCATGAAGTAATAAGTGGGATAGCCTGAGTTGATGCCAACTGGCCTTTGAACCTCCAAAATTATGAGATGAAGAAACCTATTTTCTTTATAAGGTTAGCTGCCTTCATTATACTTATAAAAAGCTCACTGATACTGGCAACAAGTATGCAGAAATTCTCAACATCAATAATGATCAGGGAAATATAAATCAAAATCACAATGAGATATCATATCAGAATGACTTATCAAAAAGACAAAAAATAAAAGATGCTGGCAAGGATATAGGTAAAGGGGAATTTTCCTACACTATTTATGGGAATGTAAATTAGTACACCTTTTAGGGAAAACAGTATTGAGGTTCTTCATAAAAGAAGAAACTGCTGTGTGTTTTGGTGCACACCTGTATCACAGAGACTTGGAAAGTTGAGGAAGGGGAATCACAAGTTTGAGGACAGCCTTAGCAACTTAGACCCTGTTTCAAAATTAAAAATAGGGGCTAAGGTTGTAGCTCAGTGGTAGAGTGCTTGCCTAGCAACTGTGAGGCACTGGGTTCAATCCTCGGCACCACATAAAAATAAATAAACAAAATAAAGGTATTGTATCCATCTACAACTTAAAGTAAGTAAATAAATGAAGTTGGGGATGTGGTTCAGCAGTTAAGCTCCCCTGTGTTCAATCCCAGGTGGGGGTGCGGGGAGAACATGATATAAACATGAGTTTGGTATAAAGGCATTTGCCTAAAAGGGAAGCTCTTGGGAAGCTCTAAGGCAGGCGAGATAGCTTTAGCCTGGGAGTTCAGGGTCATCCAGGGCAAAAACTTGGCAAAACCCTATCTCTGAAAAACAATTGCCAAAACTATCATTTAGAAAGAATACAGGATTCATTCTATTGTTTAACAAAAAGTATCTATACAGACCTTTCTAAGTTCCAGAAAACGTGCTAAATAATTGTAAAAATCATTAACATCAGAGAATAAGTGACAAAAAAAGAAAAGCTAATAATCTGACTAGGGTTAGAGGTAAGAAAGCTGTAAGGCATTGATTTTAGCATGGTGTAGGAAACAAAAAATAATATTTTATTTGATTAGATAGGCTTGATGTTAAGTCATCATTAATACAATAAAAAGAAATCACTAAGTTGTCACAGTTATTCTGTATGATCTATGGACCAGCAGCACTGACTTTACCTGGGAATTTATAATGTAAATTCTTAAATTCCACTGAATAAGAATCTACTTAGTAAGATTCTCAAGCAGTTTATGAGCATATGAATGTTTGAGAAGCACTGGCCTATAGGACAATCTTGCAGACTTAGGAATCCACAATTCCTTTCTAGTTTAAAAATTCTGGGACTTTTGGATGGTAGCATAAGAAAACTATGTAGACCCATTCCCTCGTGAAACAAACAAAGCAGATGAAAACTACTATAACTGTCTAGGAAACTGTTATAAGGGCATATAGCAAGTGAAAAAAACATTTCTTTAAGAAAAATTATTAAAATTCAGTAAGAATTGTGAATCTATGATATTCCACAGCCCCTATCTGCTCTATCACCCAAGTTCAACTCAGTTCAACTTGACATAAGCTCCAATCTCAGTTACTACAGCAAGGAAGAACAAGCTTCTCTCCCCAATCAAGGATTACCAAACTCATCAATATCAGATAAGGATTACCAAACTCATCAGCATTTCTCATTCCCTCCAACTCAGGGCTGAAGAAACTAAATTGTGGTGTGTGTGTGCCAGGCTTTAGCCAACTTCCATTTACAGGATAAAGGATCTAAAATAGGAACAGGAGGCCAAGAATACTGGGGTCCTGATCACCCTCACCCTAGCTCACTTATAGGGCAGAAGCTACATGCCAGGAGAGGCCAACTAACAAATTTCAGAGAAGAGGCCCAGAAATTTTTTCCTATGGAGAGAGGCAGTTTATAAGGAAAGAAAGCTCTTCTTCAAAAAGAAGCTTTTCTGAAGCTCTCCCCAAGGCAACTGACTTAAAACAGTGTGTGAAGGACTGGGGGGTATAGAGAGGGCCTATGTTAGAAGGAAAGAGGGAAGGAAGAATGGGGTAACAAACAAGAGTTGTATGGGCAGGGGCCGTAGCTCAGTGGTAGAGCGCTTGCCTTGCATGTGTCAGGCACAGAGTTCAATCCTCAGCACCACATAAAAATAAAGATATTGTGTCCATCTACAACTAAAAAAATACTAAAAAACAAAACCAACAACAATTAAAAAAAATGAAGAGTTGTAGTAGTTCAAACTTAAATAGCCCCCTCACCCCATTTTTTTGGTACCAGGGATTGAACTCAGGGGCACTCAAACACTGAGCCACATCCCCAGCCAAATTTTGTATATTATTTAGAGACAGGGTCTCACTGAGTTGCTTAGTGCCTCACCGTTGCCGAGGCTGGCTTTCAACCTCTGATACTCCTACCTCAGTCTCCCAAGCTTCAAAGATTAAGGGCATGCACTACTATGCCCGGCATTAAATAGCCCCTCTTTAGTGCCTGCCTACATTACTCTAAAGCTTATTCTTACTCCTCAAAGATACAATCATTAATAAGGAAATTAAAAGAAGTGTTCACAGAATGCTATTATCAATTAACTATCTTCTCTTCAACCTAACTTGTTAAGGCTCAGGGGAAAAAAAAAAAATTTACTCATAGAGATGTTGCGAGAATTAAAATGGCTATGTATATAAGCAACCCAAGACATTACACAGAAAAAAGGGTATACTTCACTTAAGTAGACCCTACATTCTTTTACCATACAAAAACAAAGTCCAAGGAACATACCTGTCTGGCATTCTTTGTTTTGGGTATGTGGTTTGCAGGAAGTGGCTTTAGTCTGTGTGATAGGTTTGCACAATAAAGCTTTATTCTTCAAAAGTCTTGGAGGCTGGCCAGGCGGCAGTTTCAGGGCATCTGTTTGTGTACTTGCCTAGTAAAAAATAAATCAGAAACCAAAGATGTTTTCAAAATCTTATCATTAATTACAAGAAATATTACAATTTTAAAAGAAATACCAGGGGAGCAATATTGGCCAAATTATATTGTTATATTGTGTATATGTACCAATATAACAATAGATCCCCTCATTATGTACAACTACAATGTACCAATAAAAACATGTGGCAAGAGAAAAACAAAAGCAATTATTATACGGGAATTAAGCAGAAGATAGAGCAATATTTTTGAATCATTAATAGTAATCAATGGGTATTTTAATAATTGACTCACTGTATTTAGTTACCACTTCTGTATACCAAGTAAAATGCTAATTTTATCATATATATTGATGATCAGTAACAATACTAGCTAGGTTTGAAATAAGACCTGTTATTTCTTAACCAAGTTAGAATTACAGAATTATTGTTAGAGGACTTAACTAGGAACAACAGAATCAATTATGATTATTAAAGTAATTTGAATAAAGATAATGTGAATTATTCCAGAAACCAGTAAACACTTAGAAATGCCACTGTTCCAGACATGAGTTTTGCTCATTATTATTATTTTCTTCTTCTAAGAGACAAAGTAGAAAGTATTAATGAGTTTATAAACATGAATGGTTATTTACAGTATAATCTTCATGGGATAGAGTGAGAATAAGCTACACTTTAAAAATGTTTTATTGACAACCTCAATATATTATACATCATCTGAAAGTCTAAAAGATAAAATGCCTAAATTCTGTAAAATTTAACTCTTGTATAATTTTTTTAAAAAAAACATTTCAGCAACAGCATGATTACAGTGAGCATTCAAAGAAATTAAACTACACAAAAGACCCAGTTACATAGCCAGGAAATCCTATTCCTGACCAAAGATTAAAAGACCTCACGAAATTTATTATTAAAGGAGGGTAAGTTAGATTGTATTGTATTGTATTGTATAAGAACAGAAAATAAATACAGTAACAATACAAATAAAAATAATAAAACTTACATCCCCAATGATTTTCGCGGTTACCGTTGGAACTGCACCTTGATATAAATTAAAACATAAATTTAGGCTCTTTCACAGTATTTAAATATTAGTATTAAAAGCTGATTATCTATCCATAAGCACAAAGTCTCAAACTAAGAGCACGTTTATCTTCATTCAATTCAGTGGAAGAAACTAGCAGTTCTAAAGAAAGCATAGGATGAGAGACATGGAAATACTATTCAGTGCCCTACTCACAGTGAGCCATCATTTCTAATATGAATGTGTCAAACATATGAAAATGATCACATAAGAAAAAGGCAGAGAATCACTGTATTTAACTCAAAAAAGGCTACATAAATCCTTTCAAATCCAGCCATACCTTGTAAGACACTGTTAGAATTCACTGTGGGTTGAGCAGCAGGAGCACTTGCCAATGATACCACGTTAGCTATAACTGGAGTTGAATCTTTTCTGAGAGATGGGGGCCCTGCAGAAGCAGCTTGAACCATGGAAATACTTGCTGGTTAAAATAAAAATAGAGAAACCTCATGTACTTTATATGTTCTAACACAGAAACCAGCATCTCAAAGAGGTTAATCAGTGCTTTCTTTCAGGTTTCAATAATTTCTGTTGGAGCAGCGTCACGTCAGGATTAACAGGGTTTTGGATTTCTAGTTTTTAAATAGTGAAACCTGAAAGTGTTCCATGTTGCTTTACAAAAAAGCATCAAATACTCACACTTAAAAACCAACGACAAAAATGACGAAAGCACTGAAAAATCACATGGTAGATTTAATGGACATTTAACATTTGAAGGATTTCTTCAGTTTATGCAGTATCCTTTTATACTTCTTCCTTTTACTTATAAAGGTACTATACAAATTAAACTATATTTTAGAATGGTACTAGTTTTGTTTCTTTTTTTTTTTTTAATATTTATTTGCTTTAGTTGTACACAATGCGTTTATTTATACATGGTATTGAGGATCGAACTGGGCCGTGCATATGTTAGGCGAACGCTCTACCACTGAGCCACAACCCCAGCCACTAGTTTTGTATTTTTAAACCACAAAGTTTCTGAGATTAAATGTTTTAAATAGGAGTATGTGGTATATTTAAAGGCCATGGAATTTAGTCTTTATGCTATAAGTAGTCTCAAATCTTTTTTTAAGGAAGCCAAAGTGTATTTCTATAATTACAAAACCTTAACTGTTATCCTTTCCCATAAATTTAAGTACTTGCAGAGTTTGATTAATTTGAAATACTCAGAAATGCTTAAAAAAAAAAAAAAAAAAAAACTCATTTGCCTGGCTTTAATTTAAACTGTTCAACAAAATAGGATCTAAATGTTAATGCCATTTGACTACCATGAAATTTACAATTAATTAAAATTACTGACAATTGTGGATAGTCCCTAGTTATAGAAGGAAAAGTAGTTCTTAGCATAGACCAAAGACTCCATTTATTACTTAAATTTAATATTACCTGCATTGTTTTGTGAAGGTGGATCACATACACTTTGCTGATTGCAGAACATCAAGATACAAAGCAGGTTACAAAAATGTTTTATTTCCCCTCGCCATTTTAAGGACTCACTGAGTTTACCCTGTCGTTTACAACCATCACATTTGGCCATCTGAAACCAAAATAAAAGATGATAATGAAGAAACAAACTATCTGAGGTCTGACAGAATAAAAACATCACACACATAACAAGTGAGGATATTAACTTAGAATATAAATCATAAAACTAAAGACTGCCCTAAAATGGTAAATATTTACTTATCTTTTAATGATTTTAATTTTTTTTTTAAAAAAGTCATTATTAAAAAGACCAAAAATATAGCAGTTAGAAAAACATGTAATCCCAGCACTTGGGAGGCTGAGGCAGGAGGACTGTGAGTTCAAAACCATCCTCAGCTATGGCAGAGCACTAGAAACTCAGTGAGACTCTGTCTCTAATAAAATACAAAAAAAGGGCTGGGGGGCGGGGGTTGTGGCTCAGCGGCAGAGCGCTCGCCTCACATGTGCGCGGCCCGGGTTCAATCCTCAGCACCACGTAAACATAAATGCATTGCATTGTGTACAACTAAAGTAAATAAATAAATATTAAAAAAAAAAAAGGGGCTGGGGATGTGGCCCAGTGGTGGAGTGCCCGAGTTCAATCCCTGCTACCAAAAACAAACAAACAAACAAAAAAAAAAAAACCAAAGTGAGCTGGGCATGGTGGTGCTCACCTGTAATCCCAGCAGCTTGAGAGGCTGAGACAGGAGGATCCTGACTACAAAACCACCTTCAGCAACTCAGCAAGGCCCTAAGCAACTCAGTGAGACCCTGTCTCTAAATAAAATATTAAAAGGGGCTGGGGATGTGGCTCTGTGGTTAAGTGTCCATGGGTTCAATTCCTAGTACCAAAAAAATAAAAATTAAAAATAAAAAACAAAGAAAAGTTTAAATTCAAATAAGAAATATTTTCCTCAGAATTCAAAATAAAAATTTGTTTTATTCAAATAATAAAAATTAGGTCTGAGGTTGTGGCCCAGTGCTAGAGTGCTTCCCTAACACATTTGAGGCACTGGGTTCAATCCTCAGCACCACATAAAAATAAATAAACAAAAGTATTGTGTCCATCTACAACTAAAAAATATTTATAAATAAATAATAAAATTATAATTTTAAATAGGTTAATGTCATGACTGATGTGACTTCCACAAAAACTTAAAAATGAAGAGGGATAAAATTCAATGACATTAAAGTCTTCCTAAATCTTAGAAGAGTTTTAAATCATTAAATTATCCTTCATTCTACATAAAATTTGAAAAAAGAATAATTAATGCTAAAACTCCAAAAACCCAGTAATGTGAATTATAGATTACCTGATAGAACAAAACTGTATATTTGGACATGCATTCTTCACAACAAAAGTCTTCTACCTTTCCTCCCAAATTATTCTGTACTAATTTGGGAGATGTCTGTAAACAATAACTGCACATTTTACAATGACTTCCCCAGCGTTTTCCCAAGTCATGTTTATAAAGAAGTTTGCAACCTAAAAATTAGGAAAGATAAAGTTAATATTCTGGAGAAACATTAATTATCTACATCTTTAAATTAACTGCTCTAAAACAAAGTTCTCTGCCTTGGGTCCTGACCTATTAGCAGATCAAGATATCAATTAAGAGGATAAAAACTAGCATTTTTTTTTTTTTTAATGAAAGAAGAGAGGACAGGATTGAAAACATTACAGGGCATCCCAAATATGAAGTTTGATTTCATGAAATTGTTTTTATTTCGGTATGTGAAAACACACTAGGTTACAATGTAAAATGTAATTCTTTTGTGCTGCAAAAGGCCATGGGTCTAAAATGATAATCCTGTGAAATTTTAGAGTCAAAACAATCATCTAAAAAATGGGAAAAAAAATTACTTTGTAGTAATTTGCATATTCAGACCGTTTTTATTCAAAAACAGAATGGCTGTTTAAAACAATAAAAGTATAAGCTACGATGCTACTAAAATTTAAGGATTTCCATTTATAAATTAGTACAAGAACTAAAATATCTTTTAGTTCCTTATCAATCTAATAATGTGAAATGTTTTTCATATCACCATCTTCTGCATTATACTTTGAAGATTTCTGACTTCATCTTATCATCCATATAATATGAAGGACTAGATTAAAAAAAGAGTGAACTATGTGTCAATCAATCAAAAAGGCTTTGGGAATATACATAGAAGATAAAAACAGCCAAATTTACATAGTAATACCTTAAATCACCAACTATTTTTAAAACAACCAACATGTGCAGTAGGTAAGATTATCTTCTGCCTTTACCTTCACTACAGAATGACTTGTCAGCACCTGAGAATCGCACAGTCTCCTTCACAATTTTCTCAATTTTACAATATTCACACATTGCCATTACATTATTTATTTTCTTATATTCGTCAGAACAATTCTTGCCACAGAACTGAAACATTTTACCCTGCAAAGAAATAATTATTAAGTACTAATTAAGCATTTGGTTTGCTCTATGGAAATCCTTATTCCTCTTACTTTCAAAACAAGTGGTGTAACTCTGAGAGATGAAAAACTAAAAATAATTTTACAGACAGACCCATTTATACTCAAACCCTTGTCATGAACTCATACTTTACCTTATAGTCAAGAAGTTCTGGTTTTGTGGCAAAAAGACGGTTACAGTGTTGACACCTGAGTTTCACAACACTTCGGGCAAACCCAACATGCTGGGATTGGGCAGCAAGACGCTGGAGACCAGCGGCAGCAGAGCTACTGATGGAGGTGGGAGAAACAGCAGAGGTGTTACTGCCTCCTGCTGACACTGTTGAACCTGTGGGGATGCTTACAATTACTTGGCCCTGAGACAAGGGCACTACTGAAGAATTCATTCCAGTTGGTTTGTTGAACAAATTCTGAAAAGAAGAAAAAAAAAACAAAGATCAACTTAAACCATTTATTCACAAAAGCAAGAACTGTGCACCTACATGTGCCAAGCAGTTTTAGGCATGTAAGACCCATCAGTGAGCAGCAAAATACCCTGCCTCTGAATAGCTTATTACTGAGTGGAAGAAATTCACTTACATCCAAAAATAAAATAATTTAATAATGTTAAAAAATAATACCCTCTCAATTGATACATAATATGGTGATAATGGTGCCACTTAATTTTATAGAAAGTGGTTCAATAACATGCCTCAAATATAGAATGAATTACAAATCTAAGTTTATAGGACTGAGACAGAAATTAGGGAATCCAAGCACTAGCAAACAATAAGTTTATATTACTACAGTAGGTGACTCACTGATGAAGAGGAAGATTCCTGAAGCCATACCTGGAAAGCTACCACACAACTGTAGCTGCAGAAGTTGCGTATACTTCCATCTGACATGGCTAGGTGATACTGAGGGATTGCTGAGGTTTTACAACTGTTACACTGAACTTGTACACCTTAGCAAATAAAAATAAAAACTGAGTAAATTATACAAATCTATGAGAAATTAAATAAGTGCTATACAATAAATAGAAATTTAAGGGCCAGGTTAAGTTACAGGAACTGACACTAAACTCAGTCATGTCACATAAAGACAAAAACTAACGAAATAGTAAAATCTTTACATATCACAATCTACACTGAAACTACAACATAAATGAATGCTGAAATAAATCAGGTATGGACAACCCTGAATTATCTTAAATTTGCCTTTAAAAAAAATCAACTAAATTTGGACAAAACTCTGTATTAAAAGCAAAATAAGTATATTTTTCAACTATTACATTCTATAGTTTATGAAAGCAGTATTACCTGCAGAAGTAACCATTTTAACTCTGTAAGCAGATAAGCAATTAACAGAACAGAAAAGCTCTGTCTTCCCCAAGCTATTGGTATTTTCAATCATTTCTGCTGAGGATCTCAATGATTTGCAAAGCGCACATGGTGTAATTTTGGCTGATTTCTATTAAGAGAATAAAACAACATTCTTTTTACCAAATTCCTAGTAAAAGCACAATTCTTTGAACTGTTTATACTTAATACTGTTGAAATACTTTAAATCAGTGGTTTTCAAACTTCCACTATTACAATCCTCAGTAAGTTTTACAAAGCAACTCACATATACTTCTGAGATTTTGCACTTGTGTATTATGTATCTATGTATGTACATAACTAAAGTTTCATAGAGCAATATATATCAAAATATATGATGTACTTTGATATTTTCCATTCTATTCTGTTCCACTGGAAAATAATATTGGTTATATCCTAGCAATTAATTTCTGTATCTATTAATTGGCTGTTTTAAAAACATTAAATATTCAATTACCAATGAGCTCATGCTCCTATGCTATACTATCCTCCAAACTTGAAGAACTTCCCCTCAAAAGTTGCCATATATAGCAAAAAAAGTATAAATTTAAGGAAATTAATGAAGTTATTAGAAAACTCAAATATTCTACCACCAAATAACAATGTACATCATAAGCAGTAAAATGGGAGCAGATTTTATACATCACAAGTGTCCAAATATAAACAATGAACATATATGTCATGCTATATTCTCAATTAGGGACTCAACAGCAAATAATGTTAAATACTATTAACACGTCACACTCTCAGAACAACATAAAGTATTTTCAGCACCAAGCAGGATATTTTAAGACCTCTTGGGGCTAGGGTTGTAGCTCAGTGGTACAGCGCTGGCCTGGCATGTTGTGGGGCACTGGGTTCAATCCTCAACACCATATAAAGTAAGTAAATAAATAAATAGATAGACAGAAGATAGAGTGTATTGTGTCTATATACAACTAAAAATAAAAAATTAAATAGATAAGAATATATTTCTGGGTGCAGTGGCAAATGCCTGTAATCCCAGTGGCTCAGGAAGCTGAGAGAGGAGGACTGAGTTCAAAGCCAGTCTCAGCAATTTAGCAAGACCCTAAGCAACTCAGTGAGACCATGTCTCTAAATTATAAATACAAAAAGGGCTAAGGATGTAGCTCACTGGTTAACCACCCCTGGTACCAAAAAGGGAAAAAAATACCTGGTACCAAAAGGGGAAAAAAAAAAAAAAAGGAATACATTTGTAAGAATTTATATTAAAATAGAAACATGAAAAGAAAGGTATGCCTGAATTCTGCAATGTCTTCTAAATCTCAAAACCTGCCTTTCCCCTGTATTAAGACTATAGACACAAACTTCATTTATAAGGCTTATATAAAAGAGTTATTTTTTCCATGAAGCTTTTATCGACGCATCTTGTCCTACTGAATTTGATGACTATGCTTTCTCTATAGCCTACTCTACCCCATAACATATCCACATATCATCTGTATTTGCTCATTTACATGTCAGGAGACAAGCAGTTCCTCCAAATAGGAATTGTGTTCAATGATGCATTCAAGAATTATAATTAAGAACGAAAATTAACAGAACTGGCCATCAACAATGTAACAGGCTCTACATTAGGTTCTCATTCTTCTTTCTTTATATAATCCCCAAAACATCCTGGTGACATAGGTGGTACCACAGCCATTAAAACCCAGTAAAAGAGAAATTCAGGTAGTTTAACTGCTTTCCACAAGGTAAAATTCTACATGAACACAAGGCATGGGAATAAAATTTAGATCTGCTTTAATACTAAATTCCAATTTTTTCCTACCACAGCATATACTAAAATATGTGAGAAGCTGAATAGGTATTGACTAAATTAAAATTAATGAGTAGGGCTAGGGATGTAGCTCAGTGGTAGAGCACTTTCCTAGCTATATCTGAAGCCCTAGATTCAATCCCCAGCACTACAAAAATATAAAATAAACATCTTTTTTTTAAAGTAATGAATAAATGAAAAATTAAGGTATTTCATCCTATTTTTTCCTTCTCCTGTGGAATATGAATCATCTTTCAGGGGACTGAGTCCAATAAGTTTTATTATCTGATACAAGATCAGGAAAATAACAGCCCTTTTAATAAATACAACACACAAGAAGATTCTAGGGGCTGGGGTCGTGGCTCAGCGGTAGAGCGCCCATCTAGCACATGTGCGGCCCGGGTTCGATCCTCAGCACCACGTAAAAATAAAGGCATGTGTACAACTAAAGTAAACAAATAAATTTAAAAAAAAAAAAAGATTCTAGACTTTTTTTTCAAGAAAAAACAAATTAATAATAAAGCTAAGTCCTTTCAATGTGCTATACATTAACAAGAAATAAATTGAAAATTGTCTTTTACACTTAAAATTCCAAAATCACAGTATTTTTAAAAACAATTTATAGGAAATTCCCTGACACGATTAAATTCACCAAATTTTGTGGATTGTGTAAAAAATATCACTACTTTAAAAAAATATATATATTAAATGTACTGAAACAGAGAACCATTCCTGTAATCCCAGCTACTAGGGAGGCTGAGGCAGGAGAATCACAAATTCAAGGGTAGCCCAGGCAACTTAGCAACAGCCTGTCTCAAAATAAAATTTAAAAAGACTTGGTCATGTAGCCTAGTGGTAAAGTATTTATCTGACATGCTTAAGGCCCTCTGTTCAACACAAAGTACCACAAAAATAAAAAGATTAACTGAATAATTAATTAAAAAATACAAAAAGCAATTAACTATTCCTTTAGTTTACTTTTTGTTTGTTTTAAAACTAAAGTACCAGGGATTGAACTCAGGGGCACAACCACTGAGCCACATCCCCAGCACTTTTTATGTTTTATTCTGAGACAGGGTCTTGCTAAGTTGCTTAGGGCTTCACTAAATTGATGAGGCTGGATTTGAACTTGCAATCCTCCTATCTCAGCCTCCCAGGCTGCTGGGATTACAAGGGAGAGCCACTGTGCTCAGGTAGGTTTAGGTTTTGTTTTGGGTGTTTTTTTTTTTGAGTACAGGGGATTGAACTCAGGGGCACTCAACCACTGAGCCACATCCCCAGCCAAATTTTGCATTTTATTTAGAGACAGGGTCTCACTGAGTTGCTTGGTGCCTCACTGTTGTTGAGGCTGGCTTTGAACTTGCAATCCTCCTGTCTCAGTGTCCTGAGCCAATGGGATCACAGGCATGGACCACCATGCCCAGCTTAGGTTTACCAATTTTAAAAATTAGTATTTGATTTAAAAAGTTAATGACAAAATATAAATCTAATACACACAAAACTGCATAAAAGACATCTGTCATGTAGAGTTTATGCAGTTTATCTGCAAACCTCATCAATTCACAAAATACATATATAATCCATTTATTCTCTCCTATTTCATAAAGGAAAAATTCCTTTAACAATTAAGACTTTGAATTTCTGTTGCAATTTTAATTATATGGCTCCAATTTCAAGAATGTAACTTGACCCTTTCTTGTCAAATTCAAAAGTATACATGCAAATCAAAATGTATTTCAAAGATTATGATGCTACACACCAAAAGGACAGGACTGGATATCTCTGAGAGATAAATTATATATGTTCTTCATGCTTTTCTGCATTTAGACAATACTGTTCAAAAATATTAACAACATCTGAAATAAAAACTCATACCCTAAAAACACCTACTTCAAATGCATGAACAGAAATTCTTATTACAGGATATTTAATACACGTTCATTCAATAAAACTATAAGCTTTAAAAATAACAAACTTTTAATGTTTTTAGTATTTCATAAATAATTTCAACCAAAAAATTGTATTCCTTTGAAATGAACAAAGACATCAGGATTAAATATGGAAAAGTACCTGTTTGTATGCTGTGATGCATGCTGAACTACAAAACTTCTTAGACTGTCCCTCTATCTGAAGCATGTGGCACTGTCCAGAGCCACTATAACAGTAACCCCCACAGTTCTCACAACAGTTCATAGTGAGGTTGTTAGCAGATCTAAACTTAGAGAAACACGCATCACTGCAAAGTTTATGTACCACATTCTGGTAATTCACTTCATGTCGAATCTAGGAATTGAAAAACAACAACATACAAACAAAACAACAAGCAGAGACCATCAAAACTTGTTCTTTAAGCCAGCATTAGACTCATTCCCCCAATAAACTTAAAGGTAACTTACAACAGCATTCTTCTGACACATGCTGCATTTGGTTGAAATGCTATTTGTATTAATGGTAACAATAGGTTTTTTTTTCAGTTCATATGTTGACAAACATGACTGACTGCAAAAATCTTTACTGGTGGTAGTATTTTCAAACTGTGCACTGATCACATCCTTTGGATTTAAAATGTCTCTAGAAATGATAACAAAGATAAAATAAGCCACAATATCATTCTTACTTTTTTTTCTGAGTTAAACAAATAAAACAGAGGCAATTATAATAAAGGGAAAAGGCACTAGAATTCATATTTTGAATAAACTTACAAATTGTTCTGATCCTTATGTTCTTTTCTATAAAACAGAATAAGGGCTGGGGATATAGCTCAGTTGGTAGAGTGCTTGCCTTGCATGCACAAGGCCCTGGGTTCTAATCCCCAGCACCACAAAAAAATAAAATAAAATAAAAAAATAAACATGTGCTTCATAGAATTATTGTTCAGTATTAGTATAATGTTTCAACAATTAAGAAATACACTGAATGATTAGCATTCCTTATCTTTAAAGGCGGGATTATAGATTTTCTTTTTCTTTTTTTGAATCATCTCTATTTTCAAAATATTCTTTAAAAATAATACTGCATTTGAAATTCTTCAAAACCATTTTTTTTTAACAAATAAACAAGGCTGGGGCTGGGGCTCAGTAATAGAGCGCTCGCCTGGCACATGTTGGGCACTGGCTTCGATCCTCAGTACCACATAAAGATAAAATAAAATAAAGGTATTGTGTCCACCCACAACTAAAAATAAATTTTTTAAAAAAAGCAAATAAACATTTTAAACTACATAATATGTATTCCAACATGGATTTATAAAATCTAGTATTTCTACAACAATTTGATTCATAAGCATTAGTAGCAAAAAGCAATAAAGTTTATAATACCCTAATGAGTAAGGAAGGCTCCCTAGTACTCCAAACCTAATTCTACCAAACAGTTTTCCTACAATAATTTACCAGATACTTTAAATGTAAAATATTTAATAATTCTTACTCAAGCTGGTGAAATTTTGTAAGCAGTCTCTCTTATGAGCACACACCGAAAAAATAAACTATATATACCCAGTTCTGCATCTTTAGCAGACTACACTAACAGGACACTTTTTTAGGAAAAATAATTATTATTTCTGCTTTAATGAACGGTCATAGTAAACATAAAGGAAAATTACAGTAAGAAACAGCTAATCCTGTACTATTCTACAACTCCATACTTTGCTGTCTTCCGTACTTAGTAACTTAGATTAGACTGTTTTGATTTCTGCTTTTTTAAAATTACATTTTAATGTTTCACAGAAGAGTACTTTATTATTGAGCCAGAAACTAGTTAAGCGCAGAGTGAAGATATGGTCCATGCATGTGCTTGAGCTCACAGTTATTGTGACAATCTATTATTTATTCATTTATTTAATTAATTCATTTATTTATGTACCAGGGATTGAACCCAGAGATGCTTAACCACTGAACCACATCTCCAGCCCTTTTTGAGACAAGATCTCTCTAGGTTGCCTAGAGCCTTGCTAAATTGCTGAGGCTGGCTTTGAACTTGCAATTCTTCTGCCTCAGTCTCTCAAGCTGCTGGAATTACAGACATGCACCACTGAACCCGGGAAGGACAACACATTCATAAGACTGTTACTGATGTACTCTTAAAATTTGTAATATTATGATAAATTTTGAAATAGGTGTAATGTACTACAGAAATGTATATGAAGAAATAATTATTTTAGATTGGACCATATGTAATATTAAAGGCCTCCCAAAAGAAAGCAACATATTAGCTGAGAAACTTAGCTCTTAAATAGAAACTTTCTAGGAGGTTAAAGAGATGAGGTCTAGGTGTAACATGGATCAAGAATATGGAAGAAATACCTAAAAATAGATATGTCTCCCTGATTTCAACAGACTTAGAACATAATTTAATTATGTTTTATGTGGTAGATGATATCACACGCCAGAATGAGAAGCAGCAATCTCATTCTAGTTTGTGAAAAGTTAGGAACAGTACAGACAATCCAGAAATGGTAACTTCTTTGAATATTATTATACCAAGATTCAATCTAACAGAATTAACAGGATTATCCTCCAAATTAGCTCTTTTATACAGGATTTAAATAGCATTTAAAAATAGTTTATTTCTTATTACTAAAAGAAATCTAAAACTCAAATGATGATTGACCAAAATATATTTAGAATTTAGGTAAATTCACAAGGCTAAGAGAGATACTTAACCAGAAAAAAAAAAAAAAAAAAAGAAAGAAAGAAAAGAAGAAAAGAAACAAGCAAACAGCAAACAAGTGGAGTGCTGTGGTTGCATGCCTGTAATCCCAGTAGCTCAGGAGGCTGAGACAAGAGGATCTCAAATTCAAAGCCAGCCTCAGCAACTCAGTGAGACCCTGTCTCTAAATAAAATAGAAAATCAGGCTGGGGATGTGGCTCAGTGATTGAATGCCCCTACATTCAATCCCCAATCCCCCAAACAAAACTGCTATTCTGAACAAACAGCTAAAGAGTTTAAAAAAAAAAAAAATATGTATATATATATATATATATATATTTAGTTGTAGTGGGACACAATACCTTTATTTTATTTATTTATTTTTATGTGGTGTTGAGGATCAAACCCAGCACCTTAAATGTGCTAGGTGAGTGCTCTATTGCTGAGCCATAATCCCAGCCAGGGGAGTTTCTTTTAACCTAAGTGCTGCTGGACTATAAAAATAGCAGTAGCTTTCAGGATGAAAAAAAAATATATTTTCTATTTCTGAATACTTATAAGAAAAATTCTTCCCACTGTGATTAATTTACAAATTAAACCTGTTTGACAATATGGACCATGTAGGGAAACAATGCATATGCCAAAACTAAAGCTACGTGACACTACATGGATCTTTTATTAGCTTCTTTGAATTTAAATTTCCTTATATTTAAAGTACAACCAACTGGGCAATTGTATAATCACATAAACCACACTGTACCAAACTGTTGTAATGAATGTGTAATAAGACGGGGAAAGAAGGAAAGGAAAAGTGGTGAATAGAGATGAAAGAGTAATCAGGAAGTAAAATGGAGTGCAAGGAAAAATAAGATTGATCAGTGGCTGAGGTCATAATAAGAGAAAAAGGTAAAAGTAAAATGAGAAGAAAGAGGAAAAGTGAGCTAATACAGAAAATATTAAAAAAAAAAAAAAAATAAGAGCCGGGCGCGGTGGCACACGCCTGTAATCCCAGCACTTTGGGAGGCTGAGGCAGGAGGATCGCGAGTTCAAAGCCAGCCTCAGCAGTGGTGAGGCACTTAGCAACTCAGTGAGACCCTGTCTCTAATAAAATACAAAAAAGGGCTGGGGATGTGGCCCAGTGGTCGAGTGCCCCTGAGTTCAATCCCTGGTACCACAAAAAAAAAAAAATAAATAAATAAATAATAGGCCAAGGAGATAAGCAGGTAAACAGAACCTGCAAGAACAGAAAGTGAAACAGAGGAAAAGAGTAAGGGATAAAAAAAGGCTACAAGAATAAGTGAATGGGGGCTCAGCGGTAGAGCGCTCGCCTAGCACGTGCACGGCCCGGGTTCGATCCTCAGCACCACATAAAAATGCATTGTGTACAACTACAAGAAAATAAATAAATATTAAAAAAAAAAAAAAAAAAAGAATAAGTGAATGAAGAAGTAGAACAGTTAAGAGTCAGTAATAACAGGCTAAAAAATGGAGAATCTTTGCATAATGAATAAAACAAAATATGACAGGTGAAACACAATCTCAAATAAAAACGTAATCATGTTAAGATCAAGATATAAACAAGATGACAGTGGGTAAAAATTAACCATCTCCAAACAAAGCTATGGAAAACAACAGAGGCCAAAATGACATGATGAATTTATATGAAAATAACATACATAGAAGCAAGACTATTACATATATATTATATAAATAAAAATATATAAATATATTTGAAAGTGGGGCACAATTTTTAAAAGTTGAGTTTTCTATGGTCAGTTTGAAAATAATTGGTGTCTTTGAAAGAGGTATCTCTATTATGAAAGGGGAACTATCACTGAAATTTTAAACTCCTGATCCCCTAAAAAAGAGTAAAGATAAGATGTCTAACAGCAAGTTATCACATCAAATTATTACACGGCAAAATAGGAAGCATGGGGAAAAAAATCTATAAAAATTATAGCTTCCTTCTTGAAAGAAAAAAAAGATGGTAGAATGAGTTGGATATTATTACCCTAAGTGCATGTATGAAGCCACGAATGCTGTGAATATACTTTGTATACAACCAGAGATATGTAAAAGTGTGCTCTATAAGTATAATATGAAATGTAATACATTCTGCTGTCATTTCCAACAACTTAGAATAAAAAATAAGTAAATTTAAAAAAATTATAGTTTCCAATTTGACTAAATCTTAGAATCTGATACTACAGTGGAATACAGAAATTACACAGACTTAAGTACTCATTTTTAAAACCATCTCTTATAACACAAACAAAAGTATAAAGAAGTCTGTTCTTATTAAACTTACCAAAGTTGTTATATAGAAATCATTTAATAGTATATCACATAAGCTATAAGATTAAAAGAATAGCTTTCCCCCCAAAGTTAGGGTCATTAAATAATCCATTCAACAAATATTTATTAAGCATCTAACATGCTGGCTATCTAGCAGTGGACACAACAGGCAAGTTCCTACCTTTGGGGCTCATGTTTCTTTTTCTTTATATTGGAAAGATGATATTGTGCCTATTTATATGATGTTTTCAAGTACATCTACATATGGTGAAATGACTAAATCTAGCTAATTAACATCTGCATTACCCACAGTTATCATTTTTGTGGTGAGAATACTTTATACTCACTCTCAGAATATTTCAAGAATTCAATATATGTTAGTCACCAAGTTGTATAACAGATTGCTTGAATTTATTCCTCAAATTTTAAGTTAACAAAAACAGCAATCTTATTATTAATCAAATTTGATTTTTAAAGAAAAATTGATATTTCTTAGTCTAGCTTTTACTCAACACACATGGTTCTAGATGATTTTTAGCCACATACAAACATTAAACAAACTTCCAGGAGATAAAAATTTAATGCAACGGAAACATGCAAAAGAATGTTTCAGGTTTGTTTGTTTTTTAAATATTTTTGTAGTTGTAGATGAACAGAATGCCTTTATTTTATTTGTTTATGTTTATGTGGTGCTGAGGATGGAACCCAGTGCCTCATGCATGCTAGGCAAGTACTCTACCACTGAGCTACAGCCCCAGCCCTGTGTTTCAGGTTTTAATATCCCTTTAATGTCTGAAATGCTCGAGACCAAAAATGTTTCAGATTTCAAGACTTTTCGGATTTTGAAATATTTGCATAGACTTTACTGGTTAAGCATCTCTAATCCAAAAATCTGAACTATTCCAAAATCCAACTTTCTGAGTACCATGTCAGTGGTCAAAAATTTTTGGATTTTGGATCACTTCGGACTCAGATTTCTGGATTAGGGATGCTTGACCTGAATTCCCTTAAAAGAGATAATCCCAGAACAAAAAGGTACAGAGTTTGTTTTTGTTGTTTTAAAAAGCAGAGATATTACCAGGAGAACAGAACTTCCAAAGGAAGCTAATCTATACCTGGATACATAAGTTACAGCATATTTTTAAACAGCTATTTTACCACCCAAATATAAACAATATTTATTGTTTCAAGTTGTTAAAAAGAAATAAAGCATAAAAGGATGTGCATATAACTAGCTTCTGGCAAAAATCTAACCATATTCAAATTTAAGTCTCTCATCTAACTAAAGCAGAAAGGGGACTATCTTTTCCATTTCTAGACACAGAGGAGGTGCCATCATGTATCTATAAACACTAATAAAGTATTAATAATAATGGTTTAAATAGAAGCCAACATGTTTCAAGACCAAAAAAAAGCATATTCCTCTTTTTGTAACTTACTCATTAAAACTGTTTCTAACAATCACCTTACAAACTATATTAGGATAGCCTTAGTATTTCTCAAATATACCAGTTTGACCTTACTAAGGTCGTGGGGTCATATTTCTTTGTTTTTAAACACTGCAATGGACTTTCTGGGGTAGTTCAGAGGTACTGAGAAGATAAATATATGTACACTGGAAGTCACTGAACGTTAAGAAGAAAAACAATAAATAAACTCCAATTACATAACTGAATATAAAACATAAATTTTAGTATTTTTGTACTATTATCTACAGCTACAAGATAAAATGCTGTGGTAACACAATACTCTTAAAGGCATACTTTTTGTTATATAAAGCATCTCAACTGACAAAAGATGAAAAAGTTGATTTTTTTTTTCTTTTTTTTTGTACGGGGGATTGAACTCAGGGGCACTCACCCACTGGGCCACATCCCCAGGCCTTTTATTTATTTTATTAGGGACAGGGTCTCACTGAGTTGCTAAGTGCCTCACCATTGCTGAGGCTGGCTCTGAACTCATGATCCTCCTGTCTCAGCCTCCCAAATGCTGGGATTACAGGCGCGCGCCACTGCGCCCAGCGAAAGGTTTGATTCTTAATACATAAAAGTCACATTATTTAAAGCTACAAGAAAGCTGAGCACCTAGCACCCAGAAAGACTTAAAACAGCAGCAACATGTTGGCACTAAATTATGTGGTATTTCTGATAAAACACAGAAAATTAAATATAATATACAGGCTAAAAACAAAGTATGTTAAAAGAAAAGAAAGAAGATAATTTAGAATTCTGCTATACTTTGAGCAACTTGAACAAGTTTTCTTGGTGAGAGGAGGCGGTGGGCGCGCAGGCGGAACTGTGTATCCAGTGAGGCACAGTGTGGAGCAGAAAAGCTGAGTAGACCCTTTCCTCTGATAAGCAGTTTGCCCCTTCTGGAGGATTTTTTTACAACCAGAACAGGAAACTCGAACAGCTGTGGCTGGAACTGAAGGAAGCATTTTATTCATGCCAGATGATGCCAGTGAAGGCTGAAAGCCAGTGGTCAACTGTGGAGCTTCAGAAAAAGATTGAAAGAAAAAAAATGTTTTACTTTTTACTATGCATTTTAGTATCCATTCTTTCTTTTTCTTCTAGAATTAGTCTTGAAACCCAACAATAATTATACAAGAAACAATTTAAAGGCATTCTAAATAAGCAGAGAGAACTGTCTTACTAATACAAGTAGAAACTTCCTCTCATTCATGTTGATCAGAATAAATATAATTCATTTATTCAGTTTTCTTACCAAGAGGACTGCCACTGACTGAAAACACAGCACTAATTTTCAGTTCCCCCTCTTGAGTTTTTTGCTGTTGGCCATGACTATACTCCTTTAAAAAGGAAAAAAATAAATAAATAAACACACTGAGAAAACAATAAATGCCTAAAGAAATCCACACATTCAAGACATTCTAATATTGCTATATTGGTGGAAAATGTTTATATTAACATTAATAAGAAATAATAAAATACAAAACAGTAAGCAAACTATAACAAGGTATTTGTGCACATTGGGAGAATAAAAGGGGGGAAAGTGAAAGTTGGCTACCTAATGAGCCTGTGGCACTAGATATTTATAAATTAATTTTGAAATTGTTTAATATTACAGTATTTTAAGTTACAGTTTATTATAAAAGTAATACACACTCTCTAATAAATTTAGAAAATCATAAATAAGAAAAAAATCTAATCATACTTCCATCACCCCAAAAGAACCCACTGTTGTTCTTTTGGTATATTTCTTTCCAGTCTTTTCCCCTCCTCTATTCAAAGGTTTTCTTTCTTTACACAGTTGTGATTATTCTAAATAAACTATTCTTAAACACTGATGATATGTTCACACGAATCATGAATTTCAATCATTTGAATTTTTGCATATTATTGCATGTTACTCCGAATAACTTCTAATGGTTAAATACAAATGTTTTCAAGATCGAAGTCCAAGAAACCCTGCGGTTAGGTAGTCTGAGAATTCTAAAGTAACATTTTTTAAATTGTTATTTAAATGGTTTTTATATCCACATCAACATTGTAAGTCATGAATAACTATCACTTAAATGAGGTCTAATACAATTCAGTACTGTTGTTTGCTTTTATAATTATATTGTTGCATCATGATACCATTAAGTGACAGACTGAACTTTTAAGATACTGTTTATCACATTAAAGTTCAAATTACTGCAAAGATCCCTTATTCTTGGAATTCTGTGGTATCTCAGACATACTCCTTTTTTGTGTTTGTGGTGAGGGGGGTGTCAGTACATTATTAAAGTTTGAGAAATATCAATACATACTACTTAACAGACATAAGATTACACAGGAACATGATGAAAGTGCAGTGAGTACACTTGCCTCAGGCATAAAATTAAAGGCACCAAAATGTCCAGAAATTAAGATAGTATTTTAATGTAGTATTTTGAAAAAACAAAATTTATGCAAAAATCCATAATGAACAAAATAGCAAAATTTTAAATAAAGGCATAAACTTTTTTCCTTTTGCCTCAGGCTCCAAGATGGCCCTGCGTGGTACTGAGATTATGTAACCCAATGTTGATTTCATTTAATGTTTCCACACATTTAGTACAATCAATAATTCAATGATCAATATCTTTTGTGAATACCCATAACTTGATTCTTAAGGTGGAATTACTAGATAAAAAGGTACATAATAAAAAAGCTTTTGAGGGCTGGGGTTGTGGCTCAGTGGTAGAGCGCTCGCCTAGCACGTGCACGGCCCCGGTTCGATCCTCAGCACCACGTAAACATAAATGTGTTGCATTGTGTACAACTAAAGAAAATAAATATTTTTTTTTTTAAAAAAAGCTTTTGATACTTAATGTTAGATTGTTTCCCCAACAAAACTATTCTTTTTTTTGGGGTACTGGGGATTGAACCCAGGGGTGCTTTACCACTGAGCTACATCCCCAGTCCTTCTTATTTTTGAGACAGGGTCTCACCAAATTGCTTGGGGCCTCGCCGAGTTGCTGAGGCTGGTCTGGACCTTGCGATTCTCCTGCCTCAGCCTCCCCAGTCACTGGGATTACAGGCATGCGCCACCATGCCCAGCTCTAAACTGATCTTAATCATATTTATTCCAGCAATTAATAAAAACATCAATCCAAAAAATATTTTCCCATTGTTTCCATTTGCAATTATTTTAGTGTTTATTTACAAGTACATTATAATTTACAGAATTAACCTTCTGTATCATCTTTTCAACATTCCCTCAACATGTGCTTTGAGTTAAAATTTTTATGTACTGAGGTTTCCATTTTTATGCCAAAAATCTAACAATCTTTACCTTTGTGATTTCTTCTATCTCTTACAAAGTTTTACTTCCATAATAAAATAATAAGAAAGTAGTTTCATTGTTTATAATACAGTCCTTTAATCCAGGGGTCAGCAAACTTTATCTGCAAAGGGCCAGATAGTAAATATTTTTGACTTTGCAGGCCATACGGTCTCTGTCACAACTATTCAAATCTGGTCTCTTTTCCAACTACTCACTCTGCCCTGGTAGAGCAAAAATACCCACAGATAACATGGAAATAAATGACTGTGGCAATGTTCCAATAAAACTTTGTTTATAAAAGCAGTGGGTTAGGGGGTAAACACACACACACACACACACACAGTGGATTGGATTTGGCCAGACGCTGATAATTTGCCAACCCTAGCTTTGTTCATTTGGGATTGGGCATCTTTCTTTTTTCTTTCCCAAAAATAACTAGTGAATTCCTTCCACTTGTTATTAATAATATATTAAATTTGTGACAATAATGTCTACCTTGGGACTATCTATGCTGTATCATTATCAGCCTAACCTTTTTTCCTAAATAATTATTTTTTAGTTGTAGTTGGACATAATACCTTTATTTTATTTATTTATTTTTACATGGTGCTGAGGATCAAACCCAGGGCAGTGCACGTGCTAGGCAAGCTCTCTACCGCTGAGCCACAACCCCAGCTCCCTAATCTTATACCACACTATTCTAATCAAACAAAATTGTAGGATAAACCATTTACCGTGATTTTGCCACTCTCAACCTCCCCAACTATTTTTTTAGAATATGTAAGTTTATAGCTCAGTGGTAGAGTGCATACCTAGCAGGCAGGAGGACCTGGGTTTAAACCCCACCCCACTACTATTTTTAAAAGGTAAAAAGAAAAGCTAGAACACACATGTAGTATGTTTTTATGTGCACACCTATTATTCTTCAAAACTTGGGACGTAACCATTGACATTTTCCTCAGAATTACATCAAATATATATCTTAAGAATAACTGACATAATATTTCTTAAATTTCTTTAAAAAGTCGTGTCTCCATTCAAGTTGTCTTTCATATGACATAAGTACTTATTAGATGCTGCTGGGAATATCTTTCTTGTTGTATCATCTAACTTTGGAAAAGTGATTTATATAAATATTACTGACTTTTATATGACTATAATTCAACTAGGTACTCCACTAAACTTTCAAGAGTTCTATTAATTCTCTAACAAAGATCCTTACCAGCAAATGATGATCATTTTATCTCCTTTTTTCCATTACTTTTTCTTCTAATTTCCTTAACATTTACTGGGCCAAAAATCCAGTAAGAGTTAAATAATACTGTTGACATCAATAAGCTGTAGTCTCTTAACAGAGTATCTATTATAAGAAATGTATACTGAATTACATGAGATGTCTTTTGGCATCTAAGAAAGTGAAATACTCTTACTTGGGTTGCTGATGAAATGTATATATTAAAATTTTTTTCATATATTGACATCCTGACATTCCTATGTTACATAGTATGTTGAAACAAATTTTCAGTGGGAAAAAATTTTAACCTCAGAAAACTCCAAAAATAATCAGTGCTCATTAGCTCACAACAATGGTCTCCAATGAGCTCTCTTATTCTCTGTGATGGCAATTCCAAACTTCTGATGCATTCTTCAACCAATTAGCTTATCTTACTAATAGTAAAATAAGCATATGTGTTAAGTTCTCTGTTTGAATACACCATAATATCTTCAAGGCAGAATGTCTGATTTGTCTATATTCCTCCACAATGAGTAATTTTATAAATATTTGATAAATCAATCAGTGAGTAGCAAATAATTAATAAATGTATTCTGAGAACTGATTGATGACCCAAAAGCTTTTAGAAGAAAAAAACAAAAACAAAACAATCCTTTACCAATACATTTACTTTGTTTACCACAGAAAGATCCATATCAATATCCCAGGACAGTATTTTAGAAACGAAGAACACAGTTTTTATAGCCAAATTAACTGGTTAAAGCTAAACAAAGTCCTAAGATTTGAATGACTGTATTCTACGTTCCAAGACTATGTGAATCACTATTGTGACAATCAGGTAAATTTGCTTTCCCATCTTAATTTATTTATTTATTTCAGTGAGAAGTTATAGATTAGTTCTCCCTAACCAGGCACAATTCCTGTAATCCCAGCAACTCAGGAGACTGAGGCAGGAAGATCCTGAGTATGATGCCAGCCTCAGCAACTTAGTGAGACCATGTCTTACAATTAAAAATTTAAAAAGCTGTGGCTGTAGCTCAGTGATAAGAGCAACTCTGAGTTCAATCCCTAATACCAAGAAAGGAAGAGGTTGGTGAAAGCTCTCCCTCTATTTTTATGAACAAGAAGAAAAGAATCATGATTTTCACATAGTATTTGCTGTGTCTGGTTTCCAGAACTGATGAAATAAAAGGAAAAGAAAATGTGAGGTCTCTGGCCCTCCTTAAAATTTCTATTTTAAAACCTTCTCTTAAAATGGTTGAATGAGTTAGACATCATTACCCTAAGTACATGTATGAAGACACAAAAGGTGCGAAAATACTTTGTGTACAAGAAGAGACTTAAAAAATTTGTGCTGTATGTGTAATATGAAATGAATTACATTCTGCCATCATATATAACAAATTTGAATAAATAATTTAACAACAAAAAAAAACTTCTCTTGGCATTTTTACTTACAGGAAGATTGGTAAACTAACAAAAACAAGACCTTGATTATGACCCCACTTTGGCTCTTTCCTGGACATAAGACCTTGAGTAAATAACAATCTCTAGAAATGCAGCTCCCCCATTCAAAAGTGGTAAATATCATTTACTCTGACCAGCTTACATAGTGTTGTTGAGTGGATGAAATACCATAGTACATATAAAAACATCTGTATTTATTAAAAAAATATATATAGAAAATACAATAGTAACATGCAATGGGATTAGAATGAAGAAATGAAACTAGAAAATCAAATGATGTTATGCCAATAACAGAAGCAGGAGAAGTGACTGACAAACCCAGAAATTTATAACTGAAGAAATAACCAAAAGCAAATGGGTAGAAGTTAAATATACACACACACACATTTCAGTATCTTTGTGATTTACATATAAAAATGAAGAAATTAAAATCAAAATTAATTGTGTAAAAAGGAGAATTAAGAAGTGAACTGAAGCAAAATTACAAAGTTAAGCACAAAGATAACCAAGATAAGTTTTGAAAACATGTCATGAGCTCAAACTATGATTTTATTAAACCATGAGAAAAGTTACTAGTAAATGATAGTCAAAAGTAAAGGTTGACCAACTGTAAAGTCTATCAGTATTTATAAGAGGTTAAAGTAATATTTTGAGACTATGAAAATAATATACAGGAATTTCCCTTTTTAGTCCATGGGAAATGAATAAGATTAATAAAACATTATGCAATGTTGAAAAGCAAGTAATACAGATTTCTACAGGTCATAGGGGAGAAATACCTAAAAGAACAGGACAATGAAGAGGGAGGAGGAGGAGGTCAGGAAGAAAAGGGGGAGAAAAAGAGGGAGAGGGAGGGAGAGAGGGAAAGACAAGGAGGAGGAAAGAACCAGTATCTACAGTTTATAACATGAGCTCTCCTGGGGGATTCCAGAATTATCAGAGGTCTGGTTCAATGGGATTAGTGTGCCTGACAACAGAGAAGACTGCTCAAGGAAAACCTACCTTTATCTACTCACATGCTGGGACTGCTTTATTATGGGGTCAGGGTAAAGAATGCTTTTAGATCTTATGCCCAGGACCTATTCATATAACTGTTTCATTCTTAAGAATCCAACCATGTGGTGAGCAGTTGGGGAAATTCTTCCCCATAATCAGGATAAAACTTCATATTCAACATTTTATAGCACATTTGTAATTTTGAGTGTGTAAAAAATAGGCATTTCTATCCATTCCATCCTATTTATATTCTTTAGCTATTAATGCCCTCTACCCACATTGTATTTGGTCTTTTCTATAATTTCCTTTTATCCCAAAGAAAAGTCACTGGGTCGTGTACAAGAGAAACAGATGTATTTGGTGTCCTGCCAGCACTATGATTTCTTATGAATTTCTCATGTCCACACTGGAGCATGTAAGATTTGAGATATGCCCTGCATACAGCCATAGTTGTCATCTTCTGAGGCATATACTGTTACATGAGCTTTCCCTGAATGTCAGGACATTTATCCCTAATCCAAAAACCTACAAACATGTTCACTCTACTTTCTATTTAAATATTTTGTATTCTTTTTACTGTATTCTTCTAGAACCACACTCATATCAATCCAACTCCTATAGCTTTATTGTCACTACCCTAATACACACACACACATAGATATATATATATATATATATATATATATATATCCTTCTCTTGGGCACCATTAAATTCTGGCTCATTGAACATCAATTTGACACATATGAATCACCTACCTCCATAATCCCCTAGTTTTCTATGTCTTTACTCTAGAACAGTGGTTCTCAATAGAACATGATTTTGCTCCCCAGGGGACATTTGGCAATATCTGGAGACATTTCTGGTTATTACAAATATAGAGAGAAGTAGAAGCCAAGGATACTGGTAAATATTCTGCAATGCACAGGGCAGCCCCTACTAACACAGAATCTGGCCCAAAATGCCAATGGTGCTGAGATTTGAGAAATTCTGCTCAAGGCGACCTGGATTAAAAAAAAAATCATGTTCCTAAATTCTTAAGTCCTCTAATAAAACAGAAAGATAGAAAAAGATATGCCAGTCATGGTGGCATATGCCTGTAATCCCAGCAACTCAGGAGGCTGAAGTAGGAGGACACCAAGTTCAAAGCCACTTAGCAAGGTTCTGAGCAACTTAATGAGACCCTTGTCTCAAAAAGATAAAAAAGGGTTGGAGATGCAGCTCAGTGGTTAGGTGACCCTGGGTTCAATCCCCAGTACCAAAAAAATAAAACTTTCCCCAGATCAAATGTAATTTCAGAAAAATAGCTAAATTATGCTATGTTCTCTTCTTATCCTCTGAATTCATGCCATTTTTACAAAACAGACACCTTCAAATAATTGTTACTACTGTGTATTCATCCCTTAGACCCCTTCCTATATTTAAAAATCATGATGGCATCTGATATAACCTCCTTCTACCATTCCAAACGCTGAAAGTCATGAACTGGATAACTTAGTTAACTTCAGGACTTCACAGTGACAGGATACCTATGACTTTTACCTCCAGAGCAACTTAAAATAGCAAAGCTCTACACTTACCCTTAGTACTCAAAGTCTCAAACTTTGAAACATGTCTCACTCACCAAAGCTTCCTTTAATTTCTACCCATTACTCCAGTAAAGTGGTTCTTTGCTCAATTAACCCTTCCAAAGATACTCTGTCCATTAACCCCAACCTGAAAGACAGTAAATCCATATCTAACCTGTACTTCATTAGCAGTAACTGCAAAGGATTATTATTCTATATGCAATCACACCACAAACCCACAATCAACCATAAGCCTTCAGCAATATCTACTCTATCAATCTCGAATCCTTAAAGACTCACTGTTTCCCTAACCCTGCACTGAAATGCATTGCAAAAATCACAGTGGTATTAACAAGGAAAGATAATTAAAAGCCTTAATTACTACTTGGGAAATTTTTCATTTAACTCTTGTTAATGCCTTGCAAGACAATTTGAATCACCTCAACCTCCTTTACCAGTCTCCTTTCACCCTGTCAACAAACAACTTCACTTAAGCACTTCCTCTCTCAAATGAATAATTCAATGTGTGGAACAAAAAGAAGGGGGAAAACAAAAAGGTGAAATGTTTACTTGAGCATTTTCAGGTTCATCTTTAATTTTGTCTAGTAGTCCCTGCTGTGGTGCCATTGCTTTGTCATACTCATCATCCAAAGGTTCTTCTTTAATTCTAATATTTGATGCAAAGGAATTCCCCAGTTCCGAACCAATGGATTCTTTATTGGCAAATGGGTAGCTGGAATCCTAAAACACAATATAAAGGATTAATAAATATTCAAATTTAAAAATTATTCCTCTTCAGGTTTAACACCCAAAGAAAAGCTTATTGGAAATGAAGAACTGTGGACATTCATCAGGCTCCTTATACCTAAAAGTAAATGTGCTATAGGTCTAAATATCAAATATAAATAAAGAACCTAAGAGCTGAGGCTTCTTAGAATGTCTCCAAATATGTCCTTACCCAAATAATAAAGCAAATTTAAAAAAAAAAAAAATCAGTGTTCTACCTAACACATATAGTTAGAGTAGAAAGTGACATAAAGAAAAGTTTGACACTTGCCACAGTTAACAGCAATCTACATACACACTGAAAACTTACCCTAAAGTTTGTTTCTGGGGTTTGTGGTAAATGGGTATGTAATGTTTCTTCAACTTGATTAGCTATTGAAAGAAAAACAAACAAACAAATACATGTATATGAATAACAAATCTTATTAAAAGTGACCTAAAAAGCTATCATTTGATAATCACCTCTCTTTTCTAACAAATATGCTTATTAGAGTGAACTGGGTCCCAAAGAACACCCAAAAGGAAGTTCCACTCAAATTTCTGCACAATCTGGCCTCACCTACCTTTTAGCATTACCTCACACCTTTTCCTTGCTCCAATATAAAGTAGCTACTTCTGCTCTGAAAATTACTTGTGTTTGTTCTCCACTCGTTTCTGCTAATTCCACTCCAAGTCTCCTCTGTCTAACCTACTACTTATAATTTTCCAGATTCTGCTTAGTTCAAAATTCACCTCTCCTCTATAAAACACTCCCTGTTCACTAAGTTAAAAATTATCTCTCTCCTAAGAATCTTTAAAACAGAGTGTTTCAGCTATTTGAAAGAAATCTTATATTGCCTTATGATAGACTCTTCTAATATTGCCTTCAATTATAAATCAAATCTTATGCTATTCAACTGGTCATTCAAACTTCAGCTATTTGATGTTTTGTCTCTTCTACTACTGGACATTATGTTCCTTCAGAAAAAGGACTCCCATAATTTTCAACCTCCTCAACAGGGATACTGAAAATACATACTGAATTACATAAATCAAAAACACCCGTATATCCTCACAGAACCTTGTACATAATAATTGTCCTTGTAAACAATACTACTTCATTCTTTCTACTATATATTAACTATCGCTGTCAACAGAAATATAATGATTGGCATAGTGTACTTTCCTTCCCGTCAGCTTAACATTTATGAAAGGATTACATTTTTCACTACACAAGATTAGGCCCCAAGATAAATAAGATTAAATGCAGCTCTCAAAAAAACTCCTACACTGGTAGGTAAAGCAAAAACAACAACAACAAAAAAAACAGAACTATAATATTGTCTGATAAGTACTGTAAATGGGGCAGAAACAAAATGCTATGGAAATACAGATTTTAAAAAATTCATTCTTGATATAAAGCAGTTAGGAATGACTACACAGTAGAAAAGGTTTGAGTTAGGCATCATTCAATAAAAGGCACTTTTACAGGCACATGTACAAAGAGAGAAAATGACATGCAGGCAAATGAACAGCAAGAATAAAGAAAGGTATAGAAGAAAATATGTGGTGTATTCAAGAATGGAACTGGAGCTAACATTTGTTACAGTAGGCAAAGAGACTCAAAGGAGCCTCGAGAAACTTCTCAAACATAAAATAAGTTTTGTTTTTGTTTGTTTTTTTTTAAATCTTTCTACACTAATTGGTGGGACAGCAGTTTGAATTAGTGCTTACAGCACAAAGAAGTTAAATCCAACTTTAGATTCCAATACTCAAAGAAAATGAACAGGTGATTCAAGTATCTTGCCTTCTCATCAAAATATTGCAAACAGGGAAAGGAGAAATGAGGTTTAGAGCTATTTTTCAACCATTTATACAATTACCAAAAGTTACTGGGAAAATTCAGTCACTCTGCAAAGAACAAGGATAAAAGAAAAATAACAAGCTTACAATGAATTTAACTGTTCATATTCACTTAATATTGAAGGTAATAAAAGCTATATTATTATCAATACTATTTTACTGTGTTCATGGTGCTATTCCAATAATTATTACCTGCTTTATCAAAAAAACTGCTTTTCAACCTTGAATCCAAATCTTTATGGGGTTTATCCAACCGTTTTTCACGTTCGTGATAAGTTAGGTCTCTATTTTTCTCCTTTCCAGAAAATGTCTCTTTGCTGTTTTCTCTTACTAGACTAAAATCTTTCCGTATTGATTTAAAGACAGAAACCTGATCAAACTGTTTAGGAAAGTCTTTTTTTAATTTATTCTGAATTTGTATTTCATTTTCATTGTCTGATTCATGCTGTGTGACTCTTCTCTCTACTTCCAAGCTATCATCAGTATGAATTGAAGAAACAAGATTGTCCTTTGAACTAAAATCCTGTTCATCCTCATTGTCACTACCAACGACTGGAATTCCTGCAAGATCCCCAGAGTTCAAAAAATAATCATCTTCATCCAGCAATGAATTTTCAGATCCTGTTTGATTCGGCATTCCATAAGACATGCTGTCAAGGGTAGGAGTTAAGTTGTGGTCTATATCTTCAGACATTTCTGTATCCATGATACCACCACCTTAAAAAGTAAAATACTGTTTAGACAAATGATAGTGCTAAGAATGACCACATTTATAAGGTCTGTCTGGTATTTAGCTAAATATATATATATATATATTTTTTTTCTTTTCAAACAAAATAGATAATATAACCATAGTATTCATTTAACACTGGATATAGATGTGATAGACATGATTATCTCTATTCAACAGTTAAAAGAAATGGAGAGCCAAAACTTGAAAAATTACTTTGGTTAAAAAGAAAGACAACGTGACATAGAGAAAAGAGCACCAACTTCAGAATCAGACTTATCTAGGTTGTAAGTATAGCATGATCCTGAAAATCTATGATCCTGAGAAGTAAACTGAAGAGTCTATAGATAAAACAGCATAATACTCACCTTGGAGATTAATTTATTGTGAGAATTAGTGATAGATAAAGGACCTACTAATACTGTGACTGAAACAGAGAAGGGAATATGAAGTGATAACTGTAATTTTACAATTCTGGATTCAGCTACCCAGAATACTCATTATAATAGAACCCAGGTTTCTGGTCCAAAGAGTTCCATTTTCTTTGTGTCAACACTAACTCAGACTTAACACAGTTAATATTTACAAAAGAATGTATTTAAACATGAAAGTAAAATTCAGCCATCCTATAATTAAAAAAAAAAAGTTTAATCTTTATATGCTAAAAAGTGTCTCCCATTCCAAAAATTTTTGAAGACCCCCAACCCTATACTGTCCTCAATTACCTTTCCTACATGAATTTACGGCTCCCAACTTTCCACTGAAACTACTCTAACAACATTAGTGTCCAGTCCAATTGATTATTTTCAAACCTTACGTGGTATATGCCTACTGGATAAAAACTCCTTTAGTTTCTTTGATGCTGAATTTCTTCTCACCATTCTAACTGACCTATTAACTTAACTTATATTCCTTTTCCTGTTCATGGCTTCAATATTAGCTTTTCTCCAGAATTCCAGTTTTCTTATTCCATATACTCAGATTAAAACATTTTATTCACCTACATAACCTTGATTTTTGCTACTGACTTTCTAATTACTTTGGCTTCAGCGTTCTCCCAAGAGAATATCTATATTCAATTAGCTCCTCTGTATGTAGGTCCCTAAGGAATTCCAACTTAATAACTCTAAACTCAAACTCATCATGTACCTATTTCAAGCTAACACTTCTTGTATTTCCCTCACTTGATTAACTAATTCACCAAACTAGCAACTGTTCAAGAAATGAGAAAATTGCTCCAATCCTCCTCTCCCCTGGCAATTTCTGTTAACTCTATTAGTTAATCTCTCTGAGATACATCTCTTACATTCAACACCTAGTTCTAATACTAATCCTGTACCACTGCAGTATCTTTGACAGTGCACTAACTCAGTTGCATAAACATTTAGGAAATAATTATGCTCTTACAAATCCTGGGCTGGGAACACATTTGATTGATCCACAAATAGGCAAACCAGAACTAATAAAAACAGTGAAACCAAGAATGAAAATATTAGTGACACTGGCATCCTTGTTTTTAAACATTCCTGAAGCCCAGATATAACTTCAGGTGGTCAGTCCGTTCCTCAACTCTTCCTTGGACTCTGTGATTCACTATATTCCCCTTTGTACTTTTGTTATTTTTAATAAAGTCCAAATGAGAAGTTTATTTATTTTTTTATTTGATTTTTTTTAGTTATTTATGACAGTAGAATCTACTTTGATATATTTATACAAACATGGAATATATCTTATTCTAATTAGGATCCCAGTTGTGTGGATGTATTAAAATAAGAAGTTTTCCTCAAGTTGTCCTCTCTGTAGAGACACCAGAATTATCTAAAACATTAATCATCCCATATTATTCCCTCCCCTGAGATCATTCAATAGCTCTCCTTGCCTAAAGTACTAATTCACTCATTCAGCACATAATCTGTGGTAAACACTGTGCTAGGTATCAAGGATAAAAAGATGGTAATGATTTCTGTTCCTCAGAGCTAGAACAACAACAAAACGGAAAATTAGAAAACAGTGTGATGGTAGATAAATAAAACTTTCAAGTTCATAATGCTGTTAGAAGAGATAAAAGCTTTCTATTTTAAAAAGTGCTTTTGGTTTAATATATCAGAAGAATGATTGTTAACAAATGAAGAGGAAATAAGAGCCCCCCCCCCAAAAAAAAAACCAGTCTTTCCTACTTTCTAAAATAATAATAAATTCAGAGAACAAACGTAAAACAGAGGCTAAAATCTTAAAGGGTGCGTGTACTAAAGAACTCACATAGCCGGGCGCGATGGTGCACGCCTGTAATCTCAGCACTTGGGAGGCTGAGGCAGGAGTTCAAAGCCAACCTCAGCAATGGCGAGGCACTTAGCAACTCAGTGAAACCCTGTCTCTAATAAAATACAAAAAAGTGCTGGGGATGTGGCCCAGGGGTCGAGTGCCCCTGAGTTCAATCCCCGGTACCCCCCCCCCCCCAAAAAAAAAAAAAGAACTCACATGATGAATCATCATCATGCCTATAACTTACTTTCTCACAGTATCCCACACAGAAAAAGCAAGGCAGTAGAGAACAGTGGGAATAATACTACAGATATTATTCTTTTAATTTTTCCATTTTTTTGAAAATTCTCATAATAAGAGAAGATTAGGAAAAAAATACAAATAAGCAGAATGTCGATACACACACATACACACACACACCCCTACCAGATTGTAAGCACCTAAAGGTCAGCCTTAGAGCCTCTTCTCTTCAACACTTTATTCTTACAAGCAGGCCACACAGCATTTGCTCTATAACTATTTCATTAATGAAATGCATTTTATAAGATCTGCAGTTTAAGTTCTACTGTAGATGAGACATCAATATTAAAAAGCAATACTGCAAGCAATTTTCCTTACCTCTACATTTAAATTGAGGATGTAGTATGGGAATAGAGAGCTAGACACCTGGAAAAAACAGATGCCTAACTCACACTAAAATAACTTTCATATGTACCTAGCTAGTTTAGATGTGAAAATTTTTTTCTGAAGAAACCATGAAAGAATTATTAAGTCATAAAACTGAACAAGTTCTTATAATGATAAAATGAAATTAAAATACCAGTTTATTGGGAAAAAAATAAAAGATCAAATGTGACTACAAAAATTCCTACAGAAGAAAAAAAATCAAATTGAAAGATAGAAGGATAAACTAGCTAAAGATTTCACTGCATATATATCATAAAGTGTAATCTCTAAGGAAAAAAAAAGAGACTCAAAATTCAATAAAGAAACACATAACCAAACACACAGAAAAAAGCAAAGAATTTTTGAACAAACATTTCAAAGAAGGGAAATAACAAAAGGTCAACAAAAGAAACGCATATTAATAATGTAACGAGCTACCATGTTCACACAGCAGGTTGATAATAATAAAAAGTTTTGGTATCTGTTTCAACAACACTGAACACCAAAGCCATCAACGATGGCCCAAGAAAGAGAATAAATATGGGCCACAAAGCCAAAAACATTTACTATATGGTCCTTAATCAAAAAATAAAAAAAAATAAAAAATCCAACCCCTGTAGTCAAACACTATTGGTAGGAATGTAAACTAGTACAAAGCTAATAAAGAATGGTTAGACAATATTTATGATGCTTTAAATAGACATACCTCTTGAAACAATAATCCTTTAAGAATTTATTCTGCAGGTATACTCTCAAAAAAGATCTATGAAAGATGGGCTGGATTGTGGCTCAGCGGTAGAGCACTTGCCTAGCATGTGTGAGGAACTGGGTTCGATTTTCAGCACCACATATAAATAAATGTCCATCAACAACTAATAAAATTTTTTTAAAAAATCAAAGAACATCTATAGCAGCAAAAGACTAAAAAGGGCCTATCTGTTCACCAGTAAGAGTAAATTAATTATAGTCCATAAACACCTACAACAGAATACTGTGCACTTGTTAAAAAGAATGAGGTGACTTTGAGTTTCCAAGATCTAATAACTAAGGGAAAAACTACACACACACACACACATTATACAATATAAAGGTTATCACTGCATAAAACATCTTCCATTGATTTTCTATGAGAAACGAAACTGGATGCACTTACTTTTCATAGTATGACCATTTTCATCTTTGAGTTTTGAAGCACATGCATCTATTATCTATTAATAATTTTTAAAAATCTTATTAGAAAATGCACTGGAGATTTAAAGCTTTCTTAGGTGTCAATATCTAACAAAACACCTATTTTCAATTTGCACTTCTGGTATTTATCACACAATAAATCTGCAGGCTCTTAAATTCTTACATAGTTAAAATATGATTATGTATATTAATTAATTGAAGTGATTTTTTTGTCACCTTTGTGGTCCATGTAACACATGGACCTTCTGTTTCAGAGCCCAGATATATGGGGGGAAAAAACGTACAATGATCACAGTAGCTCAAACACTCGAAAGCACAAATTTCTCATAGAAGATTCCTGGGTTTTAGACTCCAGGAGTTAAGGATGTGTAACCTTAAAATATGCCAAACTAATATACTGATGATTTCAAAGCCTAAAGCATCTGGGAATTGTGGTTACAGGAAAGGCCACTTGGCTTGAGCTTTCCTACATGCAGCAAGCCATAAAGATTCTCTGAAAAGCTGTATCTTCCCTGTATGTTCTAGGGGAGAAAAATAGTCTTTCTCATCAGAGAGAAATTGGGGGTAACATGAACCTGAATAAATAAACCTATTGAGCCAGGCATGGTGGCACACCTCTGTAATCCTAGCACTTGGGAGGCTGAGGCAGAAGGATCTCAAGTTCAAAGCCAGCCTCAGCAATGGCGAGTCACTTAGCAACTCAGTAAGACCCTATCTCGAATAAAATACAAAAAAGGGGGCTGGGGATGTGGCCCAGTGGTCTGGTGCCCCTGAGTTCAATCCCCAGTACAAAAATAAATAAATAAATAAATAAATAAATAAATAAATTGTTGGAGTAGCCCCTACTGTTTCAGATTTATACCCTTCCCATATGTCTCTTAATGACATTCCTAAGATTTACTTACCCAGATATCCATTTGTTCTGTCCTCCATCTGCCCCCAACAAATTTACTGTTCTATGTGCAAAGAGTATAAAAGCATCTTGTTTTGGTCATTTGCACTTAACTTTCTTGTGAAAGTCCCATGTACATGTAAAATTATTAAAACTTGTATGTTTTTTTGTTGTTTTTGTTGTTGTTAATCAGCCTTATATTAATCTGGTTCCTGGATTGAGCCAAAAAGCCCACATAAGGATTAGGGGGGGAGGAAGGAGAAAGTAGAATCTCTTCCTCTCTTGTACTATACATGATGCTTGGCATATTTCTGGAAAAACAAGTACATTTTGCTAGAATTGAATAACCAACAACGCTAAAAATGAACGGAGAAAGAAGACATCTATTAGAAATGTGCAGATAACAGGAAAATTGCAAAGTATTTAAGTGAGAAGGGAAGTCATTTTAAATTCCTGAAGACATATTTGATTTATGTTTCATAAGGATCTTGTGTTTTACATATGGCTTTTTTTATACTTACAGAGTGTTAAATGGTATAAGAAAATGGAAAATGGAAGAGGGAAGACTGGTTAGGAAGCTATTGCAATAATCCAAGGAAAAACTGGTGACTAGGGCCAAGCTGGTAATGGCATAAAAATGTTCTCAGACATGGATATGCTTTTAAAGGTAAAGACATTTCCTGGGCCTGGGGTTGTGGCTCAGTGGCAGAGCGCTCGCCTCACACGTGTGCGGCCCGGGTTCGATCCTCAGCACCACGTTAACATAAATGCATTGCATTGTGTACAACTAAAGTAAATAAATATATTTTTTTTATAAAAAGACATTTCCTGGTATTTATGCTGGGAGTAAAAGAAGTCAAGGATAACATAACAACGTTCCATTTCTTGAAACAGGAACACTAAAGGAGTATTAAATCAAAAAGAATAGGATGAATAGTTTGGTTGTAGGCCTGTTCATTTTGATACCTTTATTAAATCTTCAAATGGAAATATAAGAAAGGGGTTGGAGCCCAATGAAAGGCTGTAATTCCAGCAGCTCAGAGTCAGAGGCAGGAATACTGCAAATTCAAGGCCAGTCTGGCCAACTTTTAATTAAATTTAATTAAAATTTAAGTGGGGGCTGGGGATGAAATTGAGAGGTAAAGCTCCCCTGAGTTCAATCCCCAAAAAAATAAAATTGAAGTATGAAATAGGGCACTTGGATATATTAGTCTGTAGTTAAAAGATGAGACTTCTGCCAAATAAATGAGAAAAAAATTAGGAATGCAATGTAGAGATGGAACTTAAAATTTATCTGACTAAATGAGATCACCTAGTTAGTTTAATTACTACAGATGGGAAACAGCCAAGAGTCATGAGATATTTCAACATTCAGAAATCTGGTGGGAATGAAGGGTTCATAAAAGACACCAAGAACAGCATCCAGGGTTGGAAATGTAGTGGTAAAGTGCCTGCTCTGCAAGCACCAAGCCCTGAGCTCAATCCCCAACAGGGGATGGGAGTTGAGAATGGGAGAGATGAGCCAGAAGGTAGGAGGGGAAAAAGGGAATAACCAGCTATAATGAATGCTAACATGACTAACAAAATGAAGACTGAAATTTTATTACTAATACTGGCAAAGCTGAAACAAACTTTTATCTTCACAAGAACTGCTTCAGGGGCTGGGGTTGTGGCTCAGCGGTAGAGTGCTTGCCTAGCACGTGCGCGGCCAGGTTCGTGCGCGGCCCAGGTTCGATCCTCAGCACCACATAAACATAAATGCATTGCATTGTGTACAACTAAAGCAAATAAATAAATAAAAGAAAAAAAAAAGAACTGCATCAATGGGAAAATAAGTGAACAAGCCACTGAGGGCAGGAAATGATCTTCAGAAACACTGAGAGGAGATAACTTGACAACCATTAAGTACAGATAACTCTTCAAAGGAATTTTACTCTGAATTAAAGAAAATAAGCTGAAACTAAGCTAAAATCTGGAAAAAGTAGGTTTTTTAGCTTACATTTTTGTTTTCTTTTGTTTGTGAAAAAACATTTAAATGAAGAAAAATTACATCTTTGTAACATGCTCATGGGAATGATTCATTAAACAGGGAGTAATTGATATATTCAGGAGAAGAGTCTTTGGGCAATAAAGTTTATGATCAGTAAAATAGGTAAAATATAGGCAGACTGATAAATTTTGGGGGAATATTGTAAAGTTATTTTAACCAATTTAAGTAGAATAGTTGTTTGCTAATAAGAGCAAATTTCATGATGCCAGATAAAGTCAATTTTTATTACTACTTGTTCTTATGCTTAATCCATGCATTAATGGTTTACTAACATTTCTATACTATATTTAAAAATCATTTCATTGTAAGATACTAGGAACTAAGGGATCCAATTACCAAAATGAATGAACACTGCAAAAAGGCTATTGCTTTCATTTATAAAGTACTTAATTCTTCCTGTTTTGTCTGAAGTGTAATATTACAAAGTTACACCAATTATAATTCGAACTTCAGAAACCATGGCTCTTTATCAATTTTCTGAGGTTGCTACTCTTCTCTGCTATATAAAGGAACAAACAATGGGAAAAGGGAGGATCCCCAAAACTACTAGGAATGCAAAATCAAACAATAAACATAAAAATGAAGTAATCCTGGAAAATTCTAAATAAGTGTTTAAGTCAGCATTTTGTCTGCAATTTCAAGGCTAGTCTGGCCAACCTTTTAATTAAATTTAATTAAAATTTAAGTGGGGGCTGGGGATGAAAGTGAAACAATTGAGACAATTTTATTTTTATAGCTACTTAATAGAATACAATTTCCTAAATAAAGGTCTCTTTAAAACTGTAAGATCACAGCCGGGCGCGGTGGCGCACGCCTGTAATCCCAGCACTTTGGGAGGCTGAGGCAGGAGGATCGCGAGTTCAAAGCCAGCCTCAGCAATGGCGAGGCACTTAGCAACTCAGTGAGACCCTGTCTCTAAATAAAAATACAAAAAAGGGCTGGGGATGTGACCCAGTGGTCGAGTGCCCCTGAGTTCAATCCCCGGTACCACAAAAAAAAAAAAAAACTGTAAGATCACAAATGTAGTTCAATAGCTTATAACATTTACATAAAGCCAGAAATCATTAAACATAAATGGCTTAAATCCTTGTTTTTATTTGAACATACAGAAGCACATTTCCCAGTCATGTGGTGATCAATCAAAACTTTGATAATAGGATTTCTTACATAAATAATAATAATGAATCATCTTTAACTGCAATTGAGTTTCTTTGAAATAGAATCATGAAGTCACTCGCACATTCATCTTTTCACTGATTCACCTAGTGTTTCAAAAGCATTCAAATTATTCACAGAAACTACAATTCACTTTTCAAAGGAAGACTTCAGTTGGGTAAAAAATAAAAAATAGTTAAAAACATTTAATTATAATGACAAATATTACCAGAATAAACAAATTTGGGGAAAAACAAAACTGACTCTTAGTAAGCACACTGAATTTTGTTTGGGAAGCTACTAGATTCTTGAAAAACAGACTCTTATTTATCAATAGACCAGTGACCAAGAGAAAACTTTTCACGAAAATGAGACAAGATGTAGAATATGAGCCCTATGTTCACCTTGGCTTTTAGGCAGGGAACTTAGCAAACCCTGGTGTAGACAGGGAAAACTCAAGAAGAGCACCCCAGGCTCAATAATCTGAGGACACAAGATATAGAGCTTGAGAAAGTGGTACCAGCTGGTATTTGCTGAACAAATTACCAGAGAATAGACAAACACTCAGAATAGATAGATAGTAAGCTGTACATGGATTAGGTAAAATTCTGTAAGGATGAACATGGAACATCTATCAGGGAAATATAAGATGAAAAATTACTGGTGTTCCCACAAGGATGAGAATACTTTTAAATTCTGATTAACCTGAGTGATGAGACTTTGTCACTAAATAAACTGATAAATCTAGATAACGGATTATCTCTGCTTTGAAAAACAAGATATTATCAACCCAAGAAAAGACAACCTTAAGTATACAGTACTAAATAAAGAAGTCCAATTTGAAAAGTTCACATACCATATGATTCCAGATACATGAAAAGGCAAAAGGGTAGAGAAAGTAAAAAGATTGGTAGTTTACAAAGAAGAGAAAGATAAACAGAATTTCTACAACAGTTAAAATATTCTGTTTGCTATTACCATGGTAAATACATGTCATGATACATTTGCCATAGAATGATGAACACCAAGAGTGAACCCTAATGTAAACTATGAATTGTGGGTGACAATAATGTGTCATTGTAGGCTTGTCAATTGTAACAAATGTACCACTACAGTTTGGAATATCCATAGTTGGGGAAGGCTCTTTAAGGGAGGTGTGGCAATTCTTTGTAATTTCAATTCAATTTTGCTATGAGCCTAACACTGCTCTAAAAAATAAAGACAGGGAGGGGAAGGGAGGGAGAGGAGGAAAAAGAGACCTTGTCAAACACCCAGGATAATCAATAGGGATCTCTAAAATGTTGCACACTAAAAATAGGGCTAAACTAACTCTACAATGAAATCAAACCTAGAGCTGTTCTCACAAGTTTAAAAAAACAAGTCCCAAAAAGATCAAGCTAATTCAAAGCAAATTAACTGCATCAACGCCCCCCCATACACACCAACACCCAAGTAAGAAAAACTCAACAATCACTCTTTAGAGAAAGAAAATAAAGGAAAACATGAACTTGATGAGGAGAAAAGTAGAAACTTTATTTGTTTAGGTACTGGGGATTTAACCCAGGGGCACTCTAAAACTACGCAACATCCCAGCCCTTTTTGTTTTTTATTTTGAAAGCGGGTCTCACTAAGTTGCTGAGCTGGCCTCAAACTTGCGAAGGGCCCCTAGGTTTAACCTCTACGAATAAAAAAAGAAAGAAAGAAAAAGAAGAGTTATAATTTTATAATTCACTGGCTTAGAAAGAACTAACTGGCTCTCTTCCAAGGTAAAATTGTTCCTCAATTTATCCATGAACAAGAAATCCAGACAAAAGATTTAAAACCCCATGTGAGTATGTATATACATACACACACTAGGCAAAATATGTGAAAGATTGTACAGTGAGAAGTACAAAACATTGATTAGAGATTTAAGGCCTTCATAGAGAAATATATCATGCTCATGGACAGGAAGGCTATATGGGTTTTGTAACTTGTCCCAAATTAACCTATAGATTTAATGTAATTCCAATCAAATTCCTTGTGCCTTCTTCTTCTTCTTCTTTTTTTTTTTTTTGTGTGTGTGTGTGTGTGTGTGGCACCGGGGATTGAACTCAGGGACACTTGACCACTGGGTCACATCCCCAGCCCTTTTTTGTATTTTATTAGAGACATGGTCTCACTGAGTTGCTAAGTGCCTCGCCATTGCTGAGGCTGGCTTTGAACTCGCGATCCTCCTGCCTCAGCCTCCCAAAGTGCTGGGATTACAGGCGTGTGCCACTGCGCCCGGCCCTTGTATCTTCTTTGTAGAAATTTACACTCTGCTTCTAAAATGTGTATGTATGTCAACAGTCAAAACAAAAAAGAACAGAGTTGGCTGGTCACAGTGGTGCACTAATCCCAGTGGCTTGGGAGGCTAAGGCAGGAGGATCACGAGTTCAAAGCCAGCCTCAGCAATTAAATGGTGCCCTAAGCAACTCAGTGAGACGCTTGTCACTAAATAAAATATAAAAGGGGGGGGGGGGACTGGGAGGGGCTGGGGTTGTGGTTCAGCGGTAAAGTGCTCACCTAACACGTCCACGGCCTGGGTTCGATCCTCAGCACCACATAAAAATAAAGGCATTGCTTATAACTAAAACAAATAAATAAATATTTTTAAAAGGGGGGAGGCTGGGGATGTAGCTCAGTGAATTCTGGGTTCATTCCCCAGAATCACAAACAAACAAACAAACACCCCACAGAGTTGGATGACTTATACTAACTTTGAAAGTATGAACTTATTTCAAAATGAAAAGTTAAAATAATTTCAAAGCATGGCAAATTTTATTATCTGTAAATTATACAACAAAATATATTTAATTTTTCTAAAAAATTTCATTTACAACTAAGAAACTTGTAATACCTAAGGGCAGTCAAATATGTACAAAATAGGTACTTTAAAACTGCAAGCCGGGCACGGTGGCGCACACCTGTAATCCCAGCACTTTGGGAGGCTGAGGCAGGAGGATCGCGATTTCAAAGCCAGCCTCAGCAATGGCGAGGGACTTAACAACTCAGTGAGACCCTGTCTCTAAATAAAATACAAAAAAGGGATGGGGATGTGACCCAGTGGACGAGTGCCCCTGAGTTCAATCCCTGGTACCACTTTAAAAAAAAAAACCTGCAAAACACTGCTGAGAGAAACTAAAGAGGATCTAAATAAACAGAAAGACATTATCATGTTTCATTAGCTGGAAGACTTACAATTATTTAGATCAATTCCCCTCCAAATTGTTGCTTGACACTAGCACCATTTTTTTTCTTTTTTTTTTTTGGGGGGGGGGGGTAGAAACTGACAAGCTCATTCTAAATGTTATACAGAAATGCAAAAGATATAGCAGAGCAAAACAACTTTGAAAAATAATGACTTATAAAATCTGATTTAATATAAAATTACATTAACCAAGATAATATGGTATTAGCATAAGGAAAACCAGAGGGATCCATGGAAAAGAGTCCAGAAATGGACTCTTGACATATCAGGCCAACTGATATGCAACAGAAGTTACAGAAAAAATCAATTTGAAAAAAACAAAAAATCCCTTTAATAAATGGTACTGTACTGGATATTCACATGCACAATATTTATTCTGACTCTTGCATTATACTACATACAAAAACTAACTCAAAATGGATTACTGATTCAATATAAAATTTAAAGGTTTCTAGGGAGAAAAAGTTAAAATCTTCATGATTTTAGGACATTTAGTAATATACAAAGGGCACAGACTATAAATTTAATAACAACATGGGGCTTCATTAATACTAAAAACCTGTGCTTTTCAAAGGATACTATTAAGATGATGAAAAGGCCAATCTCAGAAGAGATGGATAGATGTAGATGGAAAAAGATACATGGGTACAGATATATGAAGAAATATACAGAAATATCCCCATCTATTTCTAGCTATAAATCAATCTATATTGGCAGATTGGCTCTGAAGTATATTGACTCTGAAGTATATTAAAAAAAACTTTGCATCTAAGAAACAAAAAGATGAACAACAAATTTCAAAATGGGTAAAAATTTGAGCACAAGAGTCACAAAATAGCATTTAGGAAAGGCCAATAAGCAAAATGAAAACATGTTCAACAGTCCTATGTATCAGGGAAATGCAACTTAAAACAATAAGATGTCACTATCCAACCCCACCCAATCCTACTCAAACAGCTGTAATTCAAAAGACAAACCTAATTCAAGAGACAACCTAACCAAATGGACAAATTCCCTGAAAATGTACCAAAACAGATACAAGATGAAACATTAGATGTGACTAACATTACCTCAATTGAAAGTGAATTCATAATTTAAAACCTTCACATCAAGAAATCTCCTGGCCCAGATGGTTTCACTGATAAATTCTCTCTCTCTCTCTCTTTTTTTTTTTTTTTTTTTGGTACCAGGGATTGAACTCAGGGGCACTCGACCACTGGGCCACATCCCCAGCCCTTTTTTGTATTTTATTTAGAGACAGGGTCTCACTAAGTTGCTAAGTGCCTCGCCATTGCTGAGGCTGGCTTTGAACTCACGATCCTCCTGCCTCAGCCTCCCAAAGTGCTGGGATTACAGGGATAAATTCTCTTTTAAAATTTAATGAAGCTGGGGCTAGGGTTGTGGCTCAGCGGCAGAGCGCTCGCCTTGCACGTGCGCGGCCCGGGTTCGATCCTCAGCACCACGTAAACAAAACATAAATGCATTCCATTGTGTACAACTAAAGTAAATAAATATTTTAAAAAAAAATTTAATGAAGCTGTAATCCCAATCTTAACACAAAATCCTTAAGAAAATATTGCCAAAATCGGGGATAGAAAAATAGCTGAGGAAAAATAAGAGACCCAGAATAGCTAAAGCAATCCTGAGCAAGAAAAGTGAAGCAGGTGGCATCACTATACCAGACTTTAAATTATACTATAGAGCAACAGTAACAAAAACAGCATGATATTGGCACCAAAACAGACTAGTGGACCAATGGTACAGAATTGAGGACACGGAGACTAATACATATAATTTCAGCTATCTTGTATTAGACAAAGGTGCCAAAAATGTACAGTGGATAAAGGATAGCCTCTTCAACAAATGGTGCTAGGAAAACTGGAAATCCATATGCAACAAAATGAAAATAAACCTGTATCTCTCACCATGCACAAAATTCAATTCAAAGTGGATCAAGGACTTAGGAATTAGACTAGAGACAATACGCCTAATAGAAGAAAAAGTAAGCTACAATTTCCAACATGTCGGGTTAGGCTCCAAGTTCCTTAATAAGAACCCTGTAGCGCAAGAATTAATATCAAGAATTAATGAATGGGATAGATTTAAGCTAAAAAGCTTCTTCTCAGCAAAAGAAACAATCAGTGAGGTGAATAGAGAGCCAACTGATTGGGAACAAATATTTAATACATGCACATCGAACAGAGCACTAATTTCTAACTTAACTAGAAAAAAAGAAACAACCCAATCAATAAGTGGGCTAAGGAATTAAAAAGACACTTCTCAGAAGAAGATACACGATTAATCAACAAATACATGAAAAAATGCTCAACATTGCTGGCAATTAGAGAAATGCAACTCAAAACTACTCTTAAGACTTCATTTCACTCCAGTCAGAATGGCAGCCATCAAAAACACAAATAACAATAAATGTTGGAGAGGATGCGGAGAAAAGTCACACTCATACATTGCTGGTGGGACTGCAAAATGGTACAACTGTTATGGAAAGCAGTATGGAGATTTCATGGGAAAATGGGAATGGAACCACCCTATGACCCAGCCATCCCACTCTTGGGTCTATTCCCAAAGGACTTAAAAACAGCATATTACAGTGACACAGCCACTTCAATGTTTATAGCAACACAATTCACGATAGATAGGTTGTGGAACCAACCTAGATGTCCCTCAGTAGATGAGTGGATAAAGAAAATGTGATATATATATATATACACACAATGGAATTTTACTCAGCAATAAAAGAGTAAAATAATGGCATTCGCTGGTAAATGGATGAAGTTGGAGAATATAATGCTAAGTGAAATCAGTCAATCTCAAAAATCCAAATACCGAACGTTGCCTCTGATATAAGGAGGCTGGTTCACAGTATTGTTGGGTGGGGGTACATAGGAGAATTAGAGGAACATCATATAATGGTCAAAGGGAAGGGAGGGGAAGGGAGGGAGCAAGGGGGGATGGAGGGGAAAAAAAAGAAAAAGTGGTTGAATAAGATGGATATCATTATTCTAAATGCATGAATGAAGACTTGAATGCTACGAATACACTTTGTATACAAACTGTTTTGTGTAAAAAGATGCTCTATATATGCAGTATGAATTGTAATACATACTACTACTATAAATAAATAAAAATTTAAAAAAAAGAAAAAATAGCTGAGTGATAGAGAATCTGCTTAGCATGATTAAAGCCCTGGGTTCAATACACATAACCCAAGAAAAAGAAATATTAGCAAATTGAAGCCAACAATATGTAAATAGTAATATTCTTCAGCAATTTCTCAAGATAAAATGACAATTTTTTTAATGTAATAAAGCTTAAGCCTACTGGACAGAAGCCAACAAAAATTAACCCTCAATGACAAAATGTAAGAACTACTTTAAGTGAAATGAGAAAATCAGTCCAAGGTAACTATTACCTTGATTATTACTTCAGGTGAGGAAGTCCTACAAGTTTTAGCAAAACCAATAAATTATATGTGAGCAACCACTGGGGGTAAAAAACAATTCTATTCAATGATATGGTTTTTGTCTAGATCATTACAGACTCAAATTTATTTTATAAGCCTACAGATTTAACAGCGAAATTGTATAGATTTTCTAGACTATTCCAGCAGTAAGAAACTGGAAATTTAAAAAATACTCCATTTTCAAAGGTAACAAAATACTTTGGTATAAATAACAAAAGAAGAGGGGCTAGAATTGTAGCTCAGTGGTAGAGTGCTTGCTTAGAATGGGTGAGGCACTGGGTTTGATCCTCAGCACTACGTAAGAATAATAAATGAATAAATAAAGATATTGTTTTTAATGATATACGGAAAAGCATAAAATATTTATTACTTGAAAATAATAAAAATTTTAATAAATGACATAAAACAAGATCTGTATGATAAGATGTGGCTGATTCTTCCCCAAAGTAATATATAAAAATGTATACTTTTGTCAATTACAATTCCAACTTTTTTTCCCCCCAGTGCTAGGGATCCAATCCAGGGCCTTCATCCATGCCAAGCAAGTATTTTACCACTCAGAGCTATATCCCAAATCCCTCCAATAATATTTTTGGAAACTGTATAAAATCGTGTTACAATTTAGTGCCTTAATAAAATTAAATAAAACAAAGGAACAAAAAAAAAAATATCCTGAGTGCTATGGTTCAGACGTGCATTCCCAGCTATTTGCCTGGCTGAAGGAGGAGGATCACTTGAGTCCAGAGGTTCAAAGCCGAACCAAAATAGCAAGACGAGTCTTTCTTTAAAAAAAAAAAAGTCAAAAACTTAGAATGGAATCACCATTTGACCCAGCTATCCCACCCCTTGGTCTATACCCAAAGGACTTAAAAACAGCTTACTACAGGGTTACAGTCCATCAATGTTTATAGCAGCATAATTCACAATAGCTAGATTGTGGAAACAACCCGATGCCCATCAATAGGTGAATGGATAGGGAAACTCTGGTATATATACACAATGGAACACTACTCAGCACTAAAAGAGAATAAAATCATGGCATTTGCAGGTAAATGGATGGAGTTGGAGAAAATGATGCTAAGTGAAGTCAGCCAATCCCAAAAAAAACAAAGGTCGATTGATTCTTTTGCTATGATGATACTGAATTATAGTGGCAAGGGAGGGAGGATAAGAGGAATGAAGGAATGTTAAATAGAACAAAGGGGAGGGAGGGAAGGGGAGGGGCAAGGGGATAGGAATAATGGCAGAATGAGTTGAACATCAATACACTAAGTGCATGCATAAAAATTCAAATGGTGTGAAAATACTTTGTGTAAAGCCAGTGACTTGGAAAACTGTGCTCATTATATGTAATATGAAAGGAATTGCACTCTGCAAGCACGTATAAAAAATTAAATTAAAAAAGAAATAACAGCCGGGCGCGGTGGCGCACGCCTGTAATCCCAGCACTTTGGGAGGCTGAGGCAGGAGGATCACGAGTTCAAAGCCAGCCTCAGCAATGGCGAGGCACTTAGCAACTCAGCCCTGTCTCTAAATAAAATACAAAAAAGGGCTGGGGATGTGGCCCAGTGGTCAAGTGCCCCTGAGTTCAATCCCTGGTACCAAAAAAAAAAAAGAAATAACAAAATGAATGGGGAAAAAAAGCCATATAAATGTAAAAAAAAAAAAAAAGGTAATAAGTAAAAAAAAAAAAAAATCAAACACACAGTCAGTGACTTGACTCAGCAGACAGATGTCTACACCAAATATTCAATTAAAATATAGTAATAAAAAACTTCTTGGCTGGGCACACTGGCACACATCTCTATTCCCAGCAACTCAGGAGGCTGAGGCAAGATGATCACAAGTTCAAGACCAGTCTGGGTAACACAGAGAGACCCTGTCTCAAAATAAAATTTTAAAAGGGCTGGCAAGTACCTCAGTGGTAGAGTATTTGACCAGTATGTGTGAGGCCCAGTATTGAGGAAGAGAGGGACTATTTAAAACAAATATCCAACAAAATAAATATGGTACTGACATAGCAACAAATATATTAATAAAATATACAAAAATCCCAAAAATAGATCCCAACATAAATAAAACATTACTTTATCACAGAGATACCAATTCAGTTCAGTGTTGAAAAGATGGAACCATTCAGATGAGGAGAAATATGTATTAGCACAACAGGCTACCCATCTAAAAAAGCTAAATCCCTATCCAACCCAACATCCAAATTAAATAAGACTTAAAAGCTAAAATATGAAATAAAGAGGTGCTATAATATCTTATCTAGAACAAATCATAAATTTTTACTGAAAAGTATTAAAGCAGAAAGACAAAGCAATAATAAGTTCCTGGAGAAGAAGACTCCATATCATAAACATGCCATTCTAATAAAATTCCAAGATAAGTTTTCATTATGTGGTTTTGTTTTGTTGAGAAGTTAACAAGAGCTGGGCATGGTGGTGCTTGACTTGGGAGGCTGAGGTGGGAGGATCCCCCAAGTTCAAGGCCAGCCTCAGCAACTTACCAAGGACCTAAGCACCTTATTGAGACCTTTCTCAAAATAAAAAGGTCTAGTGGTTAAGTGTTCCTAGGTTAAATCCCCAGTATCAGGAAAAAAAAAAAAGCTAACAAAACATTTCTAACATGAATAGTCAATAACAGGCAAAATCCTGAAGAACAATGTTCAGGGATATGTCCTATCAGATTATCAAGATTTATTATACAGCTAAATTAATTAAAACAACATGGTACTGGCACAGGAATAAATAATGAGTCCCCTGGAACATTAACTGAGAAAGCATGAGGGGAAAACTCACAAATACACAACCTTGCATATCACTAAGAAAGGAAGGCAGTGTTTAATAAAGGTAATAAGACAATTCATTAGCCTTCTGATACAAGATAAAATTAGTTCCCTAAGTGGATCTTTATTAAAAAAATTAATCTAAGCCGGGCGTGGTGGCGCACACCTATAATCCCAGCACTTTGGGAGGCTGAGGCAGGAGGATCGTGAGTTCAAAGCCAGCCTCAGCAATGGCGAGGCACTTAGCAACTCAGTGAGACCCTGTCTCTAATAAAATACAAAAAAGGGCTGGGGATGTGGCCCAGTGGTCGAGTGCCCCTGAGTTCAATCCCCGGTACCCCCCACCAAAAAAAAATTAATCTAGGGCAATTCAACAGCTATATGTGACAGATAAAACCAACAAGCATTGGTTAATATAGATAGATTGATAGATATTACAATTGGTGTTTCTGACCTCAGTACAGAAAAGATTTTCCAAAATAAAATGATGGGGGAAAAATGTAAACCAAAGGAAAAGACTAATACATTTATTACCGCTCAATTATATTATATTTAATTAAGTTCTGTACTTTATGAAGTCAAGACACAAATTATAAGAATTATCTGCACCATCTATAACTAGTAAGTCAACTGTTCAGAATATTTAGAAATCTTCTACAATTTAATAAGGAAAAGACCCAATAGCAAGTGAGCAACATATTTAACTGAGCAGTCATTTCACAAGAGAAATAAACACTGGCCAATAAACATTTTAAAATGTTCAACTAAACATTTAATTATTACTAATTTCCATGTTGTATTTTCCATACTGACAAAGTTTGAAGGTCTGATAAATTGAGTGTTAGCCAGATCTGACCACAACTAACCAGGAGTAAAAGGGCAAGTGGATGAAACTAGTTAGGAATTAAGTTTTGCATTACTAGAAATGTGAGAATTTACACACCTTGTACTTATGCAATCACCTTCTCAAATTAAGTTCTACAACTCTAGGAGGTAAATTATGCCTATATAAAATCCAAGAGCCACCTGTTCTTTGGGGATTTCCCCATTAGGAAAGATTTGTTTTCACATCTTTCAAATGCCTTTAAAAAAAAAAAAAAATCAAAAGAAGAACATTTCCAGACACCCAAAAATTACATTAAATTCATATTTTAGTGTCCACAAAGTTTTGATGGAAGCAAATTAATTTAGTTCATTTATGTATTGTTTATGGCTATGTCTGTACTACAGAGGCACAGCTAATTGCTGAGAGACTGTATGACTTATGAAGTCTAAAATGTTTATTATTATCTGATCCTTCACAGAAAGTTTGCCAGTCCCTGACCTAGAGTAACCGATTCAAATTTTGTTTTAGAGAGAGACCCACCATAAGAAATACATCTTACACTGAATTTCATACATGGTACTTTTACGTTATTAGGAAAAATACATATAAATGTTCACAGAAGAAAGGTTTAACAGAAAAACTGGAAACTTTAAAAAATTTACAGACAACATAATGTAATTTAAAATTGTAATATACTTTAAGCATAAGGCTTAAAATATAAAATTCCTAAAAGGAAACAGAGAAAAGCTTCCTGATACTGGATTTGGCAATAATTTCTTGGATATAGCACCAAAAGCACAAGCAACTAAAGCAAAAATAAGACAAATGGGCAACATTTTCTTAAAATATATTTTTTTAGTTGCACATGGACACAATAACCTTTATTGTATTTATTTTTTATGTGGTACTGAGGATTAAATCCAATGCTTCACACATGCAAGGCAAGTGCTCTACCACTGAGCTACAACCCCAGCCTAAATAGACTACATTTAAATTGAAAAACTTTATATCAAAGAAAACAATCAACAAAGTGAGAAAATAGCCAATAGATTAAGAAAAGATACCTGCAAATCACGTATCTGATAAAAGACTAACATTTATACAGAACTCTTACAACTCATCAAAAACAACAACAACAACAACAAAAAAAAAAGGCCAAGAACTGGAAGAGACATTTCTCCAAAGATGACCAACAAGCATATGAAAAGATGCTTAATATCACCAATCATTAAAGAAATGTATAGGGGCTGGGGTTGTGGCTCAGCGGCAGAGCGCTCACCTCGCACGTGCGCGGCCCGGGTTCAATCCTCAGCACCACATAAACATAAATGCATTGCATTGTGTACAACTAAAGTAAATAAATAGATATTAAAAAAAAAAAAAAAGAAATGTATACACTATTATTCAAAAACAGTGCAAAGCTCAAAAGCAAGCAAAACGAAGATATTATATAAATGGCAAAATTATTTTAAAAAGCAAGGAAATATTGAAGCCGGGCGCGGTGGCGCACGCCTGTAATCCCAGCACTTTGGGAGGCTGAGGCAGGAGGATCGCGAGTTCAAAGCCAGCCTCAGCAATGGCGAGGCACTTAGCAACTCAGTGAGACCCTGTCTCTAAATAAAATACAAAAAAAGGGCTGGGGATGTGACCCAGTGGTCGAGTGCCCCCGAGTTCAATCCCCGGTACCACAAAAAAAAAAGCAAGGAAATATAGTTTAGGACAGTGGTTACTTTTCTAAAGAACTGACTATTTACATGGGATTGGAGAACTGGCATCAGAAGCATAAAAATATACTTTTCTAAAAAGTTAGATAGCAAAGCCAATGATTTTGTTTTAATCTCTCATTACATTTTTGTATTTTTGTGCTGTGTGTGTGTGTGTGTGTGTGTGTGTGTGTGTGTGGTACTGGGGATTGAACTCAGGGGCACTCGACCACTGGGTCACATCCCCAGCCCTTTTTTGTATTTTTTATTTAGAGACAGGGTCTCACAGAGTTGCTAAGTGCCTAGCCATTGCTGAGGCTGGCTTTGAACTCACGATCCTCCTGCCTCAGCATCCCAAAGTGCTGAGATTACAGGTGTGCGCCACGGCGCCCGGCTCTTATTTAATAATTTCTAAAAACAGACTTCTAAATATTCTAAGAGATTCTAGAACAGCATATAATCAAGAGATAAGATGAGGGTTGGGGTTGTGGCTCAGAGGTAGAGTGCTAGCCTAGCACATGCACAGCCTGGGTTTGGTCCTCAGCACCACATAAAAACAAAGGCATTGTGTACAACTAAAACAAACAAATAAATAAGAGATAAGACAAACTTCCTTAACCAAGACTACAAACCCAGATGTTATTTTTCAAATTGCTGAAATTTTTAAACGTTAAAATATTTACTTAACAAAGGATGACAAAAAAGAAAGTTAAACAAGGGAAATCAGGACCCCAGCCTCCATTTTCAAAAGAGCTTTAAGTTATGCATTTCAAAAGTTAAAAATACTGAAGGAATACAGCGATTGTTTATCTTTTTAAATGTATACCCAAATATTCTTTCAAATGTTTAATATGCTATCACTCACCTTAACAATTATTACAATATAAAACAAGTTTGCAACCTGGCATGAAAAAAAGTAGAAAAACAAGCAAAAGATATTCAACAAATATTTATGGCTAGACAATACAGAAGAACAAGTTCAAATGTTAAATATATTGATTCAACAAGACTGACGAACATGCAAAGTAAAGTTAACACAGATGTTTTACAGCTACTGGACTGGCAAATACTACGAAGAGCTACAATGAGTGGGACAACGTATACACTGCTGGCTAAAATGATAGGTTTAAGGATTAAAAGCAGTCCACCAATACCTATTAAAATTAGGCATATCTTTTATCGCATAATCTCCACTCTTTAGATTCTATGCACAAATAGAAAATTACAAATAAATAAGGACATATGTTAAAGGATTCTAAATGTATCATTTTTTATCATGGCCAAAGAGAAAAAAAAAAAAAAAAAAAAAAAAAAAAACTAGAACAATGTAAATTCCTAAAAACAAGGCAGAAAAAGACTTACTGTGCAATTAAATTATTATATTATTTAAGAGTTATTAGCTATTCCAATTATGATGGAAGGATTTCATAAAGTACTTTTGGAAAAGAAAAAGTAAAATTGAGTAGAGTATGTATATGATTCCACTTTTATTAAACAAAATACTACTCAAAACTCTTATGTATGTTTATGGTTAATGATTTTATGAGCATTGATAAGAACATGGAAGGCTACCTACAAAGCTGTTTAAGTTAATTATGAAAAAGGATAGGGTGAATGACATGTAAAGGAAAGAACAAACCAGCAGAAAGCAAAAAAAAAAAAAAAAATTACTCTTAAAAAATCATAAACAGATTCATGCAATTTATGAGTATGTATTACAAGAAGTGATTAATGCTATAGAGATTCATATACAGACATATAGCATGATTTTTTTTCTTTCCTTTTCTTTTCTTTTTTTGGCTGTGGTGTTTCTCATCTGGGGATTTGAGCTCGACCCCAACCCGTTAATTCGGGGCTGTGAGTCTGAGATCTCCCCAACCTGGATGCAAATGAGTTTGAGCCCAAGCTCCCTCCAAATGCCTGGAGGTCTGAGCTCCGCTCCTCTTTGCGGATGAGATGCCACTTTATGCGACCACCAAGAATTAAGTTTGTGTGCTTTCTGTCTGTACTCTTGATGTATTTCTATTGTATGACCACCAGGTTCTAATATATTTAATTATCTATAATAAAACCAGTTCAATGGCCCTGTGGAATCTAAAGCCAGAAACTAGCTAAGCCGGTAGGATGAGCCCAGTTGAAGTTTAAAGAAGATACTAGGACAACATAACTTTATGATCAGGCACACCTAAAGTTAGAGAATTTTTAACATTAGCTTTAAGACTTTTAGAATACCTTCCCCTACCTATAGATAAGATTAATCAGTAGTTGAGATAAACTGATCTTCCCTAGGTAATTCCTGAAATCCTTTACAGTTAATTACTGGAAATTCTTTGTTATAGTTAATTCCTAACATTCTTTACTGTTAGTTACTGGAAATTCTTTATCATGGCTAATTCCTGAAATTCCTTATTGAGCTAATTATTGGAAACCTGATAATCAATTACTGGAAATTTTTATTGTATAGATAATTCCTGGAAACCCTTTATTGTAATCTTCTCTACTGAAATTCCTTTATGTTACCTCCCTAAGAAAAAATGTGAATTGCTGTGCTTGTTGAAATGTATAAAAAACCATACTGAGAAAAGTAAAAGGAGAACAGTAGAAAGATTTTCTACAACCTGACTTGTGTGTGGATTATTCCTGTCGTCGACGTTCCCTTCAGCACCAAAACGGGAAGAACTTAACATCTTTGCTGAAGCTGGCCTTCAGCATTTGGCGATGCTTGGGATTGAACCCAGGGCCTTGTGCACGCAAGGCAAGCACTGCACCAACTGAGTTATATCCCCAGCCACCTAGCAAAAATTTTTTTAAAAGCTACTTTATGATTTAGAATGAAATATTTAATTACAGAATTCTATGCTATGATAGCACATTTTATTTTCATAAAAATGGCCACCACTTTACCTTACACCCCATATGCTTTCCAAAATGTGACCTTGACCACCACCTATAAAGATGAAGAGTCTGCCACTTCTTCTGAACCTGGGCAAGCCTATGACTTGCCTGTAGCCAATGGAATGTGGTGGAAGTGATACTTTGAGACTTTAGAAGTTCAGCCAAAAAAAATGATCCAACTTCTGCCTCATTCACTGAATCACTAATTTGTGTGGAACGCTAAGCCACCATTAAGAAAAAATCAAATTATGTATAAGGAAAGCAAGCTCAGACTATTTCCTTGTGCTCAAGTCACTGTCCCATACTTTAAGACCTCCTGTCCCATACTTTGAGTCCTCCTAGCCCACGCACCAGACATGTTAATAAACTTCCAGGCTATTCTTCCAGGTTATTCCAGGCTGCTGTAGTCACCCCCAGCCTTCAAATCTTCTGTCAAGACCAAAGACATTGTTTTGGGGTGAGGAGTTATCCCTTTCTAAATACCTAATCCACCTAATCTTTCAGCATAATAAAACTATTGACATTTTACAACAAGTTTCAGGTAAGGGGCTGGGGTTGGGCTCAGCGGTAGAGGTAGAGCGCTCACCTAACACATGCGCGGCCTGGGTTTGATCCTCAGCACCACGTAAAAATAAACGCATTGTATACAACTAACACAAATAAATAAATATTACCAAAAAAAAAAGTTTCAGGTGATTTAAATTGCATGTAGTAATTAGAATGCAAATTCAAGATATGTTCTATCTTACACAATTTAAAAGATCCTGGAAAACTATGTCAATTGACTTTAATACCAACACTTATAATAAAATGTCAAATTTCTAAAACATGTAACAAAGTTAAATAAAACAAAATAACTGGAAGAGGGCTGAGGTTGTGGCTCAGCGGCGGAGCGCTAGCCTTGCACGTGCGCGGCCCAGGTTTGATCCTCAGCACCACGTAAACATAAATGCATTGCATTGTGTACAACTAAAGTAAATAAATTAATATTTTAAAAATAATAATAATAACTGGAAGAAAACCAGTAAAGTTGTCTCTCAGTATCCATGGAGGATTGGTTCCAGAACCCCTTATAGATTAAAAAAGTCTACAGGTGCTGGGTGCAGTGGCACACACCTGTAATCCCAGCAGCTGGGGAGGCTGAGACAGGAGGATTATGAGTTCAAAGCCAGCCTCAGCAACAGTGAGTTGCTAAGCAACTCAGTGAGATCCTGATACAAAACAGGGCTGGGAATGTGGCTCTGTGGTTGAGTGCCTGCGTTCAATCCCTGGTACCAAAAAAAAAAAAAAGAAGAAGAAGAAGAAGAAGAAATTCTCCAGGTGCTCAAATGGCATAGTATTTGCATATAAACTTGGCAAATCCTCTTGTATACTTTAAGTCATCAAGATTATCCATAATACCTGATATGATGTAAATAGTTGTTGTACCCTATTGTTTAGGGGAAATGACAAGGGAAAAAAACTGTACACGTTCAGTACACATGAAATTTTTCCCCAAATATTTCTTATCTGAATTTTACTGAATCCAAAGATACAGAACTCATGGATACAGATGACCAAGTGTATTTTCCAAATCATTCAACATAAGTAAGTTTCAAATATACACGCAATTAAGTTAATAAATGATCAACACAAATAAGTCTCTGTGTATGTGTGTTCTAAATGGTCATTCTATTTCTTCATCTTCCATTGGAGAAACAGGACAGAATTCTGTACTTGAAATCGTCTTATATTCAAACATTTACAATATGCTTTTCTCACCCTCTAGTCTTACTGATCAATCTGAACTAAATTTCACATACTGGGCTGGGGATATAGCTCAGTTGGTAGAGTGCTTGCCTCGCATGCACAAGGCCCCGGGTTCAATCCCCAGCACCAATAAATAAATAAATAAATAAATTTCACATATGACTTATGTCTTCAGTTTCCCTTACACCACTCAATATTATTAATAAAATACTGAAATATAGCTGTAATTTGTTCACAAAAACAGAAATACAGAAAATAAAAATAAAAATTACTTTAGTCCATCTTTACACTGCTTACTGGTCAATCTGCTTAAATCAAGAAGAACCTCTGTCTTTATTTAATGAACTAAAAAATTGTAGAGAACTGTGAGGTGTTTTTCAGTTAAGGCTCTATCAATTCTCAAGTTACATCCCTAAAGAAACTTTAGGTTTCATTTCAACATTTTCATAAAGACAATATTGTTTCACAATGTTGGAAGAATTCAAACACTCAACAATGAACTATGTAAACAAAATATGTAAATTGTTCTGGTTAAAGGAGAAAAACTATTCAATTATCAATTCTTTTTATTGTTTTCTTAAATTTTACTTTTTAAAAATTGTATCAACTGTCTTAAATTGAACTGTACTGATAAGGCAGATATAATTCAGACCCCATAAGCAACAACAAAATCCTTAATCATACTTATACTCCTTAAAATGTTTCAAATTTACTTTAAAAATACCTTTATTTCTATCAAATAATTGTTATTATCCCCAAAACTCTTGACTCCAATAAATTACAGGCAATTCAGAAACAGATAATGAAAGATTTAAAAGGAGGGGCTTTAGTTATGTATACTTGCATTCAAATCCTGACTCCATCAATTAAAAGCTAAATGGTATCTCTAAATCTTAAGTTTTTTCCTTAGCAAATGAAGACAACCACATTATCTCCATCCAAATGGTTACTATGATAGATTAATGACCACCTAATAACAATTCTCCTTCTCTTCCTTACTAAGAGATCCTCAATTTTATTTTTGGCAACAACAAGCTCAGCTACAGAACTATAATTTCCAGGTTTCTTTGAAGCTAGGGTGGACAATGAAATGTACACCCAATCACACAGGTAGAATTTCCAGAAAAAAAGACCTTTAAGAGGCTGATTGTGGGTGGCTGGGGTTGTGGCTTAGTGGTAGAGCACTCGCCTAGCACCTGCGTCGCCCAGGTTCGATCCTCAGCACCACGTAAATGAATGTATTGTGCACAACTAAAGCAAATAAATAAATACATATATTTTTAAAAAAATAAATGCATTTTGTACAACTAAAGCAAAATAAACAAATATTTTTTTAAAATATTTTTTTTTTAAAAAGAGGCTGATTGTGTTGAAAAGTGTGCTTTTTTTTTCCTTTCTCCCCCGGAAACATCATCCATCTTAGACCATCAAGATATCTTGAAAATGGAAGCCATGCACTAAGGATGTGATACAGAAAGCTGAAAGCCCCTGGGTTCGTGAAAACTACAAACCCATATTATCATTGGGCTTCTTGATTATGAGAAACATATTTCTATCATGTTTCTACTATATACAGTTGAACCTAATATCCTAAAATAATAAATATCAGACATTGTAAATAATACATTGTAAGGCTTTTCACAAACTAGTACATTACAAGTAATCAAAATAGATTTTTTAATCTAAACAACTACTTCAAAAACAAATCAATAATGCTTTTACTTTTCCTTTGAAATTGTCAAGTTTATTATATTCAATGAACTTGCTCTATCTTTAAGAAAATTAACCACTGCTAAGCTAAGAGTCACAAGCCTGTAATCCCAGCAACTAGGGAGGCTGAAGGAGGAGGGCAAAAGTTCAAAGCTAGCCTCAGCAACTTAGTGAGAATATGCCTCAAAAAATAAAAAGGACTGAGGATGTAGCTCAGTGATAAAATGTCCCAGGTCATCTCCAGTACTGTAAAACAAACAAAATTAACTAACCATTGCTGGATGACCAGTTGTATATCTAAGAGTCATTTAATGAAAAGTCCTTAAGAAAACAGCTGTCTGAATATATTAAATAATCTCTGTATACTATTTGAACTTCTTTCACACTTCCCATAAACTATCAACAGATGGGGGAACATGAATGATTCACAGTATCAGTCACTTCCTCTATTACCAATCTTAAAAAACCCACAGCACACATTCCCCTGACAAATGAACAAGATGGGCAACCATACCTCTCTTTGTACCGATAAAAAGGCTGAAGCCTTTTTTCTTTTAAATCCCATTCACTACCCAGGCGTGGTGGCATATGCCTATAATCCCAGCACTTGGGAGGCTGAGGAAGGAGGATCGCAAGTTCAAAGCCAGCCTCAGCAATGGCGAGGCACTTAGCAACTCAATGAGATCCTGTCTCTAATAAAATACAAAAAAAGGCTGGGGATGTGGCTCAGTGGTCAAGTGCCCCTGGGTTCAATCCCTGGTACCAAATAAATAAATAAATAGATATCCCATTCACTAAAGACACTGTATCTCTGGAGAGTCAATTTAGCTTTATCATGTCTGAACCCAACTTTCCAAATTCCTTACTAATGGGACTAAGCTCTATCAGTTTATGTATACCAAAAATTAGTATATACAATAATTTGCTAAAAGTTATAAAATTCAATCAACAAAATAAATATATTAAGTTCTATGTCCTTCTGACAGTCTTGAGCCAGGAGTACAGGGTAAGTCTAGCACTACAACTGAAATATGATTTGGGGGCACTCAGTTGAAATATGATGAATCCCTTTTTTCTAGACATGTACCCTAAAACAAGTGTAAGGCCTTGAACATCATCTTTGGTGTCCTGAATATTATTAGATAGCAATGTGCCCTTACCAATCCTGGATAATGTTTCTAAATCTTCATGGAGAGAGGCTTAATGTCCCCTTAAAACTAGTCACTTCTCTGCTTCCAATATCCCTTTAATGATAAACTACCAGAAAGGGAGAGAAAAGGGGAAATACTGTACCATTTACATCTGACATTTAGAATAAAACTGACTGGTGGTACATCTCCAGTTTGTTTTGTTCTATTTTGTTTTGTTGCAGTGCTAGGAATCAAACCCAGGGCCAAGCACTATATCACTAAGCTACATCCTTAACCTTTTTCTAGCTTAACAATGTCTGAGAGAGTGGGGTGATAAAGCACTATTAGCATGGGACAGTGGCACAAACCTGTAAACCCAGCAGCTTGGGAGGTTGAGGCAAGAGGGCTGCTAATTCAAAGATAGCCTCAGCAACTTAAGGAGGCCCTAAACACCTTGGTGAGACCCTGTGTCTTTTTTTGTTTATGGGGGAGGGGGTTGACTGTGAATGTGGCTCAGTGGTTAAGCACCCTGGGTTCAATCCCTGCTACCAAAAAATAACTAAATAAATAAACATAAATGTTGGGTATCCAGCTATAGCCACTTGATTGTAGCTTTTTAAATTTCTTTTTCTTTTTGTAATTGTAAATGGACAGAATACCTTTATTTGTTTATTTTTATGTGGTGCAAAGGATTCAACCCAGTGCCTCACATATGCTAGGCAAGTGCTCTGCAATTGAGCTACAGCCCTAGCCCATGATTGTAGCTTTTAAGATAAATTCCTGTTGCCACTTTTAAGATTGTTGTTATTGCAACAAAGCATCAGATTAAAATATTCATTATAAAATTTGGTTCATTTCCATTACCAATATACAGAGTTAAGCACAGGCATGTCTAGAGCAAGTATTCAAAATTTTTTTTTTTTTTTTTTTTTTTTTTTTTTTTTTTTTTTTTTTTTTTTTTTTTTTTTTTTTTTTTGTGGTACCAGGGATTGAACTCAGGGGCACTCGTCCATTGGGTCACATCCCCAACCCTTTTTTGTATTTTATTTAGAGACAGGGTCTCACTGAGTTGCTAAGTGCCTCACCATTGCTGAGGCTGGCTTTGAACTCTCGATCCTCCTGTCTCAGCCTCCCAAAGTGCTGGGATTACAGGCGTGCGCCACTGCGCCCGGCTTTCAAAAATTATTTGGTGAGGACTTGGGGCTGCAGCTCTTTGGTAGAGCACTTGCCTGACATTCAATTCTCAGCACCACGTAAAATAAGTAAATTAATTAAATAAAGATATCGTGTTCATCTACAACAAAAAAAAAAAAATTTTTTTTTTTAAATTATTTGGTGAAGGCTGAGGATGTGGCTCATGGTAGAACACTTGCCTAGCAAGCAAAAGATTCTAGGTTCAAATTCCAATCCAACAAAAACAAAACAAAAAAATTAATGAAAATAAGTAGTAGTGGCAGAGGAATGTGTTCTAAAAGCTATGTTTTAACATTTGACTGTTTTCCTGATACATTACTGGTTCAAAAACGAACATCAGAATCAGGGTGGTCCAATCAACAATATTTCTTCTAGAAACTTGAAATCAAAAATGAATGAACAGAAAGACTAAAAGTCACTGGCATATAACTGTTCTCTGACAGCACTTTAGAGATAGGCTCATGCTCTTTTGCTGAGTACGCTGGAGGAAATTTGTTATTCACCTCCACCCTAAATTCTATGGAATAACAAATTTACATCAAAATGTTTCTTCTAGATAAACTACTTTGTTGCCTGCAACAAAACAATATTCAATAATTAAATCCACTGAAGAATTAATTTTCTATCAATATGAAATTTTTAAAAATAAGACTAACATTAAAAAATTGTTATCATTCAAAAATATTACCAAAGCAAATTCCAAAAAGAAACAAGGTACTCATAGATTCTACTGGTGGATGAAAACTTAAAAAAAAAAAAAAAGACAAAGAAAGGTACATTCCCCTGAAGAATTCTAATTGACAAAAATTACACTCCATAAACAAACACAAACATCCTTTAATGATTTACCTATTCTTAGAATTTATCCTACAAAAACACCTTAACAAGTATACAAGGACATGTAGAGGAAAACATACTCAGTATTGTTTATAATAATAAAAAACTGAAAATAATTTACCGATGTATAAAGGAGGAAGCTGGTTAAATTATAATATAGCCAAAGAATAAAATATTAAGTGGCCATTTAAAAAAATGCAAAGGACTATATCCATTGACACAGAAAGATGTCTATGCAGTTGAATGAAAACAGGCAAGAATAGCATGCATATAATTCCTGCACATATACAAAAATTCCCATATACTCTGTGTGTGTGTGTGTGTGTGTGTGTGTGTGTGTGTGTGTGTAGGTAGTCATAGAAAAAAGTCTGGAAAGATATATATTAAACTCTTAAAACCAGTTATCTTTGCAGAATGGTAATGACAAGGCTTTTACTTTCTACTTTATTGATTTCTATACTATAAATTGAATGTATTACTTTTATAATCATAAAAAGAATTCCTTAAAATTCTATAGCACAAAGATTTAAAAGAGAACATTAAAAGATGCTGTAAACAAAGTAGAAACCTTCAAAATAATAAGTATACTTTTCTATATAATTCACACTGGCACAAAGTGTTTTCAACACATAAATAACTGAGAGAAAATATTTCTTAGAAAATAAAAAGCTAGGCTCTCATAATTCAAATTAACCTACTAAAATTACTAAAAGGATATGATGAGATCTAGATTAAACACAACTGGATCATCACATAAATCAGCCCTAACCACTCTAATGCTAATTGCTTTGTCTAGACTTACATCTATCTAAAGATTTTTTTCTCAAATGGTACTTACAGTTCTCTATAATTTCATCAAAAACTGCACCACTTTTCTGTTCAAACTGAAAAAGCAAAAAAAAAAAAAGGAAAGAGAAAAGTAACGTTATTCTCATAATCTTTGTGTGTGTGTGTGTGTGTGTGTGTGGTGCTGGGGATTGAACACAGGGCCTTGTACATATGCAGCAAGCACTCTACCAACTCAGCTATTATCCCCAGCCCTCATATTCTTCATTCATATTTCTTGGTATCCTTCCCTATTCCCCCAGGATCTCTAATTTTCAAGCTAAATTACGCAAATGAACAACATAAACAAAAACATTTCCAAATGGAGTAAAAAAATCTAGGATGAACAAAAACAGTTCTTAGGCCAAAGGCTTCAAACCAAAACCCAAATATATTACATTCCCTATCTTATTAATCACTCTTATAATAAATCGCACAAAAGAGGATGATCAGATATATCACTAATAATAATAAGCACAGTCAACACTTACGCACTTACTCTTAAGAAGAACTATTTAAAAACTTAACAAAACTAAACCGGGGCTGGAGTTGTGGCTCAGTGGTAGAATGCTCGCCTGGCATGCAGGTGAGCACCACATAAAAATAAAAAATAAAGGTACTGTGTCTACCTACAACTGAAAAAAATATTTTTTAAAAAAACGCTAAACAGAACAATTGGCAATGACAATTCCTACTCTTAGACTAAAGGCAGAAATCTGTTGTTCTTAAAATGAAAGTGAGTCATGTTACAGGAATATTTCTGATTAAGTTTGTTAAGGCTTAAGATAGAAAAAAACTAGAGTCAAGTCTGAGGAAATTCTAGACCTTAAAAACAGACAGAGGGAAAAGAAATTATAACATAGGAAACTCCACCAAGAAATTAAAGAAAATAGCAAGCCCTTAAAAAGGCTCCTTACTTACACAACTCTTAGTGTTCCAGCCTCCTGAATATACCATTGATGCAAGAACACTAGAATGCCACTTCTTGATAAACCTTGCCTACTGTAACCCAGAGTTGGCCACTCAATTCAAGACAGAAACAGAATTACCTAGCTACCTACATAACTGCAGAGAAAACACAGTAGCTATAGATATCAATAGTACCTGATATTCAAATGAACAAAAAACAATATTCCATGTTTCTAAAAGAAATTAACTCCCTGGAAGAGAAGGGTCAAAGTGAACAAACAGAAAACCACTCAAGAAGGAAACAGGTAATTTACAATAAAGAAACTTCAAAGAAATATGTTAAGTTAAATTTGAGAAATCAGACTACACATGAAAAATAATAACATTAATTGCATGAGGCCATGAGAAGAAAATATTTGGAAACAAAAAAAAAAATGAATGCCAAAATAAAAACTTTATTGGGTAGAATAATGGAAAAATTTTTGATCAATTTAAAAAAAAAAAACTAGAAGCAATAATTTGAGTGACATGAAGATTAAACTGTAGGTCTAAGAGCAATCTCAAAGATCCCCAAGGGGCTGGGATTGTAGTTCAGTAGTAGAGCACTTGCCTAGTATGTGTGAAGCACTGGATTCGATCCTCAGCACCACATAAAAATAAATAAAATAAAGGTATTATATCCATCGACACCTCAAAAAATATATAGCTGGGCGCGGTGAGCACGCCTGTAATCCCAGCACTTTGGGAGGCTGAGGCAGGAGGATCGCGAGTTCAAAGCCAGCCTCAGCAATGTTGAGGCACTTAGCAACTCAGTGAGACCCTGTCTCTAATAAAATACAAAAAAGGGCTAGGGATGTGACCCAGTGGTCGAGTGCCCCTGAGTTCAATCCCTGGTACAAAAAAGATATAGATATAGATATAGATATAGATATAGATATAGATATAGATATAGATATAGATATAGATATATACACATAAACACACACACACACACGTACCTCAAGTGAAGGGAATAATGATGAAGCAGAAGACTAAAACAAAACTTCTGTGAACTAAAACTATGAATATCTGAGATTCAATGAGCCCATCCAATACCAAAGAGGTAATAGGAGGGGGAGAAAAAGATAATCCTGATCAAATTTCAGAATTCCAAAAGAAAGTGAGAGGAGTTGTTTTTTAAATGCATAAACTAGCATGGAGGGAAAGGAGCACACACCGTATTTTTTTAAAATATTAATATGCTTTTAATAAAACATTGCCCATAGGCAATTTACCTTATGTTCAACTAATGAAATGGCAATCTTGTAAAATGTTATAAGGAAAAGAAATGGCACTAATGGTATTACCAAGAGGAAGTATGCCCATAATTTATGAGTGACTTAAGGGATTTTGTATGTGACATAACCTTCTCCCCTGATGAACTGACTATTAGACCTAACTCCTAAGATCAGACTCCATTCTACAGGAAACAGTATCTGTTCTCTAAGCCGAAACAAAAACGATGAATAACTTCCACATTGTTCTAAAAATGAAAAAAAAGTAATTTAAACTCTCTACAATTTCCTCAGCACCATGTACAAATAAAACGCATTGAATAAAAACGCACTGCATAAAAACGCATTGTGTACAACTAAAGCAAATAAATAAAAATATTTTAAAAAAATAAAAAAAATAGGGCTGGGGTTGTGGCTCAGCGGCAGAGCGCTCGCCTTGCACGTGCGCGGCCTGGGTTCGATCCTCAGCACCACGTAAACATAAATGCATTGCATTGTGTACAACTAAAGTAAATAAATAAATATTTAAAAAAAATAAAAATAAAAATAAAAAAATAAAAATAAAAAGACATTGTGTACAACTAAAACAAATATTTTTAAAAAATCAACACTGGGGGGCTAGGGCTATGGCTCAGAGAACACTCCTCTCGTATGTGGGCACTCCCTGGGTTCAATTCTCAGCACCACATAAATAAAATAAAGGTATTGTGTCCACCAACAACTAAAAAAATATGGGGGGAAAAAAAAAAAAATCAAGGCTGGGCTGTTGTAACTCAATAGTAGAATGCTTGCTTAACCATATGCCAGGTCCTGTATTCAATTCCCAGTGCCTCAAAAATAATAATAAAACAGATTTTTAATTGTTAACAATTTTGTACTTGATCCTTCTGTTCTCTACCTATATTTTCTTTTTTTGGCTGGTTGGTTGTTCTGTTCGCAGTAGTGGGGATTGAATGCAGAGTCACTACCACTGAGCTACAGGTCCAACCCCTTTTAAAATTTTTTGAGACAGGGTCCCACTAAATTGCCCAGGCTGCCCTCAAACTTGTAATTCTCTTGCCTCAGCCTCCCAAGTAGCCAGATAATAGGCATGCACCACCATGCCCTGCACAGAGTACTTTGTAACTACATTTTCATATTTCTTACTTTTCACACTTAATTTCTATAAAGTAATCCAAAAAAAAAAAATCAATAAAACTATATCTAAGAAGTATGAAAACTCAGCATTTCTGGATCATTCATCTTAGATAAGAGTTCTCTTTTTGAATAAACATTTTACTCAATGTACACATGATACACCCATCTAAAGTTAATATAACGAATCATCTATATGGCTAGTAAGTACACAGCTTTTCTAGCTATAGAATCTATGTTTTCAATTACATCTTTCTCAAACTTCTAATTTATGAAAAGCCTAAAAATGCCATTTTTTCGGGGGGGGTTATTATTTTTTAGTACTGGGGATTAAACTAGGGCACTAGACCACTGGGCCACATCCCCAGCCCTTTTCTTGTGTGTGTATTAGAGACAGGGTCTCACTAAGTTGCTAAGTGCCTCGCCATTGCTGAGGCGGGCTTCGAACTCGAGATGCTCCTGCCTCAGCCTCCCAAGTGCTGGGATTACAGGCCTGCGCCACCGTGCCTGACAAAATGCCATTTTTGAAACACATTTAAAAGACTAACAACTCCATTGTATTGTTTTGCAGCACTGGTGATCAAACCCAAGACCTCACCCCAGCTCACTACTATTCAATTAAAAGAAAAAAACAAAACTAAACTAAACTATAGGGATTCGAAAGAAACTTCTTTAAAACAAGAATATTTATTAATTCAATTAAAAATATTAATCACATGTGTATACAGGAATTGATAACCTCAATTATACTTTTGCAATATTCAAAAATTTTAAATAATTATGTATCACTTCAATACACATAAGATAAAACTTAAGCCCTGGTTATCATATGATATATACATTTAAGATATACAATACATTTAAATATAGTGATACCAGGGGTTGAACCCAGAAGTATGCTACCACTGAACTACATCCCAAGTCTTTTTTATTTTTTATTTTGAGATAAGGTGCCAAGGCCTTGAACTTGTAACCCTCTCACCTCAGCCTACCAAGCAGCCCAGATTACAGGCATAAGCCACTACACAAGAACACTTTACCACAAATATTGAAAAAAGAAATAACAACAATAATAGAAAAGAAGACTTTAATTTTCACCAGAACACTCAGATTCTTTACAAATATCCTAACCTCTAAAACTATCACTGTAAATAAAAATGACAGACAAGAGCTTACCTTCAAAAATACTTCTATTTCCACATTATTTATAACCATAAAAAATTACTGGATGTACTTTTGCCAGGTAAATAGCAGAACAATTTATTAATACATATTATACTATAGAATTCTATGCAGACTTTAAAAAGAATAAGGTAAAAAGTTCTGGAGATGAACACTGGTAATGATGGCACAACAGTGTAAATGTACTTAATACTACTGACCTGCACACTTAAAAATAGCAATGGGCAAATTTCATGCTATATATTTTACCACAAAAACAAACAAAAGAGTAAGGTATCAAAAGATAACACTTATAGCTGCACCAAGGTGCTTATGATCAAACTGTTGAAACCGAAAGATTAAAAAAGAACAAAAAAAACTTTACTAACAGAGAAAATAACATATTACTTATATTACTATGGATATTCATCAGAAACCAGGGATGCCAAAAGGAAGTGGGAAAACATATTTAAAGTGCTTCAAGAAGCCGGGCGCGGTGGCGCACGCCTGTAATCCCAGCACTTTGGGAGGCTGAGGCAGGAGGATCGCGAGTTCAAAGCCAGCCTCAGCAATGGCGAGGCACTTAGCAACTCAGTGAGACCCTGTCTCTAAATAAAATACAATAAAGGTATGGGGATGTGACCCAGTGGTCAAGTGCCCCTGAGTTCAATCCCCAGTACCACAAAAAAAAAAAAAAAAAAAAAAAAAAAAAAAAAAAAAAGTGCTTCAAGAAAAGAACTGTCAACTGATAAATCTACATGCAATGAAAATACCTTTAGGAATAAACATGATGTACAGATATTCTCTGATGAAGTTAAACTGCAAGTATTTGTTGCCAGCAGATATGCTCTAAAAGAACTGCTAAGGAAGACACTAATTAAAAAGTAAAATGAGGGCTGGGATTGTGGCTCAGTGGTACAGCGTTCACCTAGCACATGCACCACCTGGGTTCAATCCTCAGTACCACGTAAGAATAAAGGCATTGTGTACAACTAAAGCAAATAAATAAATGTTATTTAAAAAAAAAAGTAAGGGACTGGGGTTGTGGCTCAGCGGCAGAGCGCTCGCCTCGCACGTGTGCGCGGCCCGGGTTCGATCCTCAGCACCACGTAAACATAAAATACATTGCATTGTGTACAACTAAAATAAATAAATAAATAAATATTAAAAAAAAAAAAAAAGTAAAATGATGTCAGAAGAAAATTTAGGACCCAAGAATGAAGAAAAGCAATAGAAATGTTAACTATCTAAATAAATATAACTAATAAATATAGACTATTTTATTCTTGAGTTCTTTACCCAATGACAGCTGAATATAAAAATAACATTATAGCTGGGTGTGGTGGCGCATCCCAGCACTTGGGAGGCTGAGGCAGGAGGATCTAGAGTTCAAAGCCAGCCTCAGCAATGGCAAGGCCCTTAGCAACTCAGTGAGACCCTGTCTCTAATAAAATACAAAAAAGGGCTGGAGATGTGGCCCAGTGGTCGAGTGCCCCTGAGTTCAATCCCCGGTACCAAAAAAAAAAAAAAAAAAAAAAAAAACACTATATAATGGTTTTTCAACATTTGTATATGTAATATGACATTAAAGGGGAGAGTAAAACAACCCTCCAAATTCACTAAATTTTACTTGAAGAGATATAATATTCATTCTGAGAAGTATCAAAATCTTACACACTATTTGACATTCTCAAAAACACAAAAATACAGTAACAGAGTAATAGAGAATACTACAATGGTTTACCAGTGGTTTAAGAATGAATGGAAGGGGCTGGGGTTTGTGGCTCTGTGGTAGAGTGCCTAGCATGTGCACGGCCCGGGTTCGATCCTCAGCACCACATAAAAATAAACATATTGTGTACAACTAAAGCAAATAATAAATAAATTAAAAAAAAAAAAAAAAAGAATGAATGGAAGCCCAAGATGATGTTTATGGTGGTATTCAGAAGAATCTATACACCTGTATTTAAAATTCATACACGGGGTCTGGGGTTGTGGCTCAGTGGTAAAGCGCTTGCATAGCACGTGTGAGGCCCTGGGTTCGATGCTCAGCACCACATGAAAATAAATAAAATAAAGGTATTGTGTCCAACTACAACTAAAAAATAAATATTAAAAAAAAAATCATAGAGGCTAAACATATAGGTGTGTTTATTAGCATGTGCAAGGCCCTGGTTTCAATCCCTAGCACCAAATTATTATTTATAATTCATATAACTATACAGCAAATATAAAAATTTAACATGCGGGGCTGGAGTTGTGGCTCAGCGGTAGAGCGCTCACCTAGCACGTGCGGGGCCCGGGTTCGAACCTCAGCACCACGTAAAAACGCATTGTGTACAACTAAAAGCAAATAAATAGATTTTTTTTTTTTTTAAATTAACATGCATTCATCTAAACAATATGGGTTGGGAAAGCACTTGCCTAGCATATGTGAAGCCCTGGGTTTGATCCCTAGCACTGGGTTAATTAATTAATTAATTAATTAAATGCATGAGCCAGGCATGATGACACACATCTATCATCTCAGCAATGCAGGAGGCTGAGGCAGGCCCACTGCAAGTTCAAAGCCAGCCTGAACAATTTAGTAACACCGTTGTCTCAAAATCACATTTAAAAAACCCTACTGGGGATGTAGCTCAGTGGCACAGCCCTTGTCTAGCATGCATGAAGCCCTGGGTTCAACTCCTAATACTGAAAAAAAGACCAAGAGAGAGAAAGATTGGTTTTAAATATATATATGCAAGATAAATTTAGGCATAATTATAAATAAATGCAGGATTTTATAATCTTTCTAACCATTTACAATAATGCTGACTTTATAATAAAAGTAAAATAGAATATTCACAATAACTGCAAAATACTTAAGTTTATTTAGAAGATGCCACTCAAATACAGTTCTCTCATAGAATTACTTGAAAATGAATAAATCAGAATAATACGTTGTAGGCTGGGGTTGTGGCTCAGCGGCAGAGCGCTTGCCTCGCACGTGCGCGGCCCGGGTTTGATCCTCAGCACCATGTAAACATAAATGCATTGCATTGTGTACAACTAAAGCAAATAAATAAATATTTTAAAAAAAAAGAATAATACGTTGTTTTGAGATCTCAAAGGATAAAGCAGTACATAGCTGGCCATCTGTCCCCCCAACCACCCAAAACATACTAACAAAACAACTATAAGGCTTTTTTTTAAGTTGATGATGGACCTTTGTTTGTTTGTTTGTTTATATGCAGGCTGAGGATGAAACCCACTGTGTCACACATGCTAGGCAAGCACTCTACCCCTGTGCTACAACCCCAGCCTAATTAAAAGGCTTTTGAAGAGTCAAATGAGCCAGTATAACCTACAAAATATGTGTAACTCCACTTCAGAACACATATAATCATTATACAGACATAAGTGATCATTACAAAGCCAACTCTCAGACTAAATTATTCCAGCTAATAAAATTTTCATTGCACAATTTCCTAAAATACACTACTTACAAAATAAACCTAAGATAATACCTGGCATAATTAAAAAAATAAATGTTTGTTGAATGAGTAATTCAAATATAAAGTTATTATAATTTAAGGAAAATGGACTCCTTCTTTTTTTTTTTTTTTTTTTTTTGTGGTACCGGGGATTTAACTCAGGGGTACTCGACCACTGGGTCACATCCCTAGCCCTTTTTTGTATTTTATTAGAGACAGGGTCTCACTGAGTTCCTAAGTGCCTCGCCATTGCTGAGGCTGGCTTTGAACTCGTGATCCTCCTGCCTCAGCCTCCCAAAGTGCTGGGATTACAGGCGTGCACCACCGCGCCCAGCTTCCTTCTTTATATTAATGAAAAAAGCTAAATTTACAAAGAATAAAGCTTATTAAAATACCAATTTTCATACAGATCCCCAAGCTTGTAAGATATATAACCAGGGCGTGATGGTGCATACCTGTAATCCCAGCGGCTCTGGAGGCTGAGGTAGGAGGATCCAGAGTTTAAAGCCAGCCTAAGCAAAAGCAAGGTGCTAAGCAACTCATTGAGACCCTGTCTCTAAATAAAATAAAAAAATAGGGCTGGGGATGAGTGCCCAAGTTCAATCCCCAGTACAAAAAGAGAGAGAGAGAGAGAGAACCAAAGACATTGATGACAAAAATATCTACAATGAGGTCACTTTGTTTCTTTCAGTTCTCTGATTCAGTGAGTGTGGAATCCATTATTTTGTCAGGAAGTTACATCTTTACTTGAGAACCTCTTTGAAACCCATCCACCATTTCTTCAAATTCACTTACCACTCTCACATTACACTATCTTCTGTTTCTGTCATTTTTCCTTTCTCAAACAAGGATGCCTGCTCTGATCCTTTAACCTACTGTGACATTAATTTGGTCTTAATGTTTTGCAGGAATATTCCAAAAACAACTACCTTTATCATTCATTCTTACCACACAAAAACTCATTATGAGTCTACAACTTTAAGAACAAACACTAAGCAGACAAGTCCAGGGAACCAGGACTCAATCACCAATTTTGCAACACAGGACCTAAAACTCTGAAAATCCTCCATAATTGGACTCTCAAGCACTTAAGATGTGACAGGTAGTTTGTATATACACTGTATTTGCATATGGCACTATATATCATTTGTGTGTCATACAGTATCTGCTCTAAACGTGCCTTAAGATTTAATAACACATGCACTTGTAGACACCCAGAAAGACAGCATTTAACAAATGAATAAATTCAGTTTCCCTAAGCAAACCATATCCATCTGGTGTCAGTCACATTTTTACCAAGTTGTGAAGATTTTCCCACTACATTCATACCTTGAAGGATTTCTAACCTGTGTTAACATTAAAAATACACACACAAAACACACACACGCACACACACACACACATATCATGTTTTTAATGACCCAAATGTACAATGTTTTGTTACCTACTTCATAATGTGGATTTCTGTACTCAAATTTAGTTAGTCTCTATCACTCTCACCACATACTATGAAAGAATGCCAAAGATGAATGGATTCTAAAGGTAATTTAATGCTAGCACAGATCTCTCATTTTAGAGATAAGGAAAAATAAATTACCCAAGGATTAAATGTGGTTAACATGCCGGCTTCAATCAGTTAGCCAACAGATATTTATTTAGTTGCCTGCTACATATTAAGCACAAACTGTTCCAGTCACTATGTTAAAACATCAGGAAATGAAACAAAATTCCTATACTTTTTGACAGGCTAGCAGGGAATACAGATATTAAAGAATAACAAAGTTAGAAGTATGCTATCATGGAAAAGAACAAAATGCTATGTTATTGAATAAGCAAAGAATTAACCTTGTTGGAAATTAAAGACATCTCTTAGAAGGATGTAAAAGTATTTGCTATAGTAAAAGGAAAGAGTTTTATTTAACAAAAGGATGGACATGAAAACTGAAAGAAGTCCACAACAATTAGACAAAATGGGATATAGGCATAAGAAACACAAGATAAAACTAATGATAATAATCAAGATAATCAGAGCCACACATGCCCAGTCTTGAATAGGTTTTGGACTTTATCATATGGTTGATGGCCAATTTTCTGGAAATTTGAAAAAAACTACATAACTGAGAAATCCAACTCACAATGACCTACATCAAGATGTAATTATTGCTGGGCGCGGTGGCACACACCTGTAATCCCAGCACTTTGGGAGGTTGAGACAGGAGGATCACGAGTTCAAAGCCAGCCTCAGCAATGGCGAGGCACTTAGCAACTCAGTGAGACCCTGTCTCTAAATAAAATACAAAAAAGGGCTGGGGATGTGGCCCAGTGGTTGAGTGCCCCTGAGTTCAATCCCCGGTACCACAAAAAAAAAAAAAAAAAAAAAAAAAAAAGATGTAATTATTGGATTCAAAAGAAAAAGAAAAAAATCCTCTGGATATACTGATGAAAAAGACCAATTCTTTGTAAGGTCAAAACGATTTCCATGAATCTTCCACAACAATGATTTGTGGGAGGAAAAAATAGGAGCAACAACATATTAATGAAATTCAAGTAAGAGACTTTATGCCTCTAGACCAAGTGACTTTCTAGTAACAGTAATTACACTGGTTTTTTTTTTTAATATTTATTTATTTTAGTTGTACACAATGCCTTTATTTATTTTTACATGGTGCTGAGGATCGAACCCGGGCTGCGCACGTGCTAGGCGAGCGCTCTACCGCTGAGCCACAATCCCAGCCCCTACATTGGGTTTTTTATGCTTAGTTCTTCTCTGTGTTCTGTTTCTTAATCTTTTGTTTCCTAAAATGATTGCTTGGAATTCAATTTCTATTCTTTTTCTTTTTATGCAAAATCAATTTTCCCAAACTTTTAGAAAGGCAGAATTGCTTAGGTTAGATGTTCCAGCTCCATAACTCTAAGACACCTACTGTGTTGTTTGCATAAAATTGTAAATTTAAGGGATGGGGTTGTGACCCAGTGGTAGAGCACTTGTGTAGCATATGGGAGGCACTGGGTTCAATTCTCAGCACCACATAAAATAAATAAAGATATGGTGTCCATCTACAGCTAAAAATATTTTTTTAATTGCAAATTTTTAAAAAATTTATCTACTCTTGAGATCTGGCTCTCTTTGTATTCTGCTTAATTTGGCTCTTTCCTATTAAGGGCTCCATTTAATCCTAAACTGGCCAATTTGGATTCTACAGTCATGCATTGTATAACAACTGAGACACACTCTGAGAAATGTACAAGCATCATAGTGTACCTACACAAAACTAGATGGTACAGGTACAGGTCATTCAACATGGTAATTTGACGTAATCAAGAGACACAGTAAACAAAAGATACATGAAGCTGCTGCCTGTGTAACACAACATACTGCTTTATTTTTTAACAATTTTCTATAACTTTTGTTTATACCTAGGAATAATTCTTTTTTTAAGTTATTTTTAGTTATAGATGCACACAATACCTTTATTTATTTATTATTTTATGTGGTGCTGAGGATCAAATACAGTGCCTCACACATGCTAGGCAAGTGCTCTACCACTGAGCCACAACCCCAGCCCTACGAGTAATTCTTAATACTAAAAAGTGTGGCTCAGTGGTAAAGCACTTGCCTGGCACAGGTGAGGCACTGGGTTTGATCCTCAGCACCACACAAAAACAAAATAAAGATATTGTATCCACCTATAACTAAAAAATAAATATTAAAAAAAGGAAATAAGTACTTGTTTAAAATAAATAAAACAAAAGTACCGTGTCCACCTACACCTAAAAAAAAGTATACCACAGAAATACATAAACCAGTAACATAGTTGTATACTACCATAATGAAGTATTATCATCATTGTATTGCTATATTTTTATGTACGTGCTACATTTACAGCATGTAACTGTGGCTTAGGATTGTTTACATCAACACTACCACAAACAACTGTAAGTAATGGTACAACTCTATGATAGCTGCAACATCACCATGAGATAAAAATTGTCTAACTCTATTATAATCTTACAGGACTACTTTCATATATGTCTTGTTACTGACTGAAACATTATGCAGCACATGACTATTTCTAGCAATTTATTCCCAGTATGGGACTTCATTCTGTTAGAAATTTTGCTTGAATTTTACCTCTATGTATAAGAAAGTTGTGGAGTATTGTTTTGGGGGTTTTTTGGTGGTGTTTTTTTTTTTTTTTTTTTTTTTTTAATTCTGAGTTGTAGATGGACACAATACTTTTATTTTATGCAGTGCTGAGGATTGAACCCAGTGCCTCACAGTTTCGAGGCAAACACTCCACCTCTAAGCCACAACCCCAGGCCCTGAAGTATATTTTTTTAAGTTCCATAAAAACCCATTGCTACATTCTTCTTCTTGCATGGCAATTGATAACATGTGAGTAGCATAGCTACTGACGGTTGGCTTTTACTTTCTTAAATCTTGAGGTTCATAGACATACTTTGCCACCTAATTTTATTATAGTTTTTTTTGTTTGTTTGTTTGGGTTTTTTTTTGGTACCAGGGATTGAACTCAGGGGCACTCGACCACTGGGCCACAACCCCAGCCCTTTTTTGTATTTTATTTAGAGACAGGGTCTCACTGAGTTGCTAAGTGCCTCGCCATTGCTGAGGCTGGCTTTGAACTCGCGATCCTCCTGCCTCAGCCTCCCAAAGTGCTGAGATTACAGGCGTGCGCCACCCACGCGCCCGGCTTATTATAGTTTTTGTCTGGACTTTTTTGTTTTGTTTTGTTTTGCTATCCTAGTCGTTCTTTTGTTATAATCCCAAAATTCCCAACACATATTTTTAGAGAAAGAAACCTTCCTGCTTTCCCTGATTATAAAAATATTCCTATGGTTTTAAAAATTTAGACGTCAGTTACCCAAAATCTTTACTTCCAAAAATGTGGATTATATGCTTTGAACTCTTTTTTTTTAATATTTTTTATTTGAACTATTTTTAATACACATTATCTTTACTTTATAAAATTGAGACATTAAGCCAGGCGCGGTGGCGCACGCCTGTAATCCCAGCACTTTGGGAGGCTGAGGCAGGAGAATCGCAAGTTCAAAGCCAGCCTCAGCAATGGCGAGGCACTTAGCAACTCATTGAGACCCTGTCTCTAATAAAAACACAAAAAAGGGCTGGGGATGTGGCCCAGTGGTCGAGTGCCCCTGAGTTCAATCCCCGGTACCAAAAAAAAAAAAAAAAAAAAAATTGAGACATTAGATGTTTTAAATTAGCACATAGTAGACACTTTTGTTATCAATTATCATGGATCGGCCTTATTTGTTCTATCAGCTGCATTATTCTTACTGCATTACATGAATATAGTTTTTTATTTATTATTGCTACCCTTCACTCACATTTTTATTAAGGGCTATAGATATCATTGCTGTAGATATCTCTTGATACTTGTGAGAGAAATGTCTAGAGGAGCAATAGTTGGATCAAAGGGTATCAATACTTTTTTTTTTTTTTTTTTTTTAGTTGTAGATGGACACAATACCTTTATTTTATTTATGTGGTGCTAAGGATCCAACCCAGGGCCTCACACATGCGAGACCAGTGCTCTACCACTGAGCCATAGCCCCTCCATACTTAAAAAAAAAATTTTTTTTAATATTTATTTATTTGTTCTAGTTGTACACAATGCCTTTATTTTTACGTGGTGCTGAGGATTGAACCCAGGCTGCGCATGTGCTAGGCAAGTGCTCTACCACTGAGCCACAACCCCAGCCCCCATACTTAAAATTTTAAGGAATTATTTGCCACATTTTAAGTTGTACTTACATTCTTATTGCATATGAGTGCTCATTTTTCTACACCCTCAATAACATTATCAATATTGTTTCATTTTCACTAATCTGAAACTTGCAAAACAGTTCTATTCTGACTGGTTTTATGGTCATTTCCAATCTCAATCACTATTCCTTCACTACAAGAGCAGTATGAACTACTTCTAGAGAATTCCATGGTAAAATTTCTGTAAAGCAGATATTCCCAACTGGTGTGATATAAAACATTAAAGATTTGTTGTGAGAGAATGTTTGTAAATTTAAGGACTGGTGTGATTACTCCAAGCTCTTACTTGACAGAGCTCAAACTGCAATCCCCGTATCAACAATTTTTGAACATTTCATCCATCAATCAATACAGAGAATGGGCATTTATTTTTTAAATATTTTTTTAGTTGTAGATGGACACAATATCTTTACTTTTATTTATTTTTATGTGGTGCTGAGGATCAAACCCAGGGCCTCATGCGTGCGAGGCAAGCGCTCTACCACTGAGCTACAACACCAGCCCAAGAATGGGTATCTTTTTTTTTTTTTTTTTTTTTAATATTTATTTGCCTTAGTTGTACACAATGCGTTTATTTGTACGTGGTGCTGAGGACTGAACCCGGGCCGTGCACGTGCTAGGTGAGCGTTCTACTGCTGAGCCACAATCCCAGCCCAAGAATGGGTATCTTAATATTAAATCTTTTTGATCTATTACCATGGTATCCCTATCTACTTCTTTAGGTCTTATTTCTCCAAGCTTTGGCTTATAATTTTTGGTGTACAGATCTTATAAAAAATCTTTTGTATATTGTTCTATGCTTTTGATTGTTAAAGCATTTTGTCAATTGTTTGTTGTTGGTACATGAACATTTAATTGGATTTCTGTACTTTGATCTTCTACCTGCAACCTTGAAAAATTCATTAATTTTATAAACATTATGGAGATTACTCATGACTGTCTTAAAAACAATTACATTATTTAAGAATAAAGATTGTTTCACATCTTCCTGGTTACTGTGACTTATTTCTTTTTTTTGCTTTACTGAATTGGCTATATCCTTCAATAAAATATTAATGGGAATAGCAAAAACAGACATCCATGCCTTATTTCCAGTATTAGGGCATAAGCATTCGTTTTTCAACATTAATTATTAATTACCTGTAAGATTTTCATAGATGCCCTCTCTCAAGATTGAGGAAATTCCCTTCTATTACTGGTTTGATTAGTCTTCCAATTTAGTTTGACTTTCTATGTCCGAAGGCTCAGAGATGAGGATGGCCAGGCTGGGTTCATCTCCACATATAGTGTCAGTTCCTTCTAATTCCGTCAAATGCTTTCTCTACATCTCTAACAATCACATTCCTTTTGCGTGTGTGTCTGTAACAGAGATTGAGCACAGAAGCACTTAACCACTGAGCCACAACCCCAGCCACAACCACAGCCCTTTTTTTGAGACAGGGGTCTTGCTAAGTTGCTTAGGGCCTTGCTAAATTGCTGAGGCTGGCTTTGCACTCCAGATCTTCTGGTCTCAACCTAAGCTGCTGGGATTCCAGGTGTGTGCCACCACACCCAGTTTCTTAATTTTTAGTATGTTTGTTTTGTTTTGGTACCAGGGATTGAACTCAGGTGCACTCAACCACTGAGCCACATCCCCAGTCCTTTATGTATTTTATTAGAGACAGGGTCTCACTGAGTTGCTAAGTGCCTCAGCATTGCTGAGGCTGGCTTTGAACTCTTGATCCTCCTGCCTCATACCCCCAAGTGCTGGGATTACAGGCATGCACCACTGTGCCCAGCTAGTATGTTTGTTTTTTTCAATGTTAAATCAACCTTATACTTATGTAATAAGTCCCATAAGACCATGATCAATATTTTATATGCTATTGGATTCAATTTGTAACTTTTTTTTTTGTGGTACCGGGGATTGAACCCAGGGGCACTCGACCACTGGGCCGCATCCCCAGCCCTTTTTTGTATTTTATTTAGAGACAGGATCTCACTGAGTTGCTAGGTGCCTCACCGTTGCTGAGGCTGGCTTTGAACTCGCGATCCTCCTGCCTCAGCCTCCCAAGTGCTGGGATTACAGGCGTGCGCCACCGTGCCCGGCTTCAATTTGTAACATTTTTAAAATATTTATTTATTTGCTTTAGTTGTACACAATGCATTTATGTTTACGTGGTGCTGAGGATCGAACCCGGGCCACGCACGTGCGAGGCGAGCGTTCTACTGCTGAGCTACAATCCCAGCTCCACAATTTGTAACATTTTGATAAAAATTTTTGTATATATGTTCATGAGCAATACTGATCAGCACTTTTCTTGACTACTGTCATCTTGTTTTGGTTTAGGAATAATGCTAATCTTATAAACTGAGCTGGAAAACATTCCTTCCTCATAATTTCTAAATAAGTTTGAGTAAGATCACTATTATCTTTCTTAAAGTTTGCATAGTTTCACTGGTATAGCCAACTAGGCTTAAATCTTCTTTGTGAGAAGATTTAACTAATCATTTCAATTTCTAGTTTTGTTTTGTTTTGATATTGCCCAGGCTAGTCTCAAACTCCTAGACTCAAGAGATCTTCCTGGGGCTGGGGTTGTGGCTCAGCGGTAGAGCGCTTGCCTAGCACGTGCGCGGCCCGGGTTCGATCCTCAGCACCACGTACAAATAAACGCATTGTGTACAACTAAAGCAAATAAATAAATATTTTTAAAAAAAAAGAGATCTTCCTGCCTCAATAAGTGCTGGATCACAGGCATGTGCCACTGTGCCAAGCTATCCATTTGAATTCTTTAAATAATGCAGGATTTTCTAATCTTTTTTTCTTGTTTTATTTTTGGTAATTTGAATCTGTTAAGGCACAATGTATTTCATCTTAAGTAGTTGAATTTATTGGCCTAAAGTTGTTCATAATATTCCCTTATTATCCTTTTAATACCTGTTTGTAGTGGTATTCACATTTTCATTCCTGATATTGGCAACGTACAACTTTATTTTTTCTTTCATCAGTCTAGCTAAAGGTTTTTCATTTATATTGATCTTCTAATAGAACTAGCTTCGGGGATCACTGATTTTTATACTGTTTTCATTTTCTATTTATTTGATTTCTGCTTATATCTATTATTTTTCCTTCACTTCTTTTCATTTGCTTTCTTTCTTTGTTTGTTTAGCTTTTTATTTTTTCTGCACAGTACTGTTGTTTGAACACAAGGCATACGCTAGGCAAGCACTCTACCACTTAACTACATCCTCAGCCCTTTTCATTTTTCACTTTGAGATAGAATCTCACCAAGTTGCCCAAGCTAGCCTCAAACTTGTGATCCTCCTGCCTCAGCCTCATGGGTAGCTGAGATTACAGGTGTCTACCACCACACCTGGCCTCTAACAACTGACAAAACTATACATCTAGTAAACACAATTGGAGATTTTGATTATCCCTTAAATTCTTTCACACTTTTTGGGCTGGGGTTGCGGCTCAGTGGTAGAGCGCTTACCTAGCATGCGTGACACACTGGGTTCAATCCCTGGCACCACATAAAATAAAACAAAATAAAGGTATTGCGTCCATCTACAACTAATAAATAAATAAATAAATTCTTTTAAAGTTTTTGCTTCACATATTTTGAAGCTGTAATAAGTGCCCCACACTTAAAATTATGTGTTGTTCATGACGATATTAAATGATTCCATACTTATTATACTCTTTAAGTTTACTTCATTGGACATTAATATTCAGGCATAACATGTAGATATTATGGGTGTGATTCCAGACCACTTCAACAAATTGAATCATGTGATTTTCTTTTTGTTGTTCCCCAGTGCATATAAGTTATCTTTGGATTATAATCTATTAAGTATGCAGTCTACATTATGTCTAAAAGAATATAAATGTACCTTAATTTAAAAATAAAATATTGCTTTAAAAATAGCATATGCTAACAATCTGAGCCTTCAGGAGTTGTAATCTATTGCTGGTGGACAGCCTTGCCTTGATGTTGCTGGCTACTGAGGGATCAGGATGGTGGTTGCATAACTTTGCAGTGTCTGTGGCAATTTCTTAAAATAAGGAAACAATGAAGTCTGCCACATGGATTAATTGTTCCTTTCATAAGTCTTCTCTGTAGCATGTAATGATCTTCAACAGCATTTTGCCCACAGAACTTCTTAAAAAATCAAAGTCAATCTTCTCAAATCCTGCCACTGTTACATATCAACTAAGTTTGTGGTATATTCTACACCCTTTGTTTTCATTTTCAACAAAGTTCACAACATCTTCAGGACATGATGATTCCATTTCTAGAAACTACTTTCTTTGTTCATCCCTAAGAAGCAATTATTTTTTTTAAATATTTATTTATTTGTTTTAGTTGTATACAATGCCTTTATTTTTACATGGTACTGAGGATCGAACCCGGGCAGCGCACATGCTAAGTAAGCACTCTACCGCTGAGCCACAACCCAGCACCAAGAAGCAGTTCTTTATCCATTAAAATTTTATCATGAGGGGCTGGGGTTGTGGCTCAGCGGTAGAGCGCTGGCCTAACACGTGCGCAGCCCCGGTTCGAACCTCAGCACCACGTAAAAACGCATTGTGTACAACTAAAAACAAATAAATAAATATTTTTTTTAAAAAAGTCCATTGACAACTAAAAAATATTTTTTAAAAAATTTTTTAACATGAGATTACAGCACTGCAGTCACATCATCAAGCTCCACTTCAAATCCTAGTTGTGTTATTTCCACCATAAGTGCAGTGAAGTCTTGAACCCCTCAAAGTCATCCATGAGAGTTGGAATAAAGTTCTCCCCAAGTTTTTGTTGATGCTGAAATTTTTACCTCATCCATGAATAATAAATGTTCTCTGGGGGGACCGGTTCTGAGGATTAAACTCAGGGGCATTTGACCACTGAGCCACATCCCCAGCCCTATTTTGTATTTTATTTAGAGACAGGATCTCACTCAGTTGCTTAGCAGTGGCTTTTGCTGAGGATGGCTCTGAAGTAGCAATCCCCCTGCCTCAGTCTCTGGAGCTACTGGAATTAGAGGCATGAGCTACTGCGCTTGGCAACACATGTTCTTAAAAATGGCTTCTAATGGTGAATCCTTTCCAGGAAGTTTTCAATTTACCATGCCCCGATCTGTCAGAGGAATTTATCTATGGCAGCTAGTACCTTACAAAATGTATTTCTTAAATAATATAACTTGAAAGTTGAAATTACTCCTTGATCCTTGGGCTGCAGAATGGATGTTCTGTTAGTAGGGAAAATACAACATGAAAACACATTGTACATTCTCCATCAGAGATCTTAGGTGACCAGGTGTACTGTTAATTAGCAGTAATATTTTGAAAAGAATCTTTTTTTTTTTCCCCCCCTAAGGAATAGGTCTCAACAGTTGGCTTAAAATGGTCAGTAAACTATGTTGTAAATGTATTGTCATCTAGGCTTTGTTGTTCCATTTGTAGAGCACAGGCAGAGCAGATTCAGTGTAATTCTTAAGGGCCCTGAGGCTTTTCAGAATAGTAAATGAGCGTTGGCTTCAACTGCATTAATCTCCAACAAGAAAGTAAACATGCCCTCTGAAGCCTTAGCCAGGCAATAATTTCTCTCTAGCTATGAAAGTCCTACATGTCTTCTTCTTCCAAAATAAGGCTGTTCCATCTATATAGAGAATCTTTTGTTTAGTATGGTCACCTTCATCAATAATTTTAACAAGATCTTCTGCAAAATTTGCTGCATGCTTCTACATCAGCACTAATTCAACCTACAATGTCATGTTATGGAAATGGCTTATGAATCAACCTCTGTTGGATTCAAACTTTTCTTCTGCAGCTTCCTTACCTCTCAACCTTCCTAGAACTCAAAACTGAAGAGAGTTAGGGCCTTGTTCTGGATTAGGCTTGACTTGAAGGAATGTTGTGGCTGGTTTGATCATCTTTCCAGACTACTAAAACTTTCTCCAAATCAACAATAAGGTGTTTTTGTTTTTGTATCATTCATGTATTCACATGTTTTCTTTTCCCCAATGCTGGGGATCTAAACCAGGGCCTCATGCATTCTAGGAAGGCAAGAAATCTACTCCTGAGCTATATCCCCAGTAGTGGAGTAGCACTTTGAATTCACTTCAATTTTTCTTTGCATTCATAGCTTGGCTAACTATTTGGCACAAGAGGCCTTCCTTCCTCCTCTTATCTTTCCTCACTAAGCTTAGCCATTTTCAGCTTATGATTTAAAATGAAGGAGACATCAGACTCTTCCTTTCATTTAAACACTTAGAGGCCATTATAGGGTTAACTGTCCTAATTTCAATAGTGTTATCTCAAGAAATGGGGAGGAGGGAGCTAGTCAGGGGAATAGTCAGAACACAAACATTTACTGCTTAAATCTTCCATCATATGTGAGTGCAGGCTGTGGTGCCTCCAAACAATTGCAATAATAACATCAAAGACCACCAATCACAGTTTGCCTAGCAGATTTAATAAAGAAAAAAGTGAAATATTTTGAGAATTACCAATATGTGACACAGGGATAGGAAAAGTGGCCCCAATAGACTTGCTTGACCTAGAGATGCCACAAAACTTCTATCTGTAAAAATACAGTAAAACAAGGGATTCCTAAAGCCAGGTGTAGCACCAAATACCTGTAGTCTCAGCTACCCAGGAGGCTAAGGCAGGAGGAAGATCACTTGAGCGGAGGAGTGTGTGTGAGGCCAGTCTGTGTAACACAGTAATCTAGACCTTATCTCGAAAAGTAGAAATAATAATAAAATAAAAACAAGGCAAGCCTGTAAAAAAGTATCAACATGTGAGAACAACTTGAATGTTGTTCTCACTAACCAATACTGAGAAATTTTCTACACCAGGTTTTGGCAAATATTTTCTACAAAATACCAGATAGTAAATATTTTTCAGGTTTTGTGGTCTACATAAGCATCTGCTGAATATTGTTCGTTTACCTCCTCTTCGTTAAAAATGCAAAAGCTATTTTTAACTTATGGGTAATACAAAAACAGGCCACAGACTAGATCTGGCCAGTAGGTCAGTTTGCAGATCCCTATTCTAGAGAATAAGCTTCAGAAAACAAAGAGGAATGAAACAGTCATCATGAAATAGCATAAGACTGGCACATGCCTGTAAACCCAGTAACTTAGGAGGCTGAGACAGGAGGATCTCTAGTTCAAAGCCAGCCTCAGGAACCTAGGGAGGCCCTGAGCAACTTAGTAAAACCCTGTCTCAAAATAAACAATAAAAAGGGCTAGGAGCCAGGCGAGGTGGCACACGCCTGTAATCCCAGCACTTGGGAGGCTGAGGCAGGAGGATCGCGAGTTCAAAGCCAGCCTCAGCAATGGCGAGGCACTTAGCAACTCAGTGAGACCCTGTCTCTAAATAAAATACAAAAAAGGGCTGGGGATATGGCCCAGTGGTCGAGTGCCCCTGACTTCAATCCCCGGTACCAATAAATAAATTTTAAAAAGGGCTAGGGATGTGTCTCAGTTGTTAAATGCCTCTGGATTCAATCCCTGGAGGAAAAAAGGAAGGGAAGGAGGGAGGGAGGGAATGAAAAGGAAGGGATGAGAAGGGAAAGAAGGAAAGAGAAGGGAGGGGAAGGGATGGAAATGGAGAAAGTAAGAGAGAGAAAGAAAAGAATACTTACGCTTAATTATAATGCACTAGTAAAAAAAAATTTTTTAAAGTAACATAAGACTGGATTTAAATTTAAGACAAATTTCTGTCTTAAACAACTAAAAGGTCAGACAAAGTTGACCTTTGAGAGAAGAGACACAAATAAGGCAAGTCCTATGACTACCCCAAGGTACTGCCTGGAAAGAGTTTTCAGGCCACAGATCAGTCAGGGAAAACAAAAAACCTGCCCCCACCAATCTCAATGAGTTGAAGAGATAAGGTTCATAGTTAGCAGATTCACAGGGCAGAATACTGAAAATGAGACATAGACTGAGAGAGACCTATCTCCAAACATCTACAGAGGATTCTCCTCTGGTTTTTAGCTAAGTAGTGAACTACACACATAAGAGAAGAAACTGTGGAGGCCCACAGAACAACCACCATAAAGAAACAAGCTGAACAATTCCTAGAGCTTACAAGGGGCCTGAAATAGTTCGTGTTCCCACCCTCAGAAAGAAAAGATGAGCCAGGCACACTGGCACTCCTCTGAAAACCTAGTGACTAAGGAGGCTGAAGCAAGAGGATCACAAGTCTGAGGTCAGATTTAGAGACATCAAACAACATAGAGAGACCCTGCCTCAAAATAAATTTAAAAGGGGTGGGATGATATAGTTCAGTGGTAAAACACACCTCTAGATTAAATCTCCAGTATCTCTCTCTCTCTCTCTCTCTCTCTCTCTCTCTCTCTCTCTCTCTCACACACACACACACACACACACAGAAGAAGAAGAAGGAGGAGGAGGAGGAGGAGGAGGAGGAAAAGACCTTCATCAATCATATGGGGCATAAAATAGAACATTCTGGCACCACCTAGCAAAGCTTAAAAAGTAAATCTCAAAGGAATCATCAAACTGTTTCTAGTAACTTAAAACTGTATCCCAGAACACAGCTCAGAGTTATTTAGAGGAATTCAAAAACAGCCAGCACTGAACAAAGTGCCGTATCTAGAATTCAATCAAAAACTTCCAAACAGGGTTGGGTTTGTGGCTCAGTAATAGAGTGCTTGCCTGGCATGAGTGAGGCACTGGGTTCAATTCTGAGCACAACGTATAAATAAAAATAAATAAATAAAGGTAGATCAACAACTAAAAAAAAATTTTTTTTTAGAGAAAAAGCTACCACACAAAGAAGAACAAAAAAAAGCCAACTCATAAGGGGAAAAATTAATCAACAGAAAAAGATCCTGAGTAATACAGATGGCTAGTAAAAGAAGTCATTAAAAGAGCTACCATAAATATATTCCACATATTTAAGAAGGTAGAGGCAAAACATGAACAAACTAAGGAGACATGCAGAAGGTATAAAAAGAACCCAAATTCAACTCTAGAGATGAAAACCCAGTGTCTGAAATTAAAATTACACTGAAGGGAATTAGATTATATATACTGCAGAAGATTAGTAAATTAGCACAAAGAAACTACCAACAATAAAAAGAGATATAAGAGGAGCCGGGCGCAGTGGCGCACGCCTGTAATCCCAGCACTTGGGAGGCTGAGACAGGAGGATCACGAGTTCAAAGCCAGCCTCAGCAATGGTGAGGCACTTAGCAACTCAGTGAGACCCTGTCTCTAATAAAATACAAAAAAAAAAAAAAAAGGGCTGTGGATGTGGCCCAGTGGTCGAGTGACCCTGAGTTCAATCCCTGGTACCAAAAAAAAAGAGAGAGAGATATAAGACTACAGAAAATGAACAGAGATATTAGTGAACTGTGGACCTACATTGAGTGACATAACTTACATGTAACTAGAATCAACAAACATGGTTGAGGGAAGGAAGACAAAAATTTTTTAAAAATATAATGGCTAGGGGCTGGAGTTGTGGCTCAGTGACAGAGTGCTTGCTTTGTACATGTGAGGCACTAGGTTTGATCCTCAGCACCACATAAAAATAAATAAACAAAGACATTGTGTCCATGTATAACTAAAAAATATTTAAAAATATATATATATATAATGGCTAAAACTTCCAATATGATGAAAACTCTATACCCATAGAACCAAGATGTTCAATAAACCCTAAAAAAAAGTCTGAAGTAAACTATACCAAAGCATAATCAAATTACTGAAAATAAGTGGTAAATTCTTAAATGCAATCGGGGGGGGGGGGGGGGGGGGGATGACAGCCAGAGAAAGAACAGTGGAAATAAAGCAAGCTTAAAAAGATATATAAGCAACATCTTTAATGTACTGAAAGAGGTGGGGGGCTGTTGCTCAGTGGTAGAGCACTAGCTTGGCATGAGTAGTATGGTTCAATCCCCAGTACCATAAGGAAAAAAAGAAAAAGGAAAAGTCATTTAAGTACTGAGAAAAGGAGGAAATATCCTAGAATTCTAAATCAAGCAAAAGTTTTTTTCAAAATTGAAGGCAAAATTGTTTTTCAGATTTACAAATTTGAAAGAATTCATTACCAGCAGACCAATACTGCAAGAAGTGTTAAAGGAAAATGACAGCAAATGGAAATCAGGGTAAACCCTAAGGAATGAAGAATATGACAATACAAATATGTGAGTGCTGGGTTCTGGAGTTGTGGCTCAGTGGTAGAGTGCTTGCCTCGCATGTGTAAGATACTAGGTTCAATCATCAAGACCACATAAAAATATACTGTGTCCATCTACAACTAAAAAAATATTTAAAATAACAAAAAAATTTTTAAAATTATGTGAGTGAACCAGTTATACATGGATTTTCTCTCAATTCCATACCCTCTCTCTGGCCTACCTCCTATAATAAAGCTGGTTCCTATAAACATTTCTTCTTTGCCAGCTGTAATGATGTTAAGTGTTAACCTTTGTCACTAAATGGCACTGGAAGATTACTCCAGAAAGAAGAACCTTCTCTTCCCATTATATTGTGCTCTAGCATTCTTGCTTTAAACGGTTGTGGTGTATAGGATTCCAAATGGCCCTCCCAAGAACCAACTCCCTAGCAAATCTCAGCCACACAAAGGTAGTTTCCTGGTAAGTTCTGTCAGCATCCCAGAAAGCAGCTTCCCTGCAAGTTTCAGCAGCACTCCTACACTAAGGAGCCTTCCTAGAAAGTTCTGCTAGTGCCCCAAGTGGTTTCTGAGCCAGATTTAATAAGGGGGCTTCCTAAAGACTTTTGCTGGCACCCCAGAGGGAGGTTTCATGCTTGCCAGCAGCACCTCAAACTTCTCCAGCACCCAGTGAACCACAACTTCTCTCCACCAAGAGCTGCTTCTCTGCCTTAAGGCTAGGGGGACCAGGCATCAACCTCATTTGTTCCATCCTTGCTACTCTGCCTCATTTCTATACTTTTAATCTGCCCAATACCTTATTCTGAAAATAGCCATTTCTTTCTGGTATTTCTCATTTTATAATGTAGTAATTTTTTCAGTGTAGTCAAGTCTATCATTCTTTTGAATGACAATCAGTTTGTTTGAATGTTTATGCTTGAAAAGGTAAGTCTCCATCCCAAAACAGTAACTTTCCACTTTCTTCGGATATTTCAATAGTTTCATTTTCTAATATGCATATACTGAATCCCTCTAGAATATGTTTTGTTATTTGGATGAGAGAAACATTCATTCATTTTTTTCCAAAAAGACCAGCAGACTATCCAAAACCATTTAATAAATAATCTGTACACCATATTCCTAAACATACATAAATGTTAATTCATTTTTAATAATTTACCTAAATATTTCCATGCTAGCACCATGTTCAAGGTCCACAACAAGATTCATAATCTCCTACTCCCTCTATCACCATTATTCTCCTAATTTAAAACAATCTTGCCTATGTTTCAAATATTTCTAATTCCCTATCAACTTGTTTCCCTAAATTCTTTTTTTTTTTTTTTTTAATATTTACTTATTTGCTTTTAGTTGTACACAATGCGTTTTTTTTATAATACGTGGTGCCGAGAATCAAATCCGGGCCACACACATGCTAGGCAAGCGCTCTACCGCTGAGCCACAACCCCAGCCCCTTGTTTCCCTAAATTCTGTCTTCCTCACCAACAAAAAGATTTTTTTTAAATTTTCACTGGGATATTTACTGAAGTAATAATATTAATTTTATAAAATACATATTTTTGTAATACTTAGTTTTCCAATCCAGGAACATTGTATATCACTCATGTTTTTCCAAGTCCTAGAATTATAAATTCTATGAAAAATCAAGGAAAGAACACATAAAAAAAAAAAAAAAAAAAAAACTAGTTTCTAAGACATACTGGAATTCAAGTACTTCTGGAATCGTCACAGCCAATTTCAATAGAACAACAAGGATTGAAAGAATAACTGGAAGACACATTTTGATTTTTTCTTTTTCTTTTTTTTTTTTTAATTCTTCAGGCAGTGCTTAAAACCAAACCCATGGCCTCAGGGATGCTAGGCAAGTGCTCTACCATGAGCCATATCCCCAACCCTGACATTTGTTATGACAGACAAAGCTACACTGACAAAGCACTACCACCCAAAGACCCTAATCTATATTAGTATTTACTCTTGGTTGTTACACTTAATGTATGAGTTTAGACAAATATATATTGAGATACATAGTTTTACTTTCCAATATAATTTTATTATTTATTTATTTTTTTGTGTAGTACCGAGGATCGAAATCAGGGCCTCACTTATACTAGGCAAGCACTCCACTACTGAGCCATATCCTCAGCCCAAAATTTTGATTCTTAAATAATTCAAGTGTTTTACACAGAATGGAAGGCAAGAAAATAGGAAACACTCATTCCTACTTCCTAGCTTCCACAAAACTATCTTTAACACATCTAATAAAGGATTTGTATTCAAAATATGTAAAGAACTCTCAAAACACAAAATAAGAAAGCAGACGTTACCCAATAACCAACTCCTAAATAACTACTCAAGGAAAAGAGGAGTTTATACAAGAGACTATAAAACAAGAAATTCTGGGGCTTGGAGTGTAGCTCAGTGATATAGTGCTTACCTAGCATGCATAAAGCCCTGGGTTTAAAACCTACCACAGCAAGAAAAAGAAAAAAAGAAATTCAGCCTATTTTTTCCATTAAAAAGAAAACATTATGGGGCTGGGGTTCTGGCTCAGTGGTAGAGCGCTCACCTAGCATGTGTGGGGCACTGGGTTCGATCCACAGCACCACATTAAAAAAAAAAAAAAAAAAAAAAAAAGTAAACAAAGTAAATGTATTATGTTCATCTACAACTTAAAAAAAAAACAAGAAGAAAACATTACTAAAGCTATTACTCAGTATCTCCTACTGAAGAATCACATCTTAAATTATTTTAGAATCAATGTTAAATAAAGCGTGAATTTTTTTTTAAATGTGGAAAGAGAATCAGTGTTAGAAAATGCTTCTTGGCAGATACGGCAATATTTTCTACATCTGATAATGGAACATACTTAACTAATCATATTCTCTGACCAGTCACAACATTAAAATTATCTGTATTTTCCTTTCTCATGGTCCTTATTTCTTTTATTCTTGAATGTCTTTTTGTGAACTACCTCAAATTTGAACAAATATCCATAAAGAAATTAGATTAAACATAGTAAATTTTTTCCTTTTACAAATTCCTTGGTAGCAATAAAACTCCTTTTTCCCTTTTTGTATACTTTGCTTTAAATTAAAAAAAAAAAAAAATCAGTAAACTGTTAAAAGAAGTATATTCTTGTTTAAAATACAGGGGGTTTAATGGTACAGAATAGAGGACACAGAGACAAACCCACATAATTACAGTTATCTTATATTAGACAAAGGCGCCAAAAACATACATTGGAGAAAATACAGCCTCTTCAACAAATGGTGCAGGGAAAACTGGAAATACATATGCAACAAAAATGAAATTAAGTCCTTATTTCTCGCCATGCACAAAACTCAACTCATAGTGGATCAAGGACCTAGGATTTAAATGAGAGACCCTACACCTAATGGAAGAAAAAATAGGCCCAAATCTCCATCATGTCGGATTAGGCCCTGACCTCCTTAATAAGACTCCTATGTCGCAAGAAAAATCAAGAATCAATAAATGAGATCGATTCAAAATAAAAAGCTTCTTCTCAGTACAACAAACAATCAAATGAAGAGAGAACCTATGAATGGGAGCAAATTTGTACCACATACATCAGATACAGCACTAATTATCTAGGATATATAAAGAACTCAAAAATCTAACACCAGGGGCTGGGATTGTGGCTCAGCAGCAGAGCGCTTGCCTCGCACGTGTGCGCGGCCCGGGTTTGATCCTCAGCACCACGTAAACATAAATGCATTGCATTGTGTACAACTAAAGTAAATAAATATTAAAAAGAAAAATCTAACACCAAAAAAACAAATAACCCAATCAGTAAATGGGCCAAGAAACTGAAAAGACACTTCTCAGAAGATGACATACAATCAGTCAACAAATATATTTTAAAAATTCAACTTCTCTAGTAATTAGAGAAACACAAATCAAAACCACTCTGAGATTTCATCTCACTCCAGTCAAAATGACAGCTATTAAGAATACAAACAAGGGCCGGGCGCGGTGGCGCACGCCTGTAATCCTAGCACTTGGGAGGCTGAGGCAGGAGGATCGCGAGTTCAAAGCCAGCCTCAGCAATGGCGAGGCACTTAGCAACTCAGTGAGACCCTGTCTCTAAATAAAATACAAAAAAAAAGGTCTGGGGATGTGGCCCTGTGGTCGAGTGCCCCTGAGTTCAATCCCTGGTACCAAAAAAAAAAAAAAAAAAAAAGAATACAAACAAGGGCTGGAGACATAGCTCAGTTGGTAGAGTGTTTGTCTCACATGCACAAGGCCCTGGGTTCAATCTCTAGAACCAAAAAAAAAAAGAATAGAAACAACAATAAGTGTTGGAAAGGATGTGGGGGGGAAAGGCACACTCATACATTGCTGATGAGACTGCAAATTGGTGCAGCCAACATGGAAAGCTGTATGGAGATAGCTTGGAAAACTGATACTGGAACCACCATTTGATCCAGCTATCCTACTCCTTGGTCTATACTGAAAGGACTTCAAAACACCATACTACAGTGATGCAGCCACATCAATGTTTACAGCAGCGCAATTCACAATAGCTAAATTGTGGAACCAACCTAAATACCCTTAAGTAGATGTATGGATGAAGAAAATGTGGTATATATCCACAATGGAATATTACTCAGCATTAAAAGGGAATAAAATCATGACATTTGCAGGCAAATGGATGGAATTGGAGAATGTAATGCTAAGAGAAGTAAGCCAATCCCAAAAAAACCAAATGCCGAATGTTTTCTCTGATATAAGGATGCTGATCCATAATGGGGATGAGGGAGCAGCATGGGAGGAATAGACAACTTTAGATAGGGCAAAGGGGAGAGAAGGGAAGGTAGGAGGCTTGGGGCTAGAAAAGGCGATGAAATGAGACTGACATCATTACCCTAAGTGCATGTATGAAAACATGAATGGTGTGACTCTACTTTGTGTACAACCAGAGACATGAAAAATTGTGCTCTATTGTGTAATATGGGCTGAATTGCATTCTGCTGTCATATGTAACAAATAAAAAAAAATTAAATTAAAAATACAGGGGGAGCCGGGCGCGGTGGCGCACGCCTGTAATCCCAGCACTTTGGGAGGCTGAGGCAGGAGGATCGCGAGTTCAAAGCCAGCCTCAGCAATGACGTGGCACTTAGCAACTCAGTGAGACCCTGTCTCTAAATAAAATACAAAAGAAGGTCTGGAGATGTGACCCAGTGGTCGAGTGCCTCTGAGTTCAATCCCCGGTACCACAAAAAAAAAAAAAAAAAAAAAAAAAAATACAGGGGGTTTGGTTTGGTTTATTTGTGGTACTAGGGACTGAACTCAGAGGTGTTCTACCACTGAGCCATAGCCCCAGCCCTTTTTATTTTTCAAGACAGGGTCTAACTTGTCCAAGCTGGCCCTGAACTCTCAATTCTCCTGCCTCAGTTTCCCAAACAGCTGAGGTGGTGTACACCACTATACCTGGAAAAATACAGATTTTCTTTTAAACCTATAGGAAAATGTTTGTGATGACATTATTCATAATCACCCAAACCTAAAAATAACACAAATATCTTTTAACTGGTAAATGGAAAATAAACCTCAGTACACCTATATGACTATTCGCCAAAAACATGAAATAACAGATCAATCTCAAATGCATAATGTTATGTGGAATAATTTATGTGAAAGAAATCAAACTGAAAAGGCTGCACACCATATGACATTATATATACAATTTTTTGAAAAAGGCAAATTACAGAAAATAGATCAGGGATTGCTACAGACTAACAGAGGGGAAGCCTGGCTATAAAAGGGCATATGGGGTCCAGGGATGTAGTTCAGTTGGTAGAGTGCTTGCCTTACATGCATAGGGCCCTGAGTTTAATCCTCAGTGCGTGCGCGCATACACACACACACAAAAAGGGCATAGGGAATTTGGAGGGGCAATGAAAATGTACTTTATCTTTTTTTATTTTTTATTTTTTGTACTGGGTATTGAACTCAGGGGCACTCAAACACTGAGCCACATCCCCAGCCCTACTTTGTACTTTATTTAGAGACGGGGTCTCACTGAGTTGCTAAGTGCCTCACTATTGCTGAGGCTGGCTATGAACTTACAATCCTCCTGTCTCAGCCTCCCCAGCCCTTGGGATTACAGGTGTGCCCGGTTTTTTTGTGTTTGTTTGTTTGTTTTTCATAGTTGTAGATGGACAGCATGCCTTTATTTTATTTATTTATTTTTTTAAATATTTATTTGTTTGCTTTAGTTGTACACAATGCGTTTATTTGTACGTGGTGCTGAGGATCGAACGTGGGCCACGCACATGCTAGGCGAACGCTCTACTGCTGAGCCACAAACCCAGCCCCTATTTGTTTATTTTTATGTGGTGCTAAGGATCAAATCCAGTGTCTTACACATGCTAGGCAAGTGTTCTACCACTGAGCTACACCCCCAGCCCTGCACTTTATCTTGCTTGTAGTGCTAGTTATGCCACTATACACACATCTATCAAACCTTATAGAACAGTGTCAGGCAGAGTAGTGCATGCCTGTAATCCCAGTGACACAGGAGGATCACAAGCTCAAGGCCAGCCTTAGCAATTTAAAAAAGACCCTGTCTCAAAATTTAAAAAAGAAAAAGGGTTAGGGTGGTGGAGTTCAGCGATAAAGCACCCCTCGGTACAATTCCTGGTACCATGAGGGGAAAAAAAAAGAAAAAACACTTTGAGAACTGTCCAACCATAAGTAGAGAATAAAATCATGGCATTTACTCTAGTTAAACCTCGATAGACTATTTTAAATGTATTTTTTACATGCCTTGAAGTAAAATATTCACTTTTAGGAGACTAGAGCTAAGATAGAAATTACACATAATCCTGTCTGGCTTTGCTTCCTTTTTTTTTTTTTTTTTTTTTTAGTACCAGGATTGAACTCAGGGGCACTCGACCACTGGGCCACATCCCCAGCCCTTTTTTGTATTTTATTTCGAGACAGGGTCTCACTGAGTTGCTAAGTGCCTCGCCATTGCTGAGGCTGGCTTTGAACTCGCGATCCTCCTGCCTCAGCCTCCCAAAGTGCTGGGATTACAGGCGTGCGCCACCGCGCCCGGCTGCTTCCTTTTTTTTATAACAGTTTTATAACAGTGTTCCTCTAATCTTCCTATGCTCCCTGTACCAACCCCACTGTGAATCGGCCTCCTTATATCAGAGAAAACATTTGGCCTTTGGCTTTGTGGGATTGGCTAACTTCATTTAGCATTATATTCTCCAACTTTATCCATTTACCTGCAAATGCCATGATTTTATTCTTTTTATTGCTGAGTAATACTCCATTGTGTATATATATATATATATATATATATATATATATATACCACATTTTCTCTATCCATTCAATTCTCAATAAAATTCATGCAAAACGGATACAAAAACATCAAAAATGTAGTACACCATGATCAAGTGGGGTTCATCCCAGGGATGCAAGAATGGTTCAATATACGGAAATCAATAAATGTAATTCATCACATCAATAGACTGAAAGAACCATATTATTATCTCAATAGATGCAGAAAAAGCATTCGACAAAATACAGCACCCCTTCATGTTCAAAACACTAAAAAAACTAGGGATAACAGGAACATATCTCAACATTGTAAAAGCTATATACACTAAGGCCCAGGCCAACATTATTCTAAATGGAGAAAAATTGAAAGCATTCCCTCTAAAAACTGGAACAAGACAGGGATGTCCTCTTTCACCACTTCTCTTTAACACAGTAATTGAAACGATGGCCAGAGCAATAAGACAGACGAAAGAAATTGAATTATCATTTTTTTAAAATGTACTTGGATTTAAACCCAGGGCCTTGTGCATGCTAGATAAGTTGTCTGCCATTGAGCTACATCCTCTGCTCCCCCTCTCTCAAAATTTTGGGACAGTCTTGTTAAATTGCTCAGATTGGCCTTGGAACTTGCTGGGATTACAGGCATGTACCACCATACCCACTTTGAATCATGCACTTTAAACTGATGAATTATACAGTATATGAATTGTATCTCAGTGATACAATGCAATACGGAGGAAGGGAGGGAGGGAAGAAAGGGGGCAAAAGAGTGAAGAAGAAGGAAAAAAAAGATGGTAGAATGAGATGGATATCAATACCCTAAGTGCATATATGAAGTCACGAATGGTGTGAATATACTTTGTATACAACCACAAATATGTAAAAATGTGCTCTATAAGTATAATATGAAATGTAATGCATTCTGCTGTCATTTCTAACAACTTAGAATAAAAAATAAATTTTAAAAATAAATTTCAACGGGCTGGGATTGTGGCTCAGCGGGTAGAGCGCTCGCTTAGCACGAGCGCGGCCCAGGTTCGATTCTCAGCACCACATAAAAATAAACGCATTGTGTACAACTAAAGCAAATAAATAAATATTTTTTAAAAAAAATAAATAAACAAAAAATAAATTTCAAAAAATGATAAATATTTTAGTATATTCATCACTACAATCAATTTAGAATATTTTATCCAAAAAAGAAATCCTGTACTCTTTATCTATCACTCCTCTCTCCCATCTAACCCTCCAGTTTAGCTTCATTTTTTTATAAATTTGTTTTAATTACATATATATGACAGCACAATGCATTTTGTTTTTTTGGTTTTTTATGCATTTTGATTCACTGTACACAACTGCAGCACAACTTTTCATTTCTCTGATTGCATATGATGTAGGGACACACCATATGTGCAGTCATACATGTACCTAGGGTAATGATGTCCATTATATTCCACCTCCTTTCCTGCCCTCATACCTCCTCTCTTCCCCTCCCTCCCCTTTGCCCAATCAAAGTTCCTCCATTTTTCCCATGCCCCATTATAAATCAGCAACCACTTATCAGACAGAACATGTAGCCTTTGGTATTTTGGGCTTGGCTTAATTCACTTAGCATGACATTCTCCAACTTCATCCATTTACCTGCAAATGCCATAATTTTACTCTTTTAATGCTGAGTAATATCCCATTGTGTATATATTCCACAGTTTCTTTATCCATTCAACTATTCAAGGACATCTAGGTTGCTTCCACAGTTTAGATATTATGTATTAAGCTGCTATAAACATTAATGTGGCTGTATTACTATAGCACTTTGATTTTAAGTCCTTTGGGTATAAACCAAAGAGTGGGATAGTTGGGTCAAATGTTGGTTCCATTCCAAGTTTTCTAAAGAATCTCCATACTGTTTTCCAGATTGGTTGCACCAATTTGCAGTACCATCAGCAATGTATGAGTGTGCCTTTTCCCCCACATCCTCACCAATACTTGTTTATATTCTTGATAACTGCTATTCTGACTGGCATGAAATCTTAGTTTTCAATTGCATCTTTCGAATTACTAGAGATGATGAACATTTTTCCATATATTTGTTGACTGACTGTACATCTTCTTCTATGAAGAGTCTGTTCAGCTCCTTTGCCCATTTATTGATTTCTTTTTGTTTTGTTTTGGTTTTTTTGGTATTTTTTGAGCTCTTTATATATCCTGGAGATTAGTACTCTTAACGTGCGTGTAGCAAAAATTTGCTCCCAATAAGTAGGCTCTCTCTTCACCTCGCTTGATTGTTTTTTTTGCTGAGGAAACCTTTTTAGTTTGAACCCATCCCACTTATTGATTCTTGATTTTATTTCTTGTGTTTTAGGAGTCTTGTTAAGGAAGTCAGGGCCTATTCTGACATGAGATTTGTGCCTACTTTTTCCTCTAATTAGGTGCAGGGTCTCTGGTCTAATTCCTAGGTTGTTGATCCACTTTGAGCGGAGTTTTGTGCATGGTGAGACAGGGGTTTAGTTTCATTTTGCTGCATATGGATTCCAGTTTTTCCAGCACCATTTGTTGAAAAGGCTCTTTTCTCCAATGTATGTTTTCGGCTTCTTTGACTATTATGAGATACCTGTATTTATGTGGGTTTGTCTCTGTGTCTTCTATTCTGTACCACTGATCTACATGTCTATTTTGGTGCCGATACCATGGCATTTTTTGTTACTATAGCTTTGGAGTACAGATTAAGGTCTGGTATTGTGATGCCTCCTGCATCCCTCTTCTTGCTAAGGATTGCTTTGGCTATTTGGGTCTCTTATTTTTCCAAATAAATTTCATGACTGCCTTTTCTATTTCTATAAGGACTGACATGGGGATTTTAATTGGAATAGCATTGAATCTGCAGAGCGCTTTGGGTAGTACAACCATTTTGACAATAAAAATTTTTGCCTGAGAGCATGGGAGATCTTTCCATCTCCTAAGGTCTTCGTCAATTTATTTTGTGTGTGTGTGTGTGTGTGTTCTGTAGTTTTCATTGTAGAGGTCTTTCATCTCTCCCTTTTTTTTTTTTTTTTTTAATATTTATGTATTTGCTTTAGTTGTACACAATGCCTTTTATTTTTACGTGGTGCTGAGGACCAAACCCTGGCCACGCACGTGCTAGGCAAGCACTCTACAGCTGAGCCACAACCCCAGCCCTCTATCACCTCTTTTGTTGATTCCCAAGTTTTGTGGGGTTTTTTGTGTTTTTTTTTTTTTGGGGGGGGGGGGATAGGGGTTTGTTTCAAGGCTATTGTAAATGGGGTAGTTTTCTGAATTTCTCTTTCAGAGGAGTCATCACTGATGTATAAAAATGCATTTGATTGATGGGTATTGATTTTATATTCTGCTAATTTGCTGAATTCACTTATTAATTCTAGAAGTTTTTCTGATGGAGTTTTTGGATCCTCTTGGAATCTTGTTATCAACAAATAATGATAGTTTCAATTCTTCTTTTCCTATTCGTATCCCTTTAATTTCTTTTGTCTATCTAATTACTCTGGCTAGAGTTTCAAGGCCTATGATGATTAGAAATGGTGAAAGCAGGCATACCTGTCTTGTTCCAGTTTTTATAAGGACTACTTCAATTTTTCTCCATTTAGAATGTTGGCCTTGGGTTTAGCATAGATATTTTTACAATGTTGAAGTATGTTCCTACTATCCCTAGTTTTTTCTAGTGTTTTAAACATGAAAGGATGCTGTATTTTGTCAAATGTTTTCTCTTCATCAACTGATATAATCATATATTCTTATGTTTACTCTATTGCCAGGTGTGGTGGCGCACACCTGTAATCCCAGCACTTGGGAAGCTGAGGCAAGAGGATCGTGAGTTCAAAGCCAGCCTCAGCAATGGCGAGGCACTTAGCAACTCAGTGAGACCCTGTCTCTAAATAAAATACAAAAAAGGGCTGGGGATGTGGCTCAGTGCTCGAGTGCCCAAGTTCAATCCCCGGTAACAAAATAATAATAATAATAATAATAATAATAAAAATAATAAAATCTATTGATGTGATAAATTATATTTGTTGATTTCCATATGTTGAACCAACCTTGCATCCCTGGAACGAACCCCACTTGATCGTGGTGCACTATCTTTTTAATGTTTTTGTATGTGATTCGCCAGAATGTTATTGAGAATTTTTGCATCAATGTTCATCAAGGATATTGGTCTAAAATTTTCTTTCCTTGATTTGTCTCTGCCTCGTTTTGGTATCAGGATGACACTAGCTTCATAGAATTGAGTTTGGAAGGGTTCCCTCCTGTTCTACTTCATGGAATAATCTGAGGAGCAGTGGTAGTAATTCTTCTTTGTAGGTCTTGTAGAAGTCAGTTGTGAATCCGTCTGGTCTCGGGCTTTTATTTGTTGTTAGGCTTTTGATGGCTCCTTCTATTTCCTTGCTTGAAATTGATCTGTTTAAATTGTGTATGTCCTCTTGATGCAGTTTGGGACTAGAAATTTTTATCTTCGAGGTTTTCTATTTTACTGGAGTATAAATTTTCAAAATACTTTCTAATTGTCCTCTGTATTTTAGTAGTGTCTGTCGCGATGTTTCCTTTTTCATCACGAATTTTAGTAATTTTTTTTTCTCTCCTCTTTCCGTCAGGGTGGCTAAGGGTTTGTCAAATTTTTTTATTTTTTTCAAAGAACCAGCTTTTTGTTTTGTCAATTTGAATTGTTTCTTTTGTTTCAATTTCATTGATTTCTGTCCTGATTTCAATTATTTCCTGTCTTCTACTATTATTTTTGGTGTTGGCTTGGTCCTCTTTTTCTAGGGCTCTGAGCTATAATGTCAGGTCATTTATTTGTTGATTTTTCATCTTTAAATGAATTAACTCCATCCAATGAGCTTTCCTCTTAGCACTGCCTTCACAGTGTCCCATATCAGATTTTGATAAGTTGTATGGGAGTTCTCATTTACCTCCAAGAATTTTTTATCTTCTCCCTGATGTCTTCTGTTATCCATGCATCATTCAATAGCACATTATTTAGTCCCCAGGTGTTGGAGTACCTTCTATTTTTTATTTTATCACTGATTTCTAACTTCATTCCATTATGGTCAGATAGAATGCAGGGTAGTATCTCTAATTTTTGTATTTACTAAGACTTGCTTTATGGCACAACATATAGTTTATTTTGGAGAAGGATCCATGTGTTGCTGAGAAGAAAGTGTATTCACCTGTAGCTGGATGGAATATTCTATATATGTCTGTTAAGTCTAACTTATTGATTGTACTATCGACTTATTGATTGTATTATCGAGTTCTACAATTTCTTTGTTTTTTTTTAATATTTATTTATTTACTTTAGTTGTACACAATGCAATGCATTTATGTTTACATGGTGCTGAGGATCGAACCCGGGCCACGCACGTTCAAGGCAAGCGCTCTGCCGCTGAGCAACAACCCCAGCCCTTTGTTTAGTTTTTTTTTTTTTTTTTTTTTTTTTTTTGTACCCGGTACCGGGGATTGAACTCAGGGGCACTCGACCACTGGGTCACATCCCCAGACCTTTTTTGTATTTTATTTAGAGACAGGGTCTCACTGAGTTGCTAAGTGCCTCGCCGTTGCTGAGGCTGGCTTTGAACTCGCGATCCTCCTGCCTCAGCCTCCCAAAGTGCTGGGATTACAGGCGTGCGCCACCACGCCCGGCTCCTTTGTTTAGTTTTTGTTTGGAAGATCTATCCAGTGATGAGACAGATTTATTAGCGTCTCCCAGTATTTTTTTTTTTTTGGTACCAGAGATTGAACTCAGGGGCACTCGACCACTGGGTCACATCCTCAGACCTTTTTTGTGTTTTTATTAGAGACAGGGTCTCACTGAGTTGCTAAGTGCCTTGCCATTGCTGAGGCTGGCTTTGAACTCACGATCCTCCTGCCTCAGCCTCCCAAAGAGCTGGGATTACAGGCGTGCGCCACGGCACCCAGCTAGAGTCACCCAGTATTATTGTGTTGTGGTCTATTTGGTTCTTTTTTTTTTTAATATTTATTTATTTACTTTAGTTGTACACAATGCAATGCATTTATGTTTACATGGTGCTGAGGATCGAACCTGGGCCACACATGTGCAAGGCGACTTTAGTTGTACACAATGCAATGCATTTATGTTTACATGGTGCTGAGGATCGAACCTGGGCCAACACATGTGCAAGGCGAGCGCTCTGCCACTGAGGCACAACCCCAGCCCTCTATTTGGTTCTTATAGTTGAGAAGGTTTTGTTTGATTTACATAGATGCCCCACTGTTTAGGGCATACATATTTATGATTATTTTTTCTTATTGATCCCTTATTGATTTTTTTCTTATTGATCTCTTAAGCAGTCCTTCTTTATCCCTTTTCACTAGCTTTGGTTTGAAGTCTACTTTATCTGATATGAGGATGGAAACCCCTGCTTATTTACATGGTCAACATGAGTGGTACCTTTTCTTCCCACTCTTTCACATTCAGTCCATGGATGTTTTTTTCCATGAGGTGAGTCTATTGAAGGCAGCATATTGTTGGGTCTTTTTTTTAATCCAATCTATCAATCTGTGTCTTTTACTTGATGAGTTTAGGCCATTCACATTCAGGATTATTATCAAAATTTTTTAACTTGGTTTCTCCTTTGATTGGCCTTTCCTTTAGTGTAGTTCTCCCTTTGCTGATTTTCATTGTTCTTTTTCATTTCCTCCTCCTGAAATATTTAGATGAGAATGCTCTATTGTGCATGCTTTCTTTGTGTAAATTTTTTTTTCTATTTTTTTTTTTTTTTTTTTTTTTTTTTTTGGTATCAGAGATTGAACTCAAGGGCACCTGACCACTGGGCCACATCCCCAGTCCCTTTTTGTATTTTATTAGAGACAGGTCTCACTGAGTTGCTAAGTGCCTTGCCATTGCTGAGGCTGTCTTTGAACTCAGGATATTCCTGCCTCAGCCTCCCAAGTGCTGGGATTATAGGTGTGCGCCACCGCACCCAGCTATCATGAAAGGTTTTTATTTCATCAAATCTGAAGCTTAATTTTGCTCATGTAAGATTTTTGGTTGGCATCCATTTTCTTTCAGAGCTTAGTATACGTTGTTTCAGGATCTCCTGGCTTTGAGGGTCTGGGTTGAAAAAAATCTACTGAGATACAAATTGGTCTCCCCTTATATGTGATCTGATTCCTCTCTCTTGCTGCCTCTATCCTGGAACCACCATTTGACCCAGCTATACCCACCTTGATTTATACCCAAAGGACTTCAAATCAGCATACTATACTGACGCAGTCACATCAATATTTATAGCAGCTCAATTCACAATACCTAGTCTATGGAACCAACCTAAGTATCCCTCAATAGATGAATGGATAAAGAAAATGTAGTATATATACTCAATGGAATATCACTCAGCTTTAAAAAAGAGTGAAATTATGGCATTTGCCAGTAAATGGTTGGAGTTGGAAAATATCATGCTAAGCAAAATAAGCCAATCCCACAAAACCAAAGGCTGAATGATGCTAATTCATAATAAGGAGGTGGGCACTAGGGAAGAAAAGCATTAACTTAGATTAAGTAGAGGGAAGTGATGGGAGGGGAGGGAGGAGATGTGGGGATAGGAAAGATAGTAAAGTGAAACAGACATTACTACTGTATGTATATATGTGACTACATGACCAATATGATACTTCAACATGTATACTCAGAAAAATGAGAAATTATACCCCATCCATGTATGCATATCAAAGTGCATAAATGCATTCTATTGTCATGTATAACTAATTAGAACAAATTAAAAAATTAAGGGCTGGGATTGTGGCTCAGCAGAACGCTTGCCTACCACATGCACAGCCCGGGTTTGATCCTCAGCACCATGTAAGAATAAAGGCATTGTGTACAACTAAAAACAAAATAAATATTTTTTTAAAAAATTAAAAAGATTCTATTCTTATTCTGTATGCTGCCTTGGTGTAGATCTGTTGTAATTTTGTACATTTGGTGTCCTGTAAGCCTCTTGTATTTCATTTTCCAATTCATTCTTCATGTTTGGGAAATTTTCTATTATTATTTCATAGAGGAGATTGTACATCCTTTGGTTTGAATCTCTGTGCCTTCCTCTATCCCAATAAATCTTAAATTTGGTCTTTTGATGCTATTCCATAATTCTTGGATGTTCTAGTCATGATTTCTTACCATCTTCACTATGTGGTCAACTTTATTTTCAAGACTGTATATTTTTTTCTTCAGTTATCTGACGTTCTGTCTTCCAAGCGATCTAGTCTGTTGGTGACACTTTCTATTGCTTTTTTTTGTGTGTGTGTGTGTGTGGTACCGGGGATTGAACTCAGGGGCACTCGACCACTGGGCCACATCCCCAGCCCTTTTTTGTATTTTACTTAGAGACAGGGTCTCACTGAGTTGCTAAGTGCCTCGCCATTGCTGAGGCTGGCTTTGAACTCGTGATCCTCCTGTCTCAGCCTCCCAAAGTGCTGGGATTACAGGCGTGCACCACCGCGCCCGGCTTATTGCTTTTTATTTCATTTATTGTTTCCTTCATTTCAAGGATTTCTGATTTTTTTTTGTTTGTTTTTTCCAGAATCTCTCTTTCTTGAAGTAATCTTTTGCTATCTGTAGTTGCTCCTTATCTCTTTGTTGGTATTATCAATGGTTGCCTGTATTTGCTCTGTCAACCTTTGATGGAGTAATTTATTTTTGCCTGTATTTGCTTAGATATGTAAATCATTTTTATTATGTACATTATGGGGGCTGGGATTGTGGCTCAGCAGTAGAGTGTTTGCCTAGCACATGCGCGGCCCGGGTTCGATTCTCAGCACCATGTAAGAATAAAGGCATTGTGTACAACTAAAACAAATACATAAATTTTTTTTTTTTTTTTTTTTTTTTTTTTTTTTTTTGTTGGTACTGGGGATTGAACTCAGGGGCACTTGACCACTGGGCCACATCCCCAGCCCTTTTTTGTATTTTATTAGAGACAGGGTCTCACTGAGTTACTAAGTGCCTCGCCATTGCTGAGGCTGGCTTTGAACTCGTGATCCTCCTGCCTCAGCCTCCCAAAGTGCTGGGATTACAGGCGTGCGCCACCGCGCCCGGCTTATTGCTTTTTATTTCATTTATTGTTTCCTTCATTTCAAGGATTTCTGATTGTTTTTTTGTTTGTTTTTCCAGAATCTCTCTTTCTTGAAGTAATCTTTGCGCTATCTGTAGTTGCTCCTTATCTCTTTTGTTGGTATTATCAATGTTTGCCTGTATTTGCTCTGTCAACCTTTGATGGAGTAATTTTATTTTTGCCTGTATTGGCTTAGATATGTAAATCATTTTTATTATGTACATTATGGGGCTGGGATTTGTGGCTCAGCAGTAGAGTGCTTGCCTACACATGCGCGGCCCGGAGTCGATTCTCACACCCATGTAAGAATAAAGGCATTGTGTACAACCTACTAAAGATGCCTCAGCCATTGCTGAGGCTGGCTTTGAACTTGCGATCCTCCTGCCTCAGCCTCCCAAAGTGCTGGGATTACAGGCGTGCGCCACCCCGCCCGGCTCATAAATATTTTTTTAAAATTATGTACATTATGAACTCCTTCTCTGAATTTTCATTAACTGTGCTGCCCAGAAACTCTATTATTATAGTATCTTGGTTTGTTTGGGTCACTTACCTCCCTTGTTTTTTCATGTTTTCTATGTGTCTCCCTTTTCTTGCAATGTGGATCTGAGGTATTACAGTTTCCACCCTATAATCTTATAGTGTATAGTGTCCCTGCAGATTATCTGTACCTCCATACCTTGGTGTTGGGCTTAGAAAGTCCCTGGCCCGTGTCCCACAACAAATACTACTGCAACTAAAAGTGGTGGTGGCAATAGCGAAGGTAAATCAAGATAGCAATGGGGGTGTCCCAAGATGACTGCAACCACTTTCAGAGATGGGGCTGAAATAGTAGGTTGCCTGTTCAGAGATGCATCTGCCTCCAGGCCCTATCTGCTGTCCCAAGGTGGAGGATACTGCATGGAAGGGATGTGGCAGAGCAGTCCTGGGCCTAACCTTGGCCTTGGCTCCCAGGGTCGGTCCTAGGCCTGGGCTCTGGCATGGGTCTAATGGTTGGTGGGTTATCTCCATGTTTAATGTGAAAAAAAAAAAAATTTTTAATCAACCTAAGAATCAAAGAATGTTCCTATTATTAATATACATTCCATAAAATATTAACCAGTTATTAAAATTATGGTTATAAGTACATTTTCAATAAGAGGAACATGCTTAGAATGCAAATTAAAATTTTAAAAAATGTAGAAGACAGGGGGCTGGGGTTGTGGCCTACGACATGCGCAGCCCTGGGGTTGGATCTTCAGCACCACATAAAAATAAATAAATAAAATAAAGGTATTGTGAGTCAGGTGTGGTGTGCACGCCTGTAATCCCAGCACGTGGGAGGCTGAGGCAGGAATGCGAGTTCAAAGCCAGCCTCAGCAATGGCAAGGCACTCAGCGACTCAGTGAGACCCTGTCTCTAATAAAATACAAAAAAGGGCTGGGGCTGGGCGCGGTGGTGCACGCCTGTAATCCCAGCACTTTGGGAGGCTGAGGCAGGAGGATCGCAAGTTCAAAGCCAGCCTCAGCAATGGCGAGGCACTTAGCAACTTAGTGAGACCCTGTTTCTAATTAAAAAACACAAAAAAGGGCTGGCGATGTGACCCAGTGGTCGAGTGCCCCTGAGTTCAATCCCCGGTACCACAAAAAAAAAAAGGGCTGGGGATGTGGCCCAGTGTTTCAAGTGCCCCTGAGTTCAATTCCCAGTACCAATAAATAAATAAATAAAGATATTGTGTCCAACCACAACTAAAAAATAAATATTTAAAAAAAAAAAAAAAAAAAAAGACAGGAATGGGGTTTTTGGCTCAGTGGTAGAGCACTTGCCTAGCATGTGTGAGGCATTGGGTTCGATTCACAGTACCAAAAAACATAAGAATAGAATAAAATGCACACATGCATAGAAATGTCCTGAAAACAAATATACTAAGCATAAGCAGACATTATGACTAAATAAAATGTTATGATCTTTAAAAGGCAAGTGATAAGAAAACTGACAAATCAATCAATGAACTGTATTTACCAGAATTTATACAAGACAATGGTATGAGAAGCAGCTATATAGAACAGAAACAATTTAGAAGTCTTTCAGGTACATAGTAAAAAGATCTTGACCAGCAGAATTCAACCAGGCACAATTTTGCACCCTCAGAAGATATTTAGTAATGTCCAGAGACATTTTTAGTTGCCACTATCTGGGGGAGAGTGTTACTAACATCTTAGTTGACAAAGAGCAAGTACACTGTTAAATATGTCAGAGTGCATAGAATACCCCCCCCACAACAAACAATTACCTCATCCAAAATGTCAATATTGCTAAGGTTAGAAACCTTCATCTAGACCACGCTGTAGTTGTAAGGTAATCACCAGGAATTTTTAAATCAGTACAGTGATCTAAAGTAAGGAAATAGGGGCCAGGATTGTGGCTCAGTGGTAGAGAGCTTGCCTAGCATGCGTGAGGCACTGGGTTCAATCCCCAGCACTAAATAAATAAGTAAATAAAATAAATAAATAAATAAATAGAATAAATGTATTGTGTCCATCTACAACTAAAAAAAATTTTTTAATAATAAAAAGTAAGGAAATAATAGCTTCCTCACTTCTCCCATTACGATATGTATTCTTTTCCCAGTTTTTCTATTTCAGTTTATGATGCTACCAACTGTCTAGTTTTTCACAGCTGGGGATGTATGTAGCTGAGATAAAGTCCTTGCCTAGCATGTGTGAAGTCCTGGGTTCAATCCCCAGCACTGCAAAAAAAATAAAGAATATCCCTTGATATCTTGACAGCTTTGGGCTGGGGGTATAGCTGGGGGAGGGGCAAGGGCAATATGCAACTTCTCAAGTTAAAAGCCTAGACATCAGTAGTCTTTATTTTTCTACATTGATCAAGTTCTAATGATTATACCTACAAAATACATACCAACTAATTATCATCTCCAACCTACTCTAATGATTACTTTCACACCAGAATTATTTCAATAGCCTAACTGATCCTTTGTTTCCCATCTTGCTCTATGATGGTTATCTACACAGGATCCAGAGGAATATTTTTTTTAAATATTTATTTATTTGCTTTAGTTGTACACAATGCATTATTTTTACGTGGTGCTGAGGACTGAACCCGGGCCGTGCACAGGCTAGGCGAGCGCTCTACCACTGGGCCACAACCCCAGCCCCAGAGGAATCTTTTAAAGACATATTAACCAACAGGCTTCTCTGAGAAATATCTACTATTATTTCTCCCTACTCCAATCACTATCATTACCTTTCCTGTTCATTGTTCTTTGTCCAGCATTTGGAACCATACCTGACCTGTGTCCTAAATATCTATGAATGAATGAATTTCTTCTTTAATGATATTCTATTTGTTCTGTTGGAACCAAAAAGTAATAATACATCTCTGCAGGAAAATAATGGCATCTCCTAAAGTTAACTGATATTCTCAATCTTAGCCAACCAAGAAACAAAATTACAGGTCCGGAAGTAAGGTTCTTGGGGGTGGGAGGAAAGGTGGGTGGTAGTGAGTTCTTTCCCCCAGGTCTCCACCTGCTTCCAAGTTTCCAAAAAAAAGATGCCCTCTGCTTACCACGAGAAGATGAAGGCTTAGCAAGTAGATGTTGCTTATTTCTCCTAGATCACCCATGTATAAGAGCCAGTTTACCTTTGTTCCGTAATTGTCTATTACATCTTAATAAAATCTGGGGATTTTTTTTGTTTTTTGTTTGTTTGTTTTCTTAACATAGCCTGATCAGGTGTGGTGGTGCACACCTATACTCAATAAACTCTGGAGGCTAAGGCAGGAGAATCCCAAGTGGAGATTAGTTTCAGCAACCTATTGAGACTGTCTCAAAATAAAAAGGTCTGGGGATGTAGCTCAGTGACAAAGCACCCCTGGATTCAATTTCCAGCACCAAAAACAAACAAAAAAACACAGTATGGTCTCAGCTGTGCTGGGCAGAATTAGGCAAAGATTCTATTACCATACTGGTTATGGGACACAAGTAGGACCTCTACTAAGGCTAACAAGATCGTAGCAAAGACACCCTGAAAGAAACTTGTAGTAAGAGCACTGTGAAACTAAGCTGCTTCTTGCTACAGGGAGAAACAGTGACTAGCACCTATCTTCGGGAACTGGAACAGTAGCAAGAGAGCCAACTTGTTACCTAATAGATGAACAGATTTTACTTTTTTTTTTTTTTTTTTTTTTTTTTGCAGTTGTAGATGAACAGCATGCCTTTATTTTATTTTTATGTGGTGCTAAGGATTGAACCCCGTACCTCACACATGCGAGGCAAGAGCTCTGCCACTGAGCTACAGCCCCAGCCCCCAGATTTTACTTTTGAAGATGAATCTGTCTCCAAGTACGTAATAGTGCATAGGGTAGAGTAAACAGCAGAGAAAGGAGAAGAAAAAGAAGAATTGTAAAGGTAAGGAAAGTTAGACAAAACAAATAAGTACCAGAACTAGGGTGGTGGCAATATAAATCAAAGACAGTTTTAAAACCCTATCTGAGGGTTGGGATTATGGCTCAGCGGCAGAGCGCTCGCCTCACACATGCGCGGCCCCGGGTTCGATCCTCAGCACCACGTAAACATAAATGCATTGCATTGTGTGTACAACTAAAGTAAATAAATAAATATTTAAAAAAAAAACCTGATATAGTTTCAATAAGACTTACAATTAAAAGTTTAGAAGCTAATTATGATTCAAAGGTATCTAACTTGGGTGATTAGAGGTCAACAACTACAGAATACATAGAGAAAAACAAGTTAAGGAGAGACTACTATTTGGCAAAACAAGTAGTTGACGGGGAGTGAGGAAAAAAAAGGGTTCAGTTTTAAGACAGTGAGTTTGTAACATTTTGTGAGAGAGTTAAAGTCAAATCAAAGCATAATTTAAAAAAAATCGGTTTGGAGTTTTAGAGATAAAAACAGAAGCAAAGAAAGGGAAAGAGAATCACATAATGTATTTAATGAATAAATGGTAAAAACTACTACTGTAGCCGGGGCGCTCGGTGGCGCACGCCTGTAATCCCAGCACTTTGGGAGGCTGAGGCAGGAGGATCACGAGTTCAAAGCCAGCCTCAGCAATGGCGAGGCACTTAGCAACTCAGTGAGACCCTGTCTCTAAATAAAATACAAAAAAGGGCTGAGGATGTGACCCAGTGGTCGAGTGCCCCTGAGTTCAATCCCCGGTACCACACACACAAAAAAAAAAAAAAAACTACTACTGTAGAAGACATTGCCTGAGAAAAACAGGCTGAGGAAACACTTATTGGGTATATATATATTAAAAAAAAAAAAAAAAAAAAAGATGACTGTAAATGAGCTGTTCAAAAGGAAAACCATTAGAATGCCATCTTTTTTTATTTAATATTTATTTATTTGTTTTAGTTGTACACAATGCCGTTATTCTTATGTGGTGCTGAGGATCGAACCCAGGCTACGCACGTGCTAGGCGAGTGCTCTCTACCGCTGAGCCACAATCCCAACCCTAGACTGCCATCTTATAAAATAAGTTTCAATGGGGCTGGGGATAAGCTCAGTTGGTAGTGTGCTTGCCTTGCATGCACAAGGCCCTAAGTTCAATCCCCAGCACCACAAAAAGAGAAAAAAATAAATAAAATAAGTTTAAAGAAGGGCAAGAGCAATCGAGCTAGATGTCTAAAAAAAGGTCACTTAAGAATATCCTGGGGGGTATGGGGTTGTGGCTCAGCGGTAGAGCACTCGCCTGGCACATGCACAGCCCGGGTTCAATCCTCAGCACCATGTAAAAATAAATGAATTGTGTACAACTAAAGCAAATAAAAATATTAAAAAAAAAAAAAAAAAAAAAACCACCCTGAAAAACATTCATTAGATTTGGTAATTAGTAGGTGAGTTAGGGAATCTTAAAGAAGAGACTTCAATAACAAAAGAAAAAGAGAAGCCAGAAGTGGAGTGAGAAATGAATGGGAAATAAGCAACTAAAACCATCTCAAAAAGATTCTAATTTCAAAAAGCCTATTTTGAAAACTTATATTCCAACAAATTGGGAAAACTAGAATAAATGGATACTTTCTAGACACATAAGTGAAGCAAAAAAGAACGTAGAAAACCTTAACAAACGAGATTGAAGTATTAATAAAAAGCATTTCAACAAAGCAATGCCCCAGACCAGATAAATTCTCAACTGAACTCCACAAGAACTTTAAAGAACTAACATGAATGTTCATTCTATATAAAACAGTAGTGTCACCCTGATTCCAAAATACAACAAGGACATATAAAGGAAAGAAAATCAGAGACCAATATCCCTAATAAACATAGAAGTAAAAATCCTTAATAAAATATCACCACATCGTATTCAACACAACACATTAAGAAGTTTACACATCATAACCAAATTGGTTTTATCTTTTATCACAGTGATGCAAGGATGGTTCAACAAATACAAATCAATAAATGTAATTCAACACATAAATAGAATTAAGGACAAGAATCACATGATCATCTCAATACAGAAAAAGCCTTTAATGAAACTCAGCACCCGCCGGGCGCGGTGGCGCATGCCTGTAATCCCCAGCACTTTGGGAGGCTGAGGCAGGAGGATCGCGAGTTCAAAGCCAGCCTCAGCAATGGCGAGGCACTTAGCAACTCAGTGAGACCCTGTCTCTAATAAAAACACAAAAAAAAGGGCTGGGGATGTGGCCCAGTGGTCAAGTGCCCCTGAGTTCAATCACTGGTACCACAAAAAAAAAAAAAAAAAAAAAAAAAAAAAAAAAAAGAAACTCAGCACCCATTCATGGTAAAAACACTGAAAAAACTAGGGACAGAAGGAACTTATCAACATTATAAAGATCATATGTGACAAAGACAAAGCCAAGATCATACAGAATAGGGAGAAAGTGATTCCTCTAAAAATCAGGATCTAGACAAGGATGTCCACTGTCACCACTACAAATCAATACAGTGCTTGATAGTTCAGCCACAGCAATTAAGAAAGAGAAGGAAATAAAAAGGATACAAATAGGAAAGAAGCCAAATTACTACTGTCTGCAAATGATACTAGTCTTAGAAGACCACACAAAAACTCTGCCAGAAGATTTCTAGAGCTGATAAACAAATGCAGCAATCCAGTAGCAGGTTACAAAATCAACATAAAGAAAACAATAAGGGCTGGGGTTGTGGCTCAGCAGCAGAAAGCTCGCCTCACACGTGCGTGGCCCGGGTTCAATCCTCAGCACCACATAAACATAAATGCATTGCATTGTGTACAACTAAAGTAAATACATAAATATTAAAAAAAAAAAAAAAGAAAAGAAAAGAAAACAATCAATAGCCAGCCAGGAATGGTGGCACATACCTGTAATCCCAGCAGCTCCGGAGGCTGAGGTAGGAGGATCAAAACTTCAAAGCCAGCCTCAGCAATTTAGCGAAGCAATAAGCAACTCAGCAAGACCCTTCCTCACAGTAAAATATAAAAAAAGGGCTGGGGATGTGGCCCAACAGTTAAGTGCCCCTAGGTTCAATCCACAATACCAAAACACACACAAACACACACACAAAGCATTTTTACACATCAATAATGAATCCACTGAGGGCTTGTATAGTGGTATACAAGTGTACCTGTAATCCCACATCTCAGGAGACTAAGGCAGGAGAATTGCAAGTTTGAGGCTAGCCTCAGCAACTTAAGCCCTAAAGCAACTTAGCAAGACCCCATCTCAAAATAACAAATAGATAGATAGTAGACAGGTAGATAGATAGATAGATAGATAGATAGATAGGGCTGGAGATGTGGTTCAAATAGTTAAGCATCCCTGGGTGCCTGGGTTCAGTCCCAGATACAGGGAAAAAAAAAAAAAAAAAAATGGTGGGAGCACTGGGGATATAGTTCAGCTGGTAAGTGTTTGCCTAGCATAGCATGCACCTGGCCCGGGATTCAATCCCAGTACTATCAAAAATATTAAAATTAAATAGTAATAATAATAACAAATCCACTGAAAAAGAAATCAGGAAAACAATACCATTTACAAGAGCCTCAAAAAAAACAAAAATATCTAGGAACAAATCTAACCAGGGAGGTGAAAGATCCCTACAATGAAAATTACAGACCACTGAAGAAAGAAACTGAAAACACTATAATATGGAAAGACCTCCTATCTTCATGCATAAGTAGAATTAATATTGTTAAAATGGCCTTACTGGGCTGGGGTTGTGGCTCAGTGGTACAGCGCTCGCCCTAGCATGTGTGCGGCCCAGGTTCGATCCTCAGCACCACATAAAAAATAAAGGCATGTGTACAACTAAAAGCAAATAAATATTTTTTTTTTAAAAATGACCTTACTGGGGCTGGGATTGTGGCTCAGCGGCAGAGTGCTCGCCTCACACATGCGCGGCCCGGGTTCGATCCTCAGCACCACGTAAACATAAATGCATTGAATTGTGTACAACTAAAGTGAATAAATAAATATTTAAAAAAAAAAATGACCTTACTACCAAAAAGAGATCTACAGATTCAATGCAATGCCCATTAAAATACCAATGATATTCTTCACAGAACAACAAAAAAAGTCCTAAAATTCGTACAGAAGAAAAAAAACACCCAGGATAACAAAAAAACAGTTCTGAGCAAAAAAAAAGCAATGCTGAGGGATCACAATATCTGATTCAAATTATACTATAAAGCTATAGTTACAAAAATAGCACGGTACTGGCATAACATAAAAACAGACACACAGATCAATACAACAGAAGAAGGGCTGGGGTTGTGGCTCAGTGGTACAGCGCTCGCCTAGCATGTGTGCGGCCCAGGTTCGATCCTCAGCACCACATAAAAAATAAAGGCATGTGTACAACTAAAAGCAAATAAATATTTTTTTTTTAAAAAATGACCTTACTGGGGCTGGGATTGTGGCTCAGCGGCAGAGTGCTCGCCTCACACATGCGCGGCCCGGGTTCGATCCTCAGCACCACGTAAACATAAATGCATTGAATTGTGTACAACTAAAGTGAATAAATAAATATTTAAAAAAAAAATGACCTTACTACCAAAAGAGATCTACAGATTCAATGCAATGCCCATTAAAATACCAATGATATTCTTCACAGAACAACAAAAAAAAAGTCCTAAAATTCGTACAGAAGAAAAAAACACCCAGGATAACAAAAACAGTTCTGAGCAAAAAAAGCAATGCTGGAGGGATCACAATATCTGATTCAAATTATACTATAAAGCTATAGTTACAAAAATAGCACGGTACTGGCATAACATAAAAACAGACACACAGATCAATACAACAGAAGACACACAGACACACCCACACAGATACAGCCATCTGTCAAAGGCATCAAAAACAAACATTGGGGGCTAGGGTTGTGGCTCAGCAGTAGAGCATTCGCCTAGCACATTTGCGACCCGGGTTTGATCCTCAGCACCACGTAAACATAAATGCATTGCATTGTGTACAACTAAAGCAAATAAATAAATATTTTTTTAAAAAATTGGATAAAAGATAGCCTTTTTAACAAATGGTTCTGGGAAAACTGGATACCATATATAAAAGAATGAATCTAGATTCCTATCGCTCACCCTGCAAAAAAGACAATTCAAAATGGATCAAAGACCTAGGAATTGGGCTGGGGTTGTGGCTCAGCAGTAGAGCACTCGTCTAGAACATGCACGGCCCAGGTTCGATCCTCAGCACCACATAAAAAACAAAGACATTGTGCCGGGCGTGGTGGCGCACGCCTGTAATCCCAGCACTTTGGGAGGCTGAGGCAGGAGGATCGCGAGTTCAAAGACAGCCTCAGCAATGGCGAGGCACTTAGCAACTCAGTGAGACCCTGTCTCTAATAAAAACACAAAAAAGGGCTGGGGATGTGACCCAGTGGATGAGTGCCCCTGAGTTCAATCCCTGGTACCACAAAAAAAAAAAAAAAAAAAAAAAAAAAAACATTGTGTACAACTAAAACAAATATTAAAAAGAAAAAAAAAAATCCTAAGAACTAGACCAGAAACTTCGGCAACTGCTAAAGAAAACATAAGGGGCAACACTCCAACATATAGACACAGGCCAAAACTTCAAAAGGATTCTAAAACTCATGAAATAAAACCAAGAATTAATGATAGCATCAAATTATAAAACTTTTGCAAAGCAAAGGAAATAAGAGTATGAAGAGAGAGTCTATAGAATGAAAGTAAATCTTTGTTAGCTACTCTTCTAAGAGAAGATTATATCAAGAATATATAAAGAGGGGCTGAGGTTGTAGCTCAGTGGTACAGCGCTTGCCTAGCATGCGTGAGGCACTGGGTTCAATTCTCAGCACCACATATAAATAAAAATAAAGTTCTATCAATAACTAAGAAAGAAAGATTTAAAAAGAAAATAACATATAAGAACTCAAAATTAGCTGGGCACAGTGACACACGCCTGTAATTCCAGCACTTGGGAGGCTGAAGCAGGAGGATTGCAAGTTCAAAGCCAGCCTCAGCAATGGCAAGGCACTTAGCAAATCAGTGAGACCCTGTCTCTAAATAAAATACAAAAAAGGGCCGGGGATGTGCCCCCCCCCCCCCCAAAAAAAAACTCAAAATTAGTTAACGTTAAAAACATAAATAATTAAATAAATAAATGGCAAATGAACTAAACAGTCATTTCTCAAAAGAAAAAATACAAATGGCCAATAAGTATATTTAAAATGTTCAAAATCTTCAGCAATTGGGGAAATGCAAATCAAAACTACAGAGGGGCCAGGCACAATGGCACACACCTGTAATCCCAACAGCTCAGGAGAGGTTCACAGGTTTGAAGCCAGCCAGAACAATTTAGTGAGGCTTTAAGGAACTTAGTGAGCCCGTCTCAAAAAATAAAAAAGCCGGGCAAGGTGGCGCATGCCTGTAATCCCAGCACTTGGGAGGCTGAGGCAGGAGGATTGCGAGTTCAAAGCCAGCCTCAGCCATGGCGAGGCACTTAGCAACTCAGTGAGACCCTGTCTCTAATAAAATACAAAAAAAGGGTTGGGGATGTGACCCAGTGGTCGAGTGCCCCTGAGTTCAATCCCCAGTACCAAAAAAATAAATAAATAAATTAGGGCTGGGATGTGGCTCAGTGGTTAAGTGCCTCTGGGTTGAATCCCTGGTACAAAATACAAACAAACAAATAAAAATCACTATACTGAGGGGGGAAAAGATTTTAAATAAAATTTTTAAAATTTAAAACTAGGGCTGGGGTTGAAGCTCAGTGGTAGAGCACTTGCCTAGCATATGTGAGGCACTGGTCTCAATACTCTCTCTGCACTGCATCAAAATAAATAAGTTAAATAAGGGTATTGTGTCCATCTTAAAAAAAAAAAGCCTAAGAAATTAAAAAAAAAAAAATGAAAACTATACTGAGAGGTTGAGAATGTGGCTAGAGCACTTGTCTATCATGTGCAAGGACCTGGTTTCAATCCCCAGCATCAAAATACAAACAACCAAAAAAGAAAAAAGAAAAAAAAAAAAAAAAAAAACTACACCAAGTCCAGGCATATTCCTATGATCCCAATAGCTTAGGAGGCTGAAATGAGAGGATTCCCAATTTCAAGGTCAAGGCCAATCTCAGCAACTTAGCAAGACCCTGTTTCAAAAATAAAATAAAATGGGCTGGGGATATAGCTCCATGGTAAAGCACCCCTGGGTTTAATACCTAGTACCACAAAATAAAACAACCTACACTGAGATTTCATCTCACTCCAGTTAAAATGACAATCATAATAAATGCTGGTGAGGATGTGGAGAAAAGGGAACACTTTTACACTGTTGGTGGGATTGTAAATTAGTACAACTATGGCAGTCAGTATGGACATTCCTTAAAAAACTAAGAATGGAACCATTATATAACCCAGCTATATCACACCTTGATATTTATCCAAAAGAATTAAAATCAGCAAAATTCACAATAGCCAAGTTATGGAATCAGTCTTCCCATCTAGATGAATTCATAATGAAAATGTGAAATATATACACAATGGAGTTGAAGCATAAAGAACAACATTTGAAGGAAAATGGATGAAACTGGAGAACATCATGTTAACTGAAAATATGTCAGACTTACAAAGTCAAGGGTCTTATAGTTTCTATCATGTCCAAGATAGAGGAAATAAAATTTCATGAAAATAGAAGTATGGTAGAGAAAAGGGATCAGGCAAAGGGACAAAGAAAGGGGACAGAAATGTACTGAGAATGAAATTGAACAAATTATGTTATGTGCATATACAAATATATCATAATGAATCCAATATGTACAATTATAAAGCACCAATAAAAATGTACTTAAAAAAAAAAAAAAGCTTGCCTGAGTGCAGACTATGTTTGCTAAACACCCATTTCTTACTGAAAGGTACCACAGCTTCTCAAAGAATTGGATAATTTCAAGTATGACAGTAACTTATGGGATAAGCCTGGGTACATCTTTTTGGAAGTAAGGAATCTTTTAGGAACTACTAAAATTTAAGTTAAAAGGATACAGGTCCTTAAATATATTATGCTTTTTGATGGTAATGTAAGTAAAATTGCTTACTTTTTTTTTTTTTTTGTACCACAGATTGAAGATTGAACTCAGGGGCACTTAACCACTGAGCCACATCCCCAGCCCTCCCCCCCCCCCCCTTTTTTTTAAGTATACATGAACACAATATCTTTGTTTATTTTTATGTGGTGCTGAAGATTGAACCGTCTGCCTCTCATGTGTGAAGCAAATGTCTGCCACCAAACCACAACCCCAGCCCTCCCCAGGCCTTTTTTGTATTTTATTGACAGACAGGGTCTCTCTGAGTTGTTTATTGCCTCACTTAATTGCTGAGAATGGCTTTGAACTCACCATCTTCCTGCCTCAGCCTCCTGAACCTCTAGGATTACAGGCATGTGTCTCCGCACCCGCTTCTGCTTGCTTGATTTCTAAGACTGTTCATTAACAAATAAGTAGAAACAAAATTGACTGCATTGGTTTTGTATCCCTCCAACTTAATTTGTTATTAGCTCTCCTTTTGTGTATTTTTAGGGTTTTCCACATGTAAGATCATGCCATCTATAAAGACAACATTACTTTTTCATTTATAGTTTGGATGCCTTTTCTTTCTTTTTTCTTACCTAACTGTTCTGGCTAGAACTTCAATACAACATTAAGTAGAAGTAGCAACAGAGGGTATCCTAGTCTTGTTTCTGATCTTAGGGGGAAAACTTTCAGTCTTGTACCACAGAGTATGATGTTAGTTATGATTTTTAATATGTACTCTTAACATATTAAGGAAATTTCCTTATATTCCTAATTTACTGAATTTTATCATGAAAGGCCATTGAATTTATTTAAAAAAAATTTGGGGATGGCATCAACTGAGATGATGATGTAGAGTTTTTTCTCTTTATTCTATTAATGGGGTGTATTACACTGATTGATACTTAGGACTTTTTGTTGTTGTAGTTGTTTTGTGATGCTGGGGATCAAACCTAGGGCCTCACATATGCTGGAAAAGTCCCTTACCACTAAGCTAAAATCCCAATACCTTAGAAAGAAATTTAACTGCCAGGTGTGGTGGGCTCATGCCTGTAATCCCAGTGACTCCAGAAGGCTGAGGCAGTAGTATAGCAAATTCAAGGCCAGCCTCAGCAACTTAAGAAAGACCATCTCAAAATAAAAATATGAGGAGGCGGGGGGGGGGGGGGGGGGGGGGGGGGGGGGGGGGGGGGGGGGGGGGGGGGGGGGGGGGGGGGGGGGGGGGGGGGGGGGGGCTCAGTGGTAGAGTGCCTCTGGGTTAAATTACCAGTACCACCAAGAAAAAAGGTGGGGAGAGAGGGGAGGCCCAAGACTTTTGAAAGACATACAAAACATAGCTAAAAGAAATTAAAGACCAAAATAAGTAAAAAGTCATTCCATGTTGATGGACTGGAAGACAAAATTTTTAAGATGACAATATGGGGTTGGGGTTGTGGCTTAGTGGTAGAGTGCTTGCCTAGCATGTGTGAGGCACTGGGTTTGTTCCCCAGCATCAGGTAAAACTTAGTGAACAAAATAAAGGTATTGTGTACATCTACAACTAAAAATATATTTTAAAAAAATAGATGACAATATTATCCTTGATTTACAAATTCAATTCAAATCCTATTATCCTTGATTTACAAATTCATTCAAATCCTAATGGATTTTTCTTTTCCTGCAGAAACAAAAAAAATTTATAAATTTCATATGGAATTTCAAGGCACCCCAAACAGGCAAAATACTTGAAAAAGACTCTCCCTTCCCAATTTCAAACCTATTACAGAGCCACAATAATCAAAATGGTTAAGTACTGGCATAAGAATAGACATACAGGGCTGGGGCTGTAGCTCAGTGGTAAAGCGCTTGCCTCACATGTGTGAGGCACTGGGTTCAAGCCTCAGCACCACATAAAAATAAAGATTCTGTGTGTCCATCTACAACTAAATAAATATTAAAAAAAAAAAAAAAAAAAAAAGAATAGACATACAGACCAAAAGAAATAAGATTCCATAAATAAACCCCCCTAAATTTGGACATTCAAGTCCTAACCTTCAATGTGATGGTACTTGGAGATAAGGCCTTTAGTAGACAATCATGACATCAAGAGGGTGATGCTCTCATGATAGAATTAATATTAATTCCCTTATTTAAAAAAAAAAAAAACACCAAAGCTGAACATGGTGGCATGCAGCTGTATTCCTGGCTACTCAGTAACTGAGGCAAGCGGATGACTAATTCAAGGTCAGCCTGGACAACATAGCAAAAACCCTGTCAGGAAGGAAGGAAGGGAGGGAGGGAACCAGCCAGGTGTACTGGCACACACCTATAATACCAACAACTCAGGAAGCTGAGGAAGGATTATCTCAAATTTGAGGCCAGCCTCCATAATTTAGTGAGATCCTGTCTCAAAACAAAAAATATAAAGGGCTGGGGATGTAGCTTAGTATCAGAGTGCCCTTGGGTTCAATCCCCAGTACCACAAAAGAAAAAAGAAAAAGGAAGGAAGGAAGGAAGGGCAGGCAGGCAGGCACTCCAGAGTGTTTACACCCTGTCCCCTCTAAGAAGTCTGTGAGCACAAGCAAGATGGCGGCCATATACAAGGCAAGAAAAGGGGCCTCAGAATGAAACCACCTAAGTTACAGGTACCTTAATCTTGAATTTCCCAGCCTCCAGAACTGTGAAGGTATAAATTTCTGTTAAGTCACCCAGTCTATGGTATTTTGTTATGGTAGCCCAAGATGAACGACTTTCAATAAGATGCCAAGATCATTAAATAGGAAAAGAACAGACTTCAATAAAAGGTATGGGGAAACTGGATATCAACACACAAAAGAATAAAACTTAATACTTACCTTACACTATAAACAAAAATTAACTCAAAATGAACTGAAGACCTAAATTAAAGAGCTAAATTCTATGGTATGGTGAATATAGATGAAAATGTATATTTTCTAAAAGCTAGAAGAGTTTTATAATGTTTTCACCACAAAGAAATGATAAACAATTGATGATAAACATTACACAAGTATACATGTATTAAAATATTACATGGTTCCCTATAAATATGTATAACATCTATGTGTTAATTTAAAATAGAAAAATAAATAAATACTAAGACACTTAGAAGAAAATATACACAACCTTGAACTTGGCAATAGTTCCTTAAATATAACACCAAAAGCTTAATTAAGCTACAAAAGAAATACAGATAAACTAGACTTCATTAAAATTAGAAACTTGAAAAGAGAATCTATGGAATGGGAGAAAGTCTTTGCTAGCTATTCTTCTGACAAAGAACTAATATCTAGACTATATAAGGAACTCAAAAACCTTACCACCAAAAAAAAATCAAATAACCCAATTAATAATAAGCTAATAAATTAAACAGACAATTCTCAAAAGAAGAAATACAAATGGCCAACAAGTATATGAAAAAAGGTTCAACATTACTAGCAATTAGAGAAATGCAAACCAAAACTACACTGACAGTTCATCTTACACCACTGAGAATGGCAGTCTTCAAGTGTAAGAGCCCTAATAAGGAGATAGCTAAGATGGCGGCTAGCTGAGAGCCATAAGAGGTGTTTCAGAATTTTCACCTGATATTCATGCATTTATCTAATAATCTTTCTATGCCCGTGAACACTACGTGACGCACCTGTAAGTTTGAGCTGTTGACACGTGTATACTTGTTAAGGCAAAAAGTATTTAACTGGGTGAGGTTGGCTATAGAGGGTGGTTGGAGTTGGAGAGGTTGTTGGAGCCGGAGAGAGAAGTTAGAAGAAGCAAGAATAAAGAGCCTATTCATTTTCCAGTCTGCTTCCAAATTCTTTCCCGCAGTATCGTTGCTGCAGACGGCGACAGCTGCAGGTGGCAACAATCAAAAATACTAATAATAAATGCTGGAGAGGATATAAAGAAAAAGGAACGCTTTTACACTGTTGGTGGGATTGCAAATGAGTATAACCACTATGGAAATCAATAATGGAGGTTCTTCAACAGATTAGACAAGGAACCACTTTATGATCCAGCTATACCACTCCTTGATATTAATCCTCAAGAATTAAGGTCATCTCAAAAATGGCGAGGCACTAAGCAACTCAGTGATACCCTGTCTCTAATAAAATACAAAAAAGGGCTGGGGATGTGGCCCAGTGGTCGAGTGCCCCTGAGTTCAATCCCCAGTACCCAAAAAAAAAAAAAAAGAATTAAGGTCATCAGTCAGGTGCAGTGGTACACAACTATAATCCCAGAAGCTCAGGAGACTGAGACAAAAGGATCACAAGTTCAAGGCCAGCCTCAGCAACTTAGCATAGTTCTATGTAACTTAGTGAGAGCCTGTCTCAATGGTCAGTTGAACTGTTTCCACTTTCTCGTTATTGTGAATAATGCTGCTGGTGTATGATACTTCACACCAATGATTAAAGCAGCAATATTTATAGAAACAAAATAATAAACATTGGTGAGGTCATGGAGCAACTGGATCAACTTCATGCATTAATAGTGGTAACAGAAAATGGTTCAGAAACTATAGAAAATAGTTACACAGTTCTTCACCAAGATAAAGACAGAATTCCCATATAACCCAGCAAATCCAGGATCAAAATCAAAGTCTTGCACAATAGCCAGAAGGTGGAAACAACCCAAATGACCATTGATGGATAAACGCAAAGCAAAATGTGATATATACATACAATGGAATATATTTTCAGCCATGAAAAGGAAAGTTCTGACAAATGCTACAACTGGATGAAAATACAATGGTAAGTGAAATAACTCAGACACCAAGGACAAATGTATGATTTCACTTACATGAAATATCAATAGGCAACTTCATAAAAACAGAAAATAGATTCAAGTTTACCAGGAAGGGTGAGGAACTATGGTGAGTTATAGTAATGTTTCTATCTAGGATGAAAAAGATAATGGTGATGATTGTACAACACTGTGAATATACTTAATGCCAGTGAATTACACAATTAAAATAGTTAAATGGTCAGTTTTGTGTATTTTTTTTTTCTTTTCTGACAAATAATTATATACAATTACAGGGTACATAATGGTGTCAGGATAGATGTATACAGTGTGAAATGACTGAATCAAGCTACCTAACATACCTATCACCATAAATACCTGCCCTAACTCCAACTTTCTATTCTTTGACCAACATCTCCCTATTTTCCCTGCTCTCCAGGCTCTGATAACTACTGGGCTTCTGTGAGTTCAATTGTTTTGGATTCCACATACAAGTGAGAAGAACCGGTTGTCTTCCTGAATCTGCCTTATTTCACCTTGTGTTGTGCATATCTTAACATATTCAAATCTTATTAATATAACTGCTTAAATATAAAACAACAGGGCTGGGCATGTGTGGTACAAAGCTTGTCTATATGTATGTGTGAGGCCCTGGCACCCCAGTACCACAAAATAAATGATTTTTTGAAAGGACCCTGGTCCCAACCTAAGACTTCTATGAACTAGTTAAATTCTCATCCTCTAAAGACGTCTACCCCAAAACTGGAAATGTGATTTTATTTGGAATAAAGTTATTTGCAAAACTAATTATTGTAAGGATCCTGAAGCAAGATCATTCTGAATTAGAGTAAAAGAGAAAAGAAGCTCATCTGAAAACAAACTGAAGAATATGACACCAAAAATAAGAAATATCAGAAGCTACCACAGGCTAAAACAAATATTCTTCCCTAGGGCCTTCAAAGAATGGCCTTGCAAACACAATAACTTCATACTTCTAACTTCCAGAACTGTGAGATGATACATTTTCTATAGTTTTAAACCACTAGATTTTGGTGATTTATTATGGCAAACATAGGAAAATATTGCAGATTTTAGTACATAAAAAAGTGTTAAAGGGGCTGGGGATGTGGCTCAGCGGTAGAGCACTCGCCTAGCACGTGCGCGGCCCAGGTTCAATCCTCAGCACCACGTAAAAATAAACACACTGTGTACAACTAAAGCAAATAAATAAATATTAAAAAAAAAAAAAAAAGTGTTAAGGGGCTGAGGGCCATAGCTCAGTGGCAGAGCGCTTGCCTATCATGTGTGAGACACTGGGTTTGATCCTTAGAACCACATTAAAAAAATAAAGGCATACTGCCCATCTGCAATTACAAAAAAAAAAAAAAAAAGTGGAGTGTTCTAACAGGAAAAACCTGTTCTTAATATGAATGTGGCTTTGAAATTGGGTAATTGGATGGAAGAATTTTGAGAAGAATGATTTTTTTTGTTATAAAGTACAGAACTATCCTGAAGAGATGGTTGGTAGAAATATGGATGTTAAAAGCAATTCTGGTAAAGGTTCAGAAGGATGGAAGGAGCCAGTTAGAAAAAGCTTCCACAATCCTAGAAAATACAAACATTACAAACAGAATGTTCTTTATAAACACTATGGCTCATATCAACATTTTAGGTAAGAACGTTTCTGTTGAGGTCTCAGGAAATAAAGAGTAAATGATTGGAAACTAGAAGACTGGTGATCCTTTTGATAAAATGGCAGAAAACTTGGCTGAACTGAGTTTTACTATTGAGTAGAAAGAAAAACCTGGAAACAATGAACTTGGATATTTAGCCTTAGAGATTTCCAAGTAAAGGGTTGAAGATGCAGCTTTGTTTCTCCTTGCTGCTTATACTAAAATAGAGAAATGCAGTAGAAACTATTACTCTCAAAAGAAACAACTCTTGATTTCATGTGCGAGGCTTCCAAATTATCCAAATTGAAAAGGATGCTAAAATTAAGAAATTCATAATCAGAAAAGCATGTTCTAAGAGAGAGTCAATGGTGTGGCTAGATAGCCATTTGCCAAAGATATTAGCTATGTGACTCATGGATCCAATCAACCATCTCAACAGAAGCCAGAAATAAGGATGGTATTATGTAGAAAGGATGGTATTATATAGAAATAAGGATGGTATTATATAGAAAGGATCTGTGAAGAATCCTGTTTTCTTTGTTGTTGTTGTCTTATTGGTCTAATCAGTTACACACAACAATAGAAGGCTCTTTGATTCATTGTATACAAATGGAGCATCATTTTTCACTTCTCTGGTTGTACATGAAGTAAAGTCACACCATTAGTGCAATCATACATGTACCTAGGGTAATGATGTCAGTCTCATTCCACCATCTTTCCTACCTCCTTGCCCCCTCCTCCCTCCCCTTTGCCCCTCTGCCCCAAAGTTCCTCCACTCATCCCACGCCATCCCCCATTATGGATTAGAATCCACTTATCAGAGAAAACATTCTGCCCCTGGGTTTTTGGAATTGGCTTATTTCACTTAGCAAGATATTCTCCAACGTCATCCGGTACCTGCAAATGCCATAATTTTATTTTCTTTTAATGCTGAGCAATATTCCATTGTGTATATGTACCACAGTTTTTTTATCCATTCATCTATTGAAGGGCATCTAGGTTGGTTCCACAGTTTAGCAATTGTGAATTGTGCTGCTATAAACAATGAAGCAGCTGCGTCACTACAGTATGCTGTTTTTAAGTCTTTGGGGTATAGACCAAGGAGTAGGGTAGCTGGGTCAAATGGTGGTTCAATTCCAAGTTTTCAAAGGAATCTCCACACTGCTTTCCAGATTGGTTGCACCAATTTGCAGTCCCACCAGCAATGTATGAGTCTGCCTTATCCCCCACACCCTCGCCAACACTTTTTGTTGCTTATATTCTTAATAACTGCCATTCTGACTGGAGTGAGATGAAATCTTAGTTTTGATTTGCATTTCTCTAATTATTAGAGATGTTGAACATTTTTTCATATATTTGTTGATCAACTGCATATCTTCTTCTGAGAAATGTATGTTCAGCTCCTTAGCCCATTTACTGATTGGTCTGTTTATTTTCTAGTGGTGTGGAAGCCTACACACATAAGGAGAAATACTGTACCAGCAAAAACAATATTAGCAGCAGAGTCCACACTAGCCAGAAGCCCCTGCCCAGGAGCACTTGGAAAGGACGCAGCCAGGGACCAGGCCACCTTTGGAACTCCAGAACTTCGTGCCTCCCGCCCTGAGGTGGAGCCTCGGAGTGGTGCTGGAGGTGCCTGGGGACCCCTGGTTTGTGGAGAACACTTTTCCGCCCACTTAGTCACTCACGTTCACTCCACACTTTCTACCCAGCAAGTGATATGGGCTGCACCTTGCCAGGCCTCCAGAAAGTAAACTGCGGGCATGAAAGAAAGTACACTAGAGCTTCACCTGCGCACAACCGCAAGAGGGTTCATTCGTTTCCTAGAGAGCAGGCCCCAAGCCACAGCCCAGCATCCACCACCCACCCGGCCACCTTCCTAGCTGTGTGATCCAGACAAGTTAATTCCCTTTCCTAAGCTTTGGTTTCCTCACCTGTGATTGAGACAATAAAATGCCTCACTCAAGCAATTTCTATGAGCTCACTGACCAAGAGAGCTCAGTAAAGACTAGGTTATTATTCATAATCACGAGGGCTGGTTTCCTTGTCAACAAATATATACTGATGATAATAGGACCCAGTCCCACATTTCATGAAACAGTGGACCAGAAATGGGATGCCATGAAAAATATTGTTATAAAATAAAAGAGCTAAAAAACATAGCAACAAACAAAAACAATGCTAGCATGTACTGAAAGAAACAGATGCAACAAAATTGGCAGGCAGCACTGACATCTAGGATTCTGTAAGAGCAAATAGAGCTACTGAGCTACACACACACACACACACACACACACACAAAATTACAGGTCTAGGGCTATAGCTAGGTGGTACAATGCTTGCCTACAACGGAAGAGTCCCTGGGTTTGATTCTCACACATACAAAAGAATGAAAATATCAGAAGAAAAAAGACTCTTAAGGCAGAACACAAAGAGGCAGATACCAGAGAAATAAGCTCAACACAAGTGTTGACAGAACCTCAAAGGACCAAGTCACAAAGAATTATTCCCAGGCCTTTAAATGCAGAGAAATTTGTCCTTTTGGGTCTTAAACTTATTTAGGATGGAAGTCGCCTATTCATTCCATTTTCTTTCTTTTAAATATAAATGCCTATCTTATGCCCATCTCACCAACATATTTTGGAAGCAGTTAATTTGTTCTCGTTTCACAAGTCCACAGATGGAGAGGAATTTTGCCCCAAATGGACTATATACCCAGAATCCACACTCCACACCCATACTTGAGATAATTTAGATGACAAAATTTTGGACTTTTTGAGCTGATGATACTTAGAGATTTTGAACTCAAAAAGTTTATGCTGTAATGGGTTGAGACTTTTAGGTATATTAGAATGAAGTGAATGTACTTTGCATACATAAAGTTCAGGAGGGTAAAGGTCAAACCAAGTGGGTCAAACTGGGGTCCCCAAAAGATATCACCCAGAACCAAAGAAGGTAAGCAGAATGGATATTCCAAATTGTAATTAGGGTAAGGATCATGATATATGAGACCACCCTGGGGACGTAGCTCAGTGGTCAAGCTTCAATCCCTGGTACAAAAAAGAAAGATAAGAAAGGATCCTTCTCTTAAAGTCTTCAAGATAAAGTATGGCCTTGATAATAACACTTTAATTTGGAGCTTTTAGCTTACCAAAGTGTGAAAGAATAATTTTCTCTTGTTTTAAGCCATTAGGCTTATAATAATTTTTTACAGAAGCCTTAGAAAACTAATACAAACCACTAAGGATTAAAGATGTAACAAATTTGAACATCAAAAATAATGATCAGAACAGGGCTAGAGGGCTGTGGTACAACTCAGTGGCAGAGTGCTTACCTATCATGTGTAATGCCCTCGGTTCAATCCCCTGCACCTTAAGAGAAAAAATCCCCATGAAAATAATGACCACAATAAATTATATATATTGAAATTCATGAGTTCATAATGATACTCCCCTCCCAAACCCTACCTCTAAGAGATCCAGAGTATCAATATCTTCTTCTGAAAACTGATAAAGGAGAAAAACACATTTACCCAGATTTTCCTAGACAACTAATGATGGAAATCTTTTTATTTTTTATTTTTTGGTTAATATTTATTTATTTATTTATTTTAGTTGTACACAATGCCTTTTATTTTTACATGGTGCTGAGGGTCAAACCCAGGCCGCACACGTGCTAGGTGAGCACTCTAGCGCTGAGCCACAACCCCAGCCCTAATGATGGAAATCTTTATGGCAAAATTCCAGTATATAAATATAAACGAAATGATAGGAAATCACTCTTCTAAATGAAATAATGTATCTAAGCAAATTTATCAATGGCTGATAAATCCATTAGGTTAAAAATTAAGAAAAAAATTGCTGTGTTCCCAAGGACAGAACCTAAACCAAATGATCAATTTTAATATCACTAGATGAGGGATAACCACCTATGACCCTTCTAGATAATGTAATAAAAATTCACAGCACCATCTAATGGGGTGACAATACATTCTAAATTTGTAACAGTCCTGGTTTATGGTTATTGTCCCATTGTAGTTATTAACAGTTCCTCTTTTGTTCTTAAAATTGTCTGGAAATAAATTATACAATCTCTATAATAAACTTTCTTGCCTAAGATACAGAATCTAAATCTCATCAAGTTCTACCAGTTCATTCTTGATTTTTTGCCACAGACTATCATCATTAGGAAATTTTTATAAACATTGGTATCTAGATTTCATTCCATGAGTTCTGATTAATTGTTTTGAGATGTGGCTTGATCATTGAGATAATTAAAAGTTCCTCAAATAATTCTAAAGTTTCAGTAGAAATTGAGAATCAATGCTCTTAACGTAACTACCAATTTGTGGGAAATATGAGGAGTAAAAGAACATGTTAAAACCATAACAAGGATTCACTCAATAAGCCAAACCGAATGTGGGAAATTCTCCTGAACAAATGACCTAGTTTTTTTTTTTTTTAAATATTTTTATTTATTGGCCTTTAGTTGTACACAATGCGTTTTATTCAATGCGGTTTTTTGTACGTGGTGCTGAGGATAGAACCCGGGTCGCCCACATGCTAGGCGAGCACTCCACCACTGAGCCACAATCCCAGCCCAAATGACCTAGATTTTTACACAAATAAACATCATGGGAAAAAAGTACTAGCAGTATATAGTACTGAGGAAGATGGCTAAGGTTAAGAAAAACATAAGAGATATGTAAATCTTATTTGGACACTTACTTAAAGCAAACCAAGTACAAAATGACATTTAAGGGCTGGGGTTGTGACTCAGTGGCGGAGCGCTTGCCTCACACATGTGAGGCACTGGGTTCAATCCTCAGCACCACATAAATAAATAAAAATAAAGATATGTGTCCATGTATAATTAAAAAGTATTTTTAAAAAAGGACACTTAAAGAATCAGAGAAATCTCGGGGCTGGAGTTGTGGCTCAGCGGTAGAGTGCTCGCCTAGAATGTGTGCGGCCCGGGTTCGATCCTCAGCACCACATAAAAATGAAGGCATTGTGTACAACTAAATAAATATTTTTAAAAAAAAGAATCAGAGAAATCTAAACACAGACTGAATTTAAAACTCTCTGTTATGGGGCTGGGGTTGTGGCTCGGCAGTAGAGTGCTTGCCTAGCACGTGCGTGGCCCGGGTTTGATCCTCAGCACCACATAAACATAAAATTCACTGTGTACAACTAAAGCAAATAAATAAATATTTAAAACAAAACTCTTTGTTAGCTAAAACAGTATTATAACTATTTGTTAAAAGTTCTTACCTGAGCTGGGTGCAGTGGTGCATTCCTATAATCTCAGAAACTCTGGGAGGCTAAGGCAGGAGGACTGCATGTTGAAGACCCCTCAGGAGTTTTAGTGAGGCCCTAGGACTTTAGTGAGGCCTTGTCTCAAAATAAAAACAAAAAACAGGACCGGGGATGTGGCTCAGTGGTGAGGTGACACTAGAGTTCAATTCTCAGTACCGCCCAGAAAAAGTTCTTACTGGTTAGAAATACACAAAGGGGGCAGGGGTTGTATCTCAGTGGTAGAGTGCTTTCCTAGCATGTGTGAGGCACTGGGTCCAATCCTCAGCACCACATAAAAATAAATAAATAAAATAAAGGTATTGTATCCATTTATAACTAAAAAAAAAAAAAAAAATTAAAGAAATACACACAGGATTAATGCCGGGCGCCGCCTGTAATCCCAGCACTTGGGAGGCTGAGGCAGGAGGATCACAAGTTCAAAGCCAGCCTCAGCAATGGCCAGGCACTTAGCAACTCAGTGACACCCTGTCTCTAACAAAATACAAAAAAGGGCTGGGGATGTGGTCCAGTGATCGAGTGCCCCTGAGTTCAATCCCCAATACCAACAAAAAAAAAAAAAAAAAAAACCACACACACACAAAAAAGAAATACACACAGGATTATTTATAGGTTAAATAAGGTGATGCCTGGTAGTTCCTTGAAATTATTGCATCGGAAAGGAGGGAAAAAGGGAGGGGAAGAAATGAGAAGTTAGAAGAGACAGCAAGGGTAAAATGCTGAAAACTGCATAGTTGTCAAAACAGGTTAATAGAAACATGGGGGTTTACTTGTGTTCAATATGGAATTATGAAACTTAAGAAATTTTTTTAATGTTTTGCTTAAAAATGTAATAGCATGCATGTCAGAATATACATAAAACACTTAAGCTGGGAGCAGTGGTGCATACCTATAATTCCAGCAGCTCGTGAGGCTGAGGAAAGAGAATTCAAAGTTCAAAGCCAGTCTCAGCAACTTAGCAAGGCATTAAGCAACTTAGCAAGACCCTGTTTCAAAAGAAAAAAGGGCTAGGGATGTGACTCAGTGGGTAAGCACACCTGGGTTTAATCCCCAGTACAAAAAAAAAAAAAAAAAAAAAGAAGAAGAAGAAGAAAGAAAGAAAAAATTACACTGAAATTTTAAGACAAGGGAAATGTGAAAAGAGATGAGCACATATGATCCTTGACCTCCAAGAGCCTAAACTGTTAAGAAGAGTACATCCTGGATAAGGAAAAAAAAAAAAAAAAAAAAGGACTATCTTTGGTCAAAAGCAGAGAGTTCAAGTGTGATATAATCCTGGCAACTTGGGAGCCTGAGATAAGAGGATAAAAAGATCATGTCTTCAAAATATTTAGTGTATATTTTCTTTAAAAAAAAAAAAAAATTAGCTGGGCGCCGTGGCGCATGCCTGTAATCCCAGCACTTTGGGAGGCTGAGGCAGGAGGATCGCAACTTCAAAGCCAGCCTCAGCAACGGTGAGGCACTTAGCAACTTAGTGAGACCCTGTCTCTAATAAAATACCAAAAAAGGGCTGGGGATGTGACCCAGTGGTCCAGTGCCGGAGTTCAATGCCCCGTACCACAAAAAAAAAAAAAAAAAAAAGAGTTGCAATGACATTTTTTTAAGATAATCTCAAACAAGAAAGTATTTCTTTTTCTTTTTCTTGTTTTTTTTTTAATATTTATTTGCTTTAGCTGTACACAATAGGTTTATTTGTACGTGGTGCTGAGGATCGAACCCGGGCCGCTCTACCGCTGAGCTACAACCCCAGCCCCCAAGAAAGTATTTCTTAGGAAAAATTTGATGCTTCCTGAAAGATAATTCACAGCAATACAATTTAAATGTAATTCAAATTATTCCAACATCAATAAATTCCACATTTAAAATTCCATGATTTTTTCTCAAATAAAAATGTAAACATCAATTATGAATATACTGAATACACAAGTTTTAATTTCATATATATCAAAAAACAGCCAGGCGCGGTGGCGCATGCCTGTAATCCCAGCACTTGGGAGGCCGAGGCAGGAGGATCTAGAGTTCAAAGCCAGCCTCAGCAATAGCGAGGCACTTAGCAACTCAGTGAGACCCTGTCTCTAACAAAATGCAAAAAAAAAAAAGGTCTGGGGATGTGGCCCAGTGGTCCAGTGCCCCCTGAGTTCAATCCCCTGTACGGCCCGGGTTCGATCCTCAGCACACGTAAAAATAAAGGCATTGTGTACAGCTAAAATAAATAAATACTTTTTTAAAAAAACAATCTTATTATTTTAATTGTACTTAAATACAATTTAATTGTACTTATGAGGTAGTGTGATATTTCAATACATGTATACAACATGTACTGATCAAGTTAGGTAATTAACATTTCCATTTCATTACTTTCTGGGAATGAATAACAAAAATGTGGCATGTGTATACAATGGAATATTATTCAGCTACAGAAATAACAAAAATGTGGTATTTGTATACAATGGAATATTATTCAGCTATAGAAAATAATGATATCCTAACATTTGCAGCAAAATGGATGGAACTAGGGGGCACTAGGTCCAACAAAAAAGTTGGACACAAAGAAAATACTACATGTTCTCTCTCATATGTTGATGCTAAAAAGAAAATAGATATGAATATAGAATAGTGATTACTAGAGGCTTGGAAAGGCAAGGTGAGGAGGTATAGAGGGTGAATAATAGGTACCAAAACTCAGAAATTAGTAAACTCTAGTGTTCTGTGGCACAACACAACAACCTGTTATGTATTTTATGAATACTAGAAGAGAGGAAGTCAAAAGCACCGAACAACTTTCAAGCGATCCTTGATTCTGGTTTAGCCCATTACATTATGATCTCATGCAATTCTTTCTCTCAGTTTCATCATTTATAAAGTGGGACAATAGTGACAATCTCATGAAATTAAAGAGGACTGAAAAAATACTATATATAAGATATTTAGAATAATGACTAGCAATTATAGGTTTATAAATACCAAATATTATTATTATTTACACATGTCTCTGCTTGATACGAAACAGTAAACACTGTGAAAACTCAGGATCATTGTCTATATCAGATGGCCTCTTTAAATGGTCTCTATACAAAGAACCAATGAATCCCCTCTCCCCTTCACCTACCCATCCCCACAAATGGGGACTGAAGCAGAGCTTCTGCACACTAGGCAAGCACCCTACTACTGAGCTACATCCCCAGACCTTTTTACTTTATCTTGAGACAGGGTCTACACTGCCTAGACTGGCCTCAAATTTGAGATCCTCCTGCCTCAGACTCCCAAGTAGCTGGTTTACAGGCATGCAACACTATGACTGGCTCTGATGCATTCTTAAAGCAGATTATTCTGTATACATTTCAACGGCAAGTATTTTAATATGTACTACTGTGTTCTTAAGTAAAATATCTTACAAAAATTTTTCTTAAAAATTAAAAACAAAGGGGGCTGGGGATGTGGCTCAGCGGTAGAGCGCTCGCCTACCATGTGCGCGGCCCGGGTTCGATCCTCAGTACCATGTACAAATAAACGCATTGTGCACAACTAAAGCAAATAAATAAATATTTTAAAAAAAAAAAAAAGTTCATGCCGGGCGCGGTGGCGCACGCCTGTAATCCCAGCACTTGGGAGGCTGAGGCAGGAGGATCAGGAGTTCAAAACCAGCCTCAGCAATGGTGAGGCACTTAATAACTCAGTGAGACCCTGTCTCTAATAAAATACGAAAAAGGGCTGGGGATGTGGCTCAGTGGTTGAATGCCCCTGAGTTCAATCCCCGGTACCAAAAAAAAAAAAAAAAAAAAGTTCATGGTGGAATTAAGAGTGACCAATCTTTTGTAATTATTGTTATAAAATATTACAATAACAAATCCAAAACCATACTTCTCCATAAACCCATTAACTAATAAAAGCTTTCATTTGGGGCTGGGATTGTGGCTCAGTGGTAGAGCGCTCGCCTAGCACGTGCGCGGCCCAGGTTCGATCCTCAGCACCACGTACAAATAAACGCATTGTGTACAACTAAAGCAAATAAATAAATATTTAAAAAAAAAAAAAAAAGCTTTCATTTGTTCACGATTTTCTATTCTTTATCTATATGCATGTCCAATTTTTACATGTTACAAGAACATTTTATAGCCTACATTTTCATTTAACATAATGCCACAAGTATACTTTACAAAATTTTTACCCTTATACCCTTTCCTTTATCATCTCTACCCCTTGAAGATAACCAATGATAACAGCTTCACAAATATCCTTCACAACTTTCTCTAAGTCCACATACGAGCATACATAGACACATATATAGTAAGGGGAAAAAAGTTTGTTTTTACAAAAATTTGAAGCATATTACTTATAGATATGCCATCTATTTTTTTTTTTTTTTGGTACCGGGGATTGAACTCAGGGGCACTTGACCACTGGGCCACATCCCCAGCCCTTTTTTTTGTATTTTATTAGAAGCAGGGTCTCACTGAGTTACTAAGTGCCTCACCATTGCTGAGGCTGGCTTTGAACTCACGATCCTCCTGCCTCAGCCTCCCAAAGTGCTGGATTACAGGCGTGCGCCACCGCGCCCAGCTCCATCTATTTTTTAAGCATACCAAACATTTGTACTTTGAATTTGGTATGAAGTGTAAGTATTAAAAGGGACCTGTTGGACTACTTAATATTGTATACATTTACAAAGAAAACTTTGAAAAGATATAGGGATTTTGCAACAAAATATGGTCAGATTTAGACCTAACAAACTATTTCACCCATGCATAAATAATTTGACTATATACAAGCCTAAACAAATCTCATAACCTATTTTGGAAACAAAATTATTACTATCTTTAAAAAATTTATAAATAATACCCCTCAAATATCCTGACTTCAGTGTATGTGTACGTAATACTGGTCTTCACATATCGACAGTAGAATATAAACAACCTGTTCTCTGTAACAGAGATGATTGATGGATACAGTGCTGATCCACTCGCATACTCACCTTCTTCATTTTTATAAACTGAGAGATTAGCATTCAGGTATAATCTGATTACAATCAAATCAATCCTACCTAATTAATATGTGTTATTAAGAAAGGCCCACAAATAGGAAAAGAAAACACCAAGCAGGTCCACAAAGAATTTAAAGATAAACAAACAGTCTTAAAACAATCAGTCTCCCATCTAAACAATCTTAGAATGATTACAAGATCCCTTAATCCGGACCCACAGGAAAGAAAATGGCGTGAAAATATTTCCTGAAGCCCCCAAAATTACAAAGCAGAGAGAATCGGGTACCCAAACTATATAGCCTCTTCTGTAATAGGTAAACTTTTCTTATTAAAAATCAATAAAAGAGCCGAGCGCGGTGGCACATGCCTGTAATCCCAGCACTTGGGAGGCTGAGGCAGGAGGATCACGAGTTCAAAGCCAGCCTTAGCAATGGTGAGGCACTTAGCAACTCAGTGAGACCCTGTCTCTAATAAAAATACAAAAAAAGGACTGGGGATGTAGCCCAGTGGTGGTCAAGTGCCCCTGAGTTCAATCCCTGGTACCAAAAAAAAAAAAAAAAAAAAGTTCATGGTGGAATTAAGAGTGACCAATCTTTTGTAATTATTGTTATAAAATATTACAATAACAAATCCAAAAACCATACTTCTCCATAAACCCATTAAACTAATAAAAGCTTTCATTTGGGGCTGGGATTGTGGCTCAGTGGTAGAGCGCTCGCCTAGCACGGTGCGCGGCCCAGGTTCGATCCTCAGCACCACGTACAAATAAACGCATTGTGTACAACTAAAGCAAATAAATAAATATTTAAAAAAAAAAAAAAAGCTTTCATTTGTTCACGATTTTCTATTCTTTATCTATATGCATGTCCAATTTTTACATGTTACAAGAACATTTTATAGCCTACATTTTCATTTAACATAATGCCACAAGTATACTTTACAAAATTTTTTACCCTTATACCCTTTCCTTTATCATCTCTACCCTTGAAGATAACCAATGATAACAGCTTCACAAATATCCTTCACAACTTTCTCTAAGTCCACATACGAGCATACATAGACACATATATAGTAAGGGGAAAAAAGTTTGTTTTTACAAAAATTTGAAGCATATTACTTATAGATATGCCATCTATTTTTTTTTTTTTTGGTACCGGGGATTGAACTCAGGGGCACTTGACCACTGGGCCACATCCCCAGCCCTTTTTTTTGTATTTTATTAGAAGCAGGGTCTCACTGAGTTACTAAGTGCCTCACCATTGCTGAGGCTGGCTTTGAACTCACGATCCTCCTGCCTCAGCCTCCAAAGTGCTGGATTACAGGCGTGCGCCACCGCGCCCAGCTCCATCTATTTTTTAAGCATACCAAACATTTGTACTTTGAATTTGGTATGAAGTGTAAGTATTAAAAGGGACCTGTTGGACTACTTAATATTGTATACATTTACAAAGAAAACTTTGAAAAGATATAGGGATTTTGCAACAAAATATGGTCAGATTTAGACCTAACAAACTATTTCACCCATGCATAAATAATTTGACTATATACAAGCCTAAACAAATCTCATAACCTATTTTGGAAACAAAATTATTACTATCTTTAAAAAATTTATAAATAATACCCCTCAAATATCCTGACTTCAGTGTATGTGTACGTAATACTGGTCTTCACATATCGACAGTAGAATATAAACAACCTGTTCTCTGTAACAGAGATGATTGATGGATACAGTGCTGATCCACTCGCATACTCACCTTCTTCATTTTTATAAACTGAGAGATTAGCATTCAGGTATAATCTGATTACAATCAAATCAATCCTACCTAATTAATATGTGTTATTAAGAAAGGCCCACAAATAGGAAAAGAAAACACCAAGCAGGTCCACAAAGAATTTAAAGATAAACAAACAGTCTTAAAACAATCAGTCTCCCATCTAAACAATCTTAGAATGATTACAAGATCCCTTAATCCGGACCCACAGGAAAGAAAATGGCGTGAAATATTTCCTGAAGCCCCCAAAATTACAAAGCAGAGAGAATCGGGTACCCAAACTATATAGCCTCTTCTGTAATAGGTAAACTTTTCTTATTAAAAATCAATAAAAGAGCCGAGCGCGGTGGCACATGCCTGTAATCCCAGCACTTGGGAGGCTGAGGCAGGAGGATCACGAGTTCAAAGCCAGCCTTAGCAATGGTGAGGCACTTAGCAACTCAGTGAGACCCTGTCTCTAATAAAAATACAAAAAAAGGACTGGGGATGTAGCCCGGTGGTCAAGTGCCCCTGAGTTCAATCCCTGGTACCAAAAAATAAAAAATAAAATAAAATAAAATAAATAAAAGCCTTTGAGTTCCTATCATGTGGTGGTCATAAGTACTGAAGTCAAAAAGCAGTAAAAAGGGCTCTATGAGGCTGGGGACTGTGGCTCAGTGGCAAAGCACCTGCCTCACACATGTGAGACACTGGGTTCAATCCTCAGCACCACATAAAAATAAATAAATAAAATAAAGGTATTTTAAGGGGGGGAGGGGCTCTACCCTGAAGCAGTTCACAATTTAGCAGGACCACCAACATGTATTATCCCAAATGACCATAAATAACATAGCCCAGGGCCCAGCATACAGCTCATCAACTAGCATAGGTGCTCAACAATTTTCTTGCAATTTATAATTATAAATATCAAAGGCAACAAGCATCATAACACAATACCATACCATCAACAAGATTTCAGATTAAATAACCTAACGGTATTATCCAGGCCTATGTAGTTAGTTTGCTTTAACTGCCTCAAGGCAGTCAAATTATTTAAAAAAGAACTTGTACTAGGTAGTTCCCAGTAATCTGTTTGGAGTATACATGTGTAATCCACATGGAATCTGGCTCACACACACACAAAGTAGGGGGAAAAGCACTTGGACCATGTAAAAATATCCTACTGAACATTGTAACTAAATACCAACAATAAAATGGACTATGGATCTAAAAGAGATTGAAGATACTGAATGTAACCTTCCCCTACAATGAAAGCTATAAAATAATGGGTAAACCCTGTACAAGTGCTACACACCTTACATGTTGTTATTAAAAACAAAAACACTTCAACTGCAACCATATGACACCTTTAAATGTAACACAAGAGAAAGAAGATACTTAAAATCTAGTCCAGTTATCAATGTACATAGATGTTTTCTAGAACACCCTAAATGATGAATGACAAAAACATTAGTTGTGACAGGATGCAGGATCTCCCTGAATAAACATTACACACTTAAATTCATCCTATATATTTTAATTGGTAGACCATACTGCCATATGCATTCACTCAATAAAAATGAGGACCCAGCTGAAAATTCAACACAGCTTGCAGAACAAATTAAATTTCAAAATACATGTATTCCATACCCAATATTTATATTAAATGAACTACTCAGTCATACCATTCAGTTTAACTTGCTTTATAACTAATTACTACATGAGAATGTAACATTTTGTAAACCTAATACTATCTACATTAAATTTTAATTATTCAAAATACAATGACATGTATTAAAATAGGACTACTGGTGAATGGATAGACAGATGGAATAGATATGTGATAAAACAAATGCATAGTTAAATGTTTATAGCAGAATCCAGGTGGTTGGCCTTTATGAATGCATCCTGAATTGGACTGTATTTTCAACTTTGCTGGACAGATATACATTTTTCCTAATGACTTGTTGGAAAAACTATTTGACACTTCTTTGGTTATTTATAATTTTAAACTTTTAAAGGTCAGAAACACAGATTTAAAAAACTCCTCTAAGTGGCATCCTGGGATTGAATCCGGGTTCAAATCCCAGTTCAAAACTCAACTAGCCGGCGCACGCCTCTGGAGGCTGAGGCAGGAGGATCCCGAGTTCAAAGCCAGCCTCAGCAAAAGCAAGGCGCTAAGCAACTCAGTGAGACCCTGTCTCTAAATAAAATACAAAATAGGGCTGGGGATGTGGCTCAATGGTCCACTAACCCTGAGTTCCATCCCTGCTACCGGCCCCACAACACACCCCCCCACCAAAAGGAAAGGGCATTCTCAATAAAGATTAAGTAGCAATTTTTTTTTTTAACCAGGTTGGCTTAATACTAATTGATGATTTTGAGACCATTCCCAAAAGGAAGATTCCCGATGGGGAAACTTACTGCTTAACAGGTTGAGGGGTGAGAGGTGGTTTAAAAGAAATGTCTGAAAAATATTTGCTCAATTGATAGCATTGTTCTCCATCTGAAGAAAATCACTCAGAATCAAATAAGAAAAGTTTCAAGGCAAACTTTAAAAGGCATTCAACAACTCCTATGTAGAATTAGCTTCACCTATGCAGGCTGGTTGGGGACATCCTTGTTATGACTAAACTTGTCATACTCTTCCACGTTCCTAATTGCAGGGAAATGAAGATAGATGAGGACACGACAAAATCTTTCTCCTAAATCAGGATAGGCCAAGGATCCCACTTCTTCACAGGTAAGAGTGCCACCTCCACTTTGGTCTTGATAACGGTTAAGGGGGGAGGGGAAAGGAGACAGAAAATGAATTCGCGATGATGTTACTGAAAACCCGCCTGGTTACTGCTCACGAGACCCCTTCCACGACTTATTCCCGCCACCACTACCCCCACCTGACCTCTCCCCAGTGAAACTTCCACGGACGCTCATTCACTGAAGATGTAACTCGAGGTTCTGACCCCTTCCCTCCCCGGGCCCCCAAGCACACACACACCCGCCCCCACTGCTGGGGGCGGGGGGCGACGCAAACAACCGCCCCCGCCCCTCCCCCCAGCAACCAATCTTTGTCCCACCTGCCGAAGGAGCACTGGCCGACGCGCTCCAGCCCCGATGTGACCGCGGACCTGCCCGCGACCTCCCCGCGCCGCGGGCGTCGGCGCCCCCTGCTCGAACCCCGGCTTGGCCCTTCGCCCGCCGCGGCCCCGGCCCGGCCGCGCCCCGCCCCCCGCCGCCCGACTTCTGCCTCACCTCACCTACCCTCTTTCGGGGGCCGGACTCCACCTCTCTCTCCGCCATGTTGGGCCCCGCTCGGAACCGCTGCGGCTCCCGGCGCGGCGGCAGCACCGCTCGGGCCCCCGGCCCCCGCCCACACTGCAGACACGGCCGCCGCGCGGCGGCTTCCCGGACCCGGCCGGGCCTGGCGCGCGAGTGAGGAGGGGGCGGATGCCGCGCGCGGAACCGCAGATCCTGGGGTCCCACGGGTGTGCGCGTGGGCGGGAGGGCCTGCTCGGGAAAGGGGGGCCGGGACTCGGGGGGTTAATGGCCTCCAAGGGGCCCCGTGAGTAGGATTATTTTCTCTCAGAGAAATTCCTCCGCCTGCGGTTTCTTAAAGGGATCACCAAATCAGCCCCTTGCGCGCGCCCCTGATGCGCAGGCGCACCGTAAGCCCCTCCTCCCTTTCCCACCAAGCCCCCGGTCCTGAGCGTGCGCGGTGAGTGGCCCAGGGTAGGCCAAATCCTGCAAGTCTGTTTGCTGCCAGCAGCTGCTCCCACCACTCAACTATGGCCGCTCCCTTAAAGGGACCATGACGCAATGATGAAGGAAGAATGGAAGAAATCCATGAAAAGACAATCTGGAGGACTGGGTGGAATGTCATTGAGGGGTCCACCTCACCATCTTACACCTGACTACAGAGCTACTGTTGAAAAGACAAAATGTTGATGAGCTGAAGTTCTCTGTAGACCTCTAAACTTGAAGAACCCCAACCAATAAGGGAACAAGACGGACATCTCAAGAAAAATTTGCTTCCTTACCTTTTGACGGGTTGATTGAGTGATTGCACAAGGCATAAAATATCAAGGACCAACTCCAATAGCCTAACCTCAAAATCAAATCCTTTGGTGATTTTGAAGACTGAACTAACAACTGGAGATAATTTCCTCAATAGTAATTTGCCACTACAATATCAAAATGGAAAAGGAACCATCTACTCCAGTCTCTCAATGGTAACATTGCAATATGATCGTGGGAAGAATTTACCCCAAGATACCTAGTGGCTGATATGGAATTAGAGTCAAGATTTGAGTCACAGTCCTTCAGGATTTTCAAGGCACCAACCTGTCTTCAAGGCAAGCAAGATCACTTAAAAGGAAAGTGTCATGATAATTCAAGAATATTTTAGTTCTTCATGGAATAAATATGATGATTTGCAGCTGTTGTTCGTCCCCATTCACCTCCATTTGACATATGAATTTGGGAATACAAAAAAGAAAGACACTGAGTCTCAAAGGAAGCACCCACAAACCATTGAAACGCAGAAAGCGCCCATGAACCTTTGCAACTCCAGAGCAACCGAACCAGTACTCTTGACCCTTGCAGAAAGTAATATGAGAGAGCAATGCGCAAGCGCAGGGAAAATGGCCGAAAATTGCGCAACTCCGCGGTGAGTCCACCTCTAATCCAGCCCCTATCAACTTTTCCTCCATAAATATTAATACCCCACACCATGGGTTGCAGTTTCTCACTCAAGATAGCCCACGTTCTCCTTTGGATGTGCCTGTGCTTTCCGAAATAAACTTCTGTGTATGCTTCTGACTGCTGTGTGCTGAAATTCTTTTCCATCAGGTATGCCAAGAACCCCGCTGGTCCTGAATTGAGCTCCCTCTTCTCTCCAGCCTCTGACCCTTCAGAGATATCTCTTCTGCCATGACACACTGAAGGATCTTGAGAATCTGACTTAAAGGATGAGCATCTCATTATTGTCTAAGCAGGAAAAAGGAAGTAGATTTGGGTCTATCTTGCCCTGAACCCAAGCTGGATTGTATATGAGGACAGCTGAGGACAAGGGCTTGATTCATTCTTCTGTTCCTTCTAGTCCCCTGAGTCTTTGGTAGAGAAAAATTTCCCTAATGGCATTCCTAATAATAGCTTAGGGACAATGGGGAAATACAGTAAGAAATGCAAAGAAGTTGCCTCTTCAACCTCTTTCCCCATGACAAGAAACATTCAAATGGAAATGAGCAACTCCTAAATTCACAGGTTATTGAGATGTAACATCTGTATATCACTTTGACTTTTGTGCCTCATTTGGGAGGTGTTTTGGACCCAAAAAGTTCACTAATCTATGATATTTTGCTGAAAACTCTGAAATGGCTGAAAATGTCCATTCTGATCCTTCCTTAGGCTTGTTCATTTTTAATTTCATTCCTAGGTAGGAGAAAGAAGGTGGAAGGGAAATAAATATAGACAGATAGATAGATATTCATTTCAGCCAGAATTTTTTAAAAATGATAGACCCTTTAGTTCCATGTCCTGAACAAGAAGGAAATAAAAAGAGAAGCCAAGAAAAGATAATTCTAGGTGACTGTAGGTACATAAAAGATCTAGTGGTTTTCACCTGTTTTATAAACAATGGAATATTTGCTTCTAATAAAATCTAGCTGCTTAAAGTAGAGCTGCCAAATTTAAATTGGAAGTGGGGTGACTACAAGACTGTTCCTCAGCCTCAGATTTGTCTTCGCTGCTTCTTTCAGTTCCATCTTCTCATTAGAAAAATGTTGGGTTTCTCAGACTACAGTTTAGAGCCATTGATTTAGGTCAGTTCCACTTTCTTTTTCTTTTTCCCCCATGGGCTGGACATCAAGCCCAGGGTCTTACACATACTTAGCCAGCACTTTACCATTGAGCAATAACCTTGGGACCAACTGGACATTTTAAAGATGGAAACATGGACCCAGAGAAGATGTGTCTTCTTGGAGATCACACAAAGGATTAGTAACAGTATCAGGACTGGAACAGACACCTTGACCCTCAGCCTAAGGCTCTTTCCTACATCAGGCTGTTTCTAGAGGTATTACAAATGTGTTGGGTCTTGAATAATAGGCAGGGTTTGGGCATTCCAGATAATAACCAAACATACCAAAAGTGTTTGATGCAATCATTCATGTGGAGGGAGGAAAAAAGAGAAAAAACAATATTAAGTGAGCACTATGAAGTTAATCATAATTTTACAGAGGGGTCCATAGAGATTAAGGGACTGGTCCAAGGTTATTAAGCAGGGAGATTGAGACAGAATTCAAAGACTTGTTCTTCCTGGATTTGAAATATCATTAACGAAGCCGGGCGCGGTGGCACAAGCCTGTAATCCCAGCACTTGGGAGGCTGAGGCAGTAGGATCACGAGTTCAAAGCCAGCCTCAGCAATGGAGAGGCCCTTAGCAACTCAGTGAGACCCTGTCTCTAATAAAATACAAAAAAGGGCTGGGGATGTGACCCAGTGGTCGAGTGCCCTGAGTTCAATCCCTGGTACCAAAAAAATATATATATATCATTAACGAAAGATTGCAAACTAGTGACCTTGTAATCAAATCTGTCCCACAGATATATATTTGACTTATACTGTGTGTAGCTACATGACCTATGTCAAGTTACTTGTCTTGAAATTTGGTTTCCTCATCTGAAAATGAGTTATTGGGAGGGTTAAATAAATTAACATCGGTTAATCTCTTAGAATAATTTTGATTCCTATCACAATATGGATATTATAACTTTATCTTTTTAAAAATTGTTTAATTATATGCCAGCATTTAAAATGAGATAATTCACTTATGAATCCAGGTTTTTTTTTTTATTTCTCTAATAAATAAACTAGAATACAATGGGGATAAAAAATTGCAATTATCAAACTGATTCATTTTAATTCTCTTAAGTCGTATTCCATTGTAGACTCTTTTCTGAAGTATGGCCCTAGGATTTATTTTCCTACTCAGAAGAGAATGGAATAGGCTTAATGGAGTGAAAAAGAATTTGCTAAATTTCCTTGGTTCCATTTAACCTATGAAATTCAGCAAATAGTAAGAGTCTCAGAGTTCTCCTACACTCCAGAGGACATACTTCTTCCATCTAGGACAGCTCAGCCATGAGACTGTGACATCCAGAAATAAAAGCCTAATTCTTTTCATTAAAGAGTAGAAGGAAGAAAAAGGAAGCAAGAAGTAAGAAAGGTATCCACTGAGTGACAAGTGTCCCTGTCTTCCAGCTCTTCAAAGCAGAAAGGACTTTTCTCTGCTTCTATTTGGAATTCTAACTAGAAATGACTTGCAGATTACTCCCACACCAGCAATCACCAGCCCCATCTGAGTGAAAGTGATGCCCCAGAATAGTTGGGTAAAGAGAAAAGGGCTCTATTTGGCTCCTCTCTGTGTCTTTTAGCCAAGGGTAAATCCAGGTTTTACAAGTCTTGAAGTTTATGTGATAGGGACAGAAAAAATTTGTTTTGTTTTTAAGAAAAAGAACACAAAATTACATATGCAAATTAAACACAGAATCTTAGGCCTCTGCAAAGAGAGTGACCCCTAAATCTTGTGTGATATAGAATGTATCCAGAAATTCCCCCATACCCTATGGAAGAATAGGGAAAGGTAGCCAAGAATAGTTCTGACACGTGTGGGGAAAGTGGCACTATAGATGACATTGGTCTGGAAACAAAACGTAGTAACAATCAGACCTCAGGAAGATCTGTACATTACCTCCACATTCTGAGCAAGCTCAGAGAGGCCATGCTAAAAGGTCCTCCACTCACTGACCAACAGGTTGCTGAGCATCCTGAGAAGAAAGGGAACGAACGGTACAGGAATATCAAATGGATCCCAGGTCTCATGCTTCCCCATCCCTATACATAGACACCATACACACACAGAGGTAAAGGGCAGCTATATGAAAGACTCAGTGTTTCTTTCCAAAAGAAGGTATTACATAAAATAATTCTAACCATCAAGTTCAAATATGTTTTAAACCAAATTGGATATATTAGGTAAACACAAAAAGAATACTAAGGAAAAAGTAAAGCAGAATGCTGGGATGAAGCTACTTAAGATAAGGTAATCACATCTGATAACAAGAGAATATTGTTCTGAGGAGGCAAACTTTGAGCTGAAACTTAAATAATGTCGAAGAACCAGCTATGCAGAATCAGGCACAGTGGTGCAAGCCTGTAAGCCCAGCAACTTGGGAGGCTGAGGTAGGAGGATAGCAAATTCAAGGCCAGCCTCAGCAACTTAGATCCTGTCTTGAAATTTAAAAATTATAGACTTACATCATTCCACATGGCCATGGTAAGGATTTTTAAATTTCATCTTGTGAAAAGCCACTGGAGACCTTGAAAAAAAAATTATATGAACCCTCTGGATACCGTCTGCAGAATGAGTCACAAAGGAACAAGGGTAGACATAAGTTAAGAGGCTTTATGGCACAGTCCAGGTGAGAGATGACAATGGCTTACCCTAGACCATCAGAGGAAGAGATAAACAAATGAAAAAATAGTTGAATTTAGGATATATCTTTTGTAGGTTTAGCCAATTGGATGCAGGGAGAGAGAGAAAAAAAAGATGACTTAAAAATAATTGATTCTTAGCTCATTAGCCTTAACAACTAGGTTAATGATGTTGCCAGTTATTTGAAAAGGAAAGAGTAGATTTGAAGGAGCAGGCAGAGAAAGAAGCAAAAGTCATATCTTGGAAATGTTAAATTTGAGATGCTTCTCAGACATGCAAGTGGAAATGTCAAACGGGCAGTTGGACATTCGAGTCTGAAGTTCAGGAGAGATAACTGAACTAGAGATAGAAATAGGGGAGTCATCAGTATAAGCCAAAAGACTGGATAGGATTACTTAAGTAGTATAAAATGAACCAAGCTCTGAGGCACTTGAACATTTATAACTCAGGAAGAGAAAAAGAACAAGTAGCAGGAAGACCAGAAGAGCGTGTGGTCTTAGAAGCCAAGAAAAAGTGTTTCAAGAGAAGGGATCAATTACCAATTTGTCAGATGTCACTGAGAAGACAAAAAAGATGTACTTCAAGAACTAACAAGAAGATTGAAAGGTCTTTGGTGTTGTATGGACAGACCATGATCGGAATGGCCTGAAGATAGAATAGGAGATAAAGAAATAGAGACAGTGAGTATGAACAATTCTTTAAAGAAGAAAGTGTGTTTAAAATGGGAATCACTAAAGCACATTAAAAATAGTAAAGCATCTGTCTCCAAATATATTGGAAATTTTAAGTAGATGACATGTCCTCAAAGACCTCTTCCTCCAAACTGGCACAAACTATATAGAGGAAAGTGTAACCGTAGGAAAACAAAAACAAAAACTAGGAAGTAGGGGCTGGGGCTGTGGCTCAGCGGCAGAGCGCTCGCCTCGCACGTGCGCGGCCCGGGTTCGATCCTCAGCACCATGTAAACATAAATGCATTGCATTGTGTACAACTAAAGTAAATAAATAAATAAATATTAAAAAAAAAAAACTTTAAAAAAAAAACTAGGAAGTAGATGACAAGAATGGGTTGAAAAGAGGAAATCATGCATCTTGGTATCAAGCCCACTTTAGAAGCCATCTAGCATTTAATCTCTGGAAAATGCATTCTTTAGAGTTGTCATAATTATTAGTTTCTTTCTACTGAAGAACTGGATGAGATAAAATTTCATCATTAGGATTTTTTTTTTTTTTTTTTTTTTTTTTTTTTTGGTACTGGGGATCTATGAGCCTTTTTTTTCAGGTCTACTGAGATGAGTGCCTAAAATTTCCTTCAGCTAACTAGCGATGCTAACTTTTTTAAAGATGAGCACACTGAATGTTGATGAGTTAGATATCTTGGAATGTCAAGACATAGACTAGCAAGTGACAGTAATTGTTGTAAGCCAATTGAATAATCATAATCATAAGATGTTTTAATTTCCTAAAAGAATGACAATAATAACAGCAGCATTGCTTTCAGTAGCATAGAAATTATTTTTCAAAAGTAAAGTCTTGGGGCTGGGGTTGTGGCTCAGCGGTAGAGCGCTTGTCTAGCACGTGCACAGCCCAGGTTCAATCCCCAGCACCACGTAAAAATAAACGCATTGTATACAACTAAAACAAATAAATAAATATTTTTAAAAAAAGTAAAGTCCTTAACAGTTTTATATTTAAAAATTACCCTCCCTAAGAAAATATGTGTTTGTTTGCTTATGTATTTTTTTAAAAATCTGGAAATATACACAGATGAAATTAATAGTAGATTTGGGGCCATATGAAAGAATATGGAGGAATAATCTTCATTCTATACCTTTTTAATTTTTGAATTATGTAACTATATTATTTATTTATTTACTTTCATTTGTTTCAGGGCTAGAATGGAAGCCAGGGTATCCTGCCTGCTAGGAAAACACTACCACTGATCCACACCCCCAAACCCCCACCCCATATTACCTTGTGCGTGTGTGTGTGTGTGTGTGTGTGTGTGTGTGTGTATGTGTGGTTCTGGGGATTGAACCCAGGAGTACTCCACCCCTGAGCTACATCTGCAGATCCCCATCCCTTTTTATTTCTCTTTTTGATACAGGGTCTCACAAAGATGTCAGTTTGGAATAAAACTTGTGATTCTCCTGCCTCAGCCTACCGAGTATCTGGAATTACCATTGTAATTCCATGTAAGTCACAGTGCTCAGCTGCCATATTGCTTTTTAAAAATTAACAATTAACTGGCTGGGTGCAGTGGCTCATGCCTGTAATCCCAGCACTTGGGAGGCTGAGGCAGGAGGATCGAAAGTTCAAAGCCAGCCTCAGCAATGGCGAGGCACTTAGCTACTCAGTGAGACCTCGTCTCTAGTAAAATACAAAAAAGGGCTGGGTATGTGGCCCAGTGGTCGAGTGCCCCTGAGTTCAATCCCCAGTACCAAAAAAAAAAAAAAAAAAAAAACTGGTCAGGTTGTGGCTCAGCAGTATAGCACTTGCCTTGCATGTGTGAGGCACTGGGTTCGATCCTCAGCACAACATAAAAAATAAATAAATAAAATAAAGATATTGTGGGGCTGGGGTCGTGGCTCAGCGGCAGAGCGCTCGCCTCGCACGTGCGCGGCCCGGGTTCGATCCTCAGCACCACGTAAACATAAATGGATTGCATTGTGTACAACTACAGTAAATAAATAAATATTAAAAAAAAATAAAAAAATAAAGATATTGTGTCCATCTACAACTAAAAACAAAAAAGATAACGCTTAAAAATTAACAATTAACTGAACTATTGTTTCTACCAAATTTCTGATTAAAATATTAGAGAACTGAAATAAAATGTAAAATAATGGTATAATAAACAAAAAAGTCCAGCATATATTAAACAACAGGATTGGAACAAATGTTGTTTAGCATGCTTTCCCTAATACCAGTATTACTTACAAGGTATTTTCACATACTTCATTTGTCTTGCCTATTGGGTAGAGAATATTCTCTCTCTCTCTCTCTCTCTCTCTCTCTCTCTCTCTCTCTCTGTGTGTGTGTGTGTGTGTGTGTGTGTGTGTGTGATGCTGGGGATGGAACGCAGGGCCTCCTTCATATTGGGCGCAGGACCTCCTTCATACTGGGCAAGTGCTCTACCACTGAACAAAACCTCCAGGCCTCACATTATTTATTTTATAGGAAAGGAAATTGATTCTCAGGTTAAATGACCGTCACAAGGTCAAACATCTAATAAAAGGCAGAACCTGATAGACATTTAGGCTGACTGATTTCAGGTTTAGACAAGGTCATTTTGGGAGGTGAAATAGGTGAAATACCCGAGAACACAGGCAAAAATGAAAATTTTTTTAAAAAAATAGGAATTAGGCCGGGTGCGGTGGCGCACGCCTGTAATCCCAGCACTTGGGAGGCTGAGGCAGGAGGATCGCGAGTTCAAAGCCAGCCTCAGCAATGGCGAGGCACTTAGCAACTCAGTGAGACCCTGTCTCTAAATAAAATACAAAAAAGGGCTGGGGATGTGACCCAGTGGTCAAGTGCCCCTGAGTTCAATCCCTGGTACCACAAAAAAAAAAAAAAAAAATAGGAATTAGGGCTGGGGTTGTGGCTCAGTGGTAGAGTGCTCGCCTAGCACGTGCACGGCCCAGGTTCAATCCTCTGCACCACGTAAAGATAAACGCATTGTGTACAACTAAAAGCAAATAAATAAATATTTAAAAAAATAGAAATTAGGGGGTTGGGGTTTTGGCTCAGTGGTAGAGCGCTTGCCTTGCATGTGTGAGGCATTGGGTTCGAGTCTCAGCACCACATATAAATAAATGAAGTCCACCAACAACTAAAAATATATTTTAAAAAAATAGGAATTAGTAGGGAGTGTAAGTGAATAGAATAAACCATGCCCACTGTAAAGGAGGCAGCCACTATTCATTCCAGGAGATTCTTGCCATGAGGGAATGCCAGCGAAGACTTGCCATATCTTTAAATTGCTAATATAGAAGCAGGAATTTATTTGTTTCATTTTGTCTTGAGATGGGGATCTCACTATGTTGCCTAGGCCGGTTTCAAACTCATGGGCTCAAGCGATTCTCCTGCCTCAGCCTTCCAAGCAGGCGTTCGCTGCCATACCTGACTGAAATTTACTTGAAATTTCTCAATTACTTTCAAAGTTTTAATTGTGGTAAAATACACATAAGAGTTACCATCTTAAGAATTTTCAAGGGGCTGGGGTTGTGGCTCAGCGGCAGAGCGCTCGCCTGGCACGTGCGCGGCCCGGGTTTGATCCTCAGCACCACGTACAAATAAACCCATTGTGTACAGCTAAAGCAAATAAATAAATATTAAAAAAAAAAAAAAGAATTTTCAAATGCACATTTCAGTAATGATAAGGATATTCACTTTGTTAGGGATCTAATCTCTAGAAGTTTTTCATCTTGCAAAACAGAACCTCTACATCCATTAAGTAATAACTCCTTTTTTTCCCCTGGTAACCACTATTTGACTTTCTGTTTCTATGAACTTTATTACTCTAGATACCTCATGTTAGTGGAGTCATATAATATTTGTCCTTTGTTTAATACTTTTTTTTAGTTGTAGGCAGACACAATACCTTTATTTTTATTTTTTAAAAATATTTTTAGAGCCGGGCGCGGTGGCGCACGCCTGTAATCACAGCACTTGGGAGGCTGAAGCAGGAGGATTGCAAGTTCAAAGCCAGCCTCAGCTGTGGCGAGGCACTTAGCAACTCAGTGAGACCCTGTCTCTAATAAAATACAAAAAAAGGGCTGGGGATGTGGCCCAGTGGTCAAGTGCCCCTGAGTTCAATCCCGGGTACCCAAAAAATATATATATTTTTAGGGGGCTGGGGTTGTGGCTCAGTGGTAGAGCGCTAGCCTAGTATGTGCGCGGCCCAGGTTCGATCCCCAGTACCACGTAAAAATAAAAGCATTGTATACAGCTAGAACAAATAAATAAATATTTTTTTTTAAATATATTTTTAGGGGCTGGGATTGAGGCTCAGCGGAAGAGTGCTCGCCTAGCACGTACGCGGCCTGGGTTCGATCCTCAGCACCACGTAAAAATAAATGCATTGTATACAACTAAAGTAAATAAATAAATGTTTAGAAAATATATATATATTTAGTTGTACATGGACACAATATCTTTTCTTTTTTAATTTTTTTTTTGTTTTGTTTTTAAAATATTTATTTATTTGCTTTTAGTTGTACACAATGTGTTTTTTACGTGGTGCTGAGGTTTGAACCCAGGCCGCGCACGTGCTAGGCGAGCGCTCTACCGCTGAGCCACAGCCACAGACCCCGGACACAATATCTTTTTTAAATTCATTTTAAATATTTATTTATTTGTGTTTTTTTTTTTGTTTGTTTGTTTTTGTTTTTTTAGTTATTACAATGCCTTTATCTTTACGTGGTGCTGAGGATCGAACCGGGGCCATGCACATGCTAGGCGAGAGCTCTACCGCTGAGCCACAACCCCAGCCCCCAACACAATATCTTTATTTTTTATTTTTTCCTGTGGTGCTGAGAATGGAACCCAGAGCCTCACACACACTAGGCAAGTACTCCACCACTGAGACACAACCCCAGCTCCCCTTTATTTTATTTATTTGTTTTTATGTGGTGCTGAGGATCAAACCCAGTGCCTCATGCATGCAAGGCAAATGCTGTACCAATTGAGCTACAACCCTAGCCCAGTAATCATCCTTTTTCAATGGTTTATTTCACTTAGCATGTGTCAGACTTTCCTTCCTTCCTTTTTTTTTATTTCTATTTTTTATTTTTGTTAGTACTGGAGATTGAACCCCAGGGTCACTAAGCTACATTACATCCCCAGCCCTTTTTATTTTTTGTTTTGAGACAGAATCTTGCAAAGTTGCTTAGGGCCTTGCTAAGCTGCTGAGACTGGACTTGAAGTTGTGATTCTCTTGCTTCAGCGTCCTGAGTCACTGTGATTACAGGTATATGCCACCATGCTTAATAAAGAATATCCTTCCTTTCTAATTCTGAATAATATTTCAAAACCATATTTTGTTTATCTACAGTTAATGGATACTTGGAATGCCCTACCTCCTGACTATTGTGGACCCATGCAGTGATATGAACATGTGTGTGCAAATATTTCTTTGTAATCCTTTTTCAATTCTTTTGACTAAATATAAACCCAATTTTTTTAAAAAATAGCTTTGTTGAGACATAATTTACCTACCACACAATTTGCCCACTTAAAGTATACAATTTGGGGCTGGGGTTGTGGCTCAGCGCAGAGCACTCACCTCGCATGTGCACGAGTTCGATCCTCAGCACCATGTAAAACATAAATGCATTGCATTGTGTACAACTAAAGTAAATAAATAAATATTTTTTAAAAAAGTATACAAAGCCAGCCTCAGCAATTCAATTATTTTTATACATTCAAAGAATATGCAACCATCACCATGGTCACTTTTAGAACAACATATCTCAATTTAAAAGAGATTTTTTTTTCAGCTGGATGCAATGGCACACACCTGCAATCCCAGCTTTTTAAAGGCTGAGGCAGGAGGATTTTCCAGGGGCCAGCCTGGACTTGTAGCTAGGCCCTGTCTCTAAACATAAAAACAAAAATTTGGAAGGATACCCTTTAACTGCTGTCTTATCTTTTCCACCTCTCAGCCCTAAGCAACAACTAATCTACTCTCTGTCTCTATCTGCGTTCTATTCTGGACATTGCATGTGAAAGGAATTGCATAATGTATGGTTTAGTGAATGCTTTCTTTCACTTGGCATACTGTTTTCATGATAAAGACATGTTGTTACATGTATCACTATTTCATTCCTTGTTACAGCTGAACTAGATTCCACTGTATAGATGTGTTTTTGAGTGATATAATTTAAGTCAAATGGTTTTTAATATCCTACATAAGCCAGGAAGAAATATCTGCAAAATCCCCAGTCTGGAACTTTCCTATAGGCTTTAAACTAATGTTACCTAACAGGATTATAAAGAAGAATAACAAAGAGCAATAAGAGAAGGCATGCAGGCAAACACTGGGAGAAGAAAACATTAAAAAAACCAAGAGAGGCCAGGCGCGGTGGCGCACGCCTGTAATCCCAGCACTTTGGGAGGCTGAGGCAGGAGGATCACGAGTTCAAAGCCAGCCTCAGCAATGGCGAGGCACTTAGCAACTCAGTGAGACCCTGTCTCTAAATAAAATACATAAAAGGGCTGGGGATGTGACCCAGTGGTCGAGTGCTCCTGAGCTCAATCCCCGGCACCAAAAAAAAAAAAAAAAAAAAAAAAAATTTGTTAGCCGGGCGTGGTGGCGCACGCCTGTAATCCCAGCACTTTGGGAGGCTGAGGCAGGAGGATCGCGAGTTCAAAGCCAGCCTCAGCAATGGTGAGGCACTTAGCAACTCAGTGAGACCCTGTCTCTAAATAAAATACAAAAAAGGGCTGGGGATGTGGGGGCTGGGGATGTGGCCCAGTGGTCGAGTGCCCCTGAGTTCAATCCCCGGTACCACAAAAAAAAAAAACAAGAGAGGGAGCTGGGGTTGTGGCTCAGCAGTAGAGCGCTGGCCTAGCACATGCGTGGCCCGGGTTCAATCCTCAGCACCACGTAAAAATAAATGCATTGTATGCAACTAAAGCAAATAAATAAATAGTTTTAAAAAAAGGGCTGGGGTTGTGATTCAGCGGCAAAGCGCTCGCCTCGCGCGTGTGTGCGGCCCGGGTTCGAACCTCAGCACCATGTAAACATAAAATGCATTGCATTGTGTACAACTAAAGTAAATAAATAAATATTAAAAAAAAAAAAAAAAAAAAAAAAAAAAAAAAAAAACAAGAGAGACACAGACCTGGACAGACCAACACAGTTGATTCTTTTAGTAGCCTCCCAGGGCAGCCTGGAGACAAAGCAGGCTCCAACTCCTGGGATACAAATAGGGAACAACGTAGAGGAAACATTTCTTTTAATCTTAGGTGTGGGGTGCCTCTCATCTTCAACTTTAATCAATATAATCTTGTGCATTGTTAGTTGTGACCAAACCTAGAATTAGTACTTCCTAGTGTGAGACAAACAACTAAATTGTATATGGTTTATAGAAACCCTAGTAGAGTTACAGAGTTTGTGGACATGTTGGCTTCTGTGGTAAGTCCATGTGTCCTGGAAACAGTCAAGGGCCCAGAGAGCTAAGTATTTTATTTTATTCCCCCTACCTCTCACCTGACGACAACATCCAAGCTTTACAAAAGTGTAATGGGATGGTTCAATGTTGCGTCAACTTGACCAGGCTATAGTGCCCAGATATTTTCTCAAACATTATTCTGGATGTCTTTGTGATGGTAATTTTTTTTGGATGAGATTAACGTTTAAATTAGTGGATTTTGAGTAAAGCACACTGCTCCTTATAATGTGGATGGGCCTTATCCAATCACTTCAAGGTCTTAAAGACTGGCTTCTAGGGCTGGGTTTATGGCTCAGTGAGAGCACTTGCCTAGCATGAATGAGGCATTGGGTTCAATTGCCAGCACTGCATATAAATAAATAAAATAAAGCTCCATTGACAACTAAAAAATAAAAAGACTGACTTCATTTCCAGTCCCCGGACCAAGTAAGAAGGCTTTTGCCAGCAGGCCACCTCAGACTTAGATCACAACACTGGCTTCTCCCTGGATCTCTAGCCTGCCAACCCACCCTGTAGATTTTGAACTTGTCACCCTCCATAATCATGTGAACCTATTTCTTGAGTGTAAGCTGCCTGTTGTGGCCAGCCACGGTGCCGCGGGAAAATTCTCGGATGCAGAGTTAAGCTTTTAAAGAAAGATAGAGCTTAGCTTTTCTTCTTAGCTTAGAGTAAAGAAAGATAGAGCTTAGCTTAGAGAAAGACTAGAGCTTCTTTCTTCTCTCTTCTTTCTTCCTTCTTCTGTCTTCTGTCTTCTGTCTTCCTCGGGAGCCTCGGCCTTACTCTGACCAGTCCTCTGGAGCCTCGGCCTAACTCTGGCCAGTCATTACTTCTTCTATCTGGTTTCTCTTCTGTAACCGCTCTGCCTACGTTCTGGCCGCTCTGATTCTTCTGACCGACCGAGTGACTGCCCGGCTGACTGAATTCTCCGTTCTCCTAACTCGGACGCGCTTTCACCCGGTTATATACCTTCAGGTTTGCGGGTGCCTACAGGTGCGTCACATACATATCAGGTGGAACCCTGGCTTCCAGCTAGCTACAACAGCCCTTCCTAATTAGGGCTCCTTCACTTGAGAGCTTGTTTGGAGGTTCATGGTTTTTAATTATAACAATTTGAACTAAGACTCTTACTGTTTTCCCAGGGGTATTTCATGAAAGTGGTGGTCAACTTTCTAGCAGAGGAGTGCAGCTACTCCTCTACCCTTGACGGAAGAACAGTCCTTCTCTATGGGGGAAGGTCCTCTTGGACCCAGCGCGCATCTTCAGGAAAGATGTACATAGGACGAAGAGGGAGGAAGGAAACACCTGCCCAGCCAGCCAGATCAGCCAAATCAATGGGGTGATCAAGGGGGTGACAAATGTCACAGCCAGATTGCCCTCACATCCCATGTGAACCTATTTCTACCGAAAGCAGACAAGATCAGGCAAGCTCAGGGTGGTACGGCCATCATCCATGTGAACCTATTTCTTGAAATAAATCTCTCTTTGTACATACATATCTTATTGGTTCTGTTTCTCTAGAGAATCCTAGTACAGCTAATGAGTAGCCAGTGTTTACTTTTCCGAAGGAAGGAATGGACACTAACATTTTTATTATGTGTTTATTATTGCATTGTAGTTATACATACTAGTCAGTTTCATTGCCATGTATTCATACTGGGCAATTTCATTCCCAGTATTTTCCTCCTCCCCTTGATACCTTTCCTTTCTTGTTCTTCCTTTTGTTTATTTACTTTTGAAAAATTGGTACATTATAATGATACATAAAATGGGATTCATTGTGATAGATTCATATACACAAAGCAAAATTAGTCAATTTCATTCCACTGTTCCTCCCCTTGACAACTCCCCTCCCTCCTCCTCAATCCCCTTTGTCTACTCTATTGTTCTTTCTTCTATTTTCATGAGATCCCCTTTTTTTTTTAAAAATCCTTATTTCTCTCTAGCTTCTCCATATAAGAAAAAATATTCAACCCTGGATTTTCTGCACCTGACTTATTTCACTTAGCATGATGTTCTCCAATTCTGTTTACTAGCAAATGACATAATCTTGTTGTTCTTTGTTTGCACAGTTCACAATAGCCAAGTTATGGAGCCAGCCTAGATGTCCATCAACAGATGAATGGATATATAATATATAATACACATGTATATTACACATATATAACTTATGTGTTACATACACATATATGTAACATATATGTGTGTGTTCTACCCAGCCATAAAGGAGAATGAAATGATGACATTAACATAATTAACACAAGTGTCAAGCATTTTACTTTCTTATTACCAAGAACTTAACAGATTTTTTTCTTTTTACAAAGGCAACAATATATTCCTCAAAGAAAATTTTAAAAACAGAAAAGCATAGAAAACTAAAAGTCAATATATTTCCATTGCCCAAAGTAGATGACCACTGGCAAAATCTTTGTGGCTTTTATTTATTTATTTATTTATTTATTTATTTATTTATTTTATAGCTGTCCATGGACCTTTATTTTATTTATTTATATGCAGAGCTGATAATCAAATCTAGGGCCTCACACAGGCTAGGCAAATGCTCTACCACTGAGCCACAATCCCAGCCTTCTTTGTGGCTTTTTATATCTTTCATATTTACTTCATTCTTTTGTTCCATTGAATATAACATAAACATATTACCATGTTGATAAAGATTATGTACATTTTTGATGGCTTTATATATTCCATTGCATGGGTACACTATATATTTTTAACCACTCCCTTTTTATTGGAGATTTTGGCAGTTTCCAATATTTTGCAATTATAAGCAACATTACAGTAAATGTCCTTGTACACACACCTTTAAGGAATTCCTAGAAGTAGAAATGCTGAGTTAAAGGTTATGGCTTTTGAACCATGAAGCCAGACTGCCTTCCAAAAAGATATTAATATACACTTTCATCAGCGCTGTCTGCCTCCTGCGTGTTTCCATGACTAGGTACTGTATTTTTTGTAATTAAAATATAATTTTTACACATAGAAATTTGTACAAATTACAAAGACATGGTTCAATGGATCTTAAAAGTTATGGTAAAATACACATTACATAAAATTTACCATTTTATACATTCATGTTGTTGTGCAACCATCACCATCATTCATCTCTAATACTGTTTTCAACTTGCAAAATTGAAGCTCTGTACTCAGTAAATGATAACTCCCCTCTGCTCAATAAATTTTTCAAACAAGAAACCAGTTTCCAGTTCAATAAATAAAATATTACCAGCATCCCCAAATATCCCTTAAGGATCCCCTTTCAATAAATATCCCCATTCATAAGAGGGTAACTTCTAACTCAAACTTTTTCGAATTTTGCCAGTTTGGTAGAGAAATTGTATCTTGCTATCGTCTTAATTTCTTTGAATTATTTTAGGAGGCCCAACTATATAAATCATAGTGATTGACTGCAAATAAAGAACATAGCCGGGAGTGGTGGCGCACGCCTGTAATCCCAGCACTTGGGAGGCTGAGGCAGGAGGATCACGAGTTCAAAGCCAGCCTCAGCAATGGCAAGGCACTTAGCAACTCAGTGAGACCCTGTCTCTAATAAAATACAAAAAAGGGCTGGGGATGTGGCCCAGTGGGTCGAGTGCCCCTGAGTTCAATCCCCAGGTCCAAAAAAAAAAAAAAAAAAAAGAACATAGTTATTTGCATTTTTTCTTCAGGAATTGTTATTTCATTATCTTATTTAATTCTCTCTCTCTCTCTCTCTCTCTCTCTCTCACACACACACACACACACACACACACACACAAAATAAAAAACAATGAGGGAAAATTAATGAAACCAAGATTTGCTTCCTTGAAAAGATTGATAGCACTGAGGGACTGGGACTGTTGCTCAGTGGTAGATTGCATACTTAGCATGCACAAGGCCCTAGATTCAATCTCAGCACCAAAAACAAAACAAAACAAAATAAAATTGACAAATCTGTAGCTACATTCATTAAGAAAAAAAAAAGAACACTCAAATAACTAAAATCAAAAGAAGGAGAGACACTGCCACCAGTTTTATGGAAAGAAAATGGATTATAAGAGAACACTATAAATAATTACATGCCAATGAATTGGATAATCTAGATGAAGTGTACAAGTTCCCAGAAACACATGGCCTACCAAGACTGAATCATAAACAAATAGAAAATGTGAGCAGACATGTAATATGTCTGCTACTAAGAAAATTTTTGTTTAATATTTATTTACTAGTTGTAGGTGGACACAATATCTTTATTTCATTTTTATGTGGTACTGAGGATCAAACCCAGTGCCTCACATGTGCTAGGCGAACACTCAATCACTGAGCCACAACCCCAGCCCCAGAGAAAACTGAATCAATAATCAAACATCTTCCAACAAAGAAAAGCTCAGGACTGATGTCTTCACTGAGAGTTACACCAAACCTTTAGAGAAGAATTATCCAATCCTGCTCAAATGCTTCCAGAAAGTTGAAGAGGAGGAATATTTCCTAACTTATTCTATGAGGTCAGCATCGCCTTGATACTAAAGCTAAAAAAAGCACTACAAGGGGAAAAAAAACACTACAGACCATCCTTTATGAACATTGTTGCAAATTTCTCAACAAATATACTAGCAAACCAAATTCAGCAGCATATTAAAAGGATTATTCATCATGACTAAGTGAAATTCATTCCTTGAATGTAAAGATATTTTAATATGTGAGGGCTGGGGTTGTAGCTCAGTGGTAGAGCACTTGTCTATCATGTGTGAGACACTGGGTTCAAATCTCAGCACCACATTTAAATAAATGAATAAATGAAGGACCATTGACAAAAAAATTAAAATATATAATATATATATATGAAAGTTAATCACTCTAAAATACAACATAAATGGAATGAAGGAAGAAAAACTACATGATCATCTCAATTGATATGTAAAATTATTTGACAAATTTCAAAATTTTCATGATTAAAAACACTTAACAGGGCCTGGGGTTGTGGCTCTGTAGTAGAGTGCTCACCTAGCACATGTGTGGCCTGGGTTCGATCCTCAGCACCACATAAAAATAAATGCATTGTGTACAACTAAAGCAAATAAATAAATATTTTAAAAAACACTTAACAAACAACGAATATGAGAAAATTGCCCCTACATAAAAATGGCCATATATGAAAATCCACAGTCAACATCATACTCAGTGATGAAAGACTGACAACTTTTATTTATTTATTTATTTATTTATTTTGTAGTACAGAAGATGGAACAGGTCTGGGGAATGTAGCTCAATGGTAAAAACACCCTGGGTTAAGTCCCCATTACCCAGGACCCGAGACTTGCATGACAGGCAAGTAAGTGATCTACCAGTGAGCTAAACTCCAGCCCATGCTTCTCATTTGATATCAGAAACAAGACAAGGATGCCTGCTTTTGACACTTACATACATCATTGTAATGGAATTCTTCTAGCCAGAGCAATTGAGCAAGAAAAAGACATTTAAAATGTCAATTTAAGCCAGGCACAATGGTGCAGGCCTGTAATCGCAGAGGCTCAGGAGGCTGAGGCAGGAGGATCACGAGTTAAAAGCCAGCCTCAGCAAGAGCGAGGAACTAAGCAACTCAGTGAGACCCTGTCTCTAAATAAAATACAAAATAGGGCTGGGAACGTGGCTCAGTGGTCAAGTGCCGCTGAGTTCAATCCCCAGTACCAAAAAAAAAAAAAAAAAAAAAAAAAAGGGCAAGAAGCCGGGCACGGTGGTGCACGCCTGTAATCCCATCACTTGGGAGGCTGAGGCAGGAGGATCACGAGTTCAAAGCCAGCCTCAGCAATGGCGAGGCACTTAGCAATTCAGTGAGACCCTGTTTCTAATAAAATACAAAAAAAAAAAAAAAAAAAAAAGGAGGGCTGGGGATGTGGCTCAGTGGTCGAGTGCCCCTGAGTTCAATCCCCAGTACCAAAAAAAAAAAAGGCAAGAACTTAAAAATTTCTCCTAAGAAATTGAAATAAGCAATCAGAATAAGAAAAGATACTCAATATCACTAATAATTAGGGAAATGTAAGTCAAAACTACAGTGAGATACTACTTCACACCCATTAGGATGGTAGGATGGCTATTATTATTTTTTTTTTTTTAGGATGGTTATTGTCCAAAAATCAGAAACAACAACAACAAAACAAAAACTGAAAATAGCAAGTGTTGCCAAGCTACGGGAAAATAGAACACTTCACATTAATGGTGGAAACCAACATGAAATGGTGCAACTGCTATGGAAAATGATATAATAAATCTTCAAAAATCTATACATTGTGGGGACTGGGGTTGTGGCTCAGCAGTAGAGCGCTTGCCTAGCACGGGCGCGACCCTGGGTTCGATCCTCAGCACCACGTAAAAAATAAATAAATAAAATAAAGGTATTGTGTCCAACTACAACTAAAAACAATAATTTTTTAAAAAATCTATACATTCTAAGCCGGGCGCGGTGGCGCACGCCTGTAATCCCAGCACTTTGGGAAGCTGAGGCAGGAGGATCACGAGTTCAAAGCCAGCCTCAGCAATGGCGAGGCATTTAGCAACTCAGTGAGAGCCTGTCTCTAAATAAAAAATAAAAAATAAATTAAAAAAAAAAAAAGGGCTGGGTATGTGACGGGTGCCCCTGAGTTCAATCCCTGGTACCACAAAAAAAATCTATACATTGGGGCTGGGGTTATGGCTCAGTGGTAGGGTGCTTGCAGGCCACTTGTGAGGCATTGGGTTCGATCCTAAGCACCATATTAAAATAAATAAATAAAGTTAAGGTATTGTGTCCATATACAACTAAAACTATTTTTTAAAAATTTATACACTAGGGCTGGGGTTGTGGCTCAGTGGTAGAGCACTCGCCTAGCACGTGCGTGGCCCGGGTTCGATCCTCAGCACCACATATGAACAGATGCATTGTGTACAACTAAAAGCAAATAAATAAATATATTTTTTTTAATTATACACTAGGGCTGGGGTTATGGCTCAGCGGTAGAGTGCTCGCCTAGCACGTGTGCGGCCCAGATTCGATCCTCAGGACCACGTACAAATAAAAAACCCATTGTGTATAACTAAAGCAAATAAATAAATATTTTTTTAAAAATTTATACACTAGGGGATGGGGTGGTGGCTCAGTGGTAGAGCACTTGCCTAGCATGTGTTAGGCATTGGGTTCAATTCTCAGCACCACATATAAATAAATAAAATAAAAGTCCATTGACAACTAAAAAAATATTTTAAAAGAAATTTATACACTAAAGTACCATATGATCCAGCATTTCCACCTCTGGACACACAACCAAAAAAGTGAAAATAGGAACATATAAATGTATCTCTATGGGCTGGGGTTGTAGCTCAATGGTAGAGTGCTTGCCTAGCAAGTGTGAAGCACTGGGTTTGATTCTCAGCACTACATATAAACAAACAAAGTCAAGATCCATTGACAACTAATAAAATATTTTTTACAAACTTAAAAAAAATGTATCTATAAACCCATGTTCATAGCAGCAGTATTCATAATACCCAAAAGTAGAAGTAACTCAAGAATCTGTTGATGGATGAATGAATGTATAAAGAAAATGTGATGTATGCATACAAGGGAATATTATCCAGCCTCAAAAAAGAAGGGAATTTTCTTTTTCCTTTTTGGTGGTGCTGGGGATTGAACCCAGGGCTTTGTGCATGTGAGGTAAGCACTCTACCAACTAAGCAATATCCCCAGCATTAAGAAGGGAATTTTTGACACATTATATGTATGAAACTTGAAAAAATATTATGCTGAGTGAAATAAGCCAGCCACAAAAGAACAAATATTTTATTATTCCAATAATATGAAGTTCCAAAATGGATAATTTCATAAGGATAGGAAGTAGGATGGTGGTTTGCAAGGGTTGGGGAAAGTGTAAATGGGGATTTAGGGTTTAATGGGTACAAAGTTTCAGTTGGGAAGATGAAAAAGTTTTAGAGGTAGATGTTGGTGATCATTGCGTAATAATGACATATATTTAATGCTACAGAACTGTATTTTTTTTTCATTTTTTAATTTGTTCTAATTACTTATACATGACAGTAGAATACACTTTGACACTTCATAAATAGAGTATAACTTCTCATTCTTCTGGTTGTACATGATGTAGAGTTACACAGGTCATGTAGTCATATATGTACATAGGATAATAATGTCAGATTCATTTGACTATCCTTCCTGCCCCCATACCCCTCCCCTCCCTTCACTCCCCTCTACCTAATCAAAAGTAATTCTATTCTTCCCTAGCCACCCCTACCTTTATTGTGAATTACTATCTGCATATCAGAGAAAACATTTGGCTTTTGGTTTTCTGGGACTGGCTTATTTCACTTAGCTTGACATTCTCTAGCTCCATCCATTTACCAGCAAATGCCATCATTTCATTCTTCTTTAAGGCTGAGTAATATTCCATTTTTTATATATGCCACATTTTCTTTATCCATTCATCTGTTGAAAGACACCTAGGTTGGTTCTATAGTTTAGCTATTGTGAGTTGAGCTACTATAAACATTGATGTAGCTGTGTCACTGTAGTATGCTGATTTTAAGTCCTTTGGGTATAAACCAAGGTGTGGGATACCTGTGTTAAATGGTGGTTCCATTCCAAGTTTTCTGAGGAATCTCCATACCACTTTTCATAATGGTTGCACCAATTTGCAGTCCCACCAGGAATGTATGTGTGTACCTTCAAAAAATATATATAGCTGTAGTTGGACACGATACCTTTATTTTATTTATTTTTAAAATTTTTTGAAGATGTTGATGGACCTTTATTTTATTCATTTATTTATTTGTGGTGCTGAGAATCGAACCTAGTGCCTCACACATGCTAGGCAAGTTCTCTACCACTGAGCTACAACCCCAGCCCTTTAGCTTGTATTCTTTTTGAATATTTTTTTAGTTGTAGATGGACACAATACCTTTATTTTATTTGCTTATTTTTATGTGGTGCTGGGGATCAAACCCAGTGCCTCATGCATGCTAGGCAAGCACTCTACCACTGAGCCACAACCCCACCCCACCCTACCCCTGTTGCTTATAGTCTTGATAATTGCCATTCTAACTGGAGTGAGATGAAATCTTAGACTAGTTTTGATTTGCATTTCTTTAATTGCTAGAGATGTTGAACATTTTTTATATATTTGTTGATCTATTGTATTTCTTCTTCTGTGATGTGTCTGTTCAGTTCCTTTGCCCACTTATTGATTGTCTTATTTTTTTATGTTAAGTTTTTTGAGTTCTTTATATATCCTGGAGATTAATACTCTAAGGTATGTGTGGTAAAGATTTTCTCCCATTCTGTAGGCTCTCTCTTCACATTATTGATTGTTTCCTTTGCTGAAAATAAGTTTTTAGTTTGAATCCATCCCATTTATTGATTCTTTTTTTTTTTTTTTTTTTTTTTTTTTTTTTGTGGTACCAGGGATTGAACTCAGGGGCACTTGACCACTGGGCCACATCCCCAGCCCTTTTTTGTATTTTATTTAGAGACAGGGTCTCACTGAGTTGCTAAGTGCCTCGCCATTGCTGAGGCTGGCTTTGAACTCGTGATCCTCCTGCCTCAGCCTCCCAAGTGCTGGGATTACAGGCGTGCGCCACCACGCCCGGCTCCATTTATTGATTCTTGATTTTACTTTTTGTGTTTAAGAGTCTTATTCAGGAATTCAGAACCTAGGCTGACATGGTGAACATTTTGGCCTACTTTTTCTTCTATTAGGCTCAAGGTCTCTGTTCTAGTGCCTAAGTCTTTGATCCACTTTGAGTTGAGTTTTGTGCAGGGTGAGAGATAGGGGTCTAATCTCATTTTGTTACATGTGGATTTCCAATTTTCCCAGCACCATATGTTAAATAAGCTATCTTTTCTCCATGCATGTTTTTGGCACCTTTGTTTAGTATGAGATAACTGTATTTTATGTGGGTTTGTCTCTATGTCTTCTATTCTGTACCATTGGTCTGCTTTGGTTTCAATAGCATGCCATTTTTGTTACTATGGCTCTGTAGTATAGTTTAAGTTCTGGTATTGTGATGCCTCCTGCTTCACTCTTCTAAAGCCAAGGGCAACATCATTCTAAATGGAGAAAAATTGAAAGCATTCCCACTAAAAACTAGAACAAGACAAATATGCTCTTTTTCACGACTTCTATTCAACATCATCCTTGAAATTTTAGCCAGTGCAATTAAACAGGAGAAAGAAATTAAAGGGATACAAATAGGAAGAGAAAAACTCAAACTATCACTATTTGCCAATGATGTGATTCTATATTTAGAAGATCCAAAAAATTCCACCAGAAAACTTCTAGAACTAATAAATGAGTTCAGTAAATTAGCAGGATATAAAATCAACACCCATAAATCAAATTCATTCCTATATATCAGTGATGAAACTACTGCAAGAGAAATTAGGAAAACTACCCTTCACAATAGCCTAAAAAAAAATATTTGAGAGAGGTAAAAGACCTCTACAATGAAAACTATAAAACACTAAAGAAATAAATTGAAGAAGACTTTAGAAGATGAACATTTCCCATGCTCCTGGATAGCCAGAATTAATATTGTCAAAATGGCCATAGAACCAAAAGCATTATATAGATTTAATGAAATTCCTTGAATCCCAATATCATTCTTCATAGAACTAGAAAAAGCAATCATGAAATTCATTTGGAAAAATAAGAGACCCAGAATAGCCAAAGCAACCCTTAGCAAGAAGACATAAGTATATATTTAACTATAGTTAAAACAATAAATTTTACTGTTCACATTACGTACACTTTACCACAATAACAAAAGTGCAGAGTATTAAACAAATTTCCCATTTTATGGATGACAAAATTAAGGCCTATGAAATTTCAAGTGATTTTACACAGCTAGGAATTAGACATGATATTAAAATGGAAGGCTCTTAACACCAATGTTTATGCACCTTCTAATATATCAGTGTCTAAGTAAAATTTAGACAAAGCAAAATGCATAAACCTAAATTGTACAATTTGAAGAGTTTCAGTAAACTTATATACTTATGGAATCACCACCCCAGTCAAGATAAAACACTTTTCCATGAACCTGGAGAACATCTTCATGTTCTCATCCTCTCAATCCTGTTGCCTATAGACAACTGTTGTTCTGATTTCTAACACCCATACATAAGTTTTAACTGTTCCTTAACTTCATATAAAGGGAATCTTCCCAGGTCCCACACAGCACCGGAGATGGAGTGACCTGCTATAGCTGCACAGCCCTCTGAGATGGGTATGACCTGCCAAAATGCCAATCAACCTGCTGACTGTAAGACATCATGAAGCAAGACTCTGACGTTTAAACCTTATCCCTGCCCTTTGTTGTATCCACTTAAATAAACCATGGGAGCTATTTGAAAAAAAAAAAAAAAAAAAAAAAAGGAATCTTCCAGAATGTACTCTTTAGTGTCTGGCTCTTTAAAAAAAAAATTATTTATGTATTTGCTTTAGTTGTACATTTATTTTTACGTGGTGCTGAGGATCGAACCTGGGCCACACACATGCTAGGCGAGTGCCCTACAGCTGAGCCACAACCCGGCCCTTAGTGTCTGACTCTTGACTTTTTGGCTCAACATGTTTTTGACATTCATCCAGGTTGCTACTTGGATCAGTAATTCATTCTTTTATTGCTGAATAATCTTCCACTTGTAAATATGCCACAATTTGTTGATAGACATTTGGGTAGTTTCCAGTTGTTGGCTATTATGAAGAAAGCAATGTGAGCATTTACAAGTCTTTATAAGGATATTTTCTTCTTTTGTAATTTTGAGTTTTTTTCATTTGAAGTTAATTTTAAATGCTATTAAATTTATAAATACACTAATTTAAATGCCCACTTCTATTTATCTAACACACACATTGCAAACATACAAGTATTTCTTCTCTCCACAAATCAGAGCCCATCCATGACATGATTTGGAAATGGGAATAGATTTCCTTGAACTGCAAGTCAGTAGTTGTTTCTTTACAACTTTAGCAAAATTCAAGACAAACAAAAACAAAAACAAAAACAATGATCTTCTTTACATGTTAACTAACAAGAAAACACTACATTTTTTTAAAGTTTCTGTACTAATGTGTAGAAAAACTCAACTATGCAAATATTGAAATTTTTTAAATTATTTAATTTTTAAAAAATATTTATTGCCGGGCGCGGTGGCGCACGCCTGTAATCCCAGCACTTTGGGAGGCTGAGGCAGGAGGATCGCGAGTTCAAAGCCAGCCTCAGCAATGGCGAGGCACTTAGTAACTCAGTGAGACCCTGTCTCTAATAAAGTACAAAAAAGGGCTGGGGATGTGGCCCAGTGGTCGAGTGCCCCTGAGTTCAATCCCCCGTACCAAAAAAAAAAAAAAAAAAAAAAAAATTTATTTATTTGCTTTAGTTGTACGCTATGCGTTTATTTTTACGTGGTGCTGAGGATCTCGAACCCGGGCTGTGCACATGCTAGGCGAACGCTCTACCACTGAGCCACAACCCCAGCCCTTATTTAATTTTTTATTCCTGGTACCATGACCACAGTTTTCAGGGCAATATATCTGATGTAATAAAAAGAAAAACTATGGTAGGTGAAAGACCTCAGGAATGCACATCTATCTAATTGATACCACATTGCATTAATCAATAGCTGCACTTTTTGCAAACTGTGGCTATAATCCTGAACAAGAAAGTTTGTTTTTTTTTTTTATTTAGGCTTCAGTAACTTTTGCTTTTTCTTTTGTCTTATCTTCCCATCTTTTGCAAGTCTGTAGCTTCAACTCTTAGAAGGATATCTATCTGCTGGTTCATAGTAGGTGCTCAATAAATAATTGTGTTTTTTAATTTTTTTATATTTATTTATTTGCTTTAGTTGTACATAATGTGTTTTTATTTTTATATTTATTTATTTATTTATTTAGTGGTACCGGGGATTGAACTCAGGGGCACTCGACCACTGGGTCACATCCCCAGCCCTTTTTTGTATTTTATTTAGAGACAGGGTCTTTTTTCTTTTTTTAATATTTATTTATTTACTTTAGTTGTACACAATGTATTTTATGTTTATGTGGTGCTGAGGTTCGAACCCGGGCCGCACACGTGCGAGGCGAGCGCTTTGCCACTGAGCCACAACCCCAGCCCCTAGAGACAGGGTCTTACTGAGTTGCTAAGTGCCTCACCATTGCTGAGGTCGGCTTTGAACTCACAATCCTCCTGCCTCAGTCTCCCAAAGTGCTGGGATTACAGGCGTGCGCCACCGCGCCTGGCACGTTTTTATTTTTAAGTGGTGCTAAGGATCGAACCTGGGCCTCGCATGTATGTGCTAGGCATGCGCTCTACCACTGAGCCACAACCCCAGCCCCATAAACAAATAATTGTTGAACGGATAACAAATGTTTATTATTATCATATAATTTCAAATATTCTTCATCTTAGTTTCTCATTGGTACCTAATCATCAATGATTTGGGAGATTACAGCTCTTAGTTTCTCCTATATATTTATTGATCTATAAACATACACATATTACTTCAAGAGATTGTTAGAGTTTGGATATGAGGTGTCTTCCAAAAGCTTACATGTAAGACAATGTAAGAATGTTCAGAAGTGAAATGATTAGATTGTGAGAGCTGTAACCTAATAGGTGAATTAATCCACTTGAATGGATTAGCTGGGTGGTAAATGTAGGCAGATAGGGTGTGGCTGGAGGAAGTAGGTCAGTGGGGGCGTGCCTTTGGGGTTTATATTTTGTCCCTGGCACCTCTTTCTCTGTCTTTGCTTCCCGGCTTTCATGAAAAGAACAGCTTTCCTCTGCCATGCCCTTCTACCATGATGCATCACCCCAGGCCCAGAGCTATGGAGTCAGTTAAATGTGGACTGAATCTCTGAAACTGTGGTTCAAAATAAACCTTCCCTGTTCTTGTCAGGTTTTTTTGGTCACAGCAATGAAAAGCTGACTAATGCAGAAACCCTGCTATCTCTTTGTAATTTGAGGAACTCCTTCTCTCCTGTAAAGACTACCTGTCAACTTTAAATAGTTCCAATGAACAGATCTTAAGGTATTGAGGAAAGCAACTCTGATGGCGATGTGAAGGATTCGAGTTGAGACCAGTAAAGCGGAAGCTGCTACTGAAAGGGAGTAAGGACCTAACTAAGGTAGTGGGAGGATGATGAGCAAATGAATTCAGAATCTTCTTCAGAACACAAGGTCACAGCCAGGCACAGTGGCACATACCTGTAATCCCAGCTACTCAGGAGCTGAGTCAGTTTTTTGTGCTGTGACCAAAATACCCAACAACAACTTAGAGGAGGAAAAGCTGATTTGGGGCTCATGGTTTCAGGAGCGTCAGTCCATAGATTTCCAACTCCATTGGTCTGGGCCCAAGGTGAGTCAGAACATCATGGTAGCAGCATGTGGTGGAGGAAAGCTATTCAGTTGAAGCCAGCCAGGAAACAGAGAAAGCTGCAATAAATTTTCTGACCATGGGTCATAATTTCTTCTGTGACAGATTTTTTAAAATATTTTGTTTAGTTGTAGAAGGACACAATACCTTTATTTTTTATTTATTTATGTGGTGTTGAGGATCAAACCCAGTGCCTCATGCATGCAAGGCAAGCATTCTATCGCGGAGCTACAACCCCAGCCCTGTAACAGATTTTTAGAGTTCCTCTAATACATTTGGAACACTTTTCTTAAGGTAACCTGCAGCTTTCCTGATATCTTCTCACTTTTTCTCCTAAGAACTATAGCCCTTTTCTGATATTTTAAAAGTTTCTGGTACCATATCTATCACTTCTATCACCAAATCTATAACCACCCTCTAGGAACTGCCAAAGTTCTTCAACCCAAACTGCCTTCTATCATGGAAATGTAATTTGATTGCCATTGTCCACTATAAATTTCCAAAATCATTATAGTTCCAATCACCACCAGAATCACTACTGCCAAAATTCCCTTCTTCATTTTAACCACTGAAGGAGCCCTAATTAGGAAGGGCTGTTGTAGCTAGCTGGAAGCCATATGTGATGCACCTGTAGGCACCCGCAAAGCTGAAGGTATATAACCGGGTGAAAGCAGTCCGAGTTAGGAGAACGGAGAATTCAGTCAGCCGGGCAGTCACTCGGTCGGTCAGAAGAATCAGAGCGGCCAGAACGTAGGCAGAGCGGTTACAGAAGAGAAACCAGATAGAAGAAGTAATGACTGGTCAGAGTTAGGCCGAGGCTCCTGAGGAAGACAGAAGACAGAAGAAAGAAGAAGGAAGAAAGAAGAGAGAAGAAAGAAGCTCTAATCTTTCTCTAAGCTAAGCTCTATCTTTCTTTCTCTCTAAGAAGAGAAGCTCTATCTTTCTTTCTACTCTAAGCTAAGAAGCTCTAAGCTAAGCTCTATCTTTCTTTCTAAGAAGAGAAGCTCTATCTTTCTTTCTACTCTAAGCTAAGAGCTCGCTCTAATCTTTCTCTCTAAAAATCTTTCTTTCCCTCTCTAAGCTCTCTCTAAGAAAGTAGAAGTAAAAGTAGTAAAAGCTTAACTCTGCCTCCGAGAGTTTTTCCTCCCGGGTTACGGTACCAGGCAGCTTACAAACCACCATGTCTTCCTCCTCCACACCATCATATCTACCACCTTGGTTCCCATATCCTAGTCCACCACCACCAAAGCCTTCTATAGCTACTATAACCAAGACCACCACCTTAGTTGTCACAATCACCCCCTCCATAACTACCTCTGCTGCCACCACCTTACCACCATACCCTCCTTTTCCATCAGAGTTTCCACCACAGCCAAAATTACCTCTACCACCTTCAAAGTTTCCTCTATGATCCATACTGTTGCCAGATCCCCTCCACAACTTCTTTGTGATCCAACAGACTTGCATCTCTTGTTTAGAAAAGGCCTTTTCCACTTCACTATTATGTCCATTAATAGTGTGGTATTTCTGAACAACAATTTAATCAACTGTATCATGATCATCGTAAGTTGCAAAAGCAGGCAGAACCACAACTTGAAGCATTGGAGGCAGTGAAGTCATAATAGCTCTTCAAGCCTGCAATTAAAAAAGAAATGGCTTCCAATAAAACGACATTGCAAAAAGTGGGAAATAAACAGAATGGGAAGACTAAAAAGTTGAAGAGTCAGAGCCTGAAGACTTTGTGGTAGAAAAAGGCACTAGACCGATGTGTAGTGAATGGAAAGGTGGAATGTTTCCTGAAGTGTAAGGAATTTACAGATGCTGACAATCCAGGGTAACCTGAAGAAAATTTAGATTTCCTAGAATTAACTGAAGAACTTCTTAATTCTTAAATTTTTTCTTAAAATTCTTTCTTAAAAAAGCTGGTAAAGGGGTTGGGGCTATGGATAAGCGGTAGAGTGCTCGTCTTGCATGTGTGAGGTCCTAGGTTCAATCCTCAGCTCCACATAAATAAGATAAAGGCTTTGTGTCCACTTACAACTAAAAAAAATTTTTAAAAATGTCCATTGTTGCCGGGGGCGCGGTGGCACACGCCTGTAATCCCAGCACTTTGGGAGGCTGAGGCAGGAGGATCGCGAGTTCAAAGCCAGCCTCAGCAATGGCGAGGCACTTAGTAACTCAGTGAGACCCTGTCTCTAATAAAATACAAAAAAGGGCTGGGGATGTGGCCCAGTGGTCAAGTGCCCCTGAGTTCAATCCCCTGTACCAAAAAAAAAAAAAAAAAAATGTTCATTGTTTATAAGCTGAGAATTTGCCAAAAAGAAAAAAAAAAAAAGAAAAAGAAAAAAGCTGGTAAAGAAAAAGATGGTACCAAAAGAAAATCTTTATCTGATAGTGAATCTGACGATAGCAAATCAAAGAAGAAAAGAGATGCCACTGACAAACCAGAGGTCTTGATCCTGAACAAATAATTGGTGCCATAGACAGCAGTGGAGAATTGATGTTTCTCATGGCATGGAAAGATTCAGATGAGGCAGACACAGAGCTGGCAAAAGAAGCAGATATGAAGTGTCCTCAAATTGTAATTGCTTTTTATACAGAGAAGAGAAACTAACTTGGCAACCTTGTCCAGAAGATGAAGCTCAATAATTGTTTGCACTAATATATATAATGTATATATATGCATACATATGCATATATATAAAATATACATTTTATGATATATATTATATATTTAAAAAAAATTTTTAGTATTAGATGGACACAGTACCTTTATTTTATTTATTTATTTTCATGTGGTGCTGAGGATAGAACCCAGTGCCCCACACATGCTAGGGAAGCACTTTACCACTGAGCTGCAACCCCAGCTCCCCCATATATATGTATATATATGTACATATATATATATATATATAAACTCTGGGTCTTGGTCTTTGATTTACTAGTATGAAAAAATAACTACCTTCTAATAAAAATCAAGTATGACATGTTGATTTTGAAAGTAGTATTGGGGGAGTTGTCGGGTTTTATTTTTTGTTTTGCATCATAGCACTGGTTACTTTAACAAATAAAAGCTTTCTGTAGTTCTGTAGTTGCTTCCTTTCAAAAAAAAAAAAAAAAAAAAAAAGCTGGGTGTGGTGGTGGTAGTACAGGTCTGTAATCCCAGTGACTCAAGAGGCTGAGGCAGAAGGATAGCAAGTTCAAAGCCAGTATCAGCAACTTAGTGAAGCCCTAAGCAATTTAGCAAGACCCTGTCTCAAAATAAATAAAAAGGGCTGGGGATGTTGCTCAGTGGCAAAACCCCTTGGATTTAATCTTTTACACTTAAGAAAAAAAAAATTACGGAGCTGGGGGTGTAGCTCAGTGGCAGAGCGCTTGCCTGGCATGCGTGAGGCACTACGTTTGATACTGAGCACCACATAAAAATAAACAAAATAAAATGAAGGCATTCTGTCCATCTACAACTACAAAAAAAAAAGTTTTTTTTTTTTTTTAAATTACAGAAGCAAATCCTTTTTTTTTTTTTTTTTTGTGGTACCGGGGATTGAACTCAGGGGCACTCGACCACTGGGTCACATCCCCAGACCTTTTTTGTATTTTGTTTAGAGACAGGGTCTCACTGAGTTGCTAAGTGCCTCCCCATTGCTGAGGCTGGCTTTGAACTCGCGATCCTCCTGCCTCAACCTCCCAAAGTGCTGGGATCACAGGCGTGCGCCACCGCGCCCGGCTGCCAGATATTTACTTATTTGTTTTTTAGTTGTACACAATGCGTTTTTTATTTTTTTTACGTGGTGCTGAGGATTGAACCCGGGCCGCACACGTGCTAGGCGAGCGATTTACCCGTTGAGCCACAATCCCAGCCCCAAAGGTCTTGTGTCTCTTCTTTTTTTTTAAATCATTTTCCCTGTCCTCCACAAATTCTATGGTTTCAATCTTGCCATACTTTTCAAAGTAATCTCTCGAACTACATTCTTCTGTATCTTCTTTAATACCACTAATAAAAATTTTTTTCACTGTTAGATGGGCACCAGGCTTTATAGAATCCTCTCTAGAAAACAGCTCTCTTTGGTTCTACTCTACCTCCATCAACTTTGTGTGGTCAAGCACACTTTGCTACTTCTACCTCTTCAACACAGGAGTAGGTCACAGGACCAATGCCCCTGGAATGTTTTTCGTTGTTGTTGTTTATTTTTTGTTTTATTTTTCAGGGTTGGAGTTTTCTCTCATTACTACAAAATCTGAGTATGCACCATCTCTAGAAATGTGTGCCCCAGCTTTTTCTTTCTTTCTTTTTTTTTTTTTGTGGCACTGGGGATTGAACCCAGAATACTCTACTACAAGTTACATCAGTATTTAGATGTCTCAAAATTGTCCAGGCTGGGGCTGGGTTGTAGCTCAGTGGGTACAGCACTTGCCTAGAACATGTAAAGCATTGGATTTGATTCTCAGCACTACATATAAATAGATAGATAGATAGATAGATAGATAGATAGATAAAATAAAGGTTTCATTGACAACTAAAAAAACTTTAAAACTTTTTTAAATTGCCCAGGCTAGCCTCTAACTTTGGCCTTGAACTGGCAATCTGTTGTCTTGTGTCAACCTCTCAGTACCTGGGACTAAAGGTGTGCACTATTGTGCCCAGCCTCTTAAAATGTTCTCTTAAACTGCCATCTGTATTTTCAAAGCTCAGACCACCAGTGAACAGCTTCCCTTAACTGCTCCATTCCCTTTGGATCACACCCCGCTCTTCCCTGCCCCAGCTGCACCTAACAGTAGAAGTCTGGCTCTAGTTCATTTTTAGACCAGACTTGCCTCTTCCGACTAGAGTTCAGTATGAGGCAGTCAGCAAGAGGCCTGTATAAATACATTATTTCTCTTCTCACGTGATTTGCTTCAGCTAATGGAATAATAGCAAATTTGATTCAAGATGTCTTGAAAAATTACCTAAGCGTTTTCTCATCCTCTCCTTAAACCTTGCCACTACCATGAGAACAAGCCTAGGATAGCTGCTGGAAGAGGAGAGATCCTGGGGAGTGGAGCCAAGTCATCCCAGCTGAGGCCATTCTAAACTAGCCAGCCTCAGCTGGGCGCGGTGGCACACGCCTGTAATCCCAGCACTTGGGAGGCTGAGGCAGGAGGATCACAAGTTCAAAGCCAGCCTCAGCAATGTGAGGCACTTAGCAACTTAGTGATACCCTGTCTCTAAATAAAATACAAAAAAAGGGCTGGGGATGTGGCCCAGTGGTCGCGTGCCCCTGAGTTCAATCCCGGTACGAATAAATAAATAAATAAACTTGCCAACCTCCAGCCCACCCAGCAGCCATTTATGGATCTATGAAGAAGTCAGTGAGACTAGTCTAGACTAGACTAAACCAGCTTAGACTCGATCAACAGAATTGTCAGGTGAGCCATAGTATGACAAATAACAGGGACTCCTTTACTGAGTTTTGAGAAGGCTCATTAGATAGCACTATTGTGGCAACAAATAATTCATACACCTTTATCAGTTTTTTATTGTTATATAACAAATTATCAGCAACTCAGTAAATTAACAACAACAACAAAAAAAAACAAAAAAACAAAAATGTATTATCACATAGTTTCTGTGGATTAGAAGTCCAGTAATAGTTTATCAGGGTCTTCTGCTCAGGGTGTTACCAGGCTGAAATCAAGGTGTCTATGATCTCCTCTTAGGATTGGGGTCCTTTTCCAAGTTCACAGGTTGTTGGCAAAATTTGATTTTTTTATAGTTGTAGGACTAAGTGCCTCAGCTCTTAGCAGCTACTCACCATGCCGGGCCACAGCCCTCTCTATATCATGGCTGTTTGCTTCTTCAAGACCAACAGGTGAGCCACTCTGGTATTTCCAATTTCTCTGGCTTCTTCTGTCTCTTACATCTAGGTCCTTAAAAAAAAAATCATTGTTATGTGGTGCTGAGAATCAAACCCAGTGCCTCATGCATGCAAGGCAAGGGCTCTACCACTGAGCTACAAACCCAGCCCAGCTAGGTCCTTTTTTTTTTTTTTATTTTGGTACTGGGGATTGAACTCAGGGGCACTTGACCTCTGGGGCCATATCCCCATCCCCCCCCCCTTTTTTTTTTGTATTTTATTTAGAGACAGGGTCTCACTGAGTTGCTAAGGTGTCTCGCCATTGCTGAGGCTGGCTTTGAACTAGTGATCCTCCTGCCTCAGCCTCCCAAAGTGCTGGGATTACAGGCTTGCGCCACCGCGCCCAGCTTCTTCAGATTTCTTAATATCTCTGAGGCTATGTTATCACCTATAAAATGGGGATTGTAATTCCTAATTCATATGGTTGCTTTGTTTATTTATGAATTAAAGAGACTATGAAATTATATTTAGCAGCATTTAGTAAATTATAAGTGCACTCTCCATCAAGGATAGGAGAATTGGGGCCTGAAACTCACAACCTCTCATTCCCCTCACCACCATTACATGTAAACCTACTTCTGTTCCCCCACCCCCAGGGTTATGACACAGTTAGCCAATTTATCTGAAATTAAATCATCTTTAATTTCTTTTTTCTCTCTCTTTGAGCCCCATCACCCACACCTTCAAAATTAAATCAGTTATCAAGACCAATTCATTCTGCCTTTGCAAGGTCTGTCATACCTGTCTCCTGCAATCCAGTTCACTGCATCTGCTGTAGCTAAAACCCTCATCAACTATCATTATAACTGTTTCTTCCCTTAATTATTTGAATAACAATTTTTAATAATAATACACATACCTGATGTGAAATTTTTGTTTTTAGGTTTTGGTGTCAGGACTCAAACCCAAGGTCTTGAATACTCTAGGCACAAATGCTACCACACAGCACTCAGCAGGTATACCCCCAGTCAGTCTTTCTCTCTCTCTAACAAAGGATTAAACCCAGGGGCACTTAACCACTGACCCACATCCCCAGCCTATTTTATTTTATTTATTTTGGGTACTGGGGATTGAACTCAGGGGCACTGAATCATTGAGCTACATCCCCAGCCCTATTTTGTATTTTATTTAGAAACAGGGTCTCACTGAGTAGCTTAGTGCCTTGCTGTTGCTGAGGCTGGCTCTGAACTCCAGATTCTCCTGCCTCAGCCTCTGGAGCTGCTGGGATTACAGGCATGCGCCACTGTGGCCAGCACCCACAGCCTATTGACATGAAATTTTTTACAGTTACAAAAGGTTACACAACGAAAAGTAAATCTCTCTCCATTGTTGTTTCTACTACAGTGGAAGCCACTATTACAAGTCTCTCCTATATCTTACCAGACACTATGCATCTACCATACACGCATGCACACACACTTTTCTTAGATGATAGCATAAAATGCATGTTGTTTTCAACCCTATATTTTTCAGTAACCATGTTTTGTTAATTAATTGGAGATGATTGTATATTAGAATCCACAAAACTGATTATTCTTTTTATTATTTTGTGTGTGTGGTGCTGGGAATTGAACCCAGGGCCTTGTGCATGTGGGGCAAGCACTCTACCAACTGAGCTATATTCCCAGCTGATTATTCTTTTCATTGACTTTATACTGTGCCTTTATATGCATGCCATAACATACTTCATGAGGGCAGAGCCCTAATAACGTTCCACATTTCCTCTCAGCACTTTTATAATAGCAATTAAATTTCAACATTTAGAGGGGGACATTGAAGCCATAGTGGGAAAATATATATATATTATGTATCATACACATATATTATATACATATTATATATCATACATATATATTACTACATATATGTAATTTTCAACAAATGTGCATATTCTTTCTTTTCTTTTTTTTTCCAAAAGGGTTTTGCTCTGTGGCCTAGGCTGGTCTCAAACTCCTGGGGTTCAAGTGATCCTCTGCCCTTAGCCTTCCAAGTAGCTGGGACTACAGGTGTGTGCCACCATGCCTAGCTATGTAATATAAATTTCTGAGTGAAATTTCTGGGGATACATATGTATTTTTTTAAAATACTGATAGATATGTTTTGTAAAGGTCTGTACATCCTTCAGCCATGTATGAAAATGACTATTTCTCTGCATTCTCACCAACAAAATATATTACCAGTCCTTTTCTTTTTTTTTTTTTTTTTAACTTTCAGCCTTTCTGTATACCACTTTGAGAGTTATAAAAAAGGTCCTGGTCATGTGGTACATGGCAACTAAATCAGTGGTGTCAAACTCATTGGTATCAGAATTCTTTTGCAATATTAAATTATACAGTTTTTGTTTACATAAATTTATCATATTTGATACTAAATCTGAAAAAGGTTAAAATATTTTCTGGGGCCAGGGGTGTATCTCCATAGTGGAGTATGCATAAGGCCCTGGGTTCAGTCACTAGAACCAGAACCAAGAAATAAATAAAAATTATATATATGTACATATATATAATTTTAAAAAACACAAGCCGGGCACGGTGGCGCACGCCTGTAATCCCAGCACTTGGGAGGCTGAGGCAGGAGGATCGCGAGTTCAAAGCCAGCCTCAGCAATGGCGAGGCACTTAGCAACTCAGTGAGACCCCTGTCTCTAATAAAAATATAAAAAAGGGCTGGGGATGTGGCCCAGTGGTCGAGTGCCCCTGAGTTTAATCCGCGGTACCAAAAACAAAAACAAAAAACAAAACAAAAACACAAATACACACACAGCACTGCATACTTCATTGTAGTAAGACAGGTACAGTTTTATAAGTGAACACCTGTAATCCCACCTACTCAAGAGGCTGAGGCAGGAGGATGGCATATTTGAGGCCAGCCTGGGCAAGTTAGAGAGTCTGTCTCAAAATAAAATAAAAAGAGGTGGGAATGTAGGTACATGGTAGAATGTTTGCCTAGCATGGGTAAAGCCTTGAGTTCAATTTTCAGTACAGAAAAAAAAAAATTATAGCAATTGTGGTTTGGGTATGAGGTGTCCCCCAAAAGCTCATGTTTGAGACAATGCAAGAAGGTTGAGAGGGGAAATGATCGGGTTGTGAGAGCTTTAACCCAATCAGTGAATTAATCACCTGAAGGAATTAATTGAGTGGTAACTGAAGGCAGGTGGGCTGTGGCTGGAGGAGGTGCGGCATTGGGGGCATGGCTTTGGGGTATATATTTGTATCTGGCAAGTGGAGTCTCTCTCTCTCAGCCTCCTGATCATCCTGTGAGCTGCCTCTCTCTGCCACTCTACAACCATGATGTCCTACCTCACCTTGAGTCCTGAGGAATGGAGCCAGCTGTCTTTGGACTGAGATTTCTGAAACCGTGAGCCCTTGAATAAACTTTTCCTCCTCTCCAATTGTTCTAGTTAGGCCTTTTAGTCACAGCAGTGAAAAAGCTGACTAAAACAGCAATAAACCCATCTCACGTACTGTAACTATACTTATATTTAAATAACTATATTTTCCAATACAAAACAATCAGTGAAAAGTGCCATATTTTCCATGTTTGTGAAACCCTTTTATATCTGGTTTAATAGAAACAGCTAAAACACCTGTAATTCCAGTGACTTGAGAGGCTGAGGCACCAGGATTGCGAATCTGAGGCCAGCCTGGGCAACGTAGTGAGAGCCCATCTCAAAAGAAGAAATAAAAAAGCGTTGTAAGGCACCACATACTTAAAAAAAAAAAAAAAAAAAAAAAAAAAAAAAAAAAAAAAAAAAAAGTTCTATCAACAACTAAAAAAAAAATAAAATAAAAAAAGGGTTGTAAGGGGCTGGGGTTGTAACTCAGTGGCAGGGCACTTGCCTTGCATATATGAGGCACCAGGTTTGATCCTCAGCACTACATAAAAATAAATAAACAAAAATATTGTGTCTATGTATAACTAAAAAAACATTTAGAAAAAAAAAAAAAAGGTTGTAGGGGCTGGAGTTGTGGTTCAGTGGTAGAGCACTTGCCTGGCATGTGTGAGGCCCTGAATTCAATCCTCAGCACCGCATATAAATAAATAAATAAAATAAAGGTCCAATGACAACTAAAAATATATTTTATAAAAAGGGGGGTTTAGCTGTCCCAGCAGCTTGGGAGGCTGAGGCAGGAGGATTGGGAGTTCAAAACCCAACCTCAGTAAAAAACAAGGCACCAAGCAACTCACTGAGACCCCGTCTCTAAATAAAAAATACAAAATAGGGCTGGGGATGTGGCTCAGTGGCCAAGTGCCCCCAAATTAAATCCCCAGTAACCTCCCCTAAAAGGGGGAAATGTAGATGTAGCTCAGTGGTAGAGTACACTTGAGTTAAATCCTCAGATAACAAGACCAAAAAAAAAGCAAGCAAGCAGCTAGATTCTTCAATCCTTTGTATTCAATTTATTACAATATGCTCTTTTGGTTGAAGTCTATGAAGAAAATCTGGCCTCACATAGGTATGTTATTAGAAAAGAGGAATATTTCAAAAGCCTTTTGACATTATATCAATGATCAACAAATCATAATTTCTTTTTTTTGAGGTGTTAGGGATTAAACCCAGAACCTCATGCATGCTAGGCAAGTGCTCTGCCACTGAACGAAACCCACAAGCCCCCAAAATGTTAATTTCAATATGGAATATGAAGCCATATTGATGAATTTTTTTGTATTCCATTACATTAAAATTCATTGCATTATCTTGTTGCGTTGGTCATTTAGAAAATATTGGTTCACACCGGGTACAGTGGTGCACACCTGTAATCCCAGCACTTGGGAGGCAGGAGGATTGCGAGTTTAAAGCCAGCCTCAGCAATGGCGAGGCACTTAGCAACTCAGTGAGACCCTGTCTCTAATAAAATACAAAAAAGAGCTGGGGATATGGCCCAGTGGTTGAGTACAATCCCCTGAGTTCAATCCACGGTACCAAAAAAAAAAAAAAAAAAAAAAAAGGCATTGTGTACAACTAAAACAAATAAATATTTAAAAAAAAAAAAATATTGGTTCAGGATAAGGGATGTAGTTCAATGGTACAGTATGGCACTTGTTTATTATAATGTGGAAGACCCTCGATTCGATCCCCAGCACCACACACACACACAGTTGGTTCACTGCCAATCACCCAGATGTTGACATATTTCATTATAAAATATTAAAAACATTCATTGATGTCACCACCAATTTCATCATAAAATTTTTAAGTACTACAAAGTTGTCAAGATCATGATGGCAAATACAAGTTTTCCAAAATTCCTAATTTCACATGAAAACTTAGATTTTAATGGCAAAAAATACTCAGTTGTTTCCTTAAAGAAACTGTCTCATGCCATTCAGCTTTGAGAAAATGTTTACCAAATACCCAAGTCTGATAGCCATAGTTCGTCTGTCAGTCATTCTTTCCAGTACAAATGATGTTCCATGAAAAAAGCTGCTAGTTCTGCTTCCAGATCTAGATCCAACTCCACAAGGGCATTTCCTTGAAGTAATCATTATGTTTGGCCAAGCAACAGAAGTGCTCTATGCCTATATCCCATTTAGTCACACAGAATATTAAAAAGTCATGTATTTGTGGATTGAGATTTAATAAAATTAATAATTTTTACTGCTGCACCAGAAACATTTGTTTTACTGTGACTGTGTGGTGGAAAAGAGCACAATGAGTAACAGGATCAGGTTGGGGCTGTTGTGCTAAGGTCAGCAGATTAACCCACCATTGATTTGCAGCATCAATGCAAATGTCAACACAGTTAAAAAGGCAAATAAGTGAATGTAAAATGGAACGGCTGCTCAGGAAAACAGTATGATGATGCCTCAAAAAAATTAAAATAGGCACTCACACAGTGGAGTGTGCCTATAATGCCAGCTACTTGGGAGGTTGAAGCAAGAGTATTGCTTCAGTCTAGGAGTCTGAGGTCAGCCTAGGTAACACAGTGAGACCTCATTTCCAAAAGAAAGAAATAGAGGGGGGAGGAAACAAGAAATAAAAATAGAAGTACCCCATATGATGCAGCAACCCTACTTCTGGGCATATATTCAAATGAATTGAAAGCAGGAGAAGATCTCAAAGAAATATTTGTGGTCTTGGTGGTATAGGTCAGTGGTAAAGTACTTTCCTAGCATGTGTGATGTCTTAGGTTCAATCCCCCACACCATAAAAAAAAAAGAAAAAATTATTTGCACACCCATGATCATAGCAACGTTATTCACAATAGCCAAGCAACCCAAATGTCCATCAACAGATGAACAAATAAACAAAATGTAGTATATGCCTACAATGGAATATTATTCAACCTTAAAAAGGAAGGGAATTCTGACACATTACTACACAGACAAAACTTGGGGACATTATGCTACATGAAATAAGCCATTTATGAAAAGACACATACTATATGATTCCACTTAAACGTGGTATGTAAAACAATAAAGTTTATATATAGAGAAAGTAGAATTGTGGTTGACAGGGGCTTGGGTGGGGGGAATAGGAAGTTTTTTAAAAAATATTTTTATAGCCGGGGCGCGGTGGAGCACGCCTGTAATCCCAGCACTTTGGGAGGCTGAGGCAGGAGGATCGCAAGTTCAAAGCCAGCCTCAGCAATGGCGAGGCACTTAGCAACTCAGTGAGACCCTGTCTCTAATAAAATACAAAAAAAGGGCTGGGGATGTGACCCAGTGGTCGAGTGCCCCTGAGTTCAATCCTCGGTACCACAAAAAAAAAAAAAAAAAAAAAAAAATTTATTTTTTAGTTGTAGTTGGACACAATACCTTTATTTTATTTATTTTTATGTGGTGCTGAGGATTGAACCCAGGGCCTCACACATGCTAGGCAAGTGCTCTACCACTGAGCCACAACCACAGCCCCAGGAAGTTCTTTTTTTTTTTTTTGGTGGTACTGGGGATTGAATTCAGGGGCACTCGTCCACTGGGTCACATCCCCAGCCCTTTTTTGTATTTCATTTAGAGACAGGGTCTCACTGAGTTGCTAAGTGCCTCGCCATTGCTGAGGCTGGCTTTGAACTCGCGATCCTCCTGCCTTAGCCTCCCAAAGTGCTGGGATTACAGGCGTGCGCCACCGAGCCCGGCCCAGGAAGTTCTTTAATGGGCACAGATTTTCAACTTTTCAAGATGGAAAAATGTTCACCGGGTGTGGTGGCACATGCCCGTAATCCCAGCAGCGCCAGCGGCTGAGATAGGAGGATTGGGAGTTCAAAGCCAGCCTCAGCAAAAGTGAGAAGCTAAGCAACTCAGTGAGACCCTGTCTCTAAATAAAATATAAAATAGGGCTGGGGATGTGGCTCAGTGATTGAGTGCTCCTGACTTTAATCCCTGGTACCAAAAAAAAAAAAAAAAAAGAAAGAAAGAAAGAAGAGTTCTCAAGATCTGTTGCATAGCAATGTGAATATACTTGAACACTACTAAATTGTACACTTAAAAATGTACAAAAGAAGGGCCGGGTTGTGGCTTAGTGGTAGAGCACATGCCTAGCATGTGTGAGGCACTGGGTTTAATCCTCAGCATCACATAAAAATAAACAAATAGGGGCTGGGATTGTGGCTCAGTGGTATTGCGCTCGCCCAGCACGGGCGCGCCCCGGGTTCGATCCTCAGCACCACGTACAAATAAAACACATTGGGTACAACTAAATCAAATAAATAAATATTTTTAAAAAATAAATAAACAAATAAAAATAAAGATATTGTGTCCATCTACAACTAAAAAATTTTTTTTAAATATTTATTTATTTACTTTTTAGCTGTACACAATGCAGTACATTTATGTTTACGTGGTGCTGAGGATCGAACCCGGGCCGCACACGTGTGAGGCAAGCACTCTGCCACTGAGCCACAATCCCAGCCCCCTAAAAAAAATTTTTTTTGGGGGGGTACCAAGGATTAAACTCAGGGGCACTTGACCACTGGGCCACATCCCCAGCCCTTTTTTGTATTTTATTAGAGACAGGGTCTCACTGAGTTGCTAAGTGCCTCGCCATTGCTGAGGCTGGCTTTGAACTCACGATCCTCCTGCCTCAGCCTCCCAAGTGCTGGGATTACAGGCATGTGCCACCGCGCCCCGGCTCCCTAAAAAAAAATTTTAAAAAATAATATTGACTTCACAAACCCTATGAAGGGGTCCCAGGGACTCTCTAGAATCCACTGACCACAACTTAAGAACTGTAACTCTAAACTATGTATTGCCATAACACTTTTATACTCATTTCTGAATCAAACCCATATCATGGCCTTCAAGACCATTCATGATCTGGCCTTGTTTCCCCTCCCCACCTCTATCTTCTCTACGTATCAACTACACAGACATTTGCTGTTCCCCAGTCACAAAATGCCTTTCTCACTTCTGAGCAAAGGAACCCCTCTTTAAACTTTAATTAAAATGCTATTCATCTTTTAGCTCTAACTTAGATGAGTAGCATTTTAATTACCTTTTCTGTGGTCTTTTTAAAAAAATATTATTTTAGTTGTTGATGGAGCTTTATTTTATTTACTTATATGCAGTACTGAGAATCAAACCCAGGGCCTCACACATGCCAGGCAAATGCTCTACCACTGAGCCACAACCCCTTTTCTGTGGTCTTGCTGGGCATTTTGCTTGTCCCTTTACTTCCCTGCATATGTCCTTTGTTTTTTATGTAGTCATCTGTGTCTGTCTTGTTATTAGATTATAAAAACTCCCATGGTAAGAGCTTGTTTTCTTCACTGCATATGCACAGTGCCTTCTTAATGTGAACTAGGGCAAGGTACCTGCTCCGCTAATGTCCGATTCCTGATCTGTGAAGTAAGGATAATGATACCCATCTTGTAAGATCCTAAGGAGAGGGGCTGGGATTGTGGCTCAGTGGTAGAGCACTCGCCTGGCACATGCGCGGCCCGGGTTCGATCCTCAGCACCACGAAAAAATAAACACATTGTGTACAACTAAAGCAAATAAATGAATGTTTAAAAAAAAAATAATAAGATCGTAAGGAGATTATTCTGTGACGTCAAGTCTGTGGGATCTCAAAAAATGGGAAGACCCTCTCTTTCCTCAGTATGTGTTTTTGTTTGTTTTGCAGTGCTGTGGGTTGAACACCAGGCCTCACAAATGCTAGGCAAATGCTCTACTGCTGAGCTATATCCCCAGTCTCCTGGGTATGTGTTGAATGAGTAGATGAATGAAAGTATTTTTTAAATTTATTTATTTATTTTAGTTGTACACAATGCTTTTATTTATTTTTATGTGGTGCTGAGGATTGAACCCAGGCCGTGCACCTGCTAGGGGAGCGCTCTACCGCTGAGCCACAATCCCAGCTTGAAAGTTTTTGTTTTTGTTTTTGTACTGGGGATTGAACTCAGGGGCCCTCGGCCACTGGGCCACATACCAGCCCTTTTTTGTATTTTATTAGTGAAGGGCAAAGCATCACACCGGGGACAGCCATGCAGCCAAAAGATTTATTTAACAGCCTTTGTAGCCGGTAACGAAAACCCGAGAAGAGGTGCTCTGGTCAAAGGTCGAAGAGGTGGGAGAGAGGGGAGTCAGGGAGAAGGGAGTGTGCAAGCTCTGGACAGAAGGTGGGTGCTTGGTTGCACCGGCTGGGATCTCTGGAGCTGTCAGCTAAAGCAGCTGCTGTCTGGCTGGAGGCTGGAGCTCTCAGCTGGGAGCGGCCGTAGGGCTAAAGGTAGTTGGTCTGGAGCTGTCAGCTGGAGCAGCTGCCGTCGGCTGGAGGCGATGGGTCTGGAGCTGTTGGCTGGGGCAGCTGCCATCGGGCTGGAGGCGATGGGTCTGGAGCTGTTGCAGTGGCTTCCTCCTCTCTGCAGCGACGAGCCGATGTATCTGTCTTCCTCCTCTCAGCAGCGACGATCTGATGTTGTGTCCGTGTGTGTCTCTCTCTGGCTGGCTGTCTGAGTCTCTCAAACAGGGCCTTATATAGGGATTTCTGGTGGGGGGTGCACTAGAGCAACCCCAACACCATTGGCTAGAACAGGATGCCCTTTAAGCCTATTGGCTCTTGCCTGGGGAAAAGAAGCATTCTGCCTGGGGAAGGAACATCCTGTCTGGAACATCTTGAAACAAGGTTGCTTCTCTTAGGGTGTGGAAAACTCTGAGGGCGGGGGAGGGTAACATATCTATCAATTAGAGACAGGGTCTCACTGAGTTGCTAAGTGCCTCATCATTGCTGAGGCTGGCTTTGAACTCGCGATCCTCCTGCCTCAGCCTCCCAAGTGCTGGGATTACAGGCGTGCGCCACCGCGCCCGACTTTTTTTTTTTTTTTTTAAACATTTATTATTTATTTGTTTTAGTTGTACACAATGCCTTTATTCTTTTTTTTTTTTTTTTTTTTTTTTTTTTTTTTTGTGGTACCGGGGATTGAACTCAGGGGCACTCGACCACTGGGCCACATCCCCAGCCCTTTTTTTGTATTTTATTAGAGACAGGGTCTCACTGAGTTGCTAAGTGCCTCGCCATTGCTGAGGCTGGTTTTGAACTCGCGATCCTCCTGCCTCAGCCTCCCAAAGTGCTGGGATTACAGGCGTGCGCCACCGCGCCCGGCTTGCCTTTATTCTTACATGGTGCTGAGGATTGAACATGGGCCACACACGTGCTAGGCAAGTGCTCTCCCGCGGAGCCACAACCCCAGCCCAAATGAAAGTATTTTAATAGAGAAACGTTATAAAGGTCACAACAGGGAGATTTAGAGAAACATTAGTGATTCTGATAATGATTATCAGTGAAGAATACTAGGACTATGATGCCCTAACGGTTCTTCTTAAAACACCCAGAACAAATTTGTTTCAAGGGAAAGATAGTCTCCTGTCTGTGGTACTCTGATGTTTCTCATCTGGATTTGGCCTTGAGTCTTATCCTCTCCCAGAGAACTCTAGGCACTCAAAAGTCAATAGACTAGCCGGGCGCGGTGGCTCTCGCCTGTAATCCCAGCACTTTGGGAGGCTGAGACAGGAGAATCGCGAGTTCAAAGCCAGCCTCAGCAATGGCGAGGCACTTAGCAACTCAGTGAGACCCTGTCTCTAATAAAATACAAGAAAAGGGCTGGGGATGTGGCCCAGTGGTCGAGTGCCCCTGAGTTCAATCTCTGGTACCACAAAAAAAAAAAAAAAAAAAAAAAAAAGTCAATATACTATCCATTAGAGGCTGGAGTTGTGGCTCAGCGGTAGAGCGCTCGACTAGCACGTGTGTGGCCCAAGTTCCATCCTCAGCACCACACAAAAAAATGAATGCCTAAGCCGGGCGTGGTGGCGCACGCCTATAATCCCAGCACTTGGGAGGCTGAGGCAGGAGGATCGCGAGTTCAAAGCCAGCCTCAGCAATGGCGAGGCACTTAGCAACTCAGTGAGATCCTGTCTCTAAATAAAATACAAAAAAAAGGTCTGGAGATGTGACCCAGTGGTCGAGTGCCCCTGAGTTCAATCCCCGGTACCACAAAAAAAAAAAAAAAAAAAAAAAGGTCTGGGGATGTGGCCCAGTGGTCGAGTGCCCCTGAGTTCAATCCCCGGTACCAAAAATAAAAAATAAAAAAGAAAGAAAGAACGCATTGTGGGGCTGGGGCTATGGCTCAGCGGTAGAGCGCTAGTCTTGCATGTGTGAAGCTGTTGGTTCAATCCTCAGCACCACTTAAATAAAATAAAGTATTATGTCCACCTACAACTAAAGAAAACATTAAAAATAAATAAATAAACAAATGCATTGTGTACAACTAAAGCAAATAAATAAATATTTTTTAAAAAAGCATTTCTTTAAAAAATTATCATTTAGGTTGTAACTGTAAGTCAGACAAAATCTATGAGATGTACAAAGCTAAATGAGTATCAATTTAAAATATTCAAAAAACTTGTCTCATCCTAGGAATATGTAAGCCTGCAAAATTCTAAAATTCTTTTAAGTTTCAGTCTTTGGAACCAAAGAAAATATATAAAAAATTGAAAAAAATAATCAGGAGACATTAACTTGTCCTAGGATCCCATCAGATTTAATGGTTTTAAGAATTAAGAAGAAATGACATATATTTATCTTGTGAACCAAAGAAATGCAAATTTCAATCAGCTAATTAACATGGATAGTAACATGGATAGAATATGATAAGAAGAAGAAGTTAGGAAATGTGTCGTTGTATTATAATTCCACTAGAGGGGCTGGGGTTGTGGCTCAGCGGTAGAGCGCTCACCTACCACCTGTGCGGCCCGGGTTTGATCCTCAGCACCACGTAAACATAAAGGCATTGTATACAACTAAAGCAAATAAATAAATATTTTAAAAAAATAATTCCACTAGAAGTTTGTAAATCATTGAGGTGTGTGTGTGTGTGTGTGTGTGTGTGTGTGTGTGTTTTATGTATATGTGTGGTACTGGAGATTGAATCCAGTGGTACTCTACTACTAAGCTACTTCCCCAGCTCATTTTATTTTTTATTTTGAGACAGGGTCTCACTAAATTACCCAAAATGACCTTGAATTTGAGATTCTCCTGCCTCCACCTCTGAAATTGATGGAATTACAGATATGCACCACCTTACCTGGCAAATCTAGGAAGCTTTAAAATTGAAAATGGAAATTTTTTTTTGTCACTGGGGATTGAACCCAGGGGTGCTTTTTTAACCACTGAGCCACATTCTCAGCCTTTTTTTTTTTTTTTTTTTTTTTGTATTTTATTTAGAAACATGGTCTGGTAGAGTTGCTTAGGGCCTCACTAAGTTGCTGAGGCTGGCCTTAAACTTGAGATTCTCTTGCCTCAGCCTCCAAGCCACTGAGATTACAGGCATGTGCCACTGCACCCTGTGAAAATAGAAAATTTTAAGGAAATCAAGCCATATTTTTGTGTTTAGAAATCTATATACAGAGGTGGATAGAGAGGGGATGGTTAATGGGTACGTGGTGCATTTGAATAGGAGGAATAACTTATAATGTTCAACAGCACAGTGGGATAAGTTGGCCAACAATGAATAGTATACTTCAAATAAAAAGAAAAAGAAACTCCTGGCCATCTGCAGTGGTGCACACCTGTAATCCCAGTGGCTCCAGAGGCTGAGGCTAGAGGATCAGGAGTTCAAAGCCAGCCTCAGCAAAAGTGAGGTGTTAAGCAACTCAGTGAGAACCTGTGTCTGAAGAAAATACAAAATAGAGGTGGGGATATGGATCAGTGGTTGAGTGCCCATGAGTTCAATCCCCGATAACAAAAACAAAAACAAAAAATTCCTGGCCAGGTATGGTGGCATACACCTATAATCCTAGGTATTCAGGAGGCTGAGGCAAGAGAAACACAAATTTGAGGCCAGCCTGGACAACTTAGTGTGATGCTTTCTCAAAATAAAAATTAAAAAGGACTGAGGAAGTAGCTTTGTGGTAGAGCACCCCTGCCTGGGTTCAAACCCCAATAACACCAACAAAGCAAAATGAAACTCCTAAAAGCTTTTAGAAAGGAAAAACAGATCACGTTCTGAAACCAGAGTGTAACACTGGACACTGGAATGCAATGGAACAAAACTTTCCAAATTCTAGTGGTGAGAGGGTAAGAGGACAGAATATCACTCTAGTTTTCTTCACCTTGCCACATCATTAACTGTGAGAACAGAATTAAGATATTTCCATTTGGATGCTACTGGTTTTTTTTTTTTTTTTTTTTTTTTTTTGTATTTGTAGATGGACAACAAAATGCCTTTATTTGTTTATTTTTATGTGGTGATAAGGATGGAACCCAGCACCTCACACATGCTAGGCAAACACTACCACTGTGCTATAGCCCCAGCCCAATGCTACTGTTCTTAATATATGTTTCCCTTAAATCCATTTGTTAATGATTAATTCCTGGAAGACTTGAATGTTTTCAATGGTTATAAACATTAGTTATAGCATTATATGGAATTTTTTTTACTCTTTTTTTTAATATTTATTTATTTGCTTTAGTTGTACACAATGCAGTGCATTTATGTTTATGTGGTGCTGAGGATCGAACTCGGGCCACACACGTGCGAGAGGAGCGCTCTACCGCTGAGCCACAATCCCAGCCCCTTTTTTTTACTCTTGAATATTCTGATTTTATTAATATTTTTTAAACAATTTTTTTGGGGGGTACCAGGGATTGAACTCAGGGGCACTCAACCACTGGGCCACATTCCCAGCCCCCCCTTTTTTTTTTATGTAGTTTATTAGAGAGAGGGTCTCACTGAGTTGCTAAATGCCTTGCCATTGCTGAGGCTGGCTTTGAACTTGCAATCCTCCTGCCTCAGGCTCCCAAGTGCTAGGATTACAGGCATGCACCACCACACCCGGCTTCTAAACAATTTTTTATACATTTATTTATTTATTTATTTAATATTTATTTGCTTTAGTTATACACAATGTGTTTATTCTTTTTTTTTTTTTTTTTTTTTTGGTACCGGGGATTGAACTCAGCGGCACTCGATCACTGGGTCACATCCCCAGCCCTTTTTTGTATTTAATTATTAGAGACAGGGTCTCACTGAGTTGCTAAGTGCCTCGCCACGGCTGAGGCTGGCTTTGAACTCGTGATCCTCCAGCGTCAGCCTCCCAAGTGCTGGGATTACAGGCGTGTGCCACCGCGCCCGGCACAATGTGTTTATTCTTACATGGTGCTGAGGTTCAAACCCAGGCCACGCACGTGCTAGGCGAGCGCTCTACCGCTGAGCCACAACCGCAGCCCTTATTTATTTATTTTTACATGGTGCTGAGGATAGAACCCAGGGCCACACATGTGCTAGGCGAGTGCTCTACCGCTCAGCCACAACCCCAGCCCTGATTTTATTCATATTTTGCACTAAACTTGTGTTATTGGAATGGTCACAAGAAAGCTAATTTTCTTTCAAAAATTAAAAAAAAAAAAAAAATTAAGCTCTCTTTGCTTCCTGGTTGTCATGTGTCACTTCCTGAGCTGCCTTACTCTGCTACGTTCTTCTACCATGATGTTCTGGCCACCATAGCCCAGAGCAATGGAGTTGGCCCAACCACAGACTGAACCTATGAAACTGTAAGCCAAAATAAACTTCTACGTCTTAAAAAAAAAAAAAAAAAAAAAAAAAAAGACATTTGTAGTCTATAAGTACTTAGTAGATTACATTATATGCCCCCTTAATAGAGAAGCAATTGTAAGATGCACTCCAGTAAAAATAAGGAAATAAATCTAGAAAGACAATGAAATAAAATGGAAGAAACTTGGGGGGGGGGCTGTAGCTGTGGCTCAGCGATAGAGCTCTCGCCTAGCACGTGTGCAGCCTGGGTTCCATCCTCAGGACCACGTAAAAATAAACGCATTGTGTACAACTAAAGCAAATAAATAAATATTTTAAAAAATAAAATAAAGTTATTGAGTCCACCTATAACTAAAATAAATAAATAAATATTAAAAAAAAAAAAAAAGAATGGAAGAAACAGGTGACACAAGAAAATGGCCAAAAGAAGTCCTGTGATAAGAACTTGTAGCTGACCTAGAAATCAAGTTCTTGCTGCCAGATGGAGCAGAGAAGGCTCTGGAATAGAGATGGGGGTGTGTGTACAGAGTGGAATCGATGAATATGTGATATATATTACCAGTTGAAAAGCAATATTGATAGACATATAGCATATCCCACGGAACACATAAAGAAAGCGCATCATATGAAGATTAAAAATTAAGCAAATGTACACAGGGCCTTTGAGCCCCTGATGCACCTGCACATGGTGCTCAGGCTTGTGCTCATGCATAACTGGAGCCACCTGCCTCCCGCTGGGGGCCCTTTTAACCGAGCATGCCCAGGATCAGCATCAAGGCTGCTGGAGGTAGGCAGTTTAGAGGGAGGATTAAGCCCTTACACCCAAAGCTCTAATGTCCTGGGGGATGACGGAGATAACCATAGGCTCCACTGCATAGTAGAGTTGCATGCATGCACCCGTTATTTTCCTCTCCCAAATCGCATACAGTCACTACTCCACTGTTGTTGTCCGAAGCGACTGCCGCTTGGAGCAACAAAGCCGTACGAAGAAGTTCAGAGGCGAACTGGAAACAAAGTCTTTTTATTCTGATAACTTCTCTCTCTGGCTCTAACAACGACTTTAACACGCACCACCAAAAAAAACCCACACACCAAATGGCGCCGACCCCATCACCAATCTCGGCTCAAGTCTCTCGAGATCCCGGGCCAAGTCCCGTGAGACTACGGAAGGGGGCAATGCCCAAACATCTCCATGGCCTGTAGTCAACTGCAATCTTAGCTATCTCCTCAAACAGGGCTCCTGCATTTCTCCCCTTTTGTTTTAAAAGAGGGGATGCTCTAGGACGTCGATGTGCAACCAACATTCTTACCCATCATCGGATAATCAAGGCTGTGCCCTTGACTCCTGTCTTAGGGTGATATGTCGGCCACATGAGACTGTCCCATGCGACTGTGCCTGTCTTAGGTTGTCCCCCTCTGGGGATCTTACCCGTCATTGGCTAACCAGCCATCTAATGGAGCCCTTCAGGATCGACTGTATATGATGACTAACAGCCGTCCAATTGTGAGGAGATGCTGCAGCTTTAAGGCGACAAGCCTTTTGGTGACGAGCCAAAGTGCATAGCATATCAAATTGTTTAAACAAATCAGCTGCCCTAAGTTCCATCAAGTAACACACTGAATTCTCTAGACAAATACCCTCAAGGCATTGTCCCGTAAAATCCTAAACAATGAAAGATCAAAATGTCCATTTGTTATAACACGTTGATGTAGGAGGCCCCATGCATGTAGAGCAGAGGCCACACTGTTGGTGAGGTTGTTTGATGCTTGAGCAGCAGGGATGCTTGCGGCAACCGCGATCCCTGCAGCTGTAGCAGCAGCCTTCTTTTTTATGTCTAGACAATGCCACTGGCAAATCTTTAGGGCCTGCTACCTAGAAACTCAAGCATCAATTATTAAAGGAAAGGCAGTGTTATTTCAGCACTAAGTCAAGAGTCGAGTTGTCAAACTAAAAAATAGAATTATTAGATTAGAAAATTAAAGTTGATATTTGCTCACACACATTGTTGTTTGAGCTCCCACAAACATAAGCTGGCAAAATATCATATTCAGAATAAAACAAAGAAAGACTGAGGGTATTTACTGTATTAAAGATAGATTAAAGAAAAGCTAAAGGCACTTTGGAAAAATAATTTGTTAGCTGGAACCCTCGAGTCTCTGCATACACAGCAATCCTTTACCTGTTGAAATAATTGAAATTAATCAGTTATTAAACAAATGAAGTTAATAACAAATAAACAACCTTATGTCAAAACACCAAAATATCAGGTTATACAGCACTAGTCATACTTTTCCCTAAAGAGAAGTCCCAGGGACACCTATAATTCAAAATTGAAAGTACCTTACTTATAAAATTATTTACCTAAATTGAATATTGTTAAACTAAAACGAATTAAAGTTCTTTGAATCCATATATATGTATTTTTTTCATAAGCACTTTCTCATTTGTGATGTCACACTGGACAGACGCACAAACATACAAATATATTTGTGACATCACATTAACATGAAATGTAGACAAATATACAGACATAAAGACATGTATAAAAAGAAAAAAAAATTGTGTGCACACTAAAGAGAGATCTCCTCATCCCGGCAGGGAGGAATGACACTTAAGTTGTGAAATATTTTGAAGGACTCTTTTAAGGGAATCATTCCATATCTTCATCTTGGTCCTCTTGATTTTATAACTTTTTTATTAATCTTGATTCCTCAGCAACTTCATCTTGATCCTTTTGATTTGGTACCTGCTTTATTAATCTAGATGGTATCCATATTGGAGAGGATTCGTGCTTTGGAAAAACACAAACAGATCCTCTCCCCCAAATTAATACTGGATCTGGACCCTTCCATGTACCTGAAAGAACATCCTTCCAGTAAACCAAAGGTTTATGTTGTTGGTGTGGGTTCCAATGTCTGTCTCCAGCAGAATAACCATTAGAGTCTAAAGTTAAAAAATTTAAGGTAAATAGGGCAACTGCCAATCTGTCCCTAGGATTTTTCAATTTCCTTTCTTTTTGTTTTAATAACATAACTTTCAGTGTGCAGTTTGCTCTTTCAATAATGCCCTGACCCTGAGGATTGTATGGGATGCCTGTTTTATGGGATATATTGAATTTTGCGCAAAACTGTTTGAAAGATGAGGACATATATGCAGGGCCATTATCTGTTTTAAGCATTTTGGGGATGCCCAATGCAGCAAAAGCTTGCAAACAATGAGATGTAACATCTTTAACTTTTTCTCCAGAATGTAAGGAAGCAAAAATCATGCCTGAGCATGTATCTATGGTCACATGAATAAATCACAATTTTCCAAAACTTGGCTCATGAGTAACATCCATCTGCCACAAATGATTGGGCATTAATCCTCTAGGGTTAACATCAAAATGAGGATTGGGCAAATGTGTCATACAAGATTTATAATCTTTTACAATTGTTCTGGCTTGGTCCTTCGTGATTTTAAACCTATGTTGCAAGGTGGTGCTGTTGACGTGAAACTGGGAGTGAAATAAAGTAGCTTGTTGGAACACTGAAAGTATAAATGTTGTTTTTGTAAGTTCATCAGCCTTTTGATTACCTTCATGGAGGGGACCAGGTGCAGGAGCCCTGTTTGGGGATTGACTTGAATTGCGGTTGACTATGAGCCGTGGAGATTTGGGCATTGTCGCCTTCCGTAGTCTCACGGGATTTGTCCCAGGTTCTCGAGTGACTTGGCCGAAATTGCTGATCAGGTCAGTGCCATTTTGGTGGTATGTGTGGTGCGTGTTAGTCATTGTTAGAGCCAGAGAGAAAAGTTATCAGAATAAAAAGCTGTTTGTTTCCAGTTCGCCCTGAACTTCTTCCCGCGGCTCCGTTGCTCCAAGCGCTTCAGGCGGCAACAGGTGGCAGCCCGTACGGGGAACTTCGTAGCGGACAGGTAAGAACTGAAAGGTCTCTAAAGATGGGTTCGAATATAACTGAATCCCAAGTGATAGAGGCTATGCAAAGACTCCTTGATATACCTGACTCTGTTCTCAGTGAGGAGTATATAGAAAAAAGTGAAAGTGATCAAAAAAGCGTAGCTTCCACTGGGCCAACTAAAACCAGTAAAGAGAGTATTAGAAGAGACCCAAAAATGACAAAAATCCAAGCTATTAAAGCTATTCGGGAGTTATTGGTGATAGCTGAAGGATACTTGCTCTTAATGGAACCTGGGCCTCAGGATATTGCTGTCAGTGAAATTAGCAGTGGTGAGGAATCTAGTAAAAGTGATCCTGGGAAAATGAGGAAAAAGAAACTAAAAAAGACCGAGAAAAAGGACCGTCAGGTAGAGGAACCACTTGCGTCCTCTACTACCCCATGGGTGGAATCCATTACAGAAAATATGAAGGGTATTACTAGGCATTTGCATACCCTAGAAACAGAAATAAAAAGTCTTTCTGATCGCTTATGCGCTCTCGAGGACAACTCACAGATGCATTGGGAACCGCCAGCATTTGAAAAGAAAAATGGACAGAGGGTCCATCAGTCAGTAGATTTCAAAACAATAAAAAATCTCAAAGAGGCAGTAATGACTTATGGGCCCCAAGCTCCTTTCACGTTGAGTATGCTGGAGTCCCTTAACACCTTTAGCTTAACCCCCTCAGACTGGAAAAGTCTATGTAAAGCAACATTAAGCGGGGGCAATTCTTGGTTTGGCGATCGCAATTCCAAGAACTTTGTATAGAAACGGCTAAAAGAAACGCGGCTGCAGGGTTTGAAAACTATTATATAGACATGCTCACAGGAGAAGGGCAATTCGCAGACTTACAGGCTCAAACAGATTATGACCCAGATGTATATGCTCAGATAAACACAGCTGCCTTAGAGGCATGGAAAACTGTACAAGGACCTGGGGATCTACAAGGTAGCTTGTCAAAAGTAATTCAAGGACCTAATGAGCCGTATGCTGACTTTGCTGATCGACTTTTGAGAACTGCAGGTAGTGTGTTTGCAGATGTTGACCAAGCTATGCCATTAGTTGTTCAATTAGCTTATGAAAATGCAAATAAATGGTGCCAAGCAGCCATCAGGCCATGGAGAACTAAAAAGGATCTTTCCGTATATATACAACTATGTAAAGATATAAATGACGCCTTTGTCACAGGAAATGTGATTGCAGCCTCAATGAGAGGTGCTTCCCCTCGAAATTTCACAAAGGCTAAACGTAGACATTATAATCAATCAAGATATTCCAGGCAAAATTATCATAATCAATCAGGCAATTCTAGGCAAAATCCCAAAAGAGAAATAAGACCAAGCTCATACCGTGCCCCAGGCCGCTGCCCCAGGTGTAAAAAGGGAAATCATTGGGCCAATAGATGCCATTCAAAATTTGACATCCATGGAAATCCTTTGTTCAGGAATTCAAAAAACGGGGCACGGGGCCCAATACCCCGGGGCCCACAAATGTACGGGGCATTGCAGAAGGAGTATCCTCAAGCATCCACTCAGATGCATCCCCGACACAATCCCTACTACCCATCCACTCCCTCGCCAGAGGAACAAGAGGAAATGCAGGATTAGACCTCTGTTCCACCGCCCGAATAGTGTTAACACCTGAAATGGGGGTTCGACTGATTCCCACAGGAGTCAGGGGACCTCTTCCCTCAGGGACTGTAGGACTTATTCTCGGGAGAAGTCCTAAAAGCTTATTAGGTTTGCAAGTGATCCCAGGTGTAATAAACTCAGACTACAAAGGGGAAATAAAAATAATGCTTAGCTCACCCCAAAGTATAAGTTCTGTTAATCAAGGAGATAGAATTGCTCAGTTGCTTCTCCTTCCCAATTTACATAAGTCATTTAAAATGAATATGCCTCTAAATAGGAACAATAGAGGATTTTGTTCCACCGATTCGAAACCCATGGTTTGCTGGGTTCGGGACTGTACAAGGAGGCCTATGTGTAAAATAAGAATCCAAGGAATAGAAATGGAGGGTCTTATAGATACTGGAGCTGATTCTTCCATCATTAATTTACGTCAATGGCCCAAACACTGGCCTCTGCAAAAAGCTTCAACCAGTTTAAGAGGCTTGGGATATAATAACCTCCCAGAAAAAAGTGCGGTAATTTTAAAATGGGAGGATGATGAAGGACATAAAGGCACGTTTCAGCCTTATGTTTTACCTAATCTACCGGTTACTTTATGGGGAAGAGATATTTTACAACAAATGGGAGTACACCTTGCAACCAAGCCTGCAGATGTTAAATGTGAAAACCTACAGGGTAATTTTAACCCTAAAAGAACTCATTATCAAAAAGTACAGAATAATCTTAACCCTAAAAGTAATCATTATCATAAAGGAAAAAGATATTTTTTTTCGGGGCCACTGAGAAAATAATTTTGAAAATACCATGGCTTTCTGATAAGCCAGTGTGGGTCCCTCAGTGGCCCCTATCTAAAGAGAAATTACAAGCGGCCCACCTGCTAGTTCAGGAACAATTAGAAGCAGGTCATATAGAACCTTCCACCTCTCCCTGGAATTCCCCCATATTTGTGATCAAGAAAAAGTCAGGAAAATGGCGATTGTTACATGATCTTAGACAAATTAATAAAACCATGCAAGTTATGGGCCCTACTCAACCTGGACTTCCTAGTCCCGTAGCTATTCCAAAAAATTTCCATCTTATTACGCTTGATATAAAGGATTGCTTCTTTTCTATTCCCCTACATCCTCTGGATGCCCCCAGGTTTGCTTTTTCAGTTCCTTCTATGAACAATAATGGCCCTGATCAGAGATATCAATGGAAGGTTTTACCACAGGGAATGGCTAATAGCCCCACCATATGCCAAATATATGTGGACAAGGCTATCCAACCCATTAAAAATAAATATCCAAACCTCATGTGTCTACATTACATGGATGATATTTTATTGGCCCACCCTAATCAAAAAATCTTATTTAATATATTCAGTGATGTGGTAGAAAATTTAAAAAAATATGGATTATATATAGCAGAAGAAAAAGTTCAAACCAGATCTCCCATATTATATTTAGGATTTAAAATCATGGATACTTTTGTTAGACCCAAAAAAATTCTAATAAATAAAGAACATTTGACCACCCTCAATGATTTCCAAAAACTACTGGGAGACATTAATTGGCTTCGCCCTACACTAAATCTCACTACTGGCCAACTAAAACCTTTATTTGACATCCTTCGCGGAGACCCTGATCCATCTTCACCACGAACATTGACTCCTGATGCTAGGAAAGCTTTAAAGTTAGTAGAAAAAAAGCCATCGAAGGAGCTCATTGTGATAGATTTGATTTAACTCAACCGCTGATGTTGATTATTTCTTCACGATATACACCCACAGGAGTATTTTGGCAACAAGGGCCTTTATTATGGATACATTTGCCCGTCTCTCCTAAAAGTATAATTGAATCTTATACCTCCATGGTGGCTAAACTTATTCTTCAAGGACTTAAGACTTCTACTAAAATATTTGGCATTCACCCTGCTACTATTATTACTCCCTATTCATCATCACAGATTGAATATTTATGCTTCAATGATAATGATTGGGCTATAGCTAAATGCTCTACTTCTGCAAATTTTGATAATCATCTTCCTAAGTCCCCTATATTATCTTTTTGTATTAATCATCCTATTATATTTCCACAGGTAATAAAAAATCAACCTATTCCTAAGGCATTTAATGTATTTACAGATGGGTCCTCAAATGGTACTGCTACAGTAGTCACTAAAAAAGAAAATATGACTTACATAACTGCACACAAATCAGCTCAACTAGTGGAATTGGAAGCTGTGGTAAGAGCTCTGGAAAATTTTAGGGACCAGCCCGTAAACATTTTTTCAGATAGCCACTATATTGTACAAGCCGTCCCAAAATTAGAGTTAGCAGGACCAATAGCACCTCATACTCCAGCCTTTAAATTGTTTTATCAAATACAAAAACTTTTGTGGGCAAGAAAAGAACCTCTATTCGTAGGCCATATTAGAGCACATACTAATTTGCCTGGTCCCCTCTATGAAGGTAATCAAAAGGCTGATGAACTTACAAAAACAATATTTATACTTTTAGTGCTACAACAAGCTACTTTATTTCACTCCCAGTTTCATGTCAACAGCACCACCTTGCAACGTAGTTTTAAAATCACAAAGGAGCAAGCCAGAACAATTGTAAAAGATTGTAAATCTTGTATGACACATTTGCCCAATCCTCATTTCGGCGTTAACCCTAGAGGATTAATGCCCAATCATTTGTGGCAGATGGATGTTACTCATGAGCCAAGTTTTGGAAAATTACGATTTATTCATGTGACCATAGATACATGCTCAGGCATGATTTTTGCTTCCTTACGTTCTGGAGAAAAAGTTAAAGATGTTACATCTCATTGTTTGCAAGCTTTTGCTGCATTGGGCATCCCCAAAATGCTTAAAAACAGATAATGGCCCCGCATATACGTCCTCATCTTTCAAACAGTTTTGCGCAAAATTCAATATATCCCATAAAACAGGCATCCCATACAATCCTCAGGGTCAGGGCATTATTGAAAGAGCAAACCGAACACTGAAAATTATGTTATTAAAACAAAAAGAAGAAAATTGGAAAAGTCCTAAGGACAGATTGGCAGTTGCCCTGTTTACCTTAAATTTTTTAACTTTAGACTCTAATGGTTATTCTGCTGGAGACAGACATTGGAATCCACACCAACAACATAAACCTTTGGTTTACTGGAAGGATGTTCTTTCAGGTACATGAAAGGGTCCAGATCCAGTATTAATTTGGGGAAGAGGATCTGTTTGTGTTTTTCCAAAAGACGAATCCTCTCCAATATGGATACAATCTAGATTAATAAAACAGGAACCACATCAAAATGATCAAGATGAAGTTATTGAAGAATCAAGATTAATAAAAAAGGTACAAAATCAAGAGGACCAAGATGAAGGTACAGAATGATTCCCTCAAAAGAGTCCTTCAAAATATTTCACAACTTAAGTGTCATTCCTCCCGGCCGGGACGAGGAGATCTCTCTTTAGTATGCACACAATTGTATTTTTTTTTTCTTTTTTATACATGTCTTTATGTCTGTACATTTGTCTACATTTCATGTTAATGTGACGTCACAAATATATGTTTGTATGTTTGTTCGTCTTTCCAGTGTGACGTCACAAAGAACAAAGCGCTTATGAAAAAGAAAAAATATATATATATGGATCCAAATAACTTTAATTCATTTTAGGTTAAGAGTATTCAAGCCGGGCGCGGTGGCGCATGCCTGTAATCCCAGCACTGTGGGAGGCTGAGGCAGGAGGATCGTGAGTTCAAAGCCAGCCTCAGCAATGGCGAGGCACTTAGCAACTCAGTGAGACCCTGTCTCTAATAAAAATACAAAAAAGGGCTAGGGATGTAACCCAGTGGTCGAGGGCCCCTGAGTTCAATCCCTGGTACCACAAAAAAAAAAAAAAAAAAAAAAAAAAAAAGTATTCAATTTAGGTAAATAATTTTATAAATGAAGGTACTTTCAATTTTGATTATAGGTATCCCTGGGACTTCTCTTCAGCAAACAATATGACTAGTGCTATATAACCTGATATTTTGGTGTTTTGACATAAGATTGTTTATTTGTTATTAACTTCATTTGTTTAATAGCTCATTAATTTCAATTATCTCAACAGGTAAAAGATTGCTCTGTATACAGAGACTCAAGGGTTCCAGCTAACAAATTATTTCTCTAAAGTGCCTTTACCTTTTCTTTAATCTATCTTTAATGCAGTAATTACCCTCAGTCTTTCTTTGTTTTGTTCTAAATATGATATTTTTCCAACTTATGTTTGTAGAAGCTCAACCAGCGATGTGTGTGAACAAAAATCAACTTTAATTTTCAGCTCAACCAGTGATGTGTGTGAACAAAAATCAACTTTAATTTTCTAATCTAATTATTCTATTTTGTAGTTTGACAACTCGCCTCTTGACTCAGTGCTGCAATAGCACTGCCTTTTCTTTAATAATTGATGCTTGAGTTTCTAGGTAGCGGGCCCTGAAGATTTGCCGGTGGCATTGTCTAAACATAAAAAAGACATCTGCTGCTACAGCTGCAGGGATCGCGGCTGCCGCAAGCATCCCTGCTGCTCAAGCATCAAACAACCTCACCAACAGTGTGGCCTCTGCTCTACATGCATGGGGCCTCCTACATCAACATGTTACAACAAATGGACATTTTGATCTTTCATTGTTTGGGACTTTACGGGACAATGCCTTGCGGGTATTTGTCTAGAGAATTCAGTGTGTTACTTGATGGAACTTAGGGCAGCTGATTTGTTTAAACAAATTGATATGCTATGCAATTTGGCTCATCACCAAAAGGCTTGTCGCCTTAAAGCCGCAACATCTCCTCACAATTGGACGGCTGTTAGTCATCATACATAGTCGATCCTAAAGGGCTCCATTGGATGGCTGGTTAGCCAATGACGGGTAAGATCCCCAGAGGGGGACAACCTAAGACAGGCACAGTCGCACGGGACAGTCTCATGTGGCCGACATATCAACCTAAGACAGGAGTCAAGGGCACAGCCTTGATTATCTGATGACAGGTAAGAATGTTGGTTGCACATAGACGTCCTAGAGCATTACCTCTTTTAAAACAAAAAGGGGGAAATGCAGGAGCCCTGTTTGGGGATTGACTTGAATTGCGGTTGACTATGAGCCGTGGAGATTTGGGCATTGTCGCCTTCCGTAGTCTCACGGGATTTGTCCCGGGTGCTCGAGTGACTTGGCCGAAATTGCTGATCGGGTCAGTGCCATTTTGGTGGTATGTGTGGTGCGTGTTAGTCGTTGTTAGAGCCAGAGAGAAAAGTTATCAGAATAAAAAGCTGTTTGTTTCCAGTTCGCCTCTGAACTTCTTCCCGCGGCTCCGTTGCTCCAAGTGCTTCAGGCGGCAACAACCAGGCAAATTAGTATGTGCTCTAATATGGCCTACGAATAGAGGTTCTTTTCTTGCCCACAAAAGTTTTTGTATTTGATAAAACAATTTAAAGGCTGGAGTATGAGGTGCTATTGGTCCTGCTAACTCTAATTTCGGGACGGCTTGTACAATATAGTGGTTATCTGAAAAACTGTTTATGGGCTGGTCCCTAAAATTTTCCAGAGCTCTTACCACAGCTTCCAATTCCACTAGTTGAGCTAATTTGTGTGCAGTTATGTAAGTCATATTTTTTTTTTTTTAGTGACTACTGCAGCAGTACCATTCGAGGACCCATCTGTAAATACATTAAATGCCTTAGGAATAGGTTGATTTTTTATTACCTGTGGAAATATAATAGGATGATTAATACAAAAAGGTAATATAGGAGACTTAGGAAGGTGATTATCAAAATTTGCAGAGGTAGAGCATCTAGCTATAGCCCAGTCATTATCGTTGAAGCATAAATATTCAATCTGTGATGATGAATAGGGAGTAATAATAGTAGCAGGGTGAATGCCAAATATTTTAGTAGAAGTTTTAAGTTCTTGAAGAATAAGTTTAGCCACCATAGAGGTATAAGACTCAATTATGCTTTTAGGAGAGATGGGCAAATGTATCCATAATAAAGGCCCTTGTTGCCAAAATACTCCTGTGGGTGTATATTGTGAAGAAATAATAATCAATATCAGCATTTGAGTTAAATCAAATCTGTCACAATGAGCTCCTTCAATGGCTTTTTCAACTAACTTTAAAGCTTTCCTAGCATCTGGAGAGTCAGTATTCACGGTGAGGATGGATCAGGGTCCCCTCAAAGGATATCAAATAAAGGTTTTAATTGGCCAGTAGTAACGTTTAGTGTAGGGCGAAGCCAATTAATGTCTCCCAGTAGTTTTTGGAAATCATTGAGGGTGGTTAAATGTTGAACGATGAGGACATATATGCAGGGCCATTATCTATTAAAATTTTTTGCGGTCTAACAAAAGTATCCATGATTTTAAATCCTAAATATAATATGGGAGATCTGGTTTGAACTTTTTCTTCTGCTATATATAATCCGTATTTTTAAAAATTTTCTACCACATCACTGAATATATTAAATAAGATTTTTTGATTAGGGTGGGTCAGTAAAATATCATCCATGTAATGTAGACACATGAGGTTTGGATATTTATTTTTAATGGGTTGGATAGCCTTGTCCACATATATTTGGCATATGGTGGGGCTATTAGCCATTCCCTGCGGCAAAACCTTCCATTGATATCTCTGATCAGGGCCATTATTGTTCATAGAAGGAACTGAAAAAGCAAACCTGGGGGCATCCAGAGGATATAGGGGAATAGAAAAGAAACAATCCTTTATATCAAGACTAATAAGATGGAAATTTTTTGGAATAACTACAGGATTCGGAAGTCCAGGTTGAGTAGGACCCATGACTTGCATGGTTTTATTAATTTGTCTAATATCATGTAATAATCGCCATTTTCCTGATTTTTTCTTGATCACAAATATGGGGGAATTCCAGGGAGAGGTGGAAGGTTCTATATGTCCTGCTTCTAATTGTTCCTGAACTAGTAGGTGGGCCGCTTGTAATTTCTCTTTAGATAGGGGCCACTGAGGGACCCACACTGGCTTATCAGAAAGCCATGGTATTTTCAAAATTATTTTCTCAGTGGCCCCGAAGAAAAATGTCTTTTTCCTATATGATAATGATTTCTTTTAGGGTTAAGCTTACCCTGTACTTTTTGATAATGATTTCTTTTAGGGTTAAGATTACCCTGTATATTTTCACATTTAACACCTGCAGGTTTGGTTGCAAGGTGTACTCCCATTTTTTGTAAAATATCTCTTCCCCATAAAGTAACCAGTAGGTTAGGTAAAACATAAGGCTGAAATGTTCCTTTATGTCCTTCATCATCCTCCCATTTTAAAATTGCCGCACTTTTATCTGGGAGGTTATCATATCCCAAGCCTCTTAAACTGGTTGAAGCTTTTTGCAGAGGCCAGTGTTTGGGCCATTGACGTAAATTAATGATGGAAGAATCAGCTCCAGTATCTATAAGTCCCTCCATTTCTATTCCTTGGATTCTTATTTTACACATAGGCCTCCTTGTACAGTCCGAACCCAGCAAACCATGGGTCTCGAATCAGTGGAACAAAATCCTCTATTGTTCCTATTTAGAGGCATATTCATTTTAAATGAATCATGTAAATTTGGAAGGAGGAGCAGCTGAGCAATTCTATCTCCCTGATTAACAGAACTTATACTTTGGGGTGAGCTAAGCATTATTTTTATTTCCCCTTTGTAGTCTGAGTTTATTACACCTGGGGTCACTTGCAAACCTAATAAGCTTTTAGGACTTCTCCCGAGAATAAGTCCTACAGTCCCTGAGGGAAGAGGTCCCCTGACTCCTGTGGGAATCAGTCGAACCCCCATTTCAGGTGTTAACACTATTCGGGCGGTGGAACAGAGGTCTAATCCTGCATTTCTTCCTGATCCTCTGGCGAGGGAGTGGATGGATAGTAGGGATTGTGTCGGGGAAGCATCTGAGTGGATGCTTGAGGATACTCCTCTTCCAATGCCTCGTACATTTGTGGGCCCCGGGGCATTGGGCCCGTGCCCCGTTTTTTGAATTCCTAGACAAATGATTTCCATGGATGTCAAATTTTGAATAGCATTAATTGGCCCAATGATTTCCTTTCTTACACCTGGGGCAGCAACCTGGAGCACGGTATGAATTTGGTCTTATTTCTCTTTTGGGATTTTGCCTAGAATAGCCTGATTGATTATGATAATTTTGCCTAGAATATCCTGATTGATTATAATGTCTAGGTTGAGCCCTTGTGAAATTTCGAGGGGCAGCATCTCTCACAGCTGCTGCAATCATGTTCCCTGTGACAAAGGCATCATTTATATCTTTACATAGTTGTATATATATGAAAAGATCCTTTTTATTTTTCCATGGCCTGATGGCTTCTTGGCAATATTTATTAGCATTTTCGTATGCTAATTGAACAACTAATGGCATAACTTGATCAACGTCTCTAAAAACTCTACCTGTAGTTCTCAAAAGTCGATCAGCAAATTCAGTGTATCAGTGTATCAGCAAATTCAGTTCATTAGGTCCTTGAATTACTTTGGACAAGCTACCTTGTAGATCCCCAGGTCCTTGTACAGTTTTCCATGCCTTTAAGGCAGCTGAGTTTATCTGAGCATATACTCCTGGGGTATAATATTTTTGAGCCTGTACGTCTGCGAATTGCCCTTCTCCTGTGAGCATTTCTATATTATGGTCTCCAAATACTGCAGCTGCGTTTCTTTTAGCTGTTTCTATACAAAGTTCTTGAAATTGCGATCGCCAAACCAAGTATTGTCCCCCACTTAATGTTGCTTTACATAGACTTTTCCAGTCTGAGGGGGTTAAGCTAAAGGTGTTGAGGGACTCCAGTATACTCAACATGAAAGGAGCTTGGGGTCCATATGTCATTATTGCCTCTTTGAGATTTTTTTTTTTTTTTTTGGTACCGGGGATTGAACTCAGCGGCACTAGACCACTGGGCCACATCCCCAGCCCTTTTTTGTATTTTATTTAGAGACAGGGTCTCACTGAGTTGCTAAGTGCCTCGTCATTGCTGAGGCTGGCTTTGAACTCGCAATCCTCCTGACTCAGCCTCCCAAAGTGCTGGGATTACAGGCGTGCGCCACCACGCCCGGCTCCTTGAGATTTTTTATTGTTTTGAAATCTACTGACTGGTGGCCCCTCTGTCCATTTTCATATTCAAATACTGGCAGTTCCCAATGTATCTGTGAGTTACCCTTGAGAGTGCATAAGGGCTCAGAAAGACTTTTTATTTCTATTTCTAGGGTATGCAAACGCCTAGTGATACCCTTCATATTTTCTGTAATGGATTCCACCCATGCGGGAGTGGAGGACACAAGTTCCTCCACTTGAAGATCCCTTATCTTGGTCTTCCTTAATTTCCTTTTGTTCATTTTCTCAGAATCACTTTTACTTAATTCCTCCTCACTACTACTACTCTCATTGGTCCTAACTGACTCAGTAACATCCTGAGTCCCAGGTTCAATTGAGAGCATGTATCCTTGAACTATCTCTAATAAATCTTGAATAGCTTTAGCAGCTCGGATCTTTGTCGTTTTTGAGCCCGCACTGATACTATCCTTACTGGTCCTAACTGACTCAGCCGAGCCCAAGCTTTCATGATCACTTTCACTTTTTTCCAAATCCTCCTCACTAATAACTGACTCAGCTATATCAAAGAATCCATCAAGAGCCTTGTACATTTGGGTCTTAGTTATTTTCGAACCCATTTTAACCGCTCTGACTAGAGACTCCTGCGAGTTTCCTCAGTTCTTACCTGCCGTGCCAATTCCCCGTCCGGGCCACCACCTGTTGTTGTCCGAAGCGACTGCCGCTTGGAGCAACAAAGTCGCAGGAAGAAGTTCAGAGGCGAACTGGAAACAGTCTTTTTATTCTGATAACTTCTCTCTCTGGCTCTAACGACTTTAACACGCACCACCAAAAAACCCACACACCAAATGGCGCCAACCCGATCACCAATCTCGGCTCAAGTCTCTCGAGATCCCGGGCCAAGTCCCGTGAGACTACGGGAGGCGGAAATGCCTGAACATCTCCATGGCCCGTAGTTAACCGCAGTCTTAGCCATCTCCTCAAACAGGGCTCCTGCACTCCACCAAGTCCCAAACTCTCAATATGGGATTAGTGAGATTAATGAGATGTGCATGTTTAGTTACATAGTGAGGAGATACTCTGAAGTAGACCTTGAGCAATAGGATTTGATGGGAACTGGCTTTGGCCTGGATCTGAATGAATTTTAATTTCTGGTTAAGTTGTGGCTGTGATATAAAACCCATGCAGGCAAGCGACTTGATAGGGTGCCATGTGACAACAGTGGGCCTAAAATTTGGGGGAAGCTAATTGTCCCAAGAAACCTGAACAATTCATAATTAGAGGGTGACTGAAGATGCACTGTACCTAAAAGACTACACAATCTCTCAGTCACAGTTCTCCAGTCGTAGGTCTTACACTTGGTTTAATGTGAATGCATCAGTGTTGAAGGGCAAAGATATTGGGTTCTCTAAATGTGGACTGAGGAAGAATGGCACCTACCTCAAGGATGTGATGAGGGCTCCCTTTAAGTTATGAGGGCCATTGTAAAAAAAAAAAAAAAAAAAATTAAGCAAATGTGAGGCAATAATTGTAGAAAAAATAACAAGACAAAAACTAAATTGCAATCATAGTATACTCATTGCCCCAATGTGAAAATGCTTATGAAATCATGATAATGCAAATACTGATCACTGCTTGAACAATCAATTGTGATAGTTGGAGAATGAGGAGAGGGAGTGGAAGTTGTGGGTGTTAGGAGCTAAATCTCCATTTTCCATAATAGGAAGTCAATGAATAATGTCTGAAATCGAAAAACCAAGAAATAGTGGTATGATCATATGATTAAGAGATATGAAAGTAGATAGAAAAACAAATATAGGAGGTTGGGCTGGGGTTGTGGCTTAGCGGTAGAGCGCTCGCCTAGCGTGTGCAAAGCCCGGGTTCGATCCTCAGCACCATGTAAATATAAATGCATTGTGTACAACTAAAACAAATAAATAAATATTAAAAAAATATATATAGGTAGTACAGCTGACAGTCTGGAGAATGGAACTAGTGTGTGGGTACTGATAGGAAAAAGAATTACTGGGTTTCCTCACAATATGCTCATATTGATTGACATTTTAATTACATGTAAGTATGATTTAAATTTTTATAAAATGATTCTGTAGCCTGGTACAGTGGTACAAGTCTGTAATCCCAGTGATTTAGGAGGCTGAGGCAGGAGGATCACAAGTTCAAGGCCAGCCTCTGCAATTTAGAGACCCTATCTCAAATTAAAAAATAAAAAAAGGTCTGGAAATTAGCTTAGTGGCAGGGAGCTCACCTAGCATATGCTAGGTCCTGGGTTCCATTCCTAGTACCATCAAAAACATAAAACTAGAAAGAAAAACAAAATGATGCTGCATGTATTTACATTTTTTCACCTATTTCTTATTACATCCTTAAAATCCAAGAATTGAAATTTCAGTGTCAGGGGCTGGGGTTGTGGCTCAGTTGTAGAGTGCTCCCCTAGCATGAGGCACTGGGTTCGATCCTCAGCACCACATAAATGTAAAAATAAAGATTTTTTAAAATTAAAAAAAAAAAAAGAAATTTCAGGGTCAGGAAGTATGCATATGTTAATTTTTTTTTTTTTTTTTTTTTTTTTTTTTTGGTGGTGGTGCTGGGACTGAACTCAGGACTTCTCATATACCACTGAGCTACACCCCTAGCTGCCATTTAAAGTTTTACATCGGGCATCTAAGAAGCTCTATGGCAGTGCTAGGCTGATTTACCTTCCTCTCAGCAGTCTAGCCTGGCTCATCACTTCCCTATCAAGTCTTCAACAGCTCCAAACTCAAATTCACAAGTTACTTTTCTTTGTTGGATCATTCCTCTGCACTCTGTAAGAAACCAGGATTTTGTCCACAAAACCAAAGGCTGACCGTTTTCTCTAATATGCAGATGCTAATTCACAGTAAGGCAGGGGGCACTAGGGAAGAATAGGTTACCTTAGATTAGGTAGAGGGAAGTGATGGGAGGAGAGGGAATAAATACATTATTACTGTATTTATATATGTGACTACATGACCAATATGATTCTGTAACATGTACACTCAGAAAGATGAGAAATCATATCCCATCTATATATGATATATCAAAGTGCATGGATGTAGTCTACTGTCATGTATAACTAATTAAAACAAACTAGAAAAAAAAGGGCAAGGGGGAACCAGGAGTTTGAACTGGGAAGATTGTCCGGTCAAACAAGAAGCCTTGACCAAGAATCTTTCTTTTTGAGTTACTGAAGATTGAACCCAGGACCTTGTGCATATAAGGAAAGCACCCTACCAACTGAGCTATATCCCCAGACCTTGACTAAGAATCTTTAATTTTGGTTCTGCTATTGCCTAACTATGGTTTTGAGCACCTCTCTTCTTCCTCTGGTTTGACTACATGATTATGAAGGTATCACTTTCTTTCTCTGGCCTCCGTTTTAATACTCTAAATTCAGGCACTTGGACCAGACTAGTCCTTCTCAACATTTTTACCACCCCTCCCTTGAACATCATGATTTTACTTAAACAGGTTGCATTACCTGGTGTGGTGGTGCTCGCCTATAATATCAGCAAATCAGGAGGCTGAGGCAGGAGGATCTCAAGCTCAAGGCCAGCCTCAACAACTTAGTGCAACCGTGTCACAAAATAAAAAGTACAGGGGCTGGGGCTATGGCTGAGCGGCAGAGTGCTCATCTAGCATGTGTGATTTCCTGGGTTTATCCTCAGCACCACATAAATAAAATAAAGGTATTGTGTCCACCTACAACTAAAAAAAAAAAAAAAAAAAAAAAAATATATATATATATATATATATATATATATATATATATATATATAGAACAACTTTTAAATAAATAAATAAATAAAAAGTACAAAAGGACTAGGGATATAAAGTAACCCTGGGCTCAATCCCCAATGCCAAACAAACAAACAAAACAAAAAAACCAGGTTGCATTTACTAACAAATTATTTATTCTCTTTCCCAGCATGTAATACTCATGTGATACTCAAAATTGAGTAACAGAGAAGCGCTACCCCTTGCAACCTAACCGCATTAATAGATTCAAGACAAAAGTTTCTGACTTGCACAGATTGGTTGCAGCAAATACATATACTATGTTGACCTTTTTGCTGCTTGCAGGTTCCCTAGAGTGTAGAGGTGGGATAACTATCCCATAGCCAGTGGTCCATTTCCTCTACCTAAACCCCACCATCATCAGAATTTATTCTGTCAACACTGCTCCCCTGCTAACTCAGTCAAACCACTAGGCTTGTGCATGTTTGCAGAAGCTAGCAGAGGCCACTGGAGCAAAAGATTAGCACCACGTCCTGTTGAGAGAAGGAAGAAAAAAGGATTTATTGTCAAGTTAATGAAGCTTAGGTTTTAGGACCCCTCATCTGCAGGTGGTTTTGTGAGAGTTGGGAGTTGCTGAGATTTGTAATCTTCTATAGATAAAGGGAGGAAGAGATTTGCAATCCAGAAGCATTTCTGTGTAAGCATTTCTGAAAAACTTCTAAAGATTTGAGAAAAGAGATCTAAACATCTAAGTCTTCAGTAATCTGTCTTGATTTCTTTTCTCATTCTAAACAAATATTCACATCCATATTTAATATTGTGGTCCAATTTTGTATTCTTTCTATTGAAGAAGACCTCCAGAATTACAAAACTCAGTTCCTACAAAACCTGGATCCACTCCAAATATAGATTTTCATCCCTTTGCAAGGCTTATTCAAAGAAAAATGGTTCTCTGGCCTCTCTGTCTTTGTCCAGCCTATTCAGGCAGGCATTATCCAGTCCTGTAACATGATAGCACACATGGAACCAGAAATTTCTGTGTGGTTGCAGATTATTGCAGCTACCTCTCTGGGGACATTCAGAGTCCATTTGAATGATTGAACATTCAAATAATTTCTTCAAGATAATTGCTTCTTTACCATTGCTTTCAAATTTTCTTCCCCCAAGTCTTCTGCCTCATTTCTAATACATTCAAAAGCAATGTTTTTGCTTTCCTATGCTTAGCACATTTGAAAGCATGTGATAAATAATTGTTTAATGAATAATTTAGAAGAATGAATTCTAGCCTTTGTGGTTTCCAGCCTGTGACAAGAGTGCTAACAAGCTATAAAAATTACAAAACTACGGGCAGTTGTAGGAAGGAGGATGACAGCTCCTCTTTGCTGTTTATTCAATAAACTAGCAATTCCCAAACTTTGTATGCTTTAGAAAGTGTCATTTAAAATGGGGATCCATGGACTGTGTTCCCCAGAAGTCAGATCAGTAGTATGAAGAGATTCAGTTCAGAAAGTTGGTTTGGGGGGTTTGTTGTTCTTGTCATTGTTGAGGATTGTTTGTTTTTGTGGTTTTAGGGATCAAATTCAGGGTCTTTCACATAGTATGCAAGTGCTTTAAGCACCAAGCTAAATCTTCAGCCCTGTGAAGGCCACATTTTTATTAAAGGCCCCTGGTGACTATGACTGTAGGTTGCTTCTTGAGAATCACTGCAAAAGGGACTGAGTTTGGCCGGGTATAGAATTTACTTTCCCTTTGCCACTACTCTTTGTGTAGCTAATTTTCATTCAGGATCTGTCTAGGGGTAGTTTCAGAGAAGAGTTGGCCCCTGGAAAGTGTGGCAATCCTTAATTTCACAATTGCTAGAGTAGAAACAATACGGATTTGGGAAATCAGACAGATCTGGATTCTAATTGTTACACCTAGGGCTTAATTCATCTGTAAAACAGAGATAATAGTATCATTCATTGCAGGAGCCCTGTTTGGGGAGATGGCTTGAATTGCGGTTGACTATGAGCCGTGGAGATTTGGGCATTGTTGCCTTCCGTAGTCTCACGGGACTTGTCCCGGGATCTCGAGTGACTTGGCCGAAATTGCTGATTGGGTCAGCGCCATTTTGGTGGTGTGTGTGGCGTGTGTTAGTCGTTGTTAGAACCAGAGAGAAAAGTTATCAGAATAAAAAGCTGTTTGTCTCCAGTTTGCCTCTGAACTTCTTCCCGCAGCTCCGTTGCTCCAAGCGCTTCAGGCGGCAACAATTCATAATCATTGTGAGAATTAAGTATACTACTTATGTGAAAGTTTTGTGCACGATGCTTAGTGCTGGTCAATAAAAGTTCATTTTTTTTTTTTTTTTTTTTTTTTGGTACCGGGGATTGAACTCAGGGGCACTCGACCACTGGGCCACATCCCCAACCCTTTTTTGTATTTTATTAGAGACATGGTCTCACTGAGTTGCTAAGTGCCTTGCCACTGCTGAGGCTGGCTTTGAACTCGCCATCTTCCTGCCTCAGCCTCCCAAGTGCTGGGATTACAGGCATGCGCCACCGCGCCCGGCTCCCCTGAATGATATCAGAGATGAAGACATTTCCTCTAAGAACTATAAGATATTTGAAATTTTCTGATTTAGACTTTCACCTCTTAGGGTTTTAGTCTTTAGTCCCTGTTAAAATGTAAATAGCCTTGAAATTAGTAGCAACATGCTCTACTGTTATTTATAGCATAGTCAAGCGTGGTTCATTAATTGTTTTGAGAGGGTAAAGGCAGAAGGAAGGCTTGTGGGTGCCATGATGGGAAAGGAAGGAGAGGAGAGGCTGAGGGACAGAAGGTTGTGTTAGCTTGGTGTCAATGAAACCGCTTTTTACCATAATGAGTTCTTGCTCCCCGAACGCTGAAGAATAACACCGAAGAAGCACTCCGAGGCAAGCATGGAGTGGAAAGTGGACAGCTTTATTGAAAAGGATAGCAAAAGACTTCCCCCAGAGGGAGAAGGGGACCCGGAAACAGGAATCCAAAGGGAGGAGAGGCTTTCTCCCTTTTATATCTGAAATCTTTCTTTTGTCCCTTTCATGTTCCCTATCTCTGTCCTTCCTGGGACAGGAATTCAAAAAGATGTGACACCGGAGGGCCCATGGTAGGTGTGAGATTCACAGGAAGGGTTTAGGGCTAGTTGATTAGCATCTCTGTTTGCTGGGAGCTGTTTCATTAACATTCCATAAGATGGGCCCTAAATTTGGGAACATTAACCATCTTATCTCCCTTAGAGTTGCTCTGTGTTTTTCCAGGACTCAGGCTGACTCCATTTTCCTTATGGACTCCATGTTCTTTATGAAACTCGATGTTAGACCCGATTTGCCTGACTACTACACTCACTACCTAGCTTTAAATCTGGCTTCAGGATTATAGGCTTGTGCCGCCACATCCAGGTCTTCCTTGATATTCTAGATTTCCTTCACACACTTCCTTCTGTTTGAAGAACTTCCCTTAGCAGTTCTTTTGTCCCCCCCCCCATATTTTTATTGGTGCATTATAATTACACATAATGTTGTGACTTGTTACATATTCACTACGTGTTCACAATTTTACATGATATTACAATATAATTTGGCCAATAACATTATCCACTTTTGCCACTTTTCCTCCCCTCCTCCTTTTTTTTTTTAAAACCAGGGGTTGAACCCAGGAGCATTTAACCACTGAGCCACATCCCCAGCCCTTTATTTATATTTCATTTAGAGACAGGGTCTTGCTGAGTTACTTAGGGCCTCACTAAATTGCTGAGGCTGGCTTTGAACTTGAGATCCTCCTACCTCAGCCTCCCCAGCCTCTGAGATTACAAGCACGTGCCACCACGCCTGGCTCATTTGCCCATTATTTTTTAAAATGTTTATTTATTTGCTTTAGTTGTACACAATGCAATGCATTTATGTTTACATGGTGCTGAGGATCGAACCCGGTCCGCGCACGTGCGAGGCGAGCGCTCTGCCGCTGAGCCACAATCCCAGCCCCTCATTTGCCCATTTTTAAGTTGGATTATTTGCAGGGTTGGTTTGTTTGGTTTATGTTGTTGTACCCAATTTGCAGCAAAATAGTCTCACAAGCCACTCATGTAATAGCCGGGGCCACCAACTACGTCCCGCACAAAGCAAGGTGGTAGAAAATGGCACCTGGAGCTGGGGTTGTGGCTCAGCGGTGGAGCGCTCGCCTCGCACGTGCGCGGACCGGGTTCGATCCTCAGCACCATGTAAACATAAATGCATTGCATTGTGTACAACTAAAGCAAATAAATAAATATTAAAAAAAAAAAAAAAAAAAAAAGAAAAGAAAATGGCACCTGCTCATAGCAAGGGCAGGGTTTATAAAGCACAAGGTTAATACACCCTCAAGCCCTCAGGTGGAGATTGTTTAAGGGTGGGTTAACGGTGGGTTAATGGGCCATAGGATGGAGACAGTTTAAGTCCAGTTTAAGTTGCCTTTGTTTATTACAATGTGTGTCTGTGTGTGGTATTTTGCATTTGACTTCCACATTTCTGCAGTTGACCTTGACCACAAATGGAGTAGATAGCTCATGACCAGTGACTCCATTGGAGCCTGAAGGTCTGCACTTGGAACTCTGAGCTGGTCCCTGAGGGGAAGCAGCACGTGATCAACATTTTTATTGGACATAGGGCACCTGAACACAGTGACTGGACTCAAAGACCCATTTCTTTAAAATCTGCAGCATATGTGCCGGGCGTGGTTGCGCACGCCTGTAATCCCAGCACTTGGAAGGCTGAGGCAGGAGGATCGCGAGTTCAAAGCCAGCCTCAGCAATGGCGAGGCACTTAGCAACTCAGTGAGACCCTGTCTCTAATAAAATACAAAAAAAAGGGCTGGGGATGTGGCCCAGTGGTTCAGGCCCCTGAGTTCAATCCCTGGTACCAAAAAAAAAAAAAAAAAAAGAATGTAAAAAAAAAAAATCTGTAGCATATGATCTTTAAAGCCACCCAACTCCCTTCTAACTATTAGAAAAATTGCTGAACATAGTTAACTTAGCCGGGAACACCGTGTTAGTGAAATAAAAGGGTTTATTGGGGTGCCACGTGGGCAAGGGTAGGGGGGGGTAGGGAAGGGATGGAAGGGAGCAGGGGCAAGCAGGAACAGAGAGAGAGCTCAGTCCGGCCCTGGTTTAAATAGAGTAGGGGTCATAAAACCCCCTTGGAGTGAGTCCTTGCCCTATTGGCCAGCAGAGGTGGGGGGGGGGTAGTGGACAGGAAACTTGCTGGTCAGGTTTTTTGGTCACCCTGAGGATCTTGGGAAGTGTAGTTTTTAACAAAGCACCTGGGGAGGTGTGGCCTCCTGCCTGGGAGGCGCGGCCTCCTGCCTGGAATCCAACACTAACATTATCATATAAACCCCTGGGAACAGCCACCCAGTGGTAACCCTCCATGGACCTCCCCCTGCCTTACCGGAGCTCTGCTTTCTATTACTTCAATAAATCCTGTTACTTTGCTCTCACCCTTGTCCGTGGATCTCATTCTTTGAATTTGCGAGACAAAGAACTTAGAACTTTGAGTCTCACAAGCCTGCAGCATGCTAGGCAAGCACTCTGTCCCTGATCTACACCCCTAGTCCTTTTTATTTTGAGACAGTGTTTCCCAGGCTGGTCTGGAACTTGCAATCCTCCCGCCTCAGCCTCCCCAGGAGCTGGGATTATGAACGTGTGCCACTTCACACGGCTTGGTTTTTCTTTTCTTTTCTCTCTCTCTCTCTCTTTTTTAATTTCTTCTACTTTTATTTTAATAATTTTTTATACTATTTTTTTTTTTTGGTACCGGGGATTGAACTCAGGGGCACTCTACCACTGGACCACATCCCTAGCCCTTTTTTGTATTTTTATTAGAGAAAGGGTCTCACTGAGTTGCTAAGTGCCTCACCATTGCTAAAGCTGGCTTTGAACTCACGATCCTCCTGCCTCAGCCTCCCACGTGCTGGGATTACAGGCATGCGCCACCGCGCCAGTTTATGCCTTTATTTTATTTATATGGTGCTGAGGATCAAATGCAGGGCCTCACACATGTTGAGCCAGCGCTCCACCGCTGAGCCATAGCCCCAGCCCACAGCTTGGTTTTGCTACATACAGAATCATATCTGAGAAGCAGAGGAAATACTGTTTCTCTGCAAGACAGCGTTGCCTGACTACACTCACTACCTAGCTTTAAATCTGGCTTCATCAATGTGACCAAAATACTGAAAAAGCGCAACTTAGAGGGGCTGAGGATATAGCTCAGTTAGTCCAGCCTAGCATGCTCGAGGCCCTGGCACCACAAAAAGCAAACAAACAATAAAAAAAAGAAACTTAGAGGAGGGACATTTTATTTTGGCTCATGGTTTCAGAGACTTAGTCCATGGTTGGTGAACTCCCTTGCTGTGTAGTCCCAAGGTGAGGCAGAACATCATGGGGAAAGAGTGTCATGAAGGGAAACTGCTCACCTCATGGCTACAGGGAATCAGAGAGAGAAGGGTGCAAGAGCCACAGGGAAGTTGAACCTTTTCAGAGCATGCCCCCAGTGACCCACCTCCTCAGTGATGCCCCACCTGCCTATAATTACCTCTTAGTGAGCCCATTCAAACTGCTCTCATAATCTAATCATTTTATCTCTGCACATTCCTGTAGTAACACAGGAGCTTTTGGGGGACACCTCATATCCAAACAATAACAAAGGGCAAAAGGGAAAATCCAAAGGCACTTGAGAATAAACTTTCCCAATATTTTTAGTCATATGTGGCCAGGAGCTTACTGTGGACAGAGATTTTCAGACTGTGCTCCTCTTTGCCATGTAAAGAAACTTCAAGGAGTTTCTAACACCAAGGAATTTTACCTCATCTGTTGGGGGAAAGGATGTTCTTAGTGTGTAAATATTCTGAAATTTTAAAAAAAAAAAACTTTTTTAATATTTATTTACTTCAGTTGTACACAATGCAATGCATTTTTTTTTTATGTTTTACGTGGTGCTGAGGATCGAACTGGGGCCGCTTGCGTGCGAGGCGAGCTCTCTGCCGCTGAGCCACAACCCCACCCCTGAAATTTTTTTTTTTTTTTTTTTTTTTTTTTTGTACCGGGGATTGAACTCAGCAGCACTAGACCACTGGGCCACATCCCCAGCCCTTTTTTGTATTTTATTAGAGACAGGGTCTCACTGAGTTGCTAAGTGCCTCGCCATTGCTGAGGCTGGCTTTGAACTCACGATCCTCCTGACTCAGCCTCCCAAAGTGCTGGGATTACAGGCGTGCGCCACACGCCCGGCTCCACCCCTGAAATTTTTAATAATTTTTTTTTTTTTCTGGTGGTGGTGGGGATTGAACCCAGGGCCTTGTGCATGCAAGGCAAGCACTCTACCAACTGTGCTGTAGCCCCAGCCCCTTAAGTAATTTTTTCTAAGAGAAAGTCTTTCTCTGGGAAAATGTCTTGATAATCCTCTTGTAGCAGCAGATAAAACCCTAAGGGCATAACTATGAATGGATAAACCACTTCAAGTGAGTTGAGGAATATGGTTTTGCTCCTGAGCAGGAGGGGAAGGAAGAGAGGGATAGGACAAAGAAAGATATAAATGGTATGAAGTTGTGGACTCTGGAATGTAAGGGGTTGGTGTAAATTCCTTAGCAGTGGGGAGTTAGATAACAAGAGAAAGGAATGTCTGGTGTTCACATTGAAATGTTGGTAGTAAGGGAGGTAGTAGTTAATAGCCTCTAAAGTGTTGATTTTCTAGGTTTTCCATTGTCTCTCACTCTTAAAATGCTTGCAATTCAGCTTTGGCAGACTACTGATTGGCTCCCCCAAATGCAGCTTCTTCTTCTTCTTTTTTTTTTTTTTTTTGGTACCGGGGATTGAACTCAGCAGCACTAGACCACTGGGCCACATCCCCAGCCCTTTTTTGTATTTTATTAGAGACAGGGTCTCACTGAGTTGCTAAGTGCCTCGCCATTGCTGAGGCTGGCTTTGAACTCGTGATCCTCCTGCCTCAGCCTCCCAAAGTGCTGGGATTACAGGCGTGTGCCACCGCTCCCGGCTCTTTTTTTTTTAATTAAAATTTTTTTTAAGGGATTGGGATTGTGGCTCAGCGGCAGAGCGCTCACCTCGTACGTGCTCAGCCTGGGTTCGATCCTCAGCACCACGTAAACATAAATGCATTGCATGTGGACAACTAAAGTAAATAAATAAATATTTAAAAAAATTTTTTTAAATAGCTTTAGATGGACAGAATGTCTTTTTTAAAAAAATATTTATTTATTTGCTTTAGTTGTACATAATGCATTTTATTTTTACGTGGTGCTGAGTATCAAACCCGGGCCAGCACGGTCTAGGCGAGCGCCCTACCTCTAAGCTATATCTCAGCCTGACAGAATGCCTTTATCCTATTTGTTTTATTTTTATGTAGTGCTGAGTATCAAACCCAGTGCCTCACACATGCTAGGCAAGTGCTCCACCACTGAGCCCCAGCCCCAGCCCCCAGCCTCTTCTTTAATAGTTACAGAAATTTTAGCTGTGCAGAATTCTCTAGAAAAGACCATATTTGCCAGCCTTCCTTGCAGTTAGGTGTGGCCTTGGGACTAGGTTCCAGCCAATGAAAAATGAGCAGAATGAATGAACTGTGTGACTTCCAGTTGTGTTTTTAGAAAGAAAGAGTATACCCTCTCCTTCCCACTGATGTGAATGTGATTGATGGTTGCTCTAGAGTGCCATATAAGTCATGCAACAGTAGCTGTGGAAGGTATTTGTTAAGGAAGACAGAACTACAAGATAAAAGGAACCTGGACTCTGTCATCGTCTACACCTTTTTGAGTAAAAAAAAAAAAAAAAAAAAAAAAAAAAAACCAACTACTACTCTTCCTCCTTCTCTTCCTCCCTTTCCTCCTCCCCCCAATCCTCCTCCTTTTCCTCTTTTTAAAACTTGAGATGGGGGTGCTGGGGTTATAGCTCAGTGGTAGAGCACTTGCCTGGCATATGTGAGGCACTGGGTTTGATTCTCAGCACCACATATAAATAAATAAAATAAAGATCCATTACAACTAAAAAATACAAACAAACAAACAAACTTGAGATGGGGTCTCACCATATTGCCAACACAGCATTGATCAAAAACTCCTGGACTCCAGTGTTCCTCCCTCCTCAGCCTCTGGAGTAGCTGGGACTATGAGCATGTGCCACCATACCTGGCTATGTTTTTAATCTATTGTTTTTGTTGTTTCTTTTTATTATGGTAATCAAACTTATGCTTTAAATTAATATATCAGGTGGGGCTGGGATGTGGCTCAGCGGTAGGGCACTCGCCTAGCATGTGTGCAGCCCAGGTTTGATCCTCAGCACCACGTAAAAATAAATGCATTGTGTACAACTAAAGCAAATAAATAAATATTTTTTAAAAATTAATATATCAGGTGGTGGTGCGAGCCTGTAATCCCAGCACATGGGAAGCTGAGGTAGGAGGACTGCATGTGTTCAAGACCAACTTCAGTAATTTAGTGAGACCCTAGGACTTTAGTGAGACCTTGTCTCAAAATAAAAACAAAAAACAGGGCCGGGATGTGGCTCAGTGGTGAAGTGACCCTAGAGTTCAAGTCTCAGTACCCCCCCAAAAAAGTTCTTACTGGTTAGAAATAGACAAAGGGGGCAGGGGTTGTAGCTCAGTGGTAGAGTGCTTGCCTAGCGTGTGTGAGGCACTGGGTTCAATCCTCAGCACCACATAAAAATAAATAAATAAAATAAAGGTATTGTATCTATTTATAACTAAAAAAAAAAAAAAAATTAAAGAAATACACACAGGATTAATGTGGGGCACCGTGGCACACCTGTAATCCCAGCACTTGGGAGGCTGAGGTAGGAGGATCTCAAGTTCAAAGCCAGCCTCAGCAATGGTGAGGCACTTAGCAACTCAGTGAAACGCTGTCTCTAATAAAATACAAAGAAGGGCTGGGGATGTGGCCCAGTGGTTGAGTGCCCCTGAGATCAATCCCCAGTACAAAATAAATAAATAAATAAATAAATAAATAAAAAAATAACCAGCCGGGCGCGGTGGCGCATGCCTGTAATCCCAGTACTTTGGGAGGCTGAGGCAGGAGGATCCCGAGTTCAAAGCCAGCCTCAGCAATGGCGAGGCACTTAGTAACTCAGTGAGACCCTGCTTCTAATAAAAATACAAAAAAGGGCTGGGGATGTGGCCCAGTGGTCAAGTGCCCCTGAGTTCAATCCCCGGTACAAAAAAAAAAAAAACCTAGGTGGGCTGGGGTTGTGGCTCAGTGGTAGAGCGCTCACCTAGCATGTACACACCCCAGGTTCCATCCTAGCACCACGTAAAAATAAAGGCATTGTGTACAATTAAATCAAATAGATAAATTTTTTTTTTTTTTTTTTTTTTTTTTTGGTACCGGGGATTGAACTCAGCGGCACTAGACCGCTGGGCCACATCCCCAGCCCATTTTTTGTATTTTATTAGAGACAGGGTCTCACTGGGTTGCTAAGTGCCTCGCCATTGCTGAGGCTGGCTTTGAACTCGCGATCCTCCTGCCTCAGCCTCCCAAAGTGCTTCAAATAGATAAATATTTTAAAAAAAAATAACCTAGGGCTGGAGTTGTGGTTCAATGGTAGACCACTTGCTTAGCATGTGTGAGGCACTGAGTTCGAGTCTCAGCACCACATATGAATAAATGAATTAAATAAAGGTCCATTGACAACTAAAAGAAAATTTAAAAAATAATAAGCTAGCTGGTCATGGTGATGCATGCCTGTGATCCCAGTAATTTGGAAGGCTGAAGCAGGAGGATTGAAAGTTCAAAGCCAGCCTCAGCAACTTAGCGAGACTCTAAGCAACTTAGCAAGATCCTATCTCAAAGCAAAAAGGGCTGGGGATGTGGCTCAGTGATTAAGCACTCCTGGGTTCAATCCCTGGTACCAAATAAATAAATACATAATTAAATAAATAAAAAATAACCTGCAAGTTATGATTAGTGCTGTTGGTACGATGTGGTGAGTACAGTCCTTTGCTTCTGTGGTCTTCCTCTCAAAAGTCCAAAACTCCAGTCTGATCATGAGAAGAACGTCAGATACATCCCAATTGAGATGTATCCTGAAAAGACTTATCCAGTACTCCTCAATACTATCAAAGCCATCAAAAAGAAAGAATCTGAGGAACTAAGAACCTAAGGAGATATGACAACCAAATGTAATATGATATCTTGGAACAGAAAAAGGACATTAGGAAAAACTAAGGAAGTCTGAATGAAGTTTGTAGTTTCATTAATAATAGATCAAGCCGGGCGCGGTGGCGCACGCCTGTAATCCCAGCACTTTGGGAGGCTGAGGCAGGAGGATCGCGAGTTCAAAGCTAGCCTCAGCAATGGTGAGGCACTTAGCAACTCAGTGAGACCCTGTCTCTAATAAAATACAAAAAAAGGGCTGGGGATGTGACCCAGTGGTCGAGTGCCCCTGAGTTCAATCCCCAGTACCACCAAAAAAAAAAAAAGAAAAAAAAAATAATAGATCAATATTGTCTCATTAATTGTAACAAAAGAAGTTAATAATAGGAGGAACTGGCTTCTTAGTTTTCTTTCTTGGTAAGGAATATTTATATACCCCAAGAAAATGAAAATAAATGCTTTCCAATATCTCCTAGTGAGATTGCAAGTAGTTGGCAACGAGTTCTGCTCCCCCAAATGTTGAAGTTTGAACATTAGAGAAGCACGCAAGGCAAGCATATAAAGCAGGGTTTATTTAAAAGGGGTAACATAGACTTCTCCTGGGAGGGAGAAGCGGGCCATTGCTGGTATCCTGGTATTCCAAGAAGTGAGGCAGGATTACCCTTTTTATATATCCTGGGCTTCCTTTGTTGTTCTCCTGCTCTCTTTCCCTTATCTCTCTCCTTCCTGTGTACATGACCAGGCCCAGTGGGATGGCCAAAAGGTGAGAAGCAGATAGGCAGAAGGGGCCAGGACACATTAATTAACATCTTTATAGCTCCCTGTAGGGAGGGACAGGTTACCTTGACAACAGGTTGGGGCAGGGACATGTTCTTTCTTTCTTTTTAAATATTTTTTTGGTTGTAGGTGGACACAATACCTTTATTTTATTTATGTGGTGCTGAGAATCGAACCCAGGGCCTAACATATGCAAGATGAGCGCTCTACCGTGCTCGTGCTCTACTGCTCAGCCATAGCCCCAGCCCCATGGGACAGGCTCTTTTTTTTTTTTTTTTTTTTTTTTTTTAAATATTTATTTATTTGCTTTAGTTGTACACAATGCAATGCATTTATGTTTATGTGGTGTTGAGGATCGAACCCGGGCCACACACGTGCTAGGCGAGCGCTCTACCACTGAGCCACAACCCCAGCCCTAGGGACAGGCTCTTTTTTTTTCTTTTTTGGTACCGGGGATTGAACTCAGGGGCACTCGACTACTGGGCCACATCCCCAGCCCCCCCCCCCCTTTTTTTGTATTTTATTATAGACAGGGTCTCACTGAGTTGCTAAGTGCCTTGCCATTGCTGAGGCTGGCTTTGAACTGGAGACCATCCTGTCTCAGCCTCCCAAGTGCTGGGATTACAGGTGTGCACCGCTGAGCTGGCTGTGGGGCAGTGCTCTGAAGGAATTAACATTCCAATCCCTCAGGGGACATTTTCCAACTTCCCTGACTCACTCTTTCTTGATCAGACCTGACTCGATTTACCTATCTATACTGACTGCCTGTCAGATTCTAGCTTCACTAGTATTTTCTAGTTTGTTTGTTATGTTAATATTTATACCAACTTGCCAGGTATTGTATTTGTTACTGAAGATAAAAGAATGAACAGGACAGAGGGCCTGTTTCTTGCTTTCCTGGAGCTTACATTGTATTAGGATATATTAGCCTATTTTCTGTTACTAAACAAAATGCCTAAGGCTAGATACTTTATAAAGAAAAGAGGGTTTATTTCATTCACAGTTCTGGAAATTCAAGGGTATGGTGCAAGCATTTGCCTAACTCTGGTGATGGTCTTTGGCTATATCATAATGGCAGTAGCAAAAATGGAAGAGACCACATGGTGAGACAGGAAGACAGATTCAGAGGCCAGATTTGCTTTCTTTACAACAACTCATTCTCACAGGAACTAATTGGGCTCTCAGGAGAACTACACTTATCCCTTCTTTTGTGTGTGTGTGTGCTGGGGATTGAACCCATGGCCTTGTGCATGCAAGGCAAACACTCTACCAAATGAGCTATATCCCCAGCCCCCACTTATCCCTTCTTAGGATCACCCCCCCACACACACCTAAGGAAGCTCCTACTAGGCCCCACCAGTTAAGGGTTCCACCATTTCCCAACACAGACACCTAGCGGACCAAGCTTCCAGGACATGAAACTTTGGGGGACATTTTCATACCTCATCTCTACCACAGTATGGAGTAACAGACAAAAACTAATATGCCAATGAATAAAATGATAAAGTATATAAATACCATAAAGGAAACCAAAACACTATTAACTGCCTTATATATTTATAATCTGTTTCTTCTTCCCAAGAAAGTTCTCTCCTCATTCCAATGTAGTTGGCAGTTAGCCTCAGGAAAGCAGATGTTGTAGGGACAGACAAGGCAAGGCACTGAAGATAGCAGGAAACAGTTTTATTTGGCTGCAGCCAGGTTTAGAGGGTACAGCTCTCACTATAATAATCAATTAATCCCCTGAACCCCGAATTCAGGTAGTTTTATACCTGAATTTATACGCAGCATGTAAGGGGAGGGGCTCAGAAGTTCACAGTTTACAGAAGTTCACATAAAAGCAGTTTTTTTTTTCTTTCACTGTTCTGGGCAAGTTAACCTTTCAAGGACAACATCTGAGAAGGGGAGAGCTTTTTCTCCCCTTTCTTTCCTCCCCCTGCCAGCTGTTACCATGGAGCCCAATTGGTAACCTCTCTTATCTTAGAAATGTAGACATCTCTGTGAAGCTCCAGCTCAAGGCCAGAGGCCTTGTTAAAGAATTTGTCTTTTTATTATCACACTTTGCATTTGCAAACACACTTCTACAAACTACTATACTGGATACATGTTTGTGAAAAACAAGTAAATGGGCGTCCAGCACCTGGAATACTGATTTCTTCCAGGCCAGTGGCCAAGTAATAGAACAGGAAAATAGGAAGTTTATCTATATTGAACTCTTCTGTAGAGACTCTTTTGCTGACAGTCCTAAAATCAGCCATGTTGAAGATTTCTGGAGAAGCTTAGTTAAGATTTTCTGTGGAGAAGAGGGTGCCACTACACAGATACCCAAAAAAAAAAAAAAAAAAAAAAGGGTGGGGTGGGGTGGGGGAGGGGAGAAGGTAATAAAACTGTCCAGCAGCTTTTGGTACACTTACATCCATTTCTCTCCCTTTTACATGGCCTGTGTATTATGTCCATTGCTCTATTTCTTAGTGGCAGTTCCTTGTAATCTTTTGACCATGTCCTGCCTACTGTCCCCTTAACATTCCAGTTAGGAGCTTGAGGGCTTTGGTACTAAGCCAAGTAAAAAAGCATTCAGCAAAAATGAGGGTGAAGTAAGGCCTGGATTGGCTCAAAAGGGATATTTGTTGTACTTTCAAAGTAGAACTGCAGTAATGTGGTTAGAACAGGAGGTATATTTCAAGGTATTGAAACTCATTCTTCTTTTTCTTTCTCTGTGTGTGTGGGCGGGGGGAGGATGGGGCAGGCTACTGGGGATTGAATGGGGGGGGGGTCCTGTACCACTGAGCTGCATCCCTCAATCCTTTTATGTTTTATTTTGCGACAGGGTCTAAGTTGCTGAGGTTGGTTTTGAACTTGTGATCCTACTGCCTCATCCTCCTGAGCCGCTGGGATTTATAGGTGTGAGCCACCACACCGTGTAGCACTTCTTAATATATTGCTGCTCAAAAAAAAAAAAAAAAAAAAAAAAAAAAAAAAAGTGAGTTTGTTTCAACTTCCTGAAATACATTTTTTTGGTCGCTTTTTTTTTTTTTTTTTTTTTTTTCTTTTATGAAAAAGAAACTGATTTCAGACATCTGGAATTAGGCAGTTCCTTGGGAATTTTGAGAAGACAAACATTGTGCAAGGCAATTTTCTTATGGAGTTGGATAAAACATTCCAAGAAAAGAGGTTGGAGGTGCTCATGTTTTAGAATTAAGAGGTTTTGAGCTTTTTCGGGATCAAGGGTTTCTAGTCTTGAAAGGCGGGGGTAGTCTTCCGAAACAACAAAATTTTTTTTTTTTTTTTTAAACTCTGGGGAAACGGTGCTGATGGCAAAGGAGGTCCTCCACTGCGTAGGGCTGGGGAAGTTCCGCGAGGAAGGGAAAGGGGGCGGGAACGGGGTGGGCGAGCGGGGACAGGAGGAGCCAGGGGGCTGCGTGGCTCGTGCACATCTTGCAGGAGATCAAGGGGGCATCTCTTGCATGCCCATTTGCATCTTCTCTTACCAAATAACGAAGGCCAACTGTGAAGATCGGGAGCAGGCGGCAGGACTTCGCAAAGGGATCGCCCGCCGTCTCAGAGGCAGCCGGTTCTGGGCTCCCAGGAGGGCTCCGGAGCGCAGCAAGCACATGGCTCGGGTCTAAATACCGCAGGCTAGAGAGACTCTGTGAGGGAGGGATGGAAGGTGGGCTGCGCAGGACCGCGGGATTTGGCTGACATTCCTAGGAAGAGCTCTCCACTTACCCCTTTCGCCCTCCGTCCAATCAGGTTTGTGTTTGTTTGGAATCCAACCCCCTCGGTCAGCCCCAGCCCCAGCCCCAGCTGTCAGCCATCCACCAGGCCTGATGCATCCGAAGGTCTGCTTGGGGTGATTCACAGAGAAGCCCCCAGGGGAGGAGGAGGATGCACTTAACAGGGTCTAAGAGTGTGTGCGAGAGAGCTGGAAAGAGATGCTGGTGCCTGAGGTGGGAGACTGGAGTCCGGCCTCCCTGAAGACTCCTGCCCTGGATCTCCCTCCTGTGAGTAGTATGCCTGGAATCAACCCCAAAGAGGATGCGCTTCATCCATTATGGTGGGCTATCAGAGAGGCCTTAAACGAGCCCAGTGATAACACTGCAGACCTCCTTCTGCGGACACAGCCACTGCTTTAGCCAGCCTTCACATTTACTTCGTGTAACTGACTGCATGTGAATTTGACAGATAAGGGAAACAGATTCCAGATTTATCTTTTCATTTCTTATTGGTATAAGATCCCAGAGGGGGAAGGGAACTCATATACCAAGCACCTCAAGTTGAGATGACCTGGGGACCCATACTGCCCCATTATCCTATTGACCCCCACCCTCAAACAGTGCTATGAGGGAATTACTATCATCCCTGTTTCCAGGTGAGGAAACTGTAATTTATGAAGGTAACATGACTATTATGCATCTGTTTCAGGAGGGTGGGATTCAAATCTAGGCCTATAGACATTCTAAAGTGCATACTTTTTTTTTTTTTTTTTAACAGACTTTAATATTTGTAAAACATTAAGGACCTAATATATGAATCCACAGGCTGAATTTAAGGGTGAAGGACCTGGTCCCTGCCTTCAAAGAATTCACAGCCTTGTGGAGGAAACCTGCAATGCAGGGGACAACTGAATCACAAATAGAGAGTGATTAAATACAATGAGGAAGCAAGAGCCTGCTATTTAGGAACCCCAAAGAATACAGGGAAGGTGGGCATTAATCAACCAATGTCCACTTCATTCCTGATCACATAGAGCACAGAGCTGCATTAGAGTGACAACTTGAATTTTGGGTGGGCACTGTACTTGGTATGTATTATCTCATTTAATCCTCAGAGCCTCGATCCTGAGTTTCCAGGCATGCTGCCTCCCATGTTGTAGGCCCCTGTGTGGCACTCTGTTCATGGAGCCTCAGACATGTTCCACCATGATGCCAAGTGCCTTCAATAGTGGAACTAAACCTGGAGCTAAAAACCCGTTCTGGTTCTGTCTGAGAGGAGTCAGGTAAGGCAACGGCTGACATGCTGCAGTTCCATTGACAAGGAGGGCATGGCCAGCACCCAGCCTGGCCCTCATTGCAGTGTCTCCAGTGCCAGAGGCTTATCCCCTTTGTGCTCTGAAGGATTTTGAAGGTCAGTCTTGCTGTCCCTAATGCCCCCCTGCTCTGCACAAAATGCCTGCCCCAAACCAACAGACCTTGATGATCTTGCCTGCTTTGCCTTGCCCTTCCAGATTGTTCCCTTGTGTTCTTTCAGGGGAAATATCACATAAGCTGTTCTTCCATTGTGTTCTTCCATGCTCAAGCCAGTGAGGTTATTATTATTATTATTATTATTATTATTATTATTTATTTTATTTTTGGTACCAGGGATTGAACCCAGGGGCACTCGACCACTGGGCTACATCCCCAGCCCTTTTTTGTATTTTATTAGAGACAGGGTCTCACTGAGTTGCTAAGTGCCTCGCTATTGCTGAGGCTGGCTTTGAACTCGCGATCCTCCTGCCTCAGCCTCCCAAAGTGCTGGGATTACAGGCTTGCGCCACCGCGCCCGGATTATTATTATTTTAAAAAATATTTATTTATTGGGCTGGGGTTGTGGCTCAGCGGTAAAGCGCTCGCCTAGCACGTGCGCGGCCCGGGTTCGATCCTCAGCACCACGTAAAAAATAAAGGCATTGTGAACAACTAAAACAAATTATTTTTACGTGGTGCTGAGGATCGAACCCGGGCCGCGCACGTGCTAGGCGAGCGCTTTACCGCTGAGCCACAACCCCAGCCCGTGAGGTTATTTTTAAACCTGACCCTGTCTAACCAACATCACCACAGAACTAGCCCCAGTTAGGGTCTCCAGAACTTCAATGTCATAATAACAATAATAACCAGCTCTCATTGAGGATGTAGAAGCCAGATCCTGTTAAATTAGTTTACTTAATCCTCAAACCACCAGAAGAGGTATGATTATCCTTATTGTTTTATAAATGAGAGAAAAGGTCGGGGCTGGGATTGTGGCTTAGCGGTAGAGCACTTGCCTAGCACGTATGCAGCCCGGGTTCGATCCTCAGCACCACATAAAAATAAACACATTGTGTACAACTAAAGCAAATAAATAAATATTTAAAAAAATGAGAGTAAAGGAGTTCAGAGAGGTTCAGAAACTGGTCCAGGGACAAATGGCCTGAGACAGGACTGGGATGGGAACCTGAATATGTTTCATTCATAGTCAACCTATGCTGACTCAGTGTCTGAGAATGAAATAGGAAGTATCAACACATAATAGATGAGACATTTACAATCCACCTTCTACATGATTTGTGAATCTGTAGCTAGAGAGACTTGGCAAACAAACACTCAACACCCTTAAAAGGAAAATGTGACTCAGACAGGTGAGTCGATCCTTGACCATGCTAGAAGTTCGATTAAGGAGATAACTTAGGTCTTGCCCTTTCATAACATATGATTATAAAAACAATTTTATGCCGGGCACCATGGTGCACGCCTGTAATCCCAGCAGCTTGGGAGACTGAGACCAGAGGATTGCGAGTTCAAAGCCAGTCTCAGCAATGGTGAGGCACTAAGTAACTCAGTGAGACCCTGTCTCTAAATAAAATACAAAATATGGCTGGGGATGTGGCTTAGTGGTCGAGTACCCCTGAGTTCAATCTCCAGTGCTAAAGAGAGAGAGAGAGAGAGAGCGCCAGGCACAGTGGCACACGCTGTGAACTCAGCAACTCTATAGAGGCTTAAGCAGGAAGGTTGAAATTTTGAGGCCAGCCTCAGCAATTTAGCAAGACACTGTCTCAAAATTAAAAAGAACTGGAGTATGGCTTAGTGGTAAACACCCCTGGATTCAATCCTGGGTACCAAATAAATAAATAAATAAATAAGACATTCATAACTTGTTTGGGATTCTTACCTTTTTGCTTGTTTATGAATTCTTGCAATTTATGTTTTTAAAAATATCTACTTGGGGCTTGGGTTGTGGCTCAGTGGTAGAGTGCTTGCCTAACACATGTGAGGTACTGGGTTCAATCCTCAGCACCACACATAAATAGATAAAATAAAAGGTATAATGTCCACCTACAACTAAAACAAAATTTAAAAAACCCTACTTATATATTTTTTAAATTTTATTTATTTTTAATATTTATTTATTTGCTTTAGTTGTACATAATGCATTTATTTTTACGTGGTGCTGAGGATCGAACCCAGGCCGCACACGTGCTAGGCGAGTGCCCTACCGCTGAGCTACATCCCAGCCCCCTACTTATATTTACAACATGTTTCTATTTAGTGGACTTGAAAGATTTTGTTAAAACATTTGGGCTGCTATATGTGTGCACTTTTCAAGTAACACTTGTGAGCCCAGGTAATCTTTACTTCCCTCTAAATGAAGATGCCCAACTGTATTTAGTTATCCCTATGAGTAGGATAACTTAGTGTTTAAAGGACTGCTACAGGTGTAAATCTTATTTCTACCACTTATTAACTATGTCTCTGGATGACTTAAATCTCTCATTACTTCAGTTTCCTTATGGGGGGAAGGGGAGGAGCATGAAAAAAGAATCCCCGGCCAATGCACGGTGTACTTTAGCTGGGCGTGGTGGCGCACGCCTGTAATCCCAGCACTTTGGGAGGCTGAGGCAGGAGGATCGCGAGTTCAAAGCCAGCCTCAGCAGTGGCGAGGCACTTAGCAACTCAGTGAGACCCTGTCTCTAAATAAAATACAAAAAAGGGCTGGGGATGTGACCCAGTGGTCGAGTGCCCCTGAGTTCAATCCCCAGTACCACAAAAAAAAAAAAAAAAAAATCAACATTTATGGGGTTGTGAAAATTAAATGAGCTAATGCATGTAAGATCCATTTTAGAAAATCTAGAAATTACAGAAAATTTGAAACAACCCAGAAATCACCCAACCATCAGTAACTCAGTGTACAGCAGCTGATCCCGATGGTGCTTTTGTACAAATTAGAAAAGATGACGTGTCCTCAAAGTTGTCTTAACGACATCAGACATAAACCAAGATTGTCCTGAGCAAAACAGGATATTTGGTCATCTTGCTTATGGAGGACAACATAGGATGTTTTCAATTTGAGGTGATTACTGATCATGTTGAGATGACAAATTTATTAAAACAATTCTTTCTGGGGCTGGGGTTGTGGCTCAGCGGTAGAGCGCTCGCCTAGCACGTTTGATCCTCAGCACCACATAAAAATAAAGGCATTGTGTGCAACTAAAGCAAAGAAATAAATGTTGAAAAAAAAATTCTTTCTGTATTCAGAATTTAGGCTACATTCCAGCACCAAGCAGGCACATGGAGGATGGATATATATATATATATTTTTAATATGGAACACTTCACAAATTTGCGTGTTATCCTTGCACAGGGGCCATGCTAATCTTCTCTGTATCTTTCCAATTTTAGTATATGTGCTGCCAAAGCCAGCACCACATGGAGGATATTTGTTGAATAATAATGAATGGGGGGCTGGGGTTGTGACTCAGTGGTAGAGCTCTTGCCTAGCCTATGTGAGGCACTGGGTTCAATCCCCAACACCACATTAAAAAAAAAAAAAAACCTAAATAAACAAAATAAAGGTATTGTGTCCATCTAAAAATGTTTAAAAAAAATTAATGGGTGGGGGAAGACTGATAGAGAATGACTTTGCTGAAGTATTTTCCAAAAGCTATGTTTGTATTGGCTAATTTCAATTTTTGTTAACTTAGGTGAAAAATTAAATCTCATTTTAATTTCCTTTTTTGTAATTATCAGTGAGGATGAATATTGTCCATGTTTATTCATATATTTTGGCCATTTATTGGGATCTTAATTTTTTTCTTTTTTTTTTTTAATACTAGGGATTGAACCCAAGGGCGCTTAACTACCCAGCCACACCCACCAGCCCCCCCTTTTTAAATATTTATTTATTTGCTTTAGTTGTACACAATGCAATGCATTTACGTTTACGTGGTGCTTAGGCTCAGAACCAGGCCGCGCACATGTGAGGCGAGCCCTCTACCGCTGAGCCACAACCCTAGCCCCCCACCAGCCCCCCCTTTTTTTTTTTTTTAATATTTATTCATTTGCTTTTAGTTGTACACAATGCGTTTTTTTTTTTTTTTTTTGTGGTACCAGGGATTGAACTCAGGGGCACTCGACCACTGGGCCACATCCCCAGCCCTTTTTTGTATTTTATTTAGAGACAGGGTCTCACTGAGCTGCTAAGTGCCTCGCCATTGCTGAGGCTGGCTTTGAACTCGCGATCCTCCTGCCTCAGCCTCCCAAAGTGCTGGGATTACAGGCGTGCGCCACCGCGCCCGGCTAATGCGTTTTTTTTTACGTGGTGCTGAGGATCGAACCTGGGCCTCACACGTGCTAGGCGAGCGCTTTTTTTTTTTTTTTTTTTTTTTTTGTACGTGAGGATGAACTGGGGGACCACTGGGCGACATCCCCAGTCCTTTTTTGTATTTTATTAGAGACAGGGTCACACTGAGTTGCTAAGTGCCTTGCCATTGCGAGGCTGGCTAACTCGCGATCCTCCTGAGCCTCCCACTAATTACCCGCCACCGCGCCCGGCTTTTTTTAAAAAAATATTTATTTATTTACTTTAGTTGTACACAATGCAATGTATTTATGTTTACATGGTGCTGAGGATTGAACCCGGGCCGCACACGTGCGAGGCGAGCGCTCTGCCGCTGAGCCACAACCCCAGCCCTTATGTTTTATTTTGAGATAGAGTCTTGCTGAATTGCTGAGGCTGGCCTAGAACTTGTGATCCTTCTTCAGCCCCTGCAGTCGCTGGGATTACAGGTGTGTGCACCATGCCCAGCAATGGTTTTTCTAATAAAATTGAATAATTTTTAAAAAATATTTATTTATTTACTTTAGTTGTACACAATGCGATGCATTTATGTTTATGTGGTGCTGAGGATCGAACCTGAGCCACGCACATGCGAGGTAAGCGCTCTGCCGCTGAGCCACAACCCCAGCCCTAAATTCTTTATATATTAAAGATATTAACTACTAATTATAATTTTCTTTGCAAATACATTTTCAGTTTGAGTTTCATCTGTTATTGTTTTGTTTTTTTTTCCCCATGTAGAGATTTCTAACCATGCAGAGAAATTTATTTCTATTTTGCTTTGTGACTTATTCTCTCATATTAAATCTTAGAAATTCCTATTCCTGACTGAGATCTGATATTCGCTTCTATTTTCTTCTTGTTCTTTCTTTCTGGATTTCTTCTAAAAATAGGCCTAAGTCTTTAATCCATCTGGATTTGATTATATATGTATATAAATATCTATGTGTAAGTATGCATGTATTTATGAATAATATATATTTTGTAAACTTGTTATTCTAATACCATTTGTTGAATATTTGTTTCCTTTCTCATTGATTTCTGATGTCCCCTTATGGTAAAAATTCATATATATTGGCTGTGTCTCTGAGCTGTCTCCCTCCATTTGGTTCTTTATACTCCAGCCTTTTTTGACCCTTAAAATCAATCTAAGTTGTAAATTTAGGAGACCTTCAAGAGTGGTAAATGCCTTCAATACCAAAGTAACTGTGTGGAAAAAGCATGAAGGACCTTTACAGAGCACTGTTAAGAGGTGATAGAAATCAGGTCACTCATCATGGTCACTTCAGGCAAAGACCAAGGAAGTCCTCTCTTTGCCCCTCATCCCCATAAGGAAATGGACAGGTAGATAAAGAAATAGTTAAATAAATAAATAAATGACTACAAACACAGCATGTTATCCCAAAATAAAAGCAAGCAATAATGGAGTAAGACACTGCTGTTAATCCAGTGTTCCTATTATTGAGAGAGGTGATCTAGATACTGATTAGATATGCTGGAACAATTGGCCCTGCATTGAAATCAACCCTTTAGAAAGGTTATTTGCTTGGAGACTCAATAACAATGGAGTAATGGAGAGTGTGCAGCTAGCTGCTTTCCAAGAAGATGGAGGAAGTGGCATGGCCACTGAGACACCTAGTGGTGAAGATTTTCGCAGCACCATTAGAGTTTGCCAGTTGGGCCCATCCAGGAACCACTTTCCTCCTGGGTAGAGGGGTGAATTTGGGGAGCTTAGATGCCTTCCTTTCAGCTCCCTTTTTCTGTCCCTAAACAAAATAATATCAAGTCTCTGTTGTGTGAATGAAACTACCGAGTCAACGGCTGATAGGTTTGGAAAATGAATAGCCTCAGCAAAATGGAAGAAGAGAGAACTATGAAGGTGAATTAACACATGCTCACTGGCATGGTTTCTCAAGCCCTGGGGTACAGTTGAAGATGTAGGTTTAGTCAAATCAATTAATATCCATTAGGGAGCAGCGATGTGTTTCATCAAGCATATTATCTCCATCCCCTATCCTTCTAGGCCTCATAAAAACTCAAACCAGAGGATAATTATAACTTTCATTTATTGTAATTATAGCGTTTGAATTGTAAGCTCACCCACATTCAGAGTACTACAAGGTGAAGATTGTTTTACATGCCATTCAAGCATGATAATTCACCACCCATTTGAACTACAGAGTTATGTTTAATATCTGAAATTAATCACTTAAATCTGGGGACATCCTTCAATGGTTGAAAGACAGAAAGATTAATGAGTTCACTCATTCATTCATTCAAACACATCTGGAGTATCTCAGCACTGGGTGCTGGGGATTTGGTGGTTAAAAGAGAACCTCTGTCATTGCCCTCATCATCTGTTTCAAGTATACAGTTTAGTAAGTCTCCACAGCAAAGTGGGATGAGTGCTATGAGAATCTAAGTACAGGATGTTAGTCAAACGAAGCAACTTGATCCTTGGGTTCACAGAAGGCCTCCAGACAAGGTCAATCGTAAGTAAGGTCCTGAAAGATGGATAAGAGCTAACCGAAGACCAGGAATACAGTGGCCAGGGATATTATTTCAGGTGAGCGCATGATAAATTAAAAGAACTAAAAGGCTGGCCTCAAACTTGTGAGTAGGCAAAGAATGCAAGAGGGGAAGAGAAGTTTCCAGAGGAACTTCCTGGTGGTCAGGGGATGAAAGGACATCACAGGAGACTGTATTTTCTCGTAAGGACTTTTTTTTTTTTTTTTTTAAAGTGGTGAGGTCTCATTATGTTGCCTAGGCTGGCCTCAAACTCTTGACTTCAAGTGATCCTCCTGCCTCAGCCATCTGAGTACCTAAGACCCAGAGAGTGCCACCGTGTCCAGTTAGTGAGGAGTTTGGAAGAGTGGAAGCATCAGATACACTGTTTGAAATGATAATTTTGGATCCTGCCTGGAGAATAGAAAGAGGAGAGCAATTGCAAAGACAGCTTCTGCAGAAGTCTAGCTAAGAAATTGTTCACCAAGTTATCCTGGATTACAGTGTAGGTGATTTTTTATATATGTAAAATGGGGAAAACAATACCATCACAGAGTTATAATGAGAATTCAATATTAAGTACTTACTATAGTGTCTGGCATAAAGTAAATGATCAATTAGTTTTGGCTATTGTTATAATACTGGCTATTATTTGAGGCATTTCTTTTCGTTCCTTCTTTCTGACCTTCCTTCCTTCCCTCCTTTCCAGTGCTGGAGATGGAACTCAGGGTATTGTATATGCTAGGCAAGCACTCTACTGGAAACCCCCAGATGCTTCTTATCATACTAAAGAATTATCCTTTTGGTATACATACACAAACTTTCAACAATAGGGAGGGAGTGAGGGTGATATTTCATTCTAGAAATATATCTGTTACGTGAATCTTTTATAATTAACATGTACATAATACAGTACTTGTATATTAAAAAAATACATAGCTGAGGCCAGTCGCAGTGGCTCAGGAGGCAGGAGGATTGTGAGTCCAAAGGCAGCCTCAGTCACTTACCAAGGCCCTAAGCAATTTTTTTGGGGGGGGTGTTGGGTGAGGCTGAGGATTGAACTCAGGGACACTCAACCACTGAACCACATCCCCAGCCCTTTTTTGTAATTTATTTAGAGACAGGGTCTTACTGAGTTGTTTAGTGCCTTGCTTTTGCTGGGGCTGGATTTGAACTCGGGAACCTCAGCCTCCCAAGCCTCTGGGATTACAGGTGTGTGCCACCACACCTGGGTTGGCCCTAAGCAATTTAACAAGACCCTGTCTCAAAAAATAAAAAGGGGCCGGGCGCGGTGGCGCACGCCTGTAATCCCAGCACTTGGGAGGCTGAGGCAGGAGGATCGCAAGTTCAAAGCCAGCCTCAGCAATGGCGAGGCACTTAGCAACTCAGTGAAACCCTGCCTTTAAATAAAAATACAGAAAAAAAAAAAAAAAAAAAAAGAAGGGCTGGTGAAGGGACTCAGTGGTTAAGTTCCCCTGGGTTCAATCCCTGGCACCAAACAACAAACAAAAAACATTAATAACTGAACCCAGCCATCAACATGCAGAATAAAAGAGCAAGAACCATAGCAGAGTGGCTAAGAGCTGAAAATTTAAAAGATCTTCATTCAAATCCCAGCTTCTTTCATTGTCTGTGTAATCCTGTGAAAATTATTTAGTTTCTGTAAGCCCCAGTTTCCTAATCCATAAAATAGGATTACCTAGGGCTGGGGATGTAAATTAATGGCATAACAGAATAGTACCTATTTCATAGGATTGTTGTCAAGGGTTCAGATAATGTTAAGTGATGGAGTGCCTGATTAAAAAGTAAATGGTCCCTAACTGGCAGCAATTTCCATTATGTGGAATGAAGAAAATTGGCACATATTTATATCCAGATTATCCATATGTGGTTGGCATAATCTGATTTTTCAGTACTGGGGAGTGCACCGAGGGGCCTGTCTACCACTGAACTATACACCCCCAACCTGTTCATTTGCTTTATTTTATTTTATTTTTTTAATATTCATACCGGGTCTCACTAAGTTGTTAAGGCTGGCCTCAAACTTGTGATCCTCTTGCCACAGCCTCCCAAGTAGCTGGATAATGAGAACATTTTAAATTTTATTTATCTATGAGTTTATTTGGTATGAGCGACTGAACCCAGGAGTACTTTACCACTGAGCTACATCCCCAGCCTCTTTTTTTTAGACAGGGTCTCTCTAAATCATGAGACTCTCACTAAGTTGCTGAGGCTGGTCTCAACTTGTGACCTCCTGTCTCAGCCCCCACCCCCACCCCCAGTCACTGGAATTACAGGCACAACATCATGCCCAGCTATGTCAACAATTTTACAATTTTTAAAAAAAATGTTAAGAAAAATTTCATGGTTATTTTGTGGTTTTATTGCATCAGGAGGTATTTAAACATCTTAACAACTCAATCTGGGCAGTGAGACAGCTGTTTTCTCTGTTACTTCTTTGTATTACTAGAGCAACTTGTTAGTAGATTAAAAAAAGAAGGAGGAAATTTGCATATGATGGTACAACACAAACTTCTTTCTGATGCAACTAGTCTAGCATTCAATCATCACCCAACACCTTGGTGGCAGCAGTGCACTCTGTCTACTCATACAGTGGCCCTGCTGATTTGTGTATGATATTTGGAGCAACTGGAGGAATGTGATAATATCTGGAAGAGGAGGGAGAAGGAAATATAGCATTAGTGCTGGGACAGGAGGAGATCGCCTGACTTGTGCAGGAGAAGCCTAAAACATCATTGGTGCAAACCAAGTATCACTGATATTCTTTAAGAGTATCTGGTAGAGGAGCTGGGTCGAGACTCAGTGGTAAAGCACCTGCCTAGCACAAGTGAGGCACTGGGTTCAATCCTCAGCGCCACATAAAAACAAAATAAAGGTATTGTGTTCATCTACAACTAAAAATATGTATCTTAAAAAAAACATAGCTGGGCGCAGTGGCGCATGCCTGTAATCCCAGCACTTTGGGAGGCTGAGGCAGGAGGATCGAGAGTTCAAAGCCAGCCTCAGCAATGGCGAGGCACTTAGCAACTCAGTGAGACCCTGTCTCTAAATAAAATACAAAAAAGGGCTGGGGATGTGGCCCAGTGGTCGAGTGCCCCTGAGTTCAATCCCTGGTACCACAAAAAAAAAAAAAAACAACAACAACAACAACAAAAAAAACAATATCTGGTAGAAAGAATCTCATGTTGGAATCTTCATTGGCCTTGAGCTGGCCCACACCCATGCTCAAGATACAGGTATCTGGGGTGTGCTGATGGGTCTACATTAGGATGCTGTGCTGGACTTTCTGGAATGGAAGACTAGACAACTTCTCTACAGTGGCAGCTTTCACCTGGAAGTGCTAGCTTCTAACATAAGGCATGAGGGGGTCAATGTAATTTGCGCCTATTATCAAATAATTGATAGGAATATTGAATGAAGCTGGATCTAACCTGCTTCCAAATTGGCTTGTCTCCCATTCTGGCATGTCACCGGGGCTCACTGACACTGGCATGATCTCCAGAGTTCTGTGTGGCCCTAAGCCACCAGAACAGAGGTACCCCCAACACTCTTAATCTCCTCAAGTCTTCTGCTGAAGAATTTGGCCTTAACAAGCTGCTTTGGGAGCTTTCCCTTACCCCAAACTCTGTAGTAAACTGATCGCAGTACATCAATTATAGGAGCAGCTCCGGTCTTGTTTAATCTGGAAAAAAAAAAAAAGTATATATGTATACATTGTGTGTGTGTGGTGTAGGGGATTGAATCCAGGGCCTTGTGCATGCAAGGCAAGCACTCTACCAACTGAGCTATATTCCCCAGCCTTTTAAATATATATATTTTAGTTGTTGATGGACCATTTATTTATTTATGTGCCATGCTGAGAATCAAACCCAGTGCCTCACACATACTAGCAAGTGCTCTACCACAGAGCCACAACACTAATCCTAATCTGAATATATTTTTTTAAATATTTATTTGTTTCAGTTGTACACAATGCCTTTATTTTTACATGGTACTGAGGATTGAACCTGGGCCGTGCATGTGCTAGGCGAGCGCTCTACCGCTGAGCCACAACCCCAGCCCCAGTCTGAATATTTTTGACCCAATAAAATAATAAAGCTTTTTTTTATTATTGTTATTTACAAATTTTTTGTTATTTGTTATTATTTTGTTATTTACAAATTTTTAGTTGTAGATGAACACAATACCTTTATTTATTTATTTATTTATTTATTTATTTTTGGTACCGGGGATTGAACTCAGGGGCACCTGTTGCCGCCTGAAGCGATGGCTGCTTGGAGCAACGGAGCCGCGGGAAGAAGTTCAGAGGCAAACTGGAGACAAACAGGTTTTTATTTTGATAACTTTTCTCTCTGGTTCTAACAACGACTAACACATGCCACACACACCACCAAAATGGCGCTGACCCGATCAGCAATCTCAGCCAAGTCACTCGAGATCCCGGGCCAAGTCCCGTGAGACTACGGAAGGCGACAATGCCCAAATCCTTATGGCCCATAGTCAACCACAATTTAAGCCATCTCCCCAAACAGGGCTCCTGCAGGCACTCGAATACTGGGCCACATCCCCAGCCCTTTTTTGTATTTTATTAGAGACAGGGTCTCAGTGAGTTGCTAAGTGCCCCGCCACGGCTGAGGCTGGCTTTGAACTCGTGATCCTCCTGCCTCAGCCTCCCAAGTGCTGGGATTACGCGTGTGCCACCGTGCCCGGCTACCTTTATTTATTTTTATATGGTGCTGAGGATCAAACCCAGTGCCTCACTTGTGCTACACAAGCACTCTACCACCGAGCTGCAATCCCATCCAAGGCCCTAGCCCTTTTAACTTTTTGAGACAGGGTCTTGCTGGTTCCTCAGGCTGGCCTTGCACTTAACAATCTTCCTGCCTCAGCCTCTCATATAGCTGGGATTATAGGGGTGTGCTACCACACCCAGCAAAATAATATTTTAAAAGAATTATCCTCCTGTTCCAAATTCTCAAAAAACAAAATTTAAAAGCTCAATGAATATTAAATTTTATCAAATTCAAAACTTTTTTTAATGCTGGGGATCAAACCCAGGGCCTCATGTATGTTCAGCAATTAATTGCTCCACCACTGAGTTGTACCTGCAGCTCCTTCCAATATCTTAATAATTTTTGTAATATTAAGACATCCTAGTACTCTTTTTTTTTTTTAATATTTATTTACTTTAGTTGTACACAGTGCAATGCATTTATGTTTACGTGGTGCTGAGGATCGAACCCGGGCCGCGCACGTGCGAGGCGAGCGCTCTGCCGCTGAGCCACAACCCCAGCCCCATCCTAGTACTCTTTTTTTTTTTTTTTTTTTTTTGTGGTACCAAGGATTGAACTCAGGGGCACTCGACCACTGGGCCACATCCCCAGCCCTTTTTTGTATTTTATTTAGAGACAGGGTCTCTCACTGAGTTGCTAAGTGCCTCACCATTGCTGAGGCTGGCTTTGAACTCGCGATCCTCCTGCCTCAGCCTCCCAAAGTGCTGGGATTACAGGCGTGCGCCACCGCGCCCGGCTCTATCCTAGTACTCTTAAAAGACCCCTGTTTATTCTGGCACATCATCCTTTTACTTTCGTCTTAAATTCAAGGATATACTTTCTTTTACAAATACTATAAATTTCCTAGAATATACTAACTACATTTTTTTAAATCATTTATTTATTGCTTTTAGTTGTACACAAGGTGTTTATTTTTACGTGGTACTGAGAATCGAACCCGGGCCGCGCACGTGCGAGGCGAGAGCTCTGCCGCTGAGCCACAACCCCAGCCCCTACATTTTTTATTAATGAATTCCTTTTGTCATCTGGGCAGTAACACTCAGCTGTCTTCAGAGGTCTGTCATTTATTTGTTAATAACAATAGCTAGTTTGGGAGGCTGAGGCAGGAGGATCATGAGTTCAAAGCCAGCCTCAGCAATGGTGAGGCACTTAGCAACTCAGTGAGACCCTGTCTCTAATAAAATACAAAAAAAAAAGGGCTGGGGATGTGACCCAGTGGACGAGTGCCCCTGAGTTCAATCCCCAGTACCACAAAAAAAAAAAAAAAAAAAAAAAAAAAAAAAGCTAGTATTTACTGAGCACTTAGAAAGTACTAAACACTTCTATGGGTGTGAAACAAATGGTGAGAATATGAATTGGTCCCTCTTATTATACTAATGAAATTTTTGATTTTGATTAAGTCATGTTCATGTCCTGATTTTATTTACTTGTTGTATTAATGATCATTGTGATAATTGAAAAAAAGAAAAAAGAAGAAAGTACTGAACACTTTATAATCTTTTTTTTTGTGTGTGGTTACCGGGGATTGAACTCAGGGGCACTTGACCACTGGTCACATCCCCAGCCCTTTTTTGTATTTTATTTAGAGAAGGGTCTCACTGAGTTGCTAAGTGCCTCGCCATTGCTGAGGCTGGCTTTGAACTCGTGATCCTCCTGCCTCAGCCTCCCAAAGTGCTGGGATTACAGGCGTGCGCCACCGCGCCCGGCACTTTATAATCTTTAGGACTTCCCCAAAGCAGGTGTACTCTTAGGAAGTATGTCAGAAAAAAGAGATGGGTCCTGGAGGCTGAGGCAGAAAGATTGTAAGTTTGAGGTCAACCTGGGTAACTTAGCAAGACCCTGTCTCCAATAAACAAATAAATGAATAAATAAATAAACAAAAAGGGCTAGGGATGTAAGTGGTAGAGCACTTGCCTAGCAAGAGTGAAGCCCTGGGTTCAATCCCCTGTATAGCAGGAAACAAAAAGGGAAGGATCTTGGGACAACACCCAGGAGACAGAACCAGAGCCTGTTCTTCACTGTTATGCTTTCATTCATTAACTCAACAAATATTTATTAAGTATCTCTGTGCTAGTGTCTGTGTGAGGTGCCATTGGTATAGCCTTTAAGAACTCAGACAGCCTCAATCTAATGGGGGACAAAGAGTAGACAAGTGCAGAAACAGCGAGATGCTGTCTCAACAAAACAAATGTAGTTGGGTGCAGTGCTACTTGGGAGGCTGAAGGAGAAGGAACCTCAAGTTTGAGGCCAGCCAGGTCACAAGAGGGCTGGGGATGTGGCTTAGTGGTACATCACTTGCCTAGAGTATGTTAGGCCCTGGGTTCAATCTCTAGTGCCACAATAAATAAGCAATAAAATAAAAATTTAAAAAAGAAACACATAAATTGTTAAAGAAATTTTTCATGTACATCATATACCAGATGGTGTAACAGAGAGGGGAGGCCTACTTGAGATGTCATGATTGGCAGCAAAGACTTCTTTGAGGGGACAATCAAGCCAAGATAGAAGGAAGAGAAGGTAACTGCAAAAAAGAGTCCCGCCAGCACCTCAGGCTGAGTAAACAGGAGGTACAAACAACCCTAAGGCAAAAAGCCTGCAGATAGAGCTGGGTGTGGGGGTGGCTCCACTTGTAGGGGAGGTCCTGGGTTCTACTCCTTAGCACTGCACATCAAAGCATGCAGATGAAGACACTTGATAACTCTATTTTAAAAAAAAAAAATTTATTTATTTGTTTTTTAGTTGTACACAATACCTTTATTTTTATGTGGTGCTGAGGATCGAACCGGGCCGCGCACATGCTAGGCGAGCGCTCCACCGCTGAGCCACAACCCCAGCCCCAATTGATAACTCTTTTTTTTTTTTTTTTTTTTTTTTTTTTTTTGGTGGTACCGGGGATTGAACTCAGGGGCACTCGACCACTGGCCACATCCCCAGCCCTTTTTTGTATTTTATTAGAGACAGGGTCTCACTGAGTTGCTAAGTGCCTCGCCATTGCTGAGGCTGGCTTTGAACTCGCGATCCTCCTGACTCAGCCTCCCAAAGTGCTGGGATTACAGGCGTGCGCCACCGCGCCCGGCTGATAACTCTTAACTTAAAAACAGACAGGGGTTTAGTGAGGATGGATGGAGGGAGACAACTACATACAGTTAAAACTGGGGAAGAAGGCAAAGATCAGATCAAGTCAGGCCTTGTAGATTGTGTTTGGATTCATATTCTAAGAACAATAGAAGCCACAGAAAGCCTTAAGTAGGGGAAGCAAATGACATCTGATTTGTGTGTCTGTGTACTGGGGACAATAGGTGGATGCAATAGTTCAGGTAAGAGATGGAGGTGGAAAAGATTGGGATGTAATGATAAAGATGAAGAGAAATAAATGGATTCAAGAAATACCTTGGAGGTTGAACATATTTTTGGATTTTGTGAAGTTGTTTTGAACAACTAAGTGATGCTATTTTTTATTCTGGAGGAGTTTTGGGGGAGAAATAGGTTAGGTTAATAAAATCAAGAGCTGCAGGTTGGACATACTAAATATGATATGCCAACTAAGTTTCTAAGTGGAGATGTCTAATAGGTAATTGAATGTCTGCGTTGGAAACTCAGAGGAGAGACCTGCTCTGGAAATATAAATTTGGAGATTTTCAACATTTAGATGGTGTATGAGTCCTAAGGAGATTATCTAGGCAAGGAGAAAGCATTGTTAAAGAAGGCCCAGAGGGCTGGGGTTGTGGCTCAGCAGTAGAGCGCTTGCCTCGCACGTGCGTGGCCCTGGGTTTGATCCTCAGCACCACGTAAAAATAAATAAATAAAATAAAGGTATTGCGCGCGATTGCAACTAAAAAATATTAAAAAAAAAAAAAAAAAAAAAAAGAAGAAGAAGAAGAAGAAGGCCCAGAACCTGAAATACCTTAACATTTAGAGGTCCTACCAGGGAGGAGATGAAACGATCAGCGCTGTGGCTCATGCCTGTAATCCCAGCACTTTGGGAGGCTGAGGCAGGAGGATCATGAGTTCAAAGCCAGCCTCAGCAATGGCGAGGCACTTAGCAACTCAGTGAGACCCTGTCTTTAAATAAAATACAAAAAAGGGCTGGGGATGTGACCCAGTGGTCGAGTGCCCTGAGTTCAATCTCTGGTACCACAAAAAAAAAAAAAAAAAAAAAAAAAAAAAAAGTGCAGTGCCAGGGCTGGGGTGGTGGCTCAGCGGTAGAGCACTCGCCTAGCACGTGTGAGGCCTGGGTTCGATCCTCAGCACCACATAAAAATAAAGGCATTGTGTACAACTAGAACAAATAAATAAATACTAAAAAAAAAAAAAAAAAAAAAGGAGCTGGGGTTGTGGCTCAGTGGCAGAGCGCTCGCCTTTCATGTGCGCGGCCCAGGTTTGATCCTCAGCACCACGTAAACATAAATGCATTGCATTGTGTACAACTAAAGTAAATAAATAAATATTAAAAAAAAAAAAAAGTGCAGTGCCACAGAAAGCAAGTAGAGAAGTGTTTTGGGACAAAAATGCCATCCTTGTTGAATGTTACCAACATATAAAAGGAGACCAGTGTAGAGAAGCGTTTATTGGGGGTGCACACCTATAATCTCAGTGACTCTGGAGGCCGAGGCAGGAGGATCACAAGTTCAAGGCCAACCTCTGCAATTTAGCAAGACTGATTTCAACAAGTTAGTGAGACCTTGTCTCAAACTTTTAAAAAATTAAGGAGAGAAAAAAAACCCAACAAAACCCAACAACAATAACACAACAAAATGGGATGTAGTTCAGTGGTAAAACACCCCAGGGTTCAATTCTCAGTAGGAAAAAAAAAAGTATTTGATTTGGCAGCACAGGGATTGTTTGTATCCTTTTTTTTTTTTTTAAGTAAGCAAAAACAATTTACTGTTGGACATATACTCTCATTAGCATAATATGAAAAAGGATACAGTTTTTGATGAATAATCTAATTAAATTAGAAATAATATATATATTGAAATGCTATATATGCAATGTTTGTATCCTTGATAACATTTTAGGAGGAATAGTGTGAAGAGCTTAGGATGCATTGAAGAGGAAATAGAAGTAATGAATTAGAGACCATGTATATAGACAACTTGTTTTAGAAGTCTTATTGCAAAGAGGAACTAAGAAGTGGGAGGATAGGATAAAGGGAAGGGTTTTTTTTTTTTTTTTTTTTTTGGTGCTGGGATAGATATCAGGATCTGACACTTGCTAGACAAGTGCTCTTCAATCATGCTGCATCCCCAGCCCTATTTATTTTTAGGATGGTAATGATCCAACAGAAGTGATCATAGTACCATAAAGAAAAACCCTTGAGAAGACTTGAGTGGGTAGAATCCATAGCATAAGGGGACAAAAACATATCTTTCACAGTATCACAAAGAAAAATAGAGAAAATAAGGCAAATACAAGCAGGTTTGTGATTTTCCATTTAAATGGGAATATTCCTCTCTGATGACTTCTGTTTTCTCAAGGAAATATGAGGAGAGGTTGTTAGTTATGGAGGAATAAGAGAAGAAAGTGGAGGGGTTCGAAGAAAGAAAGCAAGAGGGAAAAACATCTTTGGAAGTGGAAAAGTGAATTTATTAGAGAAATGCAGTAAGATTGTCAGGTAAAGTCTCATGCCCTTTTGAGGTTTGTGGGCAAGAATTTAATGTGAACCTTCAGGTCCCATTAAAGATGGTGAATAGTTGGATTCAACTAGGACTCAGCTTATATGAGATTTTTTTTTGGACAGGGGATTAAACCCAGGGACGTTTAAACCACTGAGTTATATCCCCAGCCCTTTTTATTTTTTATTTTGAGAGAGGGCCTTCCTAAGTTGCTGAGGCTGACTTTAAACTTGGGATCATTTTGCCTCAGCCTAGGATTACAGGCATATGCCACCATGCTCAGTGTAGGTTTTACCAGTTTAATAGAGAAAAAAAAAAATGAGAATTTTATGTGTTTGTAGGCAATTATAACACGTAAAGGTAATACATTTAATGGCTTGGAGGTTTTTCATTTGTTGTTTTTGTTTTTTTTCAGTACTAGGGATCCATTCAGGGGTGCTCTACTACTGAGCTTCATCCCTAGTCCTTTTTTTATTTTATTATTTATTTTTGGTCCTAGGGATTGTAGCTTTGCCACTGAGCTACACCCCCAGTCCTTTTTATTTTTTATTTTGCAATTGGGTCTTGCTAACTTGCTCAGGGCTTCACTAAATTGCTGAGGCTGGCTTTGAACTTGTGATCCTCCTGCCTCAGTCTCCCAAGTTGCTGGGATTACAGGAGTGCACCACCCCACTCCTCAGTGGTTTGGAGGATTTGATGAGCTCCAAATGTCATGAGATTACTATTGTGAGTCAGAAGGAAAAAAGAAGTGGTAATCAGTGAGAGGGATGATTGAACTACAGATTTTAGAGATGGTGTAGTTATTGGCAATAATAAAACTAGGAGGATGTGTGGAGGATGTGGGAGTAGAAAACTAAAACGAGATAGAAGGAAAAACTGCTCGTGGTGAGTACTGGGGGGGGGGGGTCATCCGCATGGATGTTGAGTGATGAACAGAAGGAGAAAGGAAGACAAGAAGCTAATACTGAGGAAATGTCTCCAAAAGGTCTATACGTGGTAGTAGTAACTAGGTGCAGTATCGAAAGCAATGGCTAGCCAGGCATGGTGGCTCATACCTGTAATCCCAGGTGCCGGGGAGGCTGAGTCAGGAGGATCGCCAAGTTCCAGGCCAGCCCGGGCAATTTAGCAGGACCCTGTTTCAAAATAAAATCTAAAAAGGCTGGGGGGTCCAGCACTTGGGAGGCTGAGGCAGGAGGATCGCCAGTTAAAAGTCAGCCTCAGCAAGGGCGAGGAACTTAGCAACTCAGTGAGACCCCGTCTCTGATAAAATACAAAAAAGGGCTGGGGATGTGGCCCAGTGGTCGAGTGCCCCTGAGTTCAATCCCTGCTACCAAAAAAAAAAAAAAAAAAAAAAAAAAAGGCTAGGGGTTGTCATTCAGTGGTAGTGTGCAAGGCCCTAGGGTTCAATCTGCAACACCACACACACACACACACACACACACACACACACACACGAACAGGCTTTTTTTCTTTTTTCTGGTACCAGGGATTGAACTCAGGGGCACTCAACCATTGGGCCACATCCCCAGCCCTTTTTTTGTATTTTATCAGAGACAGGGTCTCACTGAGTTTTTTTTTTTTTTTTTTTTTTTTTTTTTTTTTTTTTTTGGTGGTACCGGGGATTGAACTCAGGGGCACTCGACCCCTGGGCCACATCCCCAGCCCTTTTTTTGCATTTTATTTAGAGACAGGGTCTCGCTGAATTGCTAAGTACCTCGCCATTGCTGAGGCTGGCTTTGAACTCATGATCCTCCTGCCTCAGCCTCCCAAAGTGCTGGGATTACAGGCGTGCGCCACCGCGCCCGGCCTGAGGCTGGCTTTGAACTCGCGATCCTCCTGCCTCAGCCTCCCAAGTGCTGGGATTACAGTCATGCGCCACCGCGCCCGGCTCAGGACTGTTTTTCCTTTTTGAATAAAACGTACACCCAACTCAAGCCTAATGCAAAGTTTATATACAGTTACAACAAATCTGTATTCCTATGGGTTGTCCAAGTAAAATCGGTAATAGTGTGTTTGAAATAGGTAAATTTTCTCTCGTGCTCAGCAAGAGATAAGGGTAGATAGTACGCACTGAATTTAACTTTTAAACAAAGGACGTCTGTCTTTCAGGGCAAGACTAGCTGACCACTCCTAAAGGTAAACAAGGAAGAAAGGAGACCTCTAATGCCTCTCCCCAAGAGCTGCTAGGGCCCTGGTTATTTGCTTTCACAGGAAAATTGACCTAGCATACCCATTCAAATTTCTCGCAGCAAATCACAGTGGCCTACGGCCAACTCCTTCTACGCTCATTGGCCAGCTGGAAACTTTACCCCCGCCTCCAAGCCTCCCGCCTCTTACCTCGCAGCCAATAGGAAAGATTTGTGGTTCGTAACATAGTGTCATCAAGTACCGTACTGGCAATTGGCTACTGCAGTTGTCGATCGAAGTGTAGGCGGGACTGTGGCAAGCTGGACTATATAAGAGGAGGACAAAGGCGGCGCGCCGCCTGTGTCATCCGCCATTTTGTGAGAAGCAAGGTGGCCTCCACGTTCCCCGAGCGTCTTCTTCGCTTCTGCCTCGACCGCCCCTTGACCACAGACATGTCTCGGGATCGGTTCCGGAGTCGCGGCGGTGGCGGTGGCGGTTTCCACCGTCGCGGAGGAGGCGGTGGCCGTGGCGGTCTCCACGATTTCCGTTCGCCGCCGCCCGGCATGGGCCTCAATCAGAATCGCGGCCCCATGGGCCCCGGCCCAGGCGGCCCTAAGCCCCCGATCCCGCCGCCGCCTCCGCACCAGCAGCAGCAGCAGCAGCCGCCACCGCAGCAGCAACCTCCGCCGCAGCAGCCGCCGCCGCATCAGCAGCCGCCGCCGCATCAGCCACCGCACCAGCAGCCGCCACCGCCGTCGCAGGACTCGTCCAAGCCCGTGGTTCCTCAGGGGCCTGGCCCCGCTACCGGAGTAGGCAGCGCGCCTCCGGCCTCCGGCTCGGCCCCGCCCGCCACTCCCCCGACCACCGGGGCCCCACCGGGACCGGGCCCCACCCCGACCCCGCCGCCCGCCGTCACCTCGGCCCCGCCGGGGGCGCCTCCGCCCGCGCCGCCGACCAGCGGCGTCCCGACCACTCCCCCCCAGGCCGGCGGTCCGCCGCCTCCACCTGCGGGCGGCCCGGGCCCGGGGCCTAAGCAGGGCCCCGGCCCCGGCGGCCCCAAAGGCGGCAAGCTTCCTGGAGGGCCGAAGCCCGGCGGCGGCCCGGGCCTCAGCGCGCCTGGGGGCCACCCCAAGCCGCCGCACCGAGGAGGTGGGGAGCCCCGCGGGGGCCGCCAGCACCACCCGCCCTACCACCAGCAGCACCACCAGGGTCCCCCGCCCGGCGGGCCAGGCGGCCGCAGCGAAGAGAAGATCTCCGACTCTGAGGTGAGTCTCCGGCAGCGACGCGTCGGCCTCCTAAGATGGCGGCGCCCCCCACCCCCCACCGCCGCGCGAGCCTCCATTTTGTCGGCGGCCGGAAGGGCGCTTGCGCGCGGGGGCGGGGCGGCTCAGCGGGCGCGCGGCCGTGGGGTCGCTGTTCGGCCGGAGATTGGCTGATGGTGAGCGCTGGTGATGGGCCTTGGATGAGTGTGATGCAGATCAAGAGACTTAGGGTTGGAGAGAATCGGGCTTCTATTATTGTGTGTGTGTGTGTAGTTAGTTTTCAGGAGCGTTCTGGATTATTAGATTCCCTCTTTAATGATAGGGTAGTGATTATGCCGGAAATCGCACAAATACAGTACAATTTGATTGTGAGTCGGTAGAGGACCAGAAAAACCACGGAGGAAACATTTAGTTCAGGAAAAGCGGGAATTTGTCTTGGGTTTTCTATTTGCATAAGTCATTGGTGTCTGAAAATTCGTTTCCTTTTTTTCATTAGGGATTTAAAGCTAACTTGTCTCTCTTGAGGAGGCCTGGAGAGAAAACTTACACACAACGTTGTCGGTTGTTTGTTGGGAATCTCCCTGCTGATATCACAGAGGATGAATTCAAAAGACTATTTGCAAAATATGGAGAGCCAGGAGAAGTTTTTATCAATAAAGGCAAAGGATTCGGATTTATTAAACTTGTGAGTATAATATATGTAGAATTAGAAGATGGGTTTTCTTTGCTTTTGTTTTTTGGAGAAGGCAAAACCAGATAGAATAAATTAAACCAGATAGAATAAATTATTCTTTAAAAAAATATCCTGTAGGGGCTGGGATTGTGGCTCAGCGGCAGAGCGCTCCCCTCGCACGTGCGTGGCCCGGGTTCGATCCTCAGCACCACGTAAACATAAATGCATTGCATTGTGTACAACTAAAGTAAATAAATAAATATTAAAAAAAAATATTCTGTAGAGTAATTGTTGGTACCGAAGAGAAAGGTGGTGGGGTGGGTAAGGTATTTAAGTACTACTCTTAGTGGTGTGAGGGAGAGCTGCCTGAAGGTAATGTTTGAACTGAGTTGGAGGAAGTAGAAATTCGGTTTATATAACAGTTTGAGAATGAGCATTAGCCAGTTATGAAACCATTAACATGAATGTCTTCATATTTACAGGAATCTAGAGCCTTGGCTGAAATTGCCAAAGCTGAACTTGATGATACACCTATGAGAGGTAGACAGCTTCGGGTTCGCTTTGCCACACATGCTGCTGCCCTCTCTGTTCGTAATCTTTCACCTTATGTTTCCAATGAACTGTTGGAAGAAGCTTTTAGTCAGTTTGGTCCTATTGAAAGGGCTGTTGTAATTGTGGATGATCGTGGTAGATCAACAGGGAAAGGCATTGTTGAATTTGCTTCTAAACCAGCAGCAAGAAAAGCATTTGAACGATGCAGTGAAGGTGTTTTCCTACTGACAACGTAAGTTGTCTCTGGTTTACTCTAGTCATTTCTTATTTGTTAACTTATGAACATGTTCTGTTAAAACTGGAACAAAGTTAAGATGAACCATTTTTGTTATTAGAACTCCTCGTCCAGTCATCGTGGAACCACTTGAACAATTAGATGATGAAGATGGTCTTCCTGAAAAACTTGCACAGAAGAATCCAATGTATCAAAAGTAAGTTGAAAAGGGAACAATTTTTTCCAGTTTTGCTTGAAAGATAAAATTTGGGGGTGGGGTAGAGCCACATTCACAGCCCTATTTATTTTTTATTTTGAGGCTGGGGTCTTGCTAAGTTTTTTAGGGCCTTGCTAGGTTGCTGAGGCTGGCTTTTAACTTTGGGAAGTTAGGTTTTGAAGCTGTCATTTAAATGACTGTTTTTGATGTAGGTACTTTCACATGCAATCCTGTCATGTGCTTACAGTTGCATGAAATGCATTTTCATGGATGGAAAATACAAGCCTGGGTAAGGAATTTGGCTAGAGGAAAACATTAGGAAATGTGGAAGGCAGAATTTGTCTTCCAAATTTTTGTTACTGTATCACTCTTTTTTAAAAAATATTTATTTGCTTTTTAGTTGTACAGGAAGCGTAGTGCTGAGGACCAAATCTGGACTGCGCACATACTAGGCTAGCGCTCTACTGCTGAGCCAAGCCCCTGTATCTTCATGTTTATTTTAAATCTTAAGTTTCTTACTCCTTATTAAATTGTTACAATTTAGGATGGTGCAAAATCCCAACTCACTGTTCAAAGCCAGTAGGAAGAACACTTAGAATGTGAAAAATAAAATACAAAAAAAAAAAAGGGCTGGGGAGGGTGGAGGTTCAATCCCCGGTATGGAAAATAAATTGTTACAATTTAGGATAAATAACACAGAGTAGGAAGAACAGAATGAGAAAACAAGAGGGTGGAGGAAATGGAAAGACACAGGATGAGGAAGTAGTTTTATCTTTGTTTCTCATAAGCCATAGGCTAGGGAAAAGACCCAAAGGTTGTTTTTTTGCAGTGCTGGGGACCAAACCCAGTGTACATGTTAGGCAAGTGCTCTACTGCCAGCTGAGCCACATCCCTAGTCCAAGACACCCCCCCCCCCTTTTTTTTTCAAGTGGAATCAGTAATAATGCCTCTACAAGTCTACAATTTTGGTTCATGTTTAAATATTGTGTTATCGTTATCAGGGAGAGAGAAACACCACCTCGTTTTGCTCAGCACGGCACATTTGAGTATGAATATTCTCAGAGGTGGAAGTCCTTGGATGAAATGGAAAAACAGCAAAGGGAACAAGTAGAAAAAAACATGAAGGATGCAAAAGACAAATTGGAAAGTGAAATGGAAGATGCCTATCATGAGCATCAGGCAAATCTTTTGCGACAAGGTAAAGGCCTTCTGAATTTTATTAGTAGGATCAGTTTATTGAACTCACCAGAACCTTAATAATGTGATTCCAAAATAATGTTTTCTATGTTCAGATCTGATGAGACGCCAGGAAGAATTAAGACGTATGGAAGAACTTCACAATCAAGAAATGCAGAAACGTAAAGAAATGCAATTGAGGTAAAATACCGTTACCCTAATTATTCAATTTTGTACCCCCCAGTCTTGACATTTAGAAAACAAAATGTATTCAGTTTTGCGGGTGATGCATGTCAGTGTTGGTTTAATGCTCAAAATCAAGTGTAAGGATATGATCAAGTTTTCTGTGTAGTGTTTTTTTTTTTTTTTTTTTTTTTTTTTTTTTTTTGCGCCAGAATTTCTAGTGCTGTGCCTCTGAGCTCTGAGGCTCACTCTCTACGCCTCTGGGGGGGTGTTTGCTTATTTTTTTTTTAAAGATGGACATCATTTATTCAGTGCTGCGAACCCAGTGTTTCACATGCTAGGCAAGCACTGTGCCACTGAGTCACAACACCAGGTCCCCCTGCCCCCCACTTTTTTTTTTTTTTTTTTTAAACTGTAACCTACACCATCTAAGGTTCTCAGATACATATTGCTACCAGCTTTTTTCAAATTGAAGTTTGAAAGATGAGGTTGATACTTTGGCAGCTTATGCTTGACGAACGTTTTCAGGCAAGAGGAAGAACGACGTAGAAGGGAGGAAGAGATGATGATTCGCCAACGTGAGATGGAAGAACAAATGAGACGCCAAAGAGAAGAAAGTTATAGCCGAATGGGCTACATGGATCCAGTAAGTTAGGTTTTACTGCAATCTAATTGGGAGTTGTCTTCAGAACTTGTAGGTACCTGGGGTGAAATATAACTCAGTTGAATATAAATTACACAGTACAGTCATTTTCTACCTTAAAAATTTTGTTCTGTGGCCAGGGGTGGTGGCACATGTCTATAATCCCAGCAATCTCAGGAGACTGAGGCAGAGGGGGATCATGAGTTCAAAGCCAGCCTCAGCTCCTTAGCGAGGCCCCTAAGCCACTCAGTGAGACCCTGTCTCTAAATAAAATACAAAACAGGGCTGGGGATGAGGTTCAGTGGTCTAGTGGCCCTGAGTTCAATCCCTGGTGCCACCCCTCCCACCTCAAACCCCCCCCCCCCAAAAGTAGTTACTTATAAAAAATATTCTATTTTGGCGGATCTAGTGATTACATTTTTTCTTTTCTTTTTTTTTTTTTTTTAACAACTGTATTCTGTTTAATTGCCGTGGATCTTGTTTTTCTTGTTCTGTTCTCTGTATGGGCCAGAAGATGATTGAACTGGAAGGTTTTTTTTTTTTTTTTTTTTTTTTCCCCATCTTTTGATAATAGAAACTAGCTAGTTTTCAGGCTTGACTTTAAAAATAGTTTAGTCAAAAGAAAAATTACTTTTGAACCTTACATTTCTTAAGTCTTGAACATTCTCAATGTGCTTATAGCATAGGTGAAATTTTTTTTTTTCTTTTTTTTTTGTTAGAGAGAAAGAGACATGAGAATGGGTGGTGGAGGAGCAATGAACATGGGAGGTAAGCATGAAAATTAAGTTAACTAATATTATTAGAGAGCAGTGTTGTGGTGGAATCCTAACCACTATTTCTGTTTCCTAGATCCCTATGGTTCAGGAGGCCAGAAATTTCCACCTCTAGGTGGTGGTGGTGGCATAGGTTATGAAGCTAATCCTGGAGTTCCACCAGCAACTATGAGTGGTTCCATGATGGGAAGCGACATGGTAATGTATCCTGTGGGACGTAGTACAAAGGAAATTCTCATTTTCATGACTACTTAATGTGTGTGGTTTTTTTTTGTTTTGTTTTGTTTTTAAGTAGGTAACTGGACCTCTTTTAGTTCCCCCCTATCATGTAAATATATAATATTGAGGAATACTTTGGCAACATAGAAGAACTCTTGTGTGGTAACCTAAACAGTTATGGTTGCCAATGAGGAGTCAATGCTGTTAGTAATATGTGGAGTTACCTTTGGCAATAAGTAGATGTAGGTGTTTTCCACTTTTTTGCTTGTGCACTTTTGAACCCCAGTGCATGGCAAATCCAAATTCTATGTTAGGTAATGTATGATGATTCTACACACTCAAGTGAGGGTAATCACATGGCAAACTGTCATTCTTTAAGCTGGTATTTGCCATAAGTGGGAATCAGCCTTGTAGTTTGTAGCTTTAGGCATGTTTTAGTGATATGTAGAACTTTGGCCTATATTTGGTGTGGCTTCTATCCCATGAAAAGAGAATTGTTTAGTGTTTTGACTCGTCGTTTCCCACCTGTTGGGTATGTTTGTAGGTACACCTTCTAAAATAAATTGACATCTCTATTTTGCTACAGGGTAGCAAAAGTCAACACTAATTTTAAGCATACTAATTGTGTGCATTTGATCTCAACCTTCTTGATGCTATTATGTTAGCTATACAGATAGTCTGTCAGATGCTTTAGAACAGTCAAGTAAATTTTATGAGTGGCTGTATTAGGGCTTTACAAATCCTCAGTTCTGAATTTTGGTGGGTTTAGAAAAGTACATTATTATAGCTGAATCAGATTAGTTTATTTTGGCAAAGAAGCTGCAGTGTGTGGCTCACAAGATATTTTTTGTAAATAGAAACCTCAGAATTTAAGACCTTACTTATTTAAAATATATCTAAGGTTTTTTGACAAAGTTACAAATATAAATTGCTGCTTGGGTTAAATGTACCATTAGTTTCATCCAACTGAATTTTTAAAACTGTGGGTAGTGTTTTGGTTTTTAAGCTTCATAGAAAACAGTTTAGGTACATATTAAATTTGTAAACTCAAATTTGATATGATATTCCCACAGTTCAGGTTCTACATAGCTAAGTACTAGAATTCTCAGCTGTTCTAATAACAATCTTAAAACCCCCAAATCTTCATCTCTTTTGAGATAAAGTACAATATGTAAAAACCATACACAATTTTTAAGATTTTTCAAGAGGATTTCAGATTTAGTCTTCTCAAGTAGTCTTACAGTATTTTCTAAAAAGGGGAAAAGGTGAAATTATATATAGGCACAGAGCAGCTAAACCTTAATGATCATTTTAGGTTTTTTCTTTGGAATAATACTGAGTAAATGGGCTATTTTAAAATGGAATTTAAAAGACTTAAGTATAGACTGCTATGCTAATCTACCTATAGGGTCTTGCTGTTTGGGTACATAACATTTCAAGTCTAGAAGTACCTAAAACTGGATGGAATAAGGAAGCTACTCACTGCTTTATTGCAGTCGTTTTAGCTTGGTGTTTTACTGTTTGCGGAGCCTTTTAAAAGTTCTAAAGCATGGATTCGTAGCAAGGTTTCAATGTACTTTTTTAAAGACCTAAGGGAAAAGCTGGGCTGTTAGTGGGCTGTATGTTTGCAACAATGCAGAATAGTACTGTGAAGGTGAACATAATTGTCTCTGGTTTTATAGTGATGGCTCTGAAGGTGGTATACCTGTGAGAATATGGCAACACAAGTTTTTTGATCAAGTTACTGTGCCGGTTAAGTGACTAAATCTATTAGTTTTTTATGCTTTTTCTTTTTGTAGTCTGGTAGCATTTTATTAAAACTTTCAACCTTTTAAGATTTCTGCAACTTAGCAGATGTGTCTTAAGATCTTGAAAAGCACAAGGTTTCTTAAGCAGCACATGCCACTGACTGGTGAGTAGGTCTTGTCACTTCATTGAGTGAATTGACTCTGTCTGGTTGGGCTTGTTAGGCTTACTTGGAGAGTAAATTTTCTGTTCAGACCCTGAAACTGAGAGTTTGCAAGCTTTTCATTGGATTAATCTGATGTGAAATTTCTTAGAACGCATTTTGGAATGGATTTTCACATCTGCACTAATTCTTAAATTTTTTAGCACTACAGGGAAGATCTGTTCTTTGAAACAGGTGTATGAGAATGGCTCAAGTGGGAACATACCACAAGGCATGTATTATCGTAAACTAATTTTCAAATTACCCTTTTTTCCTTTCTATGTTCCCGGTACCTGTGGATCGACTCATTGGTGATTGTATCGACGAACGTTGACTACGGAACCTTCTAAAATATTTACTTAACACACATGGACATCAACTACATATAATGAACTGTTGATTACTGTTCCAATAGCGTACTGAGCGCTTTGGGCAGGGAGGTGCGGGGCCTGTGGGTGGACAGGGTCCTAGAGGAATGGGCCCTGGAACTCCAGCAGGATATGGTAGAGGGAGAGAAGAGTATGAAGGCCCAAACAAAAAACCCCGATTTTAGATGTGATATCTAGGCTTTCATTCCAGTTTGTTTTTGTCTTTTCTTGTTTAGATACCACTTTTAAATTCTTGCATTTTAGTAAGAAAGCTACCTTTTTATGGATGTTAGCAGTTTATTGACCTAATATTTGTAAATGGTCTGTTTGGGCAGGTAAAATTATGTAATGCAGTGTTTGAAACAGGAGAAAAGTTTTTTCTTTTTACTTTTTCTTTTCTCTCTCCTTTTTCTTTTTTCTTTTCTTTTTTTTACTGTATAATGTCCCTCAAGTTAATGGCAGTGTACCTTGTGCCACTGAATTTCCAAAGTGTACCGATTTTTTTTTTACTGTGCTTCAAATAAATAGAAAAATAGTTATAATACTGATCTTCAACTTTGCCATTCATGCTTCTATGCACATTAGGCTAGGTATTCCACTTTGAAAGCATGAGAGTGTTGAGGCCTTTGAATGGCAGGCATATGCCATTTCTGGGAAATGTATGTGGAGGCTAAGTATTGCTTTCTACAAGTAACTGCCCCCTTGTTTTAAGAAGAAGAAATGCAGATTGAAGTAGTTCACGATTTGTTTGGCATTATAGGAAGCAAGCTGGTGCTAAGTATTTTTAAATGGTTATGTAAGCAAAGCTGAACTGTAAATCTTCATTCAGGAATATGTATTAAGATTATGGAATGGGTGTAAGACTTGGTAGGGGGAGAAAGTGGGTTTGGTTAATGGATCTTTTATGGCCCTATGATCTATCCTTTCCTTGAAAGTTTTTGAAAAAAGTGGAAAGATCATTTTGTTGCATTTCCCCCTATTCTTGTTTTTAAAAGAACAACAAATCCCAAGCCCTACAAATGGCTTGTATTGAACTTTTACATTTGAATTAAAGATTGTTAAACATGAAGCCTTTTCATGTATTACTTCAAGTGATTTTATAAAGCTGGGGCTTAGTTTGAAGAATTCAACTTGAAAAAGTAAGGTTGAGTTAACTGTAAAGTGGGTTTGAGTTCTATTTACATTTGTAGTCTTTTACACCTCCTTGTGCTACTTTTGGACAAAATCTGTAGGACTATAAAGGTCTTGGTTTTCTTCTTAAGAACTAGTGGTGACTTTTAATAACATAGGATTGCAAATAACCATTCTTATAAATTTGTTTACCTGTTTTTAGATAGTTGCTTTTTGATGTAGCACTAAATCTCAGTGACTTGCTCATGCTACACAGTACAGATACCCCTTCCTTCCACCATAAAGCCTTGGAATGTTTCGATGGTGTTGTCAGTTAATTGTCAACTTCATTGAATCTCCTTCCATTAGAACAAGAGACTTTTTGATTCAATAATTAGATTGTTTATTGTTGTCTGTCAGTACAGTGGGAGCTTTATTTCCCAGTGCAAATATGTTAGAGAAACAACCTCTAACAGTAGGTAAAGTAATTGAATGGTTTAGCTTTGTTCTTAGCTGTTTCCATTCAACTCTACATTATAGAACTTTGGAATATCTTCATCCTTTTCACCTCTGTTCTTGGGGCTAATTGGCAAAAGAAAAATTCTAAATCAAACCTTTTGTTACCATGCTGAAGTTTAGTATTGTTCCTTGAGTACAAAGGCAGACCTATTTTTGAAACAACTGAGTACTTTCTGCATAGGAAAACAGGATAATTATTTAAGTAAAACACTGAAGTGTAAAAGCATGTCACCAAATTCTGGTTGTAGGACTGACAGGTATATGGTGTGTTAATTAAGGGAGAGAACTCCTTAGAAAATGTGCTAATTTTATTCACTTAACACATTTGGAAATGGGTAGTTTTATCTTACCAAGGAGGAAGTTTTGTCCCAAGTCATTAATGGGTGATACACATGAGATTTTGTGTATGGAAACAAGGGTCATGGTTTGAAAGTAGTCCATTACAATTTGAATTGTATAGTAAGGACTCTATAATGATAAGAAAATTAGGGGTGTTCACGGGACACCCACGAGGGTGAACTTGAATGTATGTGGGTGGGGGCTGGAGGGGAAATGGGAAAATCTGCCTATAAAATTAATGTTTCAGTTTATTTTTCAGATTACATGCCTTTCTTTATAAGGGATGCTGGCACAGACCCCTAAAATAAGCTTTTGGTAGTACTATACCTTTGAAGAGTGGTGAAGGATGCTAATGGATTAATCTCCTGAAAGTTGTGGCTTTTGATAGCCTTACTGTGGGCTGTAGAATTGCTAAATATTGTTTAGCAAATAATGTTGCTGAGTTTCAACTGACATTTGACTTTTATCATGGAAACAGCAGTGTACCAAGGGTTGTAAAGCTACTCAAATAGACTTTCAATAAGTCTTGCAATGTAAAAGATAGTTTTTTAGCCTAATGTGAATTTAAGTCATCTTAATGAGTGGTTTCCTAAAAGTCAATGATGAAACTTGGGGTGGGAAATGGAAGGTAATAATTTTGAAGTATTAGACATTTTTCTCATTTAAAGAAACCACCTGCCCCTATTTTCCTCCTCTTCCCTTTTCTCTTAGAATTTTTAAGAGGAACGCTTCGTTTTTGAACCTTATGTCTCCAAATCCTTAAAAACTGCATTCTCTTTAAAGATGCTAGTGTATTTCATAGGTGTCTTATAATAAACTTAATCATTGGCTCACGTTACTTAGTGAAAAACAATCCTTTTTGCCTAAAACATTAAACTCCTAAGAACTATGAACCCCACCACTCTTTTTAGATGTGTTATATCACTGATATAAACAAATAACAATTTGGGAAATTGTAATGTTACGCCTGTGCAATTTTTATAAGTGGCATATTATGGCAGAAAAAAATTTTAGATACTTGGCTTGGGCAAGCCACTAAGTTGTGGCGGAATGTTTTGTGGTGTTCTTGGACTGCAATTATGCACTATTAAAGTAGTGGCCTGCTACATAACTGCATTTAGCCAGCATTTCTGCAGTGCGTAACTGTGAGGAACGTAGTACCGCAAATGGCAATGGACATTAGGACCCGGATGTAGTATTCCTGCTTGCTCCAAGATTCTCATTGCCGACTGCATACAGGTAGGTAACAAGCAATATAATCTAACTTGGTGACTTGCTATGTACTTTTATTCCGTGGGCATTCTGACATCACACTTCTGACAATGAAATTACAGTGCAGCACCTAACACTTGTATGATAAAGCTAGCTTATAGCAAAACTGCGTGGGTCTGGGGTTAGAGCTGTAATTTGTTAGGCAGAATTCAGTGCTGTTGCAGTTCTCAGATAAAAAGTGCAAACTTGATTCTTGGTATATCTGACTCAGTTGTGTGGTTTTCTATAGTTGCATTGTAACTGAAGATAACATGGAACACATCAGTGGTGTGGGGAAGAGGGAACCAAAACCATACTTGGGAAGGGAAGTAGGGTGCTTTTAGCACCTTGACATGGACCATATAGCATGGATCCATATAGCATGTGATAATTAGTCTCTGTTGTAGCAAACTGACCTGCTCAAAGGTCAGCAATATAAGTAATTTCATTATGCAATCTTGGTAATTATTCTGTAAGTTGAGTGGACTAAGACTAAACTGCAAGGTTTTTTTGTAATGGGTTTCATGGGAACACCTTTGTTACTAACTGGGCTTAGATGGGAATCTAACGTGAATAGTTCAAGTTATGTGACTTGTTTAAATACGATTATACTCTAAACCTGGGGGAAGGTGGTGTGAAACATTGACTTGCTTACAGTTGAATACATGTTGGGAATCATTCCCAATCATAAAACTTCGTCGTTTTCTGTAGAATGACTGCATTTGTTCAGAGTAGCTTTTTGAACTTGGTTCCCTTAGTTTTAGGGATGTGATGTTAAGTCCAAAATGTTTAGTTACAAGAAAACATAATTCTTCAAAAGCACCTTCTTTGTTGCTTAGCTTTGCATCGACTGTTGTTCCAGACCTCAATTCAACTCAACTCTGGTCTCTGGTTTTTAGCTAGTATGCATGAGAAACAGCTTTTACTTATAATGCTTTCTGCTCTGTAACTGGAAAGTTTGGTTTACTTTGCATAATTGCCGGTGAAACTCTTCACAACTATGAGAATTTCCTTTCATTTGCATCAAGAAAAATGGCTTGCTCTTTGGCAAGTAAGTCACAGGGTGGGGACAGATTTGTACTCTACAGATTTGTAGTTCATTCAAGCGAACAACTTTTGATTCTGCTGTTAGATAAAAGACCAAATGGTGACTAGTTTAGTTTCTTCGTATTAATACAATGCAGATCAAACAATGTTCAGTATTAGTGACGTGAGTATCACTAAAACTACATAGAACCCTCATGGGGAATTTCCTGTGTCATAATCCATTAAATCGGTGGCCAACACTTGCTGCCGTGGTTTAGTGACTGGGTGTTCAGAACTAAAAGCTCAGGTTTATTTCTTAGAAGTCAGTAACAATTTTCAAAGAACTACTTGGTATAATATACGGGCTTAAGGAACATCATTGGGGTGGGGGGTTAATTTTGCTTTGTTCTGCTTATTTCAAGATTATTCGGCTTTTGCACTTCAGAAAAGAAACCATTGACTTAATGTACATGCAGCTATGAATTGTGAATCTTAGTACAGTGGCTTTTTGAAAAATCACTCAATCAAAAAGCTGGGAATTAAATGGGTTTCAGTAATAATGCTCCATACCGAGGTGCTTGCATTGTATTTCATAATCTTTTTTTCTTGTAACAAACAAAAATTACTTTTTAATCAGAACAGTCTTGAGTTCAGAGGTGTGATGCCAGAATGCATTTTCGTACTGTTAGGCCCTTGGAACAGATACCGGTGCTTTCTGAAAGATCAAAGAAATGCAATGGGTACTCTTCACGCAAGGTTGCAAACCTACAAAGAATGCATAATAGTCTTCATTTTACCTAATAAAAGGGTTGTGTGTGAATAGTTTTGGACTTTTAACATTAATGGGGGTTGCATGTCTCCTATTGTTAATCATTGTCAGCTGCAGTGACATGATCTACAGTCCTGCATTTATTGCCTTTCCCTTAATGATTCTGGACAGGTTTTAGAGAGCTGGGGTGTTTGTTCTGGGCCTTTACTTGGTTTTGGCTTTAGCTGATAATGTTTCAGTGCTGTCAGCTAGTGCAGTTCTCAAATGGCTGCCTATTAGGGAAAGAATTAGAGGATTTGACTGCTCCTAATCATCTGTCATTGCTGCTAGATAATGATTGGCAATTTTTAAGAATCAACTGTGGAAATCTCACAGTTGCTGGTAAACCATCAACCATAAAATGTTGCTTTTGAACACCAGTGCTGAAAAGTTTTTTTTTGTTTTTTGTTTTTTTTTTTTAAAGGTGAAGGAGAGGGCTGGACGTAGAATAGGACAGGAATAATCTGGAGAATGGGGGAAGAATGCAAAACGATATAGTATCCCTTATGGATGGTACATGTGCAACAGGGAATTCTATTTCATTTACCTGTGGCAGTAATGATACAGGGAGGAAGAAAAACCTGGAACTTGAATTAGGCTGAGCTTTCTGTTTTGTGCACTGTGGCCCTGCCAGGCATATAGTATGAAGGTGAATGTCTTCTCCCTCAGAAAACCTTGGGTTCCTTGCTGTCCCAGTAAGGCATAGCTTCCTTGCCCTAACTTAAAACTCAGTGAGGACTTGGAGGGGAAAGAAGAGGCAAATACATAGGATTGCAGGGTAACAACTGCAGTGTTGTGTACTGTGGGAAGTGGGTAAGGTACTCTTGGAGTATTCCTGCTGAAGGTGGTTAGCCGCCTGAGAATGAAAGGCATACTTGAATGGGGAGCAGGGTATGTGCTTTCATATGAAGAGAGCCGATAAAATACTGGGTGAGGTAAACGTTGTCACATACCTTCACATAAGGGATAGTATATTTTGGGTTGCAATCAAACTTCATTGTGCTCAGACTGGTGAAAATAGGAGTTAGACTTTTGCCTTTTAAAGAAGATACAGTTTTCATTCTAATTCTGGTGTCTACTTATTACTTACACAAAAAATAATTTTAGATTTTTTTTCCCCATGAAGTTTCTTCCTATTTTTTTTTTATGCTGTAACTTACCCCAATCTTTGTCTCTGGAATTTTACTCTTTAAATTTTGAAGTTAACTAGCATTTTCAAGCCTTTATTTTATACCCTTGTCTTTTATATTAACTTTTTCTTATTATTCTTTAGGTAAGAATGGTTGATGTTGGCTGATATTGGAATGCTCATTCAATTGAAGTAAGTGTCCTTTGAAACCTTAACCTCTAGTAGATTTGGGGCTTGATTTATCTTTATTGGTTAAAATAACCAATGAAATATGGGAAGGGGGTGAGGCTTATTTTGTTTCTTGGTATTTATATCTCCTAAGACAATATCCCTTTATTTTCTATTTTGAAAATTGTGTGGGAACCGGGGGGTGTGACTCAATAGTGCAGTTCTTGCCTAACTTGAGAAGCTCAGGGTTTGATCTCTAGCACTGTAAGGAGGTGGTGTGATAAAGTAGAAAACATAAAGATACATGCTTATAATAAAAATAATTACCATAAGAGCTTGAATTGGTGGGTAAATAATTTTCCATAAAATCTCTATAAACTTCAATTTATGCAGTAAATGGAAGAATAACTTAGTGAAAGAGGGACAATTCCATAATTATCTGGGAAGAAAGTGTAAGAGAATAACCTTGGGATGGGGCAGGTTTTTTGCTGTTTGATTGACTTAAAATCACTTGGACCTTATGCCAAAACTTGGACCTCCTGTTAATGTCAGAAAGAATAAACTATACATGATAGGGCTGGGGATGTGGCTCAGCAGTAGAGCGCTTGCCTAGCATGTGGGCAGCCTGGGTTCGATCCTCAGCACCACATAAAAATAAACGCATTGTGTACAACTAAAGCAAATAAATATTTATATATATAATATACATGATGCATCCAGGTGCAGTGATACACACTTGTAATCCAGACTTCTTTGGAAGTTGGGACAGGAGGATGGCAGGTTCACCAGCCTGAGCAACTTTGTAAGACGGTGTCTCAAAAGGGCTGGGGATGTATATAGCTCAGTAGTACAGCATTTGCTGAGCATGTGCAAGGCCCTGGGATCAATCTCTGGTACCCCTTGCTCCCACCCCCACACACAACACACAAATAAAATGTATGTACTACTTAGAAGTTAATATGGAAAATGTTATTTTTAGAAATTAATCTTGGCAAATGTTTTTAATCCATATTAATTGTAGGTGGATCAGATATTTGTTCTCAAGACATTACACAGCATGGGCCAACCAAGAAGGAAAATCACAAGTTGTTTGACAAAGTGTGTAGGTAAGTTGAATGATTCTTACTATTAAATTACCTTCAAGGTTTGCTCTTCGGTGCTACCAAAAAACAAAACTAATGTTTTAATTAATACTACATTCCTTGATTTAAATGTTAGTTGTGTTTGTTTAAAAATAAATGAGAACTTGATAACTCATTCTGATTTGTCTTGAATTAATCATATCTTTTAATTGCAGGATCAAGAGAGCTGTGTCCACAAAACCAACGAGGAAGCGTATAAGGAGGAATGATGGACAACTTATTTGCCATTAATAAAGACATTTTTTAAAAAATTGGATTGTCCTTTTATTTTAAGTAGGATTCTTGTAGGATTTTCCTGTCTTAAATTCACCCTACATTTTTAAAAAATTCATTTTTATTAATGAAATTATAAAGGACCCTACTATGTTTTTGGAACATTTTGGTAAAGCCACTTTATGTTTTTTAAACATTGTTTATTTTTATGTGGTGCTGAGGATCAAATCCAGTGCCTCATATGTGCTAGGCAAATAACTATCACTGAGCTATAACTGCAGCCTCTAGACCCACTTTTTAAATCTTTTTTATTTTGGTACCCAGAATTGACAGGATCTTGTTAAGTTGCTGAGGCTGGCTTTGAACTCTTGATCCTCATGCCCAGCTGTAGAGCCACTTTTGATTTCATGATTACTAGCCCAATTTTATGCCCCTTTTATAGTCCAAAACCTGGTTGGGCCATCAATGTTTTAAATAACCTTCATTCTATAATTTTCATTCCTAAAACTTATTTTTATTAGCAAATGCCCCTCTTTGGTTTCACGCACAATAGCATCGTGAATGCGCAAGTATACACAGTATATACAGAAGAAATATTGGATGGTTGTTGGGTAGTGTTGCTTCACAAATAAGTTGGTTAATACTCTGGCAGATATTTTCATTATCCTGTGGTTTGAAGTGCAATTTAATATGCAGTGTGATGTGGGTAATTTCTCTATAGTTAAGGGAAAGTAATAAAGCCTGCTTGATGGATAAAATGGAAAGTCCAGTCATCTGCCCACTTGTTATATAGACTAAGCTGTTCTATTAGATGAGGCTCGGGTCTAATTGGTAGTTCCCTTATAATGTCTCTGGGCTTTGCTTTTTGGACCTTGAGAATTTTAATATTGCTGTGTCAAGCGGAACACTGTGCTTGATTATTTCAAAGGCACAAGAAGAATTTGAAAGCCGCAATTCACTTCTCTGGAAATAACAGAAGTCCATGCCAGATACGAGGCTAATATCGGGGTTTTCCTGCTCATAGTCCATGCTCTTCTGCATGGCATCTTTTTCAAATAGCTGGAGGTAAGTTACCCCAAATCCGCCTCTCAAATGTTTTGATTTAATTTACCTGTGACTCAACTTGGAATTTGGAACTCTTGAGTTTGTTGGGGGTGGGAAGCAATGTGCTGATTAAGTGGTTAAACTAGTGGTGCTTTTGGTGGTTGTCATGTAGCTGTAAAGGTGCCGCCCTTCATTACAGGGATATTAACAGAAAATGGGTTTTAAGCATTTCTCTGCCCAAGGCTGCAAGTACATTATTAGCAGTCAAGGTTCACAGGCAACTGACATTATACAATGTAATGGGAAGATGACTGCCAGGTTTTTATTTTGTTTTCTTTGTCCTGGTGCTGTGTATTGAACCAAGGGAGCACTGTAGTACATCCCGAGCTCCTAAAATTTGAGACCGGGTCTAAATTTGAGAACATCTCAGCCTCCCAAATCACTGAGATGATGGCATACACTACCATGTTTATCTGGTTTGCCAGTTTTGATGGCAAAGAAGAAAAATAAAAATTCAGGCCATGTAGTCTATAGGTATAATTGAGTAATGAAATTAATAACCAAAAGGAATGGGGGCGGGGTCTCAGTTAAGGCCATGTGTTGCAAGTTAGCCTCAAATAATTGGATTCAACACAAGAATCCATGCCCAGCAGGGTGGTTCAGTTGGTATTAAGACTTGGTATACTACTGACTAAGGTATAACTGTTTGTACAGAACAGGGAATTTAAACCAGGGATGTTCTATCACTGTGCTACTTTCAACACTTTTAAAGATTGAGAATGAAAGAGACTGGAAATAATGAAGAAAAATATGTATTTGTGGGTTGAAAGAATACAATAGTGTGGTAATATTTTCCATGCTAACCAAGTGTATTTCTTAGAATTAATCTGATTCTCATGGAATTTTAAGGAAACCCATAGTAGCCCTTATTTGAAGACTTCCTGAATTCAAAAACTACAAAATGTAGAAGAAAACAGGAAAATGTTTTGAACAAAAGAAAAGATGGCTTCAAAGAACACTATCAGAAAAAGGGGAGAGGGTATGGAGGTATAGTGCAACAGTAGAAGACTTGCCTAACATTCCTTAGGCCCTGGGTTCAATCCCCAGTACCAAAATGAAGGGGCATCATCTTGCCATGATCAGTTAAATGGGAAGTTTGAGAAAAGATGGTCAAAGGAAGCCGGGCGCAGTGGCACACGCTTGTAATCTCAGCACTTAGGAGGCTGAGACAGGAGGATCAAAGCCAGCCTCAGCAATGGCAAGGCACTTAGCAACTCAGTGAGAACCCTGTCTCTAGTAAAATACAAAAAGGGCTGAGGATGTGGCCCAGTGGTTGGGTGCCCCTGAGTTCAATCCCCAATACCAAAAAGAAAAAAAAAAAAGTCAAAGGATATGGGTTTCAGGGAAAATAAGGTTTTTTTTAAAGAGATCCATTGTATGATATATTGACTAATCATAGCAATGTTCTTGAAAAAAAAATTTTTTTTTGTACTGGGTTTGGCCCTGGGGATTGAACCAAGGGACACTCCACCACTGAGCTACACTCCCAGCCCTTTTTTTAAAGCAGGGTCTCACTAAGTTGCTTAGGGCCTAAGTTTCGGAGGCTGATCTTGAATTTAAGGGATTTTAAGTAGTCTCACCACAATGGAGTGCAGTGGTGCAGACCTGTAATCCCAGCGGCTAGGGAGGCTGAGAAAGAAGTATCCCGAATTCAAAGGCATCCTCAGCGAAAGCAAGGTACTAAGCAACTCAGTGAGACTCTTGTCTCTAAAAAGAAAGAAAAAAATACAAAATAGGGCTGGGGATATGGCTCAGTGATTGAGTGCCCCTGAGTTCAATCCCTAGTATCAAATAATAATAATAATAAAGGAAGAGCTTTGGGCTGAGCAATAGAAAAATACCTGTGTGCTCCTGTAATTCCTGCAGTTTGGGAGGCTGATGCAGGAGGACTGAAAGTTAAAGACCAGTCTCTGCAATTTGGAGAGACCCTGTTTCAAAATAAAAATGGCTGGGGATATAGCTCTGTGGTAAAGCAACAATTTAAAAAAAAAAGTCATCTGTTTTCCCTTGGTAATAGATTCCTCCCCCCCCCCCCCCCGCCCCCCAGTTAACTGCTGGGGATCAAATCCAGGGTCTTGTGCATGGGAGGCAAGTACTGTGCCACCAAGCTACACCCCTGCTCAGCTCAAGAAAGAATTTTTTGGGGGGGGGTGGGTACCGGGGATTGAACTCAGGGGCACTCTACCACTGGGCCACATTCCCAGCCCTTTTTTTGTATTTTATTTAGAGACAGGGTCTCACTGAGTTGCTAAGTGTCTCACCATTGCTGAGGTTGGCTTTGTACTTGCAATCCTCCTGCCTTGTTGCATTTTCTATAAAGCCCTCTCCTTTTTCATGAAAGATATCATGGTGTTGAAAGAGTTTACTTTGACTTTTTTTTTTATTTAAAATTATTTATTTACTTTAGTTGTACACAATTTAATAGCATTTATGTTTACGTGGTGCTGAGGATCGAACCCGGGCCGCGCACGTGTGAGGCGAGCACTCTGCTGCTGAGCCACAACCCCAGCCCTAACTTTGACTTCTACTTGCTGTTCAGTTCTTTATTCACATATATGGCCACCAGGTATCCCTATTTCAATTATTTAGATCCAGACTAACTCTGTACATTTATCTTTTCTTTCTTTCTTTCTTTCTTTCTTTCTTTCTTTCTTTCTTTCTCTCTCTTCTCTCTTTCTGTCTTTCTGTCTTTCTCTTCTGTCTCTCTGTCTTTCTTTCTGTCTTTCTGTCTTTCTGTCTTTCTTTCTTTCTTTCTGTCTTTCTTTCTTTCTTTCTTTCTGTCTTTCTTTCTTTCTTTCTTTCTTTCTGTCTTTCTTTCTTTCTGTCTTTCTTTCTTTCTGTCTTTCTTTCTTTCTGTCTTTCTTTCTGTCTTTCTTTCTGTCTTTCTTTCTGTCTGTCTTTCTGTCTTTCTGTCTTTCTTTTTCTGTCTTTCTGTCTTTCTGTCTTTCTTTCTTTCTTTCTGTCTTTCTTTCTTTCTGTCTTTCTTTCTTTCTGTCTTTCTTTCTGTCTTTCTTTCTTTCTGTCTTTCTTTCTTTCTTTCTGTCTGTCTGTCTGTCTGTCTGTCTGTCTGTCTGTCTGTCTTTCTTTCTGTCTGTCTGTCTGTCTGTCTGTCTGTTTTTTGGTACCAGGGATTGAACTCAGGGGCACTTGACCACTGGGCCACATCCCCAGCCCTTTTTTGTATTTTATTAGAGACAGGGTCTCACTGAGTTGCTAAGTGCCTCGCCATTGCTGAGGCTGGCTTTGAACTCGCGATCCTCCTGCCTCAGCCTCCCAAGTGCTGGGATTACAGGTGTGCGCCACCACACCCGGCTCATTTATCTTTTCTTGAAAGGAGTAACACAAATCTTTTTCTGTTGCTGCCTGAAGCGGAAACCGCTTGGAGCAACGAATGCCACAGGAAAATTCGGAGGCAGGATGAAAATGAAAAAAGGTCTTTTATTCTTCTTCTCTCTCCGGCTCCAGCAATCACTCCAAACGCTCTAACTCCAACCACCACCTTCTTCTTCCCACACACACTAACCAAACTCACCCAGTTATATACATATAGCTTTAACATGGACACGTGCTTACAGCTCGAGCTTACAAGTGCGTCACAGAGTGTTCACAGGCATACAAAGATTCTTTGAATAATATATTACTATCAGGTGGAAACTAGAACATCTTTTTTTTTTTTTTTTTTTTTGTACCAGGGATTGAACTCAGGGGCACTCGACCACTGGGTCCACATCCCCAGCCCTTTTTTGTATTTTTTTATTAGAGACAGGGTCTCACTGAGTTGCTAAGTGCCTCGCCATTGCTGAGGCTGGCTTTGAACTCGTGATCCTCCTGCCTCAGCCTCCCAAGTGCTGGGATTACAGGCGTGCGCGCCACCACGCCCGGCTACTAGAACATCTTTTATGGCTCTCAGCTAACCGCAATCTTTAGCTATCTCCTTGATTATAGGCTCCTTCATTTTTCTATAAGTACTTAATTTCTAGTTAATAGCTTTAAGAGTCTTTTTGTGATTGAAAGTAAATCCCTCTTATTTTCAAAATAATTTAATGTAGTAATACAAATCTTTAGAACAAAAGTCCTTCAAAGCTGCCTCTCCCCCTTTCCCTGCTTCTTGTTATGAAAAACAATAAGTGCCTTGAAATTGCAGTCAGACAAAATCAACTTTTATCAAACAAGTTTAAACAGTATGCAGAAAGAATGACTAAGAGATATGAGGTAAAAATTATACGCAGATAGTTACGTACAGTTCTTGTAACTCTCCATCTGTATGAAACATGTATGTCTGATATGTAATCAGTAAATGATTCAACCTCTTTCCTAAGTTTTATGATGTAAAAGAATGTGTAATGCCAAGAAATATTGCTTATATACTTGTACAAACTGAAAATAAACCAGCAGAAGATTCCACAGCCTGACTCGTGTGTTGGTGTGTTATTTTCCCCATCGCTGCTTCTCTGCCTCCGTACTTCGCTGAGCGCTCGCATTGTACCCCCTGACTGGGGCTGGTCCCCAGCACTGCCTCAGCCTCCCAAGTGCTGGGATTATAGGCGTGTGCCACCGCGCCTAGCAAGAAAGAATAATTCTTGTGTCTGTGATTATGTCTGTGAATTTGTTGATATTTTACTTGGCGTCTTTTTTTTAAATTTTTATTTATAGTAGTATGTATTACAGTTCATACTATACATATATAGCATTTTTTACATAAAAACAGTTTGTATACAAAGTATATTCGCAGCATTCAAGTCTTCAATCATGCATTTAGAATAATGATATCCATCTTATTCAACCACTTTTTTCCCCTTCCCGCCTTGCTCCCTCCCTTCCCCTTCCTTCCCTTTGACCATTATAGTGTTCCTCTAATCCTCCTATGTACCCCGACCCATCAATACTGTGAACCAGCTTCCTTATATCAGAGGAAACATTCGGTATTTGGATTTTTGAGATTGACTGATTTCACTTAGCATTATATTCTCCAACTTCATCCATTTACCTGCAAATGTCATTATTTTATTCTCTTTTATTGCTGAGTAAAATTCCATTGTGTATATATACCACATTTTCTTTATCTATTCATCTACCGAGGGACATCTAGGTTGGTTCCACAACCTAGCTATTGTGAATTGTGCTGCTATAAACATTGAGGTAGCTGTGTCACTGTAATATGCTGTTTTTAAGTCCTTTGGGAAAAGACCCAGGAAGGAGTGGGATGGCTGGGTCATAGGGTGGTTCCATTCCCATTTTCCCAAGAAATCTCCAAACTGCTTTCCATAATGGTTGTACCATTTTACAGTCCCACCAGCAATGTATGAGTGTGCCTTTTTCCCCACATCCTCTCCAACATTTATTGTTGTTTGTGTTCTTTTTTTTTTTTTTTTTTTTTTTTTTTTTTTTTGTGTGTGTGTGTGTGTGGTACTGGGGATTGAACTCAGGGGCACTCGAACACTGGGTCACATCCCCAGCCCTTTTTTGTATTTTATTTAGAGACAGGGTCTCACTGAGTTGCTAAGTGCCTCACCATTGTGGAGGCTGGCTTTGAACTCCCAATCCTCCTTCCTCAGCCTCCCAAAGTGCTGGGATTACAGGCATGCGCCACCGTGCCTGGCTTTGTTTGTGTTCTTGATAGCTGCCATTCTAACTGGAGTGAAATGAAATCTTAGAGTAGTTTTTATTTGCATTTCTCTAATTGCCAGTGATGTTGAGCATTTTTTCATGTATTTGTTGATTAATCTTTATTTGGTGTCTTAGAGAGACTGGCTCTCCCTTTATTTAATAGTTTGGAACCAGGGATTTCTTTTCATCGAATATTAAGACATAAGAAATATCTTTGGATGGTGTATTTAACAAAATCAGTGGTAGTACCACAAGGACTGGTGGACAAAATTAGGGATGAACCTGAAAATGCACACTCAACACTGTTCATCTGGTTTTTTTTTTTTTTTTTAAGTTTTATTCTTCTTAGTTAGAGTGTATTTGGATATATCATGCATACCTGGAGTATAACTTCCCATTCTTGAGGGTGTGCTTGAGGTGGAGTTAAGCTGGTCTTGTATTCACGTATGCACACAGGAAAGTTATGTCTGATTCATTCTGTTGTCTTTCATCATGGGTTGTTTTCCCCCTCTTTTCTGTTTCAAACTTTAAATTATAAATGATTTAAAATGTCTAGGTTTATGTTGAAATAATGTATTTTTTCTATTAGACGGTCAAAAAATTTTTTTCTGTTCTGGATAAAGACAAATGAAAGACATAATGTGGTTTTCTCTTACATGAGATCAGATAATAGATAATTTCCAGTTTTACTTCTCTTTATTTTACAAATTTAAGTTCTTGGGTATAACCTTGTAATCCTTTTGTCCTTTCTCCTGTTTTTACTTTTTTTAGGAGATATTTTATTTTTTACATGAGGGTTTTGTTTTGTTTTTTTTTTTTTTTTTTTAAATAAAACACTACTTTGTTTCTTATACTTTCCTTTTGGGGTTGGCATTATTTTGCTATCCCACCCTTTCTCTCAGTCAGTTGCTCTTATAGTATTGTGGATTATGCTTTTTTTTTTTTTTTTTTTTGGTACCAGGGATTGAATTCAGGGGCACTCGACCACTGGGCCACATCCCCAGCCCTTTTTTGTATTTTATTTAGAGACAGGGTCTCACTGAATTGCTAAGTGCCTCGTCATTGCTGAGGCTGGCTTTGAACTTGCGATCCTCCTGCCTCAGCCTCCCAAGTGCTGGGATTACAGGTGTGCGCCACCGTGCCCGGCTGGATTATGCTTTTTAAATGTCTTTGATTCTATCCCCTTAAGGGCCCAGCGTAGTCTTAATTCACTGACACAGGCTATTTCACGGGCTCTGGCAATAGCCCTCTTCCCAGTCTCCCCACCTTCGTTCTCTCTGTCTCTGTTTCTCTGTGCTGAGGATTGAACCCAGGGCCTCATACATGCTAAACATAGCCTCCACCACTGAGCTATATCCCCATCTCTCCTCATTTTTTAAAAATAAACAAACAAAAATTGTGTATACCTGGCCCCTTTGGTTTATCTTCATGATTTTATGACTTTATGATGGTGAAAAAGTGATATGGGTTCAGTAGAAACTTTTTTTTTTTTTTTTTTTTTTTTTGGTGGTACCAGGGATTGAACTCAGGGGCACTTGTCCACTGGGTAACATCCCCAGCCCTTTTTTGTATTTTATTTAGAGACAGGGTCTCACTGAGTTGCTAAGTGCCTCGTCATTGCTGAGACTGGCTTTGAACTCGCGATCCTCCTGCCTCAGCCTCCCAAAGTGCTGGGATTACAGGTGTGTGCCACCGCGCCCGGCTAGAAACTGTTTTTTTTTTTTTTTTTTTTTTTTTTTGTTTGTTTTGTTTTGTACTGGGGATTGAACTCAGGGGCACTCAACTATTGGGCCACATCCCCGGCCCTTTCTTGTTTTTCTTTTTCTTTTTTTTTTTTTTTGTACCAGGGATTGAACTCAGGGGCACTCCACCACTGGGCCATATCCCCAGCCCTTTTTGTATTTTATTAGAGACAGGGTCTCACTGAGTTGCTAAGTGCCTCGCCATTGCTGAGGCTGGCTTTGAACTCGCGATCCTCCTGCCTCAGCCTCCCAAGTGCTGGGATTACAGGTGTGTGCCACCACGCCCTGCAGAAACTGTGTTTTGAAGGCTGCTCTTTTCCTGGCTAGCAATGTGCATTGCGTCCTGTGTTGGGCAGCGGCAGTGAGTGACATCTCCCAGCCGTGAGGGTCAATCACTGAGTCTCTATGCTGTATGATGTTACTAAGCTATGACATGGGAGTATCAAATAAATTTTTGACTAATTTTCAATGTACAACTAGTTTTTTAAAAAATATTTATTGCCGGGCGCGGTGGCGCACGCCTGTAATCCCAGCACTTTGGGAGGCTGAGACAGGAGGATCACGAGTTCAAAGCCAGCCTCACCAATGGCAAGGCACTTAGCAACTCAGTGAGACCCTGTCTCTATTTAAAATACAAAAAAGGTCTGGGGATGTGGCCCAGTGGTCGAGTGCCCCTGAGTTCAATCCCGGTACCAAAAAAAAAAAAAAAAAAAAAAAAAAAATTTATTTATTTACTTTAGTTGTACACAATGAAATGCATTTATGTTTACATGGTGTTGAGGATCGAACCCGGGCCACGCATGTGCGAGGTAAGCTCTCTGCCGCTGAGCCACAACCCCAGCCCCCGTACAACCGGTTTTAATGGGATGTGTAACCCCAGTTTAACATTACCTGTATATTTATGATGCACAACATAATGTTTTTAAATATGTGTATATCGTGGAATGGCGAAATCAAGATAATTAATCTATTCATTACTTCACATACTTGTCTTTTATTTATGTTAAAAACATTTGAAGCCGGGCGCGGTGGCGCACGCCTGTAATCCCAGCACTTTGGGAGGCTGAGGCAGGAGGATCGTGAGTTCAAAGCCAGCCTCAGCAATGGCGAGGCACTTAGCAACTCAGTGAGACCCTGTCTCTAATAAAAACACAAAAAAGGGCTGGGGATGTGGCCCAGTGGTGAAGTGCCCCTGAGTTCAATCCCCGGTACCACACAAAAAAAAAAAAAAAAAAAAAAGAATTTGAAATCTACACTTTTAGGAACTTTCAAGTATAGACTACATTGGGTGGCATGTGCCTGTAATCCCAGTGATTCAGGAAGCTGAAGCAGAAGGATTGTTAAATTGGAGGCCAGCCTGAGCAATCTAGCAAAAGATTGGGGATGTAGTTCAATGGTAGAGTGCCCTGGGTTCAATCCCCAGTACAAAAAAATAAAAGTCAAGGGGCTGGGGTTGTGGCTCAGCGGTAGAGCGTTCGCCTAGCACGTGCGTGGCCCGGGTTCGATCCTCAGCACCACGTAAACGTAAATGCATTGCATTGTGTACAGCTAAAGCAAATAAATAAATATAAAAAAAAATCAATACAGTACAATACATCTCTTGAACTTTTCCTTCTGGATTGTTTGTTTTGGTGGTGCTGTAGCCCATTGGCAAGTGCTCTATCTCTGAGCCATACCCCCAGTCCCTTGATCTTTTTCCTTCAGACTAAAATTTTTGATCTTTGACCAATATCTTCACAACACTGCCTCCCACACTTGCCCCTGGTAACCACCATTCGGCTCTCTACTGAGTTTGACTTCTTAAGATCACACACAACTGAGACTTTGCAGTGTGCAGATTAGCAGTACTTGCTCTGCTTGGCTTATTTCACTTAACATGATGTACTCCAGGTTCATCTGTGTGGTTGTAAATGACAAAACTTCCCTCTTTTTTGGTCGGGAGAGGTGCTAGGATCCACTCCAGGGCCTTGTACATGCTACGCAAGTGCTCTATCAGTGAGCTACATCCCCAATCTTATGGGCTGAGTGTGGTGGTGCACAACTGTATAACACCAATTTTCAAGATACTCTCCCCCTCTTTTTTTCTTTTTATTACTAGGGATTGAACCCAGAGGTGCTCTACCATTGAACTACATCCCCTGCCATTTTTATTTTGAGACAGGGTCTGGCTAAATTGCCCAGGATGGCCTCAAATTTCTAACCCTCCTGCCTCAGCCTCCCAAGTAGCTGGGATTACAGGCCACTGAGCCCTGCTCAACATACTCTTGATTTATTTCCTCCATGCCTCCCTCCCCCCTCTTTCATTTCTTTCTTTTTTTTATTATAATTATTAGCACATTGTTAATTGTACAAATTGATGGGTTTCACTGTGACATTTCCATACTTCATGTCTATCCTTCCTGATGGAGTTATTTCTAATTCCTGCCTGTTCAAAGAAGTGCAGAGCACTGGGCTACAAACCCAGCCCTTTTATTTATTTAGGTACTAGTGATTGAACCTATGGGCGCTTAACCACTGAGCCACCTCCCTTGATAGATAGGCTTGGCCTGACAGGCCACCTCCCCCCTGGAAATTTCCATTAGGAGCAGCCTGGTTTCATTTTCCCCAGGCAGGAGCCAATCAGCCTAAAGGTCGCTCTGTTCCCCAGGCAGGAGCCAATCAGCTTAAAGGTTGCCCTATTTACTGGGAAAGGAGCCAATAGCGTTTAGGTCACTCAGGCACCCCCCCACACACACACACATACCACCAGAAATCCCTACTTAGGTCCCTGTCTGCCTGGAGCTCAGACACAACAGCTCCTCCTTGCGGAGAGGAAGCAGCTGCTGCAGCTCCAGACCCACCATCTCCAGCCCCACGGCACTGCTCCAGAGACCAGCCGGCACGACTAGGCACCGACCCTCTGTCCAGAGCTTGCACGCTTCCCTCTCCCTGACTCCTCTCTCCCGGTACCTCTCCTCCCTCCCACTAGCTGTAGAGGCTGGTGAATAAATCTCTTGGCTGCACGGTTGTCTCCGGTGTGATTTTTGCCCTTCGTCCCTGGCCCTTTTTATTTTTTATTTTGAGTTGCAAAGGCTAGGCTGGAGGGCTGGGGGTTGTGGCTCAGTGGTAGAGTGCTTGCCTAGCACATGGGAGGCTCTGGGTTCGATCCTCAGCACTACATAAAAATAAATAATATAAAGGTATTGTGTCCAACTACAACTAAAAAAAAAAAAAGACTGGGCTCAAACTTGTAATCCTCCTGCCTCAGCCTCCTGAGTCAGCTGGGATTACAGGCATGTGCCACCAACCCTGGCTTAACCAACTGTTTTGTGTTGGTCTTATTTTTTCTATGTTTTTTAGTTGCTGATGGACCTTTATTTTATTTACTTATTTGTTGTGGCATTTTCTATAAAGCCCTCTCCTTTTTCATGAAAGATATGGTGTTGAAAGAGTTAACTTTGACTTCTACTTGCTGCTGTTCAGTTCTTTATTCACATATATGGCCACCAGGTATTGCTATTTCATTTATTTAGATCCAGACTAACTCTGTACATTTATCTTTCCTTGAAAAGAGTAACACAAACCTTTTTCTATAAGTACTTAATTTCTAGTTAATAAGCTTTAAGAGTCTTTTTGTGATTAAAAATAAGTTTCTCTTACTTTTAAAGTAGATATAAATCCCTTAGAGTAAAAAGTCTCCCATGAGCTAACATGCAGCCTTGCCCTGCTTCTAGATTTTATAAACAACTGCTATAAAAGAAAAAACAATAGTGCTGTGGAATCCCAAACAAAGAAGGTTGACTTTTATCAGACAGCCTAAATAGTATGCAGAGAAAACAGTTTCAGTCACATACAGGGCCTTGAAAAGGTGCAAGTGACCTCAAAACCTTGAAATATGTATATAATAAGAAATTTAATATGTCTAAAATGTAATCTAAAAATTAAGTCATGTCTGTAATGAAATCACCAAAGAAAGTATAAATATTCTGTGTTGCCAAAAAATTGTTCTTAAAACCTATGACAAAGAAAAAGTAAAGACTAGATTCCACAGCCTGACTCGCGTGTCAGTGTGTTATTTTCCCCATCGCTGCTTCTCTGCCTCCGTACTTCGCTGAGCGCTGGCATTGTACCCCCTGACTGGGGCTGGCCCCCAGCACTTATTTGTATGCAGTGCTGAGAATCAAACCCAGTGTCTCACACCTGCGAGGGAAGCACTCTACCGCTGAGCTACAACTCCAGCCCTGTGTTGGACTTATTATTATTATTTTTATTTGGTTTAGTTTTACATAATGCGTTTTTTATTTTTATGTGGTGCTGAGGATCGAACCTGGGCCGCGCACATGCTAGGCGAGCGCTCTACTGCTTAGCCACAACCCCAGTCCTGCATTGGACTTATTTTTTGAGCTCTGTTTTGCCCACAGACCTTTGGGTCACAGATTATGATAGATAGGTTACCCTCCCCCCTCAGAGTTTTCCACACCCTAAGAGAAGCAACCTTGTTTCATTCTCCGGACAAGATGTTCCAGACAGGATGTTCCTTCCCTGAGCAGAATGTTTCTTTTCCCCAGGCAAGAGCCAATAGGCTTAAAGGTCGCCCTGTTCTATGGGCAAAGAGCCAATGGTGTTAGGGTTGCTCTAGTGCACCCCCCACCAGAAATCCCTATATAAGGCCCTGTTCGAGAGTCTCAGATCAGACGGAGAGAGACACATGGACACACAACATTGGCTTGTCGCTGCTGAGAGGAGGAAGACAGATACATCGGCCGTACTGCAGAGAGGAGGAAGCCACTGCAACAGCTCCAGACCCATCACCTCTAGCCGACGGCAGCTGCCCCAGCCAACAGCTCCAGACCCATCGCCTCCAGCCGACGGCCGCTCCCAGCTGACAGCTCCAGCCTCCAGCCAGACAGGAGCTGCTTTAGCCAACAGCTCCAGAGATCCTAGCCGGTGCGACCAAGCACCCACCTTCTGTCCAAAGCTTGCAAACTCCCCTCTCCCTGACTCCCCTCTCCCACCAGAGCTTGCACACTCCCTTCTCCCTGACTCCCCTCTCCCACCTCTTCGACCTTCGACCAGAGCACCTCTTCTCCGGTTTTTGCTACCGGCCACGAAAGCTGTTGAATAAATCTTTTGGCTGCACGGCTGTCCCCGGTGTGATGTTTTGCCCTTCAGATTACATGAATAACTGGACTCTGTTTCTCCCATAGGATGCCTGGTATTGAATAAATTCCAAGTAAACTAATAATGAAAGAACCCCTTACTTCACTGAGGAGATGAAGCCTGAGTGAATGTGGATTATCTAGTCTTGGAACTGGGAGATGGCAGAGCTGACACTCAGATGCAGGATTTCTTTCCTTTATTTTTGAGAAGGGTCTTGCTATGTTGCCTAGGCTGGCCTCAAATCCCTAGGCTGAAGGGATCCTCCTGCCTCAGCCTCCGGAATAACTGGGACTATAGGCACTTGGCTAGATCCGATTTTTTTTTTAATTCCAAATTTAGTATCCTATCCACTATGCCTAAGGTACTAATGACATCTTACACTTTAAAAGGACGTTTATGGAGCTGGGGTTGTGGCTCAGTGGTAGAGTGTTTGCCTAGCATGTGTGAGGCACTGGGTTTGATTCTCAGCACTGCATATAAATAAATAAAATAAAGGTCCATTGATAACTAAAAAAAACACTTTTAAAAAGAACATTTGTGCCGGGTGTGGTGGCGCACGCCTGTAATCCCAGCACTTTGGGAGGCTGAGGCAGGAGGATTGCAAGTTCAAAGCCAGCCTCAGCAATGGCGAGGCACTCAGCAACTCAGTGAGACCCTGTCTCTAAATAAAATACAAACAAGGGCTGGGGATGTGGCCCAGTGGTCGAGTGCCCCTGAGTTCAATCCCTGGTACCACCAAAAAAAAAAAAAAAAAAAAAAAAAGAACATTTGTGGGGCTGGGATTGTGGCTCAGCGGTAGAGCACTCGCCTAGCACGTGCGCAGCCCGGGTTCGATTCTCAGCACCACATAAAAATAAACACATTGTGTACAACTACAGCAAATAAATAAATATTTTTTTTAAAAAAAGAACATTTGTTATGGCCTATGCATGCAAAATAAAATACTGTCCCTGCCTTTGAGATATGGCATTTAATAATACAGTGTTCTTAACAGTTGTGACAGAAAAGCAATTATGTCTTCAACAGTGCATGCCAAAGATTGAGAATAACATGATCTTATATTTTGTTGCCTTCAAGAAATAGACTTTTTTTATTTTTAATTTTTTTGGTACCAGAGACTGAATCCAGGGCCACAGCCACTAAGCCAGATCCCAGCCCCTTTTATTGTTTTATTCAGAGACAGGGTCTTATTAAGTTGCTTAGGGCCTCCCTATGTTGCCGCCTGCAGCTATCGCTGCCTGCAGCAACGATACCACGGGAAAGAATTCGGAAGCAGACTGGAAAATGAATAGGCTCTTTATTCTGCTTCTTCTAACTTCTCTCTCCGGCTCCAACAACCTCTCCAACTCCAACCACCACCTCTAACCAACCTCACCTAGTTAAATACTTTTTGCCTTAACAAGTATACACGTGTCAACAGCTCAAACTTACAGGTGCATCATAGTTTTCACGGGCATAGAAAGATTCTTAGATAAATGCATGAATATCAGGTGAAAATACTGAAACACCTCTTATGGCTTTCAGCTAGCCTCCATCTTAGCTATCTCCTTATTAGGGCTCTTACATCTCTAAGTTGCTGAAGTTGGTCTGGAACTTGTGATCCTCCTGCTTCCGTTTCCCGAGTTGCTGGGATTCCAGGCATGAGCCACCACACCAGGCAAGAAACAGGCTTCTTTAAGCCATACTCAGAGTTGTCTTTTGCTTTCACCCCATATGGTGACTACACATTTTCTGCATATATTTTCTGGCAGCTTTGTATTTCTCTTGACTTAATAATTTTCCTTTCCCACAAGGTTCATTCTGACTTTGATTTAAAAAAAATAAAAATAAATCCAACTTCTGTTTATATTATTCCCAGTTGAAACACCAAGACATTGAGATATTTGGATTTATCTTTTCTTTTAGTAGCAGATACATCTCTGTTCTTTTCTCCATCTATATTCTATGCCAGGTAGTCTTGTGACATTTATTAGTAAATATTACATAAAAATGATATTTAAGGGCTGGAGAGGTATGTTAGAAGTAAAGGCCTTGCCCAGCATATACAAGGTCTTGGGTTCTATCCCCAGTACTGTGGGGAAAAAAAATTACCATGGCAACCACTCAGGGTAATAATGTAAGAATTGTTACATTGAAATCAAATAGTTGACAGAACTCTGTAAATGTATATTTTATATATTACATACTTATTTCACTTATAGTGTTTTATTTAATCCTTACACAATAACATTGGGTGGTAGCCCTGATAAAATTTATTGTACCAATGGGTGTGGTGTTACATATCTACAATCCCAGCAATATAGGAAGCCGAGTCAGGAGGATTGCAAGTTGAAGGCCTGCTTGGGCAACTTGGCAAGACCCTATCTCAAAATAAAAAAATATAAGGGGGGCTGAGGTTGTGGCCTAGTGGTAGAGCACATGCCTACCACGTGTGAGGCACTGGGTTCAATTCTCAGCACCACATATGAATAAATGAATAAACCAAAGGTCCATCAACAACTGGAAAAAAAAGGGCTGGGATGTAGCTCAGTGGTAAAGTACCCCTGGGTTCGATCCCCAGTACTGGGAGAAAATGGAGATTAGTGTGAGGAGATTTATGGGGGGCATGCTTAGGAGTAACACCAGTAAGGGATAAAATGGTAGCACAACTGAACAGAGGGGAACATTGGACTGTGATTTGATTACAACAAACATCTCAACTAATTCGGGGAGAGCTCTGGAGTTGGGATGGCCCTTTGGAGTGGTTCCAAATACAGATAAAGGGGATGAGTCTTTTTATTTTCCACACCAACAAGTCCCTGGATGTGGGCTGTTTAGGTGGGGAATGGGAAGGGCTGGCATGAAGGGCAGAGGCAGCTGCCTTCAGCTGAGGACATTCCCAGGGGGGACTGTGGTCGTGAGTCTTCGGGACAACTGGGGAAGAGCATCTGATTTCAAAAGGGGAGATTTGGGCTGGGATTGTGGCTAAGCGGTAGAGCGCTCACCTAGCACTTGCGTGGCCTGAGTTCGATTCTCAGCACCACGTAAAACTAAAACCACATTGTATACAACTAAAGCAAATAAATAAATATTTAAAAAAAGGGGGGGGGATCTGGAGGTACACCAGAGTCCAAAACAGATCTGTCAACACGCAGCTCAGGTGAGATGACAGGTTGACATACATACTTCGGACTCGGTATACGGGTCATATTTGAGATTGTTTGGGGAGTAGACCTAAAGTAAGAAGAGAAGGAGTCTGAGAATGGAGCACTGAGCACATGAGGATTTCAGGGTGAATGTAAGGAGAGTTCATGGAAGAGATTAAGAAATAGGAGGCAGAGAAACAGAGGCTCCAGGACAGGGGAGGAGACAAACAGAACAATGATTTGGAGACAGAGAAGAGTATTGGGACCTGGAGCAGTGCAATTTGCTGGCTGAAACTTGGGTAGGAGGATTTGCTCTTCCTGGTACCGGAGGATGAAGCAGGGCATCTGGTCTCGCTGATGATTCTGCTTTTTGCTGTGCTTGTATAAATAACACCTCTTTTGCTCTCATCCAGAGTTTGATTTTTAGCACATGTGGAATTGTGTTAAGCTAACCAGTTTGCATGCTTAGTTGTCTTCCTCAGAGTCTTTTTGCTCCTTTCCATCCTCTATGAAGATTAGAGGTCTTTTGTGACACTATTTAAAGTTCACTGTGCCAAGTGTGGTGGTGCACACCTGTGATCCCAGTGACTCAGAAGGCGGAGGCAGGAGGATTATAAGTTTGAGGCCAGCCTCAGCAACTTAGTAAGACCCTATCTCAAAATAAAAAATAAAAAGGGCTGGGGATGTGGCTCAGTGGTATAGCACCCCTTGATTCAATCACTGGTACCAAGAAAAAGAAAAAAAGTTCACTGCTTGTAGACAGCATATAGTGAGTCTTGTTTTTCTAATGAGGTCTGGCAATCTCTATTTCTCAATTGCAGTAGCTTTATATTAAATGTAATTATTAACATGATTAGATTTAAGTCTTCTGTGCTTTGCTCCTTTTCCATCTTTTCCCCCCTGTCATTTTTTTTAGAATATTTCTTATAAAATATTCTAAAAAAAATTCTAAAAAAATGGATCTTTATTTTATTTATTTATAAGTGGTGCTGAGAATGGAACCCAGTGCCTCACACATGCTAGGTGAGCACTTTGCCACTGAACCACAACCCTGGCTCTCTCCCTATCTTTTGGATTAACCAAATATGTTTAGTATTCAATTTTATCCTATTGACTTATTTGTTATTCCTCTCAGTTTATTTTAGTGGTGTCTCTAGAGCTACAGTTTACCTTCAAATATATACCACTTCACATCTGAAGTAAGAACCTTAAAACTGCATATGTACAATTTTCCCTTTCCCATTTTTTATGTTATTATTGCCATACTTTTCTTGTGTTCTAACTGCCCCCTCTAAATAAATTATTTTGGCTTACACAAATATCTTTATATGTGTATATATACACACTCTTTATTCATTTGCATGGACCTGGTATCATTTTGCCTGAAGAACGTTAACATTTCTTGTACTACAGGTCTGCTGGTAACGAGTTCTCTTAACTTCTGTTTGTCTGAAAATATTTTAATTTTGTCTTTATTCTTTTTCTTAGAGTCCCAGCACACGTAAGGCAGATTGCCTTACGTTGCCCCACAGGTCACGGAGGCTCCATTTTTCTCTCTCATTCATTTGGTCTTCCTTAGGGCTTCAGTGAACTTGCAGACGTGGCAGTCAGATCTGCTGTGCTTCATGTTCATTTATCTTTCCTTCTGTGGTGTCGAATCTCCTGTATGCCCAACAAGTAAAAGCTCCATTTTAGATATTCTGTTTTTTAATCTCTAGGAGTTCCATTAATTGTAATATTTTCTTCTTATGTTCTCCAAAAAGGAGAACAGTCGTAAGTAGCTGTCTTTAGAATTTAGCATTCTCATCTGCTAATTCTATGATCTGACATCCAGCCCTCCAGCTCTCTGTTAGCTGGTTTTCCCTCCTGACATAAATCACAATTTTCTCTTCCTTTACATGTCTAGTAAATTTATTTATTTATTATTTTGTGGGGTGCTGGGTTTTAAACACCAGCTGCATGCTAGGCCAGTGCTCTGTCACTGAGCCCCAGCCCATCATATATTCTAATATATAATATAATTTACTTATTTATTCTGTTTATTGTCAGTCTCCATCACCAGAGGGGAAGCTTCATGAAGCTGTGGGGACTCTTTTGTCTGATTTATTGCTGTTTCCCCACCACCTAGAAGAGTGTCTTGCAGTAGTGGGTGCTCAGTCATCATAACAGGAACACTTAGGTGGCGCCTGCCATGAATGGGCCGGGCATATTTTAAGTGCTTTGTATTTGTAAACATTTATTGAATTATTGAGTTAATGTATACTTTTTAAATAAGTCTCAGGAAACTATTGATTTGTAGGTTTTTGCTTTTGAGGTTTTTGTGAATAGGGTTACCTATTAGTCATTAAACAGGATTGACAAGTGAAAATTTGTTTGGCAGATCAACCCCAGGTTGTAACAGTGGTTATTCATGTCACTGTGTTGAGAAAGACTGGAGTCCCGCCATGGTACCATAACTGATCTCTGCTGTCACAGAGAATGGAGGCATGGAGGGCTTGCTCCTGGCATTGCAAAAGTGGACGCATGGTTGACTGACAGTATGGAGGGTTAACTTATCGCTTTGGTTTAAATGTCTAGCGTGTGTTCTGGTGTGTGTGTGTGTGTGTGTGTGTGTACACATGTGCAATATATTTGCATTAATTTTCTTAAATTTTTAGATAATTTGATGATGCACAAAATTGAAACATTGGGCATAATACTCAATATAATATTGAGTTTCAACTTGAAAAAGCTCTGTAAAAGAAAGAACTTATATTTAATGACCACATTGTGTCTAATGCTGTTTTCCCTCCTTCTGGTATGAATAAAAAAATTTTTTATTGCCAATTATTGCTATGGAGGTTTTTGGTTCATACTGTGAAACTACCAGGGCTAATGCGCACATTAGAGAATTGTATTTTTCAACTCTTCCACACTATGGATTACTGAGCAAATTTCATCTAGCAGTTCACCACCTTCTACCAAGAAAACTCAGAATTCTAAGTCTGCAACCTACTCTTTTCTGTGTATGTATTTCTTAGAACATGGGGTTTAATTTTCTACATTTCCATGTTTCTGAAGAAATGTCACTTTAGAACAAACATGCTACTTCTGCTTTTAAACTTATTAGACTTCCTCTTAATGGAGGGGTTTATAGATTCTAAAGTACCAGGGAGCTTCATTTTTCTTTTAGGCTAAATAATATGATTAGATGTTTGAAGGAACATATGAAACTAATTATTCTACCTCTTTCAGCTGAAATTCTCTATAAAACGAGTAGCGTAGAATGGTTCTATTATAGTTCATTCCTGTTGGCAACTACCATTTAAATATCATTCATTATTTAACAAAGGCCAGAGAATTCTTGAGGACTCAGGAAAAATAAAGTTACTCTTCTAATACTATGTGGGAAGTTTTTTCTTTTGAAGGAGAAAAAACGTAATATTAGCATATACAGGAAAACTAGACATTCAGACCAAAGTGGTGTCATCTTCCTCCACCCTTTCAGTAAACCAGAAATGCTGGCATGTAAGAAAAAGAATGTAAGTCACAGACACATCTCTCCATCCTTCCAACATTCCCAGAAGTTATCACCTTGGCTATCCTTTCTGCCTCCGGTTGGTAAGAACCCTTGGATGTGGACAGGAGCCAGGTCTTCCCTAGAGGCACACAATGAATTTGTAAAGAGGATCCTGAAACTCCTTCTCCACCCTGCGATAGTCAAGATCTGGTACAGTCTAGTTACTTAGCATTTTGTGGTAGATCCTAGAAACTCTAGGAGTACAGCATGTAGTCAGGGGTCGTTACTGAGGAGGAATAGTTTTTAAATGTTTTTGACTTACTGTGTGTGTGTGTGTGTGTGTGTGTGTGTGTGTGTGTGTGTGTGTGGGTGCTGGGGCTGGAGCCCAGGGCCTTGCACGTGGTATACAAGCACTCTGCCACTGAGCCCAATGTTCTTGGCTTAACACAAGAATCTGAGTTTCTTATTTTACCCATAGATACACTGACTCAAGGCCCTAACCAACTTAGTAGGCCTTTTATGTGTTAAAGTTGGCATCGAAATGGAATATTTTAGTACACCCAGAAATGAAAGTGACTTTCTATTTCTTAGAAAATTAAATATTTTTAAATATATTGATAGTGATAGATACTGTGAGGCCACTCATGGATTTGAAATGTCTCACGAGGTATGGAAAGTCTGGAAAAGTAAGATGTGAGGCCAAATGATGCAAATCAAAAAGAACATAAAACCATGAAATGGAAAGCACTAGAAGCTGTCATTTCTTTGTTAATGACTGATTATTACCATGTGACAAACACTGTGCTAAGCACTTGTCATGCACCATCTGACTTCATCTTTGCCATGCCTCTGTGATGACAGAACTGATATTAATCCCACCCCCCATTTTTTAATGGATGAGGAAACACAAGCTTTAGGACAACTGAAGTTATTTAGGCTCAACCATGAAGTGAAGGGAGCTGGGTCCAGTGGCGCAGGCCTGTAATCCCAGGGATTCAGGAGGCGGAGGCAGGAGGAGTGCAAGTTCAAAGTCAGCCTCAGCAATTTAGGGAGGTCCTAAGCAACTTAGTGAGACCCTGCTCAAAATAAAAAATAAAAGGGATGGGGGTATGGCTCAGAGGTAAATTGCCCCTGGGTTAAATCCCCAGTACCAATAACTCCTCCCACCCCAATAAAAGAAGGAAAGTGAAGGGAGATATGAGCCATTTTTTTTGGGGGGGGGGAGGGATACCTGGGATTGAGCTCAGGGGCACTGAGTTGCTTAATTCCTTGGCTATTGCTGAGGCTGGTTTTGAACTTGTGATCCTCCTGCCTCAGCTTCCAGAGCTGCTGGGATTACAGGCATGCACCACCTTACCCGGCAGACATGAACCATTTATTTGATTTTTTTTACTTCCTTATTTCATGTCCCCCATTTCTTCACTTCTGCTTCCTGGGATTGCTTATAAACTACCTGCATTCAAGCACTGCTTTTGGGGAGGAAAACTAAGAAATCCACTAATTTTGTCTCTAAGAATGGAGAGTTAGTCCACGTGTAATGGCACACATCTATAATCCCAGCAATTCAGGAGGCTGAGGCAGGAGGATCACAAGTTTGAGGCCAACATCAAAATAAAAAGGTCTGAGGATGTAGCTGTGTGATAAGGTACCCCTGGGATCAGTACCCAGGACTGGGGGATGGGTGGAGAAGTGAGACTAGGATATGAAGCAGATGTTCTTACATTACTTGTCAGTTATCCCTAAAACATATACCTGGAGTCTGAACAGTTCCTAGTGTTTGTAGGTCACTAATTCAGCTAACACAGAACAAGTTTTTTTGAGGGATAATTGATGAATATATTTGGCTAGGAGTATAGCTCAGAGGTAGGGCATGTGCTTAACAGATGCAAGGTCTTGAGTTTGATTCTAGAATCAGTAAATAAATAATAAAAAGAAAATGCATATATTTATTTTTTTAAAGTTTTTTATTCAGTGTTGTTGTATATATAACAGTAGCATGCTTTACAATTCGTAATACACATAAAGAGCACCTTTTTACATATCACTGTTAGTATACAAAGTATATTCATATCTTTCATGTCTTCAAACACAAATGCATATATTTAAATGTATAACTTGATGCATTTTGTTGCACGTATCACTGATTAAATTATAACCACATCAAGTCGATAGACATATTAAGCTCTTAAGTTCCCTTTGCTCCTTTGTAACCCATTTTTTTTTCCTATCTAGGAAACCAGTGAGATGTTTTCTGTCATTCTGATATTAGTTTGCGTTTTGTAGAATCTGATATAAATGAAATGACTTACCTGTTACTTTGTTCAGCTCTTTCCTTCCTTTCTTTTGATACTAGGGATTTAACCCAGGGGTTCTTTACTGCTGAGCCACATCCTCCTGCCTCACCTCCACCTCAAGTCACTGGGATTACAGGCATGCACCATCAGTGTCCAGTGCCTGTTCAGCTTCTATCAATGAATAGAATTATTTGACATTCATCTATACAGTTGTGTGCATCAACAGTCCCTTATTCAGATTGCTGAATAGTATTCCATTGCATGAATACAGATACTCCTTGACTTACTCTGGGGTTTCATCCTGATGAACTCCTGTTGAGTTGAAAATATTATAAGTCAAAAATGCATTTAATACATTTAACCTGCTCAACACCATGGCTTCACCTAACCTGCCTTTAATGTGCTAAGGACACTTACCTTAGTCTACAATTAGGTAAAATTGTCAAGCACAATGCCTATTTCATAATAAAGTGTTGAAGCCAGGTGCGGTGGCGCATGCCTGTAATCCCAGCACTTGGGAGGCTGAGGCAGAAGGATCGTGAGTTCAAAGCCAGCCTTAGCCATGGCGAGGCACTTAGCAACTCAGTGAGACCCCGTCTCTAATAAAATACAAAAAAATGGGCTGGGAATGTGGCCCAGTGGTCGCGTGCCCCTGAGTTCAATCCCCAGTGCCAAAAAACAAACAAACAAACAAAAAAAGTGTTGAAAATCTTAGGTAATTTATCAAATACTCTACTGAAAGAGCAAAACAGAACAATTATATGGGTGTGGGTTTGCATCCTCATAAAGTGGAAAAATCCTTTGGGGTTATTACAATGAAGCTGCTATGAATGTGTGTACAAGTCTTTGTGTGGAAGTAGGCTTTCATTTCTTTTGGGTAAATACCTAGGAGTGGAATGGCTAGGTCATGTGGTAAGTTAAATGTTTTAAGAAACTGCCATTTTTTCCCAAAGTGGTAGTGTATCTTTTGTTCCTACCAGCAGTATATGAAAGTTCCAGTTGTGAGCCAGGCACGGAGGCGCACACCTATAATCCCAGCACTTGGGAGGCTGAGGCAGGAGGATCACAAGTTCAAAGCCAACTTCAACAATGGCGAGGCACTTAGCAACTCAGTGAGACCCTGTCTCTAATGAAATACAAAAAAGGGCTGGGGATGTGGCCCAGTGGTGGAGTGCCCCGAGTTCAATCCCCGGTACCAAAAAAAAAAAAAAAAAAAAAAAAAAAAAAAAGTTCCAGTTGCTCTGCATTTTTTTTTAAATATTTATTTATTTATTTACTTTAGTTGTACACAATGCAATGCATTTATGTTTACGTGGTGCTGAGGATCGAACCCGGGCCGCGCACGTACAAGGCGAGCACTCTGCCGCTGAGCCACAACCCCAGCCCTGCTCTGCATCTTTGCCAACACTGATATGGCCAGTGTTTAATTTTTGGCCATGTCTAATGGTTTATGTAGTAGTGATATCATATTGTGGTTTTAATTTGCAGCTCCCAAATAGCTAATCATGTGAAGTATCCTTTCCTGTATACTACATCCATGCATCTTGGTGTAGTGTCTGTTCAGATCTTTTGCTAATTAAAAAAAAAAAAAATTAGACTGTCTTCTAATTGAATTGTAAGAATTCTTTTTTAAAAAAATTTATTTATTTGTTTTAGTTGTACACAATGCCTTTATTTTTACATGGTGCTGAGGATCGAACCCGGGCCGCACACGTGCTAGGTGAGCGCTCTACTGCTGAGCCACAACCCCAGCCCCAAGAATTCTTTTTTTAAAAATATTTATTTGCTTTAGTTGTACACAATGTGTTTATTTGTATGTGGTGCTGAGGATCGAACCCGGGCCGCGCACATGCTAGGCGAGCGTTCTACTGCTGAGCCACAACCCCAGCCCCTGTAAGAATTCTTTACATGTTCTAGATACAAGTCTTCTGTTGGATATGTTTTGCCAATATTATTTCCCAGTCTTTGGCTTGCTTTTTCATGTTTGTTTACAGTCTTTTTGAAGGGCAAAGCATCACACCGGGACAGCCGTGCAGCCAAAAGATTTATTCAACAGCCTTCGTGGCTGGTAGCGAAAACCAGAGAAGAGGTGCTCTGGTAGAAGGTCAAAGAGGTGGGAGAGGGGAGTCAGGGAGAAGGGAGTGTGCAAGCTCTGGACAGAAGGTGGGTGCTTTGTCGCACCGGCTAGGATCTCTGGAGCTATCAGCTAAAGCAGCTGCTGTCTGGCTGGAGGCTGGAGCTGTCAGCTGGGAGCGGCCGTCGGGCTGAAGGTGGTCAGGCTGGAGCAGCTGCCCTCGGCTGGAGGCGATGGGTCTGGAGCTGTTGGCTGGGGCAGCTGCCGTAGGCTAGAAGCGATGGGTCTGGAGCTGTTGCAGTGGCTTCCTCCTGTCTTCCTCCTCTCAGCAGCAGCGACGAGCCGATGTTGTGTGTCCATGTGTCTCTCTCTGTCTGTCTGAGTCTCTCAGACAGGGCCTTATATAGGGATTTCTGGTGGGAGGTGCACCAGAGCAACCCCAACGCCATTGGCTCTTTGCCCATAGAACAGGGTGACCTTTAAGCCTATTGGCTCTTGCCAGGGGAAAAGAAACATCCTGCCTGGGGGAAAAAACATCCTGTCGGGGAAGAAACATCCTGCCGAGAATGAAATAAGGTTGCTTCTCTCAGGATGTGGAGAACTCTGGGTGATAGATATGTTACCCTCCCCCGCCCTCAGAGTTTTCCACACCCTAAGAGAAGCAACCTTGTTTCAAGATGTTCCAGACAGGATGTTCCTTCCCCAGGCAGAATGCTTCTTTTCCCCAGGCAAGAGCCAATAGGCTTAAAGGGCATCCTGTTCTAGCCAATGGTGTTGGGGTTGCTCTAGTGCACCCCCCACCAGAAATCCCTATATAAGGCCCTGTTTGAGAGACTCAGCCAGCCAGCCAGCCAGAGAGAGAGAGACACACGGACACCAACATCGGATCGTCGCTGCTGAGAGGAGGAAGACAGATACATCGGCTCGTCGCTGCAGAGAGGAGGAAGCCACTGCAACAGCTCCAGACCCATCGCCTCCAGCCTACGGCAGCTGCCCCAGCCGGCAGCTCCAGACCCATCGCCTCCAGCTCGATGGCAGCTGCCCCAGCCGGCAGCTCCAGACCCATCGCCTCCAGCCGATGGCAGCTGCCCCAGCCAACAGCTCCAGACCCATCGCCTCCAGCCGACGGCAGCAGTGCTCCAGCTGACAGCTCCAGACCGACCACCTTCAGCCCGACGGCCGCTCCCAGCTGACAGCTCCAGCCTCCAGCCAGACAGCAGCTGCTTTAGCCGACAGCTCCAGAGATCCCAGCCGGTGCAACCAAGCACCCACCTTCTGTCCAGAGCTTGCACACTCCCCTCTCCCTGACTCCCTATCTCCCACCAGAGCTAGCACACTCCCTTCTCCCTGACTCCCCTCTCCCACCTCTTCGACCTTCGACCAGAGCACCTCTTCTCCGGTTTTCGCTACCGCTACGAAGGCTGTTAAATAAATCTTTTGGCTGCATGGCTGTCCCCGGTGTGATGCTTTGCCCTTCACTGGGGAGGGTAACCTATCACTTTTTTTTTTTTCTTTTTTTCTTTTGGTACTAGGGATTGAACTCAGGGGCACTGGTCCACTGGGCCACATCCCCAGCCCTTTTTTTGTATTTTATTAGAGACAGGGTCTCACTGAGTTGCTAAGTGCCTCACCATTGCTGAGGCTGGCTTTGAACTCGCGATCCTCCTGCCTCAGCCTCCCAAGTGCTGAGATTACAGGCGTGTGCCAGCGCGCCGGGCTTACAGTCTTTTGAAGAGCAAGAAAAGTTAACTCTGATTATGTTTAACTTATTTTTTTTTCTTTCTGGTTTATGATTTCATATCCTACTTAAGAAATCTTTATCTAAGCTATTTATTTAGATTGGTAATTTGAGATTCTCCTGTATCTTCTTGTTAAAAGTTTTTTAAAAAAAAATATTTATTTATTTGCTTTAGTTAGGTGAGCGCTCGACCACTGAGCCACAACCCCAGCCCTTGTTAAAAGTTTTATAGATTACTATATTTTTAAAAAATATTTTTGTTTATTTATTTGTGATGTTGAGGTTGAGCCTAGGGCCTCACACATGCTAGGCAAGCACTCTACCTCTAGGTTGCACCCCCCCAGACTAAATTGTTATATTTTTAAATTAAACTAAAAAAAAAATTAAATTGTAAATTTTTTTTACAGTTATCATGGGAGAATTCTTTGTAATAATAACTACTTTTTCTTTTATGACTTTAATCTAATTTAATTTTTGTAGTTTTCACACTTTCTAAAATGTCAGTCTTCCCCATTTTTAAAAAATTATTTATTCTAATTTGTTATACATGATGGCAAAATGCAATTCATTTCATATTACACATATACAGCACAATTTTTCAAGTCACTGGTTGTACACAAAGTATTTTCACACCATTTGTGCCTTCATAACATGTACTTAGGGTAACTCATTCCACTGTCATTCCTACCCCGTTGCCTCCTCCCAGTAGTCCCCACTTTTGTTATATATGTATAGATACAGTCTGCAAACATTTATTTCACTGATTTAGTCACTATTTAAAGAATAGTGAGAAGAAATTCATAAAAATTTATATTATGCTCCTTTTCATCCATTCTGTTTACCTCTTTGCAAAAACATATCTTCCAATTCTACGAACTTGGAAGCTTTAAAATCTATTTATAGCAAGTTTTTTTGCAGTACTGGGTGTTCCACCATAGAGATACATTCCCATTCCCTCCCCCTGTTTTTTTTTTTTTTTTTTTTTTTTTGGTACTGAATATTGAACTCAGGGGCACTCGGCCACTGAGCCACATCCCAGCCCTATTTTGTATATTTTTTTTAAAATATTTATTTAGTTAGTTAGTTGTACACAATGCATTTATTTTTACATGGTGCTGAGGATTGAACCCCGGGCCGCGCACGTGCTAGGCCAGCGCTCTACCGCTGAGCCACAACCCCAGCCCATAAATAAATATTTAAAAAAAAGAAAGAAAGAGAAAACGGGGAAGAACCACAGGATAAAGGAAGTAATTTTAGAAAGCGGGGTTGGGGGGGTTAGGAGGGCTCTCAGATTTTAGGGATCGAACTTCCACCCTGGAAAGAGAGATATGGGGGAAACATCAAAGGTTTTCCATGGAATGTTCCTTGCCCAATAAGGTAGAGGGTGGGCTGTCTAGTTCCCAATGGGTTACGCCCAACTCCAGAGCTAGGAGAGCTGTCCCACTAGTAGAGCCAGGGCAGAGATCTCACGCCTTGGGCAGTCTACACAGGGGAATGCCAAGATCATTCCCAAGGGGACACCTAAGCCCCCCATGGCTCAGTAACATTTTTGAGTCCTTGTAATGTGCTTAGTTCTTTTGATGCATTAATATATTTGATCCTCATGACAAAACAATGAGGTAGGTAGGTTCTTATATTATCTTCCTTTTATGGATAAGCAAATAGAAATGGGCAAAAGATTAAATAAATCACCTAAATTTACATACTAATAATGTGGAGCACCAGGGAGAGAAGCTGCTTAGGATGACCCAGAGCTGGTCGGAGTTACCTGTGGGAATTTTCCCTACAGTGTTAGTACTCTACAAGCCTTTAGAATTTAATACATCCCTGCTTATCCACAATAGCAGGTAGGGGGAAGAATAGAGGTAATTTAGACTAGACAGAGGAGAGTGAAGGGAGGGGAGGGGGCACGGGGGTGGGAAGGAAAGCAGAGTGAATCAGACATTATCACCCTATGTGCATATATGATTACATGACAGTGTGACTGTACATCATGTACAACCAGAAGAACCAGGAGTTATACTCCATTTATGTATGATATGTCAAAATGCATTCACTGTCATGCATAACTAATTAGAACAAATGCAACTATAAAAAAATTTTTTAAATTTTAATTCATCCCTCTGAACTTATATTAGTTGATATTAGTGTGTATTGCTATCTCATTTATAAAGATGGTTTAAATTTCAGGGCTTGTAATGGAACATACATTTTTTAAATATGTAGATAACATTTTAAATATTAAATATTAAAATTATTTTTTAAGACAATGAACTCAAATAGTATCTTTCTTCCTTTTTTTTTCTTTTTTGGTACTGGCGATTGAACCCAAGAGTGCTTTACCACTGAGCTACATCCCCATTCCTTTTTATTTTTTAAATTTTGAGACAGGGTCTCAACCAAGTTGCTTAGGGCCTAAGTTTCTTTCTTTTCCTTTTTGGTACTGAGGATTGAACCCAGGGGTGCTTGAGCCATATCCTCAGCCCTTTTTGTATTTTATTTAGAGATAGGGTCTCACTGAATTGCTAAGTGCCTCGCTAATTTGTTGAGTCTGGCTTTGAACTCACAATCTTCCTGCCTCGGCCTCCCAAGCCGCAGGGCCTAAGTTTTTGAGGCTGTCCTTGAACTTGTGTTCCTCCAGACTCAGCCTCCTGAGAGGCTGGGATTGCAGGCCTATTCCACCACGCCTGGCTCACACATTGACACTTGCATTTATTTCCCCCTTTTACTTAATAGGAAAGTCCATAAATCATGCCCTCAGAGCTTTAAAAATAGTTTAAGTTTACTTTTTTTTTTTTTTAATATTTATTTATTTACTTTAGTTGTTGTACACAATGCAATGCATTTATGTTTACGTGGTGCTGAGGATCGAACCCGGGCCGCGCACGTGCAAGGTGAGCGCTCTGCCGCTGAGCCACAATCCCAGCCCAGTTTAAGGTTACTTTTTAAAAAATATTTATTTATTTGTTTTAGTTGTACACAATACCTTTATTCTTTTTTTAAAAAATAATTTTTTAAAAATATTTGTTTTCTTGGCCGGGCGCGGTGGCGCACGCCTGTAATCCCAGCACTTTGGGAGGCTGAGGCAGGAGGATCGCGAGTTCAAAGCCAGCCTCAGCAATGGCCAGGCACTTAGTAACTCAGTGAGACCCTGCTTCTAATAAAATACAAAAAAGGGCTGGGGATGTGGCCCAGTGGTCAAGTGCCCATGAGTTCAATCCTCAGTACCAAAAAAAAAAAAAAAAAAAAAAAAAAAAATATATATATATATATATATATATATATATATATATATATATATATATGTTTCCTTTAGTTGTACACATTGTGTTTATTTTTACATGGTGCTGAGGATCAAATCTGAATCCGGGCTGCGCACATGCTAGGCGAGCGCTCTACCGCTGAGCCACAACCCCAGACCTCACTTAAATTTGTTGAAACAAGCTTGTTAGTGGCTTTGTAAGCCCCCTGCACATCAAAAGCAGCAAAGTTGAAACAGCGCTGCTTTGGTTTGGCGTGCCTGATGGAGAAGTGCACTCGCCATTCTTTGATTATGCCAACAGGCTGCTCTCTCTGCAAAGAGCTTTTCTTCCATAGAAAGATAACTCCTACCTGCTATTAGATATGGAAAATGACAAACCCCAAAAGTAGTGAGACCCGGGGAAAGGGGAGTGAGAAGGAGAGCCATACATTGAGAGCACTGATCCTTTCCCAATACAATTCTTACCCAGTGACAAAACAAACCCTGAGGAGGAGGTGTCCATCAAACCTGGAAAAGCAGTCTCTGGGAAGAGGCTGAAGCATTAACCCTTCTGTAAACAAATCCTTCCCAGGTACCAACCACTGACCCCAGGCCCTCCATCAGGTCCAGGACAATAAATTCCAGAAACTGATCACTGACCCTAGATTCCCTCCCATTTCACCCTGTAAAAAACCCCAAAATCCCTAAGCACTAAAACTGACTCCTTTACTGTCCAAACAAACTCCAAATTCCTGGGTGTTCAAAGAAAATTGATAAGCTCACCAGACCACCTCTCAGAATAACCTATATAAGCCCAGGCCCTTTCTTTGTTCAGGGGCTCATTTTCCACCAGGAAAGTGGGTCCCACCACGGCATCATTTCATCCCTGCATCCCCTGCTCCTGTGTGAAACTTCGTTCATGAATAAAGCACTGAGCTGACTTGTGAAGTTTGCGTTCATCCAGGTCTTTTTGCGCTAACATCTGCTCTTAAAGGTTTGCTCCCGTGCCAGCATTTCTGTGTAGTTTTCTCCAAATCCTTATTTACCAATGCCTACCCCTTGGCAGCACTTAGAGTCAATTGGTGTCTCCTCTCAATTCCAATAATGCTTTTGCATAGCTCTTATCGTGCACGTCAAATTTGTTTTATGAACTTGTGTGTGTGTGTGTGTGTGTGTGTGTGTGTGTGTGTGAATGTGAGCTTTTCCAGAAGGTTCAGGTTGTACTTACTTATCTTTTTATCCACAGGGGGCCTGATACAGTGGCAGATATTATGAGCCCTAAAAAAAAAAAAAAAAAAAAAAAAAAAAAAAAAAAAGGTGGAGTGTAGAACCATCTGGGAGGACAAAAAAAGTGAGTGAAAAGATCAGCTAACTCAAATAATGTCATCTACTGTTATCCATCCAGCTTTAAAGGAAGGACTTTTTGCATGCGATGGCCCTGCTATATGTGATAGCAACAGCTGACGATCAGGCAAACTCTAGCACACTTTTAAGAACCTACTCCAAATGTCAAAATGAAAAAGGACTCACTTCTGCTCAAGATGGAGTTGCAAAAACCATTTTTACCCTCCTGACTAAAACAAACAAACAACAAAAAACCCAGGCAAAGTGTAGGGCATGATGATTTTCAAGGAGCAGGGCATCAGGCAACACATGACAAGATGAGAGATGAGAAACGCCCTCCTGCTGGTCTGTGACAGCCTCGGGCTGGGGTGCAGGGAGAGGGAAGCCCCACGGAGCCAGTGGGTTCTGAGTTGACGGGGTGCAGCTGGAGCTGGGGACATCAAGGTGGCTAGAGTTGGTGGGAAGGAGACTGAGAGAGATCCCCAGACTTCAGTGAAAGAAACTGAAGTACATGGGCCTCAGTTGGAGGCCAGGGTGAAGTTTAATGCTCATTCGGCCAGAATTAGGCTGTGTTTACTAAGTGCTGTAGCTGTGGCATCAGAGCTTAAAATTTCCCTTGCCATCAGAGACTCCTAAGGTAGGGTGTGAGACTTGCAATTCTATTAGCTATAATTCTCTGTTATCATAGGGGACCCTGTTGATGTGGGGGTGAAAGGAGGGGATGGAGGCAATCTCTGGTCCTATGATTAGGCCTGTATTTAGTGAGCCTGTCTCCCAGTCAAAAGCCCCAGGGGGCAGGAGTTGGATATTTCCCTTTCCTGAAATATATGAGACTTCACTAAAACCCTAGTGGATTAGACTCTGATGAATAAACTCCCTTGAGGGCAGGCCTTGTTACAGCCAACAGAGAGCTCTGAAAGCTGTATTTTAAATTGGTTGCTTTTTCCCTCCTCCTGCCCAGAAGCACAGGAGGAGATTTTCATCCAGTCTTCACTGTGAGAACCTAGCAGGGATTCTGGAGGCAAAACTCAAGAATGTGTGGCTACCCCCCAACCACTTAAGAGTTTTTAACTCTTAAGCTTTTCCATACCCAGCCTCCTGAAATTCATTAATTTTTTTTTTTTTTTTTTTTTTTTTTGGTACCAGGGATTAAACTCAGGGGCACTTGACCACTGGGCCACATCCCCAGCTCTTTTTTGTATTTTATTTAGAGACAGGGGCTCACTAGGTTGCTAAGTGCCTCGCTATTGCTGAAGCTGGCTTTGAACTAGTGATCCTCCTGCCTCAGCCTCCCAAGCGCTGGGATTACAGGCATGCACCATCGCGCCTGGCTCATTAAGTTTTAATTGTTCCTACCATTTCTGGCTTCAGCTGCCGTCTTCTCCTGGGCTTTTGCTCTCAGTAAACTGTGATTTTCTGTTTCCTTCTCACAGGTTTTGTGGGCACCATTTTGCCCTGTGACCTCAGCTTTCTGATGGATCTAAGAATAGTTCTTGGGGGCTGGGGTTGTGACTCAGTGGTAGAGCGCTCGCCTAGCACGTGCGCAGCCCGGGTTCGATCCTCAGCGCCACGTACAAATAAAGGCATTGTGTACAACTAAAATAAATAAATAAATATTAAAAAAAAAAGAATAGTTGTTGGTTTTCAATTTGTTCAGTTTGTTCGTGTTGTGAAGATGGAGAGATGACTTGAAGCTCTTTCTAGTCCAACTGGAAACCTGGGCATCTTTAGTAGGACTCCCTCAAATATTTCGTATAGTACAGGCCAGTGCATGTGTGGGAGAAACTTCCTGTGGCCAAGATAAAACCGTTAGATTGAATTAGGAGACAGTGTGTGACATTTGTACAGCACTGGGGATGGTGTCAGTTTCCACCAGTCAGACCAGAAACACTCATAATCCTCCAAGCACTGGAGAATACTCAGGAAGGTCTGCCCTGTCTAATCAGCCATAGGTTGAGCACTGCTTCAGATTGCCAAATAAATTATGAAAGCAAGAACAAAAAGGGTCTAACCACTGTCAAGTAACTTAGCTGGGCCCCAGAAAAAACATCAAGAAGTTTAACAGGGATATAAAAATATTTAGTAACGCTGGGTGTGGTGGCACATGCCAGTAATCCCAGTGATTGGAGATTGCATTGTTTTTTTTTTTTTTTTTTGGTACCAGGGATTGAACTCGGTGGCACTGGACCACTGAGCCACATCCCCAGCCCTATTTTGTACTTTATTTAGAGACAGGGTCTCACTGAGTTGCTTAGTGCCTCAACTTTGCTGAGCCTGGCTTTGAACTTGAAATCCTCCTGCCTCAGGCTCCCAAGCCTCTGGGATTTAACAGCATGTGCCACTGCACCCAGTGGGGATTGCAAGTGTTTTAGTCAGCTTTTTTCACTGCTGTGACTAAAAAACCTGATGAGAACAATTTTAGAGGGGCAGAGGAGTGTACCGGAGGGAAGCTGCTCAGGAAGCAGAGAGCGAGACTCCATTAACCAGATACAAAATATGCACCCCAAAGGCATGCCTCCTCCAACCACACCCCACCTGCCTGCAGTTACCACTCAGTTAATCCTTATCAGGTGATTAATTCACAGATTGGGTTAAGGTTCTCCTAACATAATAATTCCACCTCTAAGCCTTTTTGCATCGTCTCACACAGGAGCTTTTGGAGGGAATACCTCACATCTAAACCATAAAAGCAAGTATGAGTCCAGTCTCAGCAATTTAGCATGAGTGTCTAAAAAAAAAAGTACTGGGGGTACTGGGGTTGTGGCTCAGTGGTAGAGTGCTTGCCTAGTACGTGCGCGGCCCGGGTTTGATCCTCAGCACCACTTAAGAATAAAGGCATTGTGTACAACTAAAACAAACAAATAAATATTAAAAAAATATAGTACTGGGGGGCTGGGGTTGTGGCTCAGTGGTAGAGTGCTCACCTAACCTGTGTGAGGCCCTGGGTTTGATCCTCAGCACCACATAAAAATAAATAAATAAAATAAAGTCATTGTGTCCATCTACAACTAAAGAAAAATATATTTTTAAAAAAAGTACTGGGGATTCAACTCAGTGGTAAAGCACATCTGGGTTCAATCCCCAGTACCCTCCCTGCCAAATATTCAGTAATCAACAACAGTTTCCACAATCCAATTAATGCAAAAAAGGAGAAAAACATGACTCATTTTGAAAAAAAAAAAATCCAACAAAACTAACCCTCAATGACGAGATGTTAGAATTATCAGACAGGTAGGTGCACTGGTGCACACCTATAATCTCAGCAACTCAGGAGACTGTGGCAGAAGGATTTCAAATTCAAGGTCAGCCAGAGCAATTAAACAAGATCCCATCTCAAAATAAAAATTAAAAAAAGAATTGAGGGTGGGCTGGGGCTGTGGCTCAGCGGCAGAGCGCTCGCCTCGCATGTGCGCGGCCCGGGTTCGATCCTCAGCACCATGTAAACATAAATACATTGCTTGTGTACAACTAAAGTAAATAAATAAACATTTAAAAAAAAAAAAAAGAATTGAGGGTGCAGTTCAGTGGTAAAATGTCCTTGGGTTTAATTCCCAGTACTGGAAAAAAAAAAAAGACAGGGGCAATTCATTCCAATGAATTGGAAATTTGGAAACAGAAACTCAAACACATTCTTATACCCCAGAGTTCATCATAGCATTAGCCACAATAGCTAAATGGTGAGAACAACCCAAGTTTTCATCAACTGATGAATAGATAAACACAACATGGTATATTCATACAATGCAATATTATTAAGCCATAAGGAGGAATTAAGTTCTGATACAGGATGAACCTTGAAACATTATACTAAGTGAAATACACCAAGCATGGAAAGGCAAGTATTGGATTATTCCACTTATATTTAACATTTAGAATAGGCAAGTGCATTGAGACAGAAAGTAGACTAGATATTAGAAGGGGCAGGGGAGGGGGAAATAAGGAGTTTTATTTGGGGTTATGAAAAAATTTGAATATAAATAGTGGTGATGGTTGTACAACATTGTGAATATAATTGCTGAATTTTTCTTTTTTCTTTTTGCATGGGGGATTGAACTCATGTGTTATCTTCCACTGAGCTACATCCCCAGGCTTTTTAATTTTTTACTTTTTTTTTTTTTTTTTTTTTTTTTTTTGTGGTACCGGGGATTAAACTCAGGGGCACTCGACCACTGGGCCACATCCCCAGCCCTTTTTTGTATTTTATTTAGAGACAGGGTCTCACTAAGTTGCTAAGTGCCTCGCCATTGCTGAAGCTGGCTTTGAACTTGTGATCCTCCTGCCTCAGCCTCCCAAAGTGCTGGGATTACAGGCGTGTGCCACCGTGCCCGGCTTAATTTTTTACATTTTGAGACAGGGTCTTGCTAAATTGATGAGGCTGGCCTTGAGCTTGTGACCCTCCTGCCTCAGTCTCTGGAGTTGCAGGGATTACAGGTGTGCACTGCTGTGTCTGGCTGCTGCACTGAGCTATATACTTGGAAATAGTTAAAATGGTAAGTTAAAAAAGAAAATAACCCAGCAACAGTAAAAGGAAGATTTCCCCCAGAAACACAACGTAAGAAACTTAGAAGGAAGGCAAGATGCAAAATATAATTATAATACACTAAGCTAACTGTTACAATTGAGACTTATGTCGAGTGTGAAGAGTATATAGAAGAGCTTCCACCTAAGCCTCTTTGGGAATTTGGAATGATTCCCACCCTAATCATTCCAAATTCCCAAAGAGATTTCAGCTCAGTGTTGCCAGAGCAGGAAGAGTCCAGAGGGCAGGGACGTGTGCAGGGCTGCAGGAGCAGGCAGAGGCCAGAGTGAACACTGCCTGGCATACCAAGAGAAAGGGCTTGGGTTTTATCCTTCTTGGAAAGTGGTAGCTGTTTAAAGAATTTCCAGCAGGCTGGGGATATAGCTCAGTTGGTAGAGTGCTTGCCTTGCATGAGGAAGGCCCTGGGTTGGATCCCCAGCACCCCCCAAAAAATAAAAAAATAAAAAGAATTTTCAGCAGTGGGGTGAACTGTTAAGATTTAATTTGTTATTTAGAAACATGGCTCTGTCAGGAATGTGGAGGAGAGAGTAAGAGGAGCAAGAATGAAGCAGGAAGGCCAGGCACGGTGGCACTCACCTGTAATCCCAGTGGCTGACTTGGGAGGCTGAGGCAGGAGGATCACGAGTTCAAAATCAGCCTTAGCAATTTAGCGAGGTGCTAAGCAACTTAGGGAGACCCTGTTGCTATATATATATATATATATATATATATATATATATATATATATATGTATATATATGGCTGGGGATATAGCTCAGTGGTTAAGCATCCCTGAGTTCAATCCCTGTTTAAAAAAAAAAAAAAAAAAAAAAAAGAGCAGGAGGACTCCTTAAGAGGGTCAGGCAATAATCTAGATAATCTAGATGAAGGAAGGCAGATAGCTGACCTGGGGCAAAAGGAAGAGGATTGGAGAAGAGGAATGGCCCTGTACATGGCTTGGAGACCATACACACAACCTGCTTCTGCAGCTCTTCGTTTCCTGTGCACCCTCTGCACACTCAGGGCTGCAGACACCCTCTGCGGACTGGCAGGATGGGTCCAGAGAGGTTACTTCTTGGTCTTCCTTCCTGCCTCTCTCCTCTCAGGCTCAAATTCCTTAGCAAAGCAAAACAGAAATCCCCCCTTGCCATTCAACTCCCAGGTAGCTCTTACTTGTCCCATGCTCTTTCCTGATTCAGGTCCTCTCCTTATTTCTGAGCCATACAGCCTGCTGCTTCCCTGGCTTGGCTGTGCCATCCTCATCTGGAAAGTGTCGATAAGAAGATCAGATGAAGCCGGGCGCGGTGGCACACGCCTGTAATCCCAGCACTTGGGAGGCTGAGGCAGGAGGATCGCGAGTTCAAAGCCAGCCTCAGCAATGGCGAGGCACTTAGCAACTCAGTGAGACCCTGTCTCTAATAAAAAATACAAAAAAGGGCTGAGGATGTGGCCCAGTGGTCTAGTGCCGCTGAGTTCAATCCCTGGTACCAAAAAAAAAAAAAAAAGATCAGAGATCAGATGAGCATTGTAGCCTCAGATCCCCACTGCCTCTGCTCCAGGACATGAGCAGTGATTTCTGACACATACAAGAAGCAAGAGGTAGGTCTGCTGACTCTGTCTTTAATAAAAATATTCAGCCAGGCGCCGTGGCACATGCGTTGTAATCCCAGCAGCTCGGGAAGCAGAGGCAGGAGGATCGTGAGTGCAAAGCCAGCCTCAGCAATTTAGCAAGGCCCTAAGTAACTCAGTGAGACCCCCGTCTCTAAATAAACATACAAAAAAAAAAAAAAAAAAAAAAAAAAGGCTCAGTGGTTAAGCACCCCTGGGTACCCAGTACAAAAAAAAAAAAAATATTCCAAATGAACATTAAAATGGATCATTTCTCTCTGCTCACTGAGGTCAAATGACCCAATAGGACATGAACAGGGATTTAGGATAAAGAGAGAGATATACTGCATCTTAAAGGAAATACCCACAGACCACTGAAACGCAGAAAGCACAGTTGTAAATCTTGAAGGGTGTACCCTCAGCTCCTGCCCTTGTAAAATGAAGGGAATGTGCAGGCGCAGGGAAAACTGGCATGAAATCAGGGGGCTGGGGGTGTGTCTCAGCGGCGGAGCGCTCGCCTGGCATGTGTGAAGCCCTGGGTTCAATCCTCAGCCCCCCACAAAAATGAATGGATGGAATAATGATATCGTGTCCAACTACAACTAAAAAATAAATATAAAAAAAATCATCTGTGGGGCTGGGGTTGTAGCTCAGCGGTAGAAGTCTTGCCTAGCATGCTTGAGGCACTGGGTTCGATCCTCAGCACTACATAAAAATAAAATAAAGGTTATTGTGTCCATCCACAAATAAAATAAATATTTTAAAAAATCTGTGTAGCCCCACCTCTAATCTGGCCCCTAACTACAGTCCTTCTATAAACATTGGACCCCCAACCCCAGGAGGGGCTTTTAACTCTCAGAATGGCCTGCATTCTCCCTTCAATGTGTATATACTTCCTAAATAAACCTCTGTCTGTGCCCTTATCTGGCTCCTGCTGAAATCCTTTTCCATCACCAATGCCAGGAACCCCCTCTGGTCCTGAGTCAAATTCCCCCTCCTCTCTGAGAACTTCTTGGAGCCTTATTCAGAGACATCTCTACTCCCATGACAGACGAGAGAAAGGAAACCTTCAGAAGACAATCTGCCTTTCATTTCAAGGTTGGGCTGTGGCCAGCGTCTACTTTCTGAGGAGCCATTGGGAAGTCTTGACAAGAGTGAAATTTGTTACTGCAACTGCACCCACCAGCTGACCGACCAGTCGGCTGTGAACCCGTGGACGTGGATGCTGGCCTGCACCAATCACTGTAGATCTTTGCCTTCCTAGTCCCAAACCCTTTGTGCTCTCTTCAGAACACATTGTCAGTTTTATCCAAATCTGTGTATCCTGGATTACAATTCCTAAAACCCCCAATAAAGTCCTTTTGCACGTAAAATAAAAATAGTGAAATGTTTTGAGTCCGGAAATCCAGGGCAAGTTTATGAAGTAGGGAAGGGGAATTGAAATTGCCGTTTTATCTCTGAAAGGATATTATATTAAGCAAAGGGAAGGGGACGCAGTCATTTTGTAGCTTCCTTGGAGGAGGGAACAATAAGAAATGTCATAGGCAGCTGAGCCCGTGGCACATCCCTGTAATCTTAAGCTACTCAAAGACTGAGGCAGGAGGATCAAAGGTGCAAACCCAGCCTGGGAAATTTAGCAAGACCCTGTCTCAAAATAAAAAGCGCTGGGGATGTAGCCTGGCAGTAGAGTGTCCCTGGACTCAGTCCCCAGTAATGAGAAGAAAAAAAAAAAGAAAAAGAAAATTATCATAAACAATAGGAAGAACTAAGAGAAGAACAGAGAAAGAACTTCCCCAGGCCCTGGAATGAATGGCCAGGAAGACTGGAAGCATTTGCCTTCCCCAGGGGATTTCTACTCTTCTTTTACAAATGGTGAATGGAAGCAATTAAAAACAAAACCAAACCAAACCCAGCAGACACAGAAAAAAAAGCCACATTAAGGAGAGACAAAAGACAAAAATGTGGGCTGAGGCTGTGGCTCAGTGGTGAAGTGCTTGCCTAGCACATGTGAGGCACTGGGTTTGATCCTCAGCACCACATATAAATTAAAAAAAATAAAGGTATTGTATCTACCTACAACTAAAAAAAATTAATTAAAAAATAAAAAGATAAAAATGTAAGAATGAAAGCCAAGTTGAGAAAAACAATGTAAGCCCCTATAGTGGAAAAATACCTGTAAAGTACTACAGTGAAACTTAAAAATATTATTATTCTACACTTAGGAGAAATATCATATATATATATATATATATATATATATATATATATATATATACTGGAGATTAAAGGGATGCTTAACCACTGAGCCACATTTCCAGCCATTTTTTTTTTTTTTTTTGTGGTACCAGGGATTAAACTCGGGGGCACTCGACCACTGAGCCACATCCCCAGACCTTTTTTGTATTTTATTTAGAGACAGGGTCTCACTGAGTTGCGAAGTGCCTCACACTTGCTGAGGCTGGCTTTGAACTCGCGATCCTCCTGCCTCAGCCTCCCAAAGTGCTGGGATTACAGGCGTGCGCCACCACGCCCGGCTTCCAGCCATTTTTTTTTTTTTTTTTTTTTGTGGTACCGGGGATTGAACTCAGGGGCACTTGACCACTGGGTCACATACCCAGACCTTTTTGTATTTTATTTAGAGACAGGGTCTCACTGAGTTGCTAAGTGCTTCTCCATTGCTGAGGCTGGCTTTGAACTCGCGATCCTCCTGCCTCAGCCTCCCAAAGTGCTGGGATTACAGGCGTGCGCCACCGTGCCCGGCTCCAGCCATTTTTAATATTTTATTTAGCAACAGGTTCTTTCTAAGTTGCTTAATGCCACACTAAGTTGCTGAGGCTGGGTTTGAATTCGCATTCTTCCTGCCTCAGCCTCCTAAACTGCTGGGATTATAGGTGTGCACCACCTTGGCCGGTAAGAAATATCTTTCAAAACCAAAGAGAGAAGACTTTTTATTCAGATACACAAAAGCTGAAAGACCTGCATGATAAAAAATGTTAAAGAGCCTTTTTTGGGTAGAAGAAAAGTGATACCAACAAAATGGCTATACTACCAAAAGTTACAAATTTAATGCAATTCCTATTAAAATTCTAATGATGTTCTTCATAGAAACAGAAAAAACAGTCATGAAATTCATTTGGAAAAAATAAGAGGCCCAGAATAGCCAAAGCAACCCTTAGCAAGAAAAGTGAAGCAGGAAGCATCATAATACCAGAACTTAAGTTATACTACAGAGCTATGGTAACAAAAACAGCATGGTATTGGCACCAAAACAGACATGAAGATCAACGGAACAGAATAGAAGACATAGAGACAAACTCACATAAGTACAGCTATCATGCTAGGCAAAGGCACCAAAAGCATACACTGGAGAAAAGATAGCCTCTTCAACAAATGGTGCTGGGAAAATTGGAAATCCATAGGTAGCAGAATGAAATTTTAACCCCTATCTCTCACCATGCACAAAACTCAAAGTAGATGAAGGATCTAGGCATTAGCCAGAGACTTTCCACCTACTAGAAGGAAATGTGGGTCCAATTCTCCATTATGTCACTTAGGAACTGACTTCTTCAATAACACTGCTAAAGTGCAAGAAGTAAAATCAAGAATCAATAAATGGGATGGTTATCAAACTAAAAAGTTTCCTCACAGCAAGGGAAACAATCAAGAATGTGAAGAGATAGCCTGCAGAATGGGAGAAAATCTTTACCACCTGTACTTCAGACAGAGCATTAATCTCCAGGACATATAAAGAACTCAAAAACTTAACATCAGGGCTGGGATTGTGGCTCAGCGGTAGAGCGCTCGTCTAGCGCGTGGGCAACCTGGGTTCGATCCTCAGCACCACATACAAATAAAATGCATTGAATAAAACTCATTGTGTACAACTAAAGCAAATCAATAAAAATATTAAAAAAAACAACAAAAAAAAAACTTAACATCAAAAGAACAAATAACTGCCGGGCACAGTGGTGTACCCCTGTAATCCCAGTGGCTCTGGGGGCTGAGGCAGGATGATTGTAAGTTCAAAGACAGCCTCAGCATCTTAGCGAGGTGCTAAGCAACTCAGAAAAATCCTGTCTCTAAATAAAATACAGAAAAGGGCTGGGGATGCGGCTCAGTGGTTAAGTGCCCCTGAGTTTAATACCTGCTACCAAAACAGCAACAGCAGCAACAACAACAAGTAACCCAACTGATAAATGGGCAAAGAACTGAACAGTCACTTTACAGAATAAGAAATAAAGATGGTCAACAAATACATGAAAAAATATTCAACATTTCTATCAATTAGAGAAATGCAAATTAAAACTACACTGAGATTTCATCTCACTCCAGTCAGAATGGCAATCATTAAGAATACAAGTAACAGGGGCTGGGGTTGTGGCTCAGCGGCAGAATGCTCGCCTCGCACGTGCGTGGCCCGGTTTCGATCCCAGCACCACGTAAAAACATAAATGCATTGCATTGTGTACAACTAAAGTAAATAAATAAAAAAAAAAAAGAATACAAGTAACAAAAAATATTCACGAGGATGTGGGGAAAAGGGTACACTCACACATTGCTGTTAGGACTACAAATTGGTGCAACCACTCTGGAAAGCAGAATGAAGATTCCTCAGAAAACTTGGAATGGAACTACCATTTGACCCAGTTATCTCACTCCTCAGTTTTATACCCAAAGGACTTAAAATTAGCATACTACAGTGACGCAGCCACATCCATGTTTATTGCAGTTCAATTCACAATAGTGAAGCTATGGTGCTAGGTGCCCTTCAATAGATGAACGGATAAAGAAAATGTGGTATATATGTACAATGGAATATTACTCAGCCATAAAGAAGAATATAATTATGCATTTGTTGGCAAATGGGTGGAACTGGAGGACTACCATGCTAAGTGAAATAGGCCCATCCCCCAAACCAAAGGTTGAATGTTCTGTTATTCAAGTGCAAACACACAATAAAGTGGGGTGGGAGAAGAATAGAAGTTCTTTGGATTAGACAAAGAGGAATGAAGGGGCCGGGTGTGGTGGTGCATGCCTGTAATCCCAGCACTTGGGAGGCTGAGTTCAAAGCCAGCCTCAGCAATCAGCAACTCAGTGAGACCCTGTCTCTAATAAAACACAAAGAAGGGCTGGGGATGTGGCCCAGTAGTTGAGTGCCCCTGAGTTCAATCCCTGGTACCAAAAAAAAAAAAAAAAAAAAAAAAAAAAAAAAGAAGAAGAAGAATGAAGGGAAGGGAGGGGGAATGGGGATAGGAAAGACAGTTAGTGGCACACGCCTGTAATCCCAATAGGGGAGGCTAAGGCAGGAGGATCATGAGTTCAAAGCCAGCCTCAGCAATGGGGACGTGCTTAGCAACTCAGTGAGACCCTGTCTCTAAATAAAATACAAAATAGGACTGGGGATGTGGCTCAGTGGTCAAGCACCCCTGAGTTCAATTCCCAGTACCCAAAAGAAAAAGACAAAAAAAAAAAAAAAAAAGACAGTAGAATGAATCAAACATAACTTTTCTATGTTCATATATGAATATATGACCTGTGAAACTCCACATCATGTACATCCACAAGAATGGGATCTTAATGAGAATAAGTTATACTCCATATATGTATTATATGCCAAATATACTTACTGTCATGTGTGTGTGTGTACATATATATACACACATATACACACATATATATTTAAATATTTATTTATTTGCTTTAGTTGTACACAATGCCTTTATTTTGACGTGGTGCTGAGGATCGAACTCGGACCCACAACCCCAGCCCTGTCATGTATATATAAAAAGAACAAAGAACAAAAAGAAAAGTGATACCAGATGAAACATGTAACTATACAATGGAATGAAATGGTAACTATGCAGGTAAACATAAGAGACTTTGTTTTGTATATACATTTCTTGAAAAGATAATCAATTGCTTACATCATAAAGAATAACAAGCCGGGCGCGGTGGCGCACGCCTGTAATCCCAGCACTTTGGGAGGCTGAGGCAGAAGGATCGCGAGTTCAAAGCCGGCCTCAGCAATGGTGAGGCACTTAGTAACTCAGTGAGACCCTGTCTCTAAATAAAATACAAAAAAGGGCTGGGGATGTGACCCAGTGGTCGAGTGCCCCTGAGTTCAATCCCCGGTACCACAAAAAAAAAAAAAAAAAAAAAAAAAAAAAAAAGAATAACAGTGCCTGTGAGAGTTACAGTTGTGCACTGATGATGGACTGCATAAACAATGGTGGTCCCCCAAGGTTTTATCACCCAGCGGTGGCTTGATCATCTTGGTTTGTGCAAGTACACTCTCTGATGTTCTCATGACCACAAAATTTTCTTATACTGCATTTCTTACATCAAGCAACACATGACTGTAGTAGTAAAATATATGACAAGAGGCACTAGCTGTTAGGACTTCAACTTTCTCCTCCTCCTCCTCCTTCTTCTTTTCTTCCTCCTTCCCTTTTTCTCCTACTCCTCCTCCCATGCCTCCTCCTTCTTAAGGTGCTTTACTACTGACCTATATCCTCAATCCTTTCTATTTTTTATTTTGAGATAGCGTCTTCATAAGTTGCTTAGAGCCTTGATCAGTGGTAAAGTGCCTCTGGGTTCAATCCCCAGGACCAAAAAAAGGAAAGAAGTCCACAATGATAATTGAAGATTTCAATACTATACTCCCTTTTAATCATTAGAGCAACTATTTAGAAAATTAGTAAAGAATATAAAAGTTGAACACTACCAACCAACTTTATCCAGTTGACATTTATAGAATACTCCACGCATCCTCAGCAGAATACATATTATTATTTTTTTATATTTATTTATTTGTTTAAGTTGTACACAATGCCTTTGTTTTTAGGTGGTGCTGAGGATTGAACCCAGGTCGCGCACGTGCTAGGCGAACGCTCTACCACTGAGCCACAACCCCAGCCCAGAATACATATTATTTTTAAGAGCACATGGAAAATTTACTAAAATACACCACATCTTAGGCTATAAAATACGTCTGGGTAATAAATAAAAATTTGAAAGAATTCAAATTATACAACAACTGTTCTAGCATCACAATAGAATTAAATTAGAAATTTGTGACAAAAAGATACCTAGAAAATACCCAAATATTTAGAGGCTACATCATATACTTCTAAATAACCCATGGATCAAAAGAAAAATCAAAAAGGCAATTAGTAACTATGTTGAACTGAACAAAAATACTAGGTATCAGATTTTGTGATTGGCGTTATTCATAGCTGCTGACAAGTTAGGAAACTAGTAGTGACGTTAGTCCAGGTGACTCTGGTGAGAGGAAATCCAGCATAACTTCTGTCCCTGCTATCTCTACCATTTATTCAAAAACTCATGGATCACACACTAGGATGACTGGGAAGGAGCCTGATTGACACCTACCTGATAAATCATCTCGTTAACCTCTTTATGAAGGCCATTCTCTCCAGTGATGCCCCTTGGTTGGGAGTGACATGGACAAACTGCTTAGAATGCAGAATTTTGCTAAATTTCATTTAGTTTTTGCCTCTGTTGTATTTGATGCTCATGAGGGCAGAGCCCCTCAGGGTAAATATCTTCAGGGATGAAACTCTGCTTATTTGGGGGGAAGAAATGAGTTTAGTCATTTGGCTGTGCAGAAGAATGGCTGAGAGAAATTGGAAGCCATTCCATAAAAGGAATTCCAAACATTACTTCTGTTAGCCTCACTCCTCAACCCTGTCCTCTGAGGTCTCTAGTGCCCCCAGAGTCCTGCCAGTAATTTGACTGGCTCCTTCTCCTTCTCCTTCTCCTTCTCCTTTGCCTTCTCCTCCTCCTCCTCCTTCTTCTTTTTTTGTAGTTGTAGATGGACAACATGCCTTTATTTCATTTGTTTATTTTTATGTGGTGCTAAGGATCAAACCCAGTGCCTCACACATACTAGGCAAGTGCTGTGCCACTGAGCCACATCCCCAGCCCTGACCAGCTTTTTCTATTAGCTAGCTCTCTAGGCTGTTAGTTGGCAACATTCTGTGTTTTTCTATGTCAGTCATCATCTGGTTTCTTCTTCCCAAATATTTGTTGAGATCTCATGTATAAATTAGGAGGTAGAGCTAACAAACATGTAAGATCCTTTTGCTATGTTTAACTTGGATTCCCTGTTAATCCACTGTTTTACTGAGAAAATGGTTTTCCCTTATTTCTGTACAGTTATGCATTGCTTCTCAATGGGGATATTTTCCATGAAATGCATTGTTAGCTGATTTTGTCATTGTGCAAATATCGTAGAAGTACTTACACAAACCTAGATGGATCAATCACTCAACACAATATCTTGATACAATCAAGAGATGTGTTAGGTAATATGTGAGGTTGCCAGTGTTAACACAGCTGACTTGTTTTACAATAAACTAAAAAAAAAAAAATGAATAGAGGTCTGCAGATTTAGCTCAGTTGGTAGAGTGCCTACCTCATATGCACAAGGCCCTGGATTCAATCCCAGGCACCACACACACACACACACACACACACACACACAGAGTGAGAACACTCTGAAATGACAATAAAATATGGTATAGTAAATACATAACCTTTAACAGTTGTTTATCATTACTAAGTATTATGTACTGTACATAATTTAATGTGTTAAATACTTTTATATGATGAAGGAGAATTGGTATCATCACAAACATGTGAGTAATGATGTGTCATGCTCTGACATAAGAATGTCTACAGTGTGGCTAGGTGGCAGAAAATGTTCAGCTCCTTTATAATCTTATGGAACCACTGTCATAATGTGACCCACTGTTGACTGAAAATCATTTGTGGGACATGACTGTATTTTAGATGTACTTTGTTACCATCACTATTAACTATCTACATTAGTAGAAGTAGATTAGAAAATACCCACTTCTATGACCCTGGCAGATTGTATTGATGTCACGACCCCAGCTAGGAGTATTGGGAGTCAGAGCTACACTCTGTTTGAGCCAGTTTTCAGAGGGAAATGTTCACTTAACTTTTACAGATAAGTCCCTGTCCAATATACTCAAATCCAAGCTAGGCGCTGAGACCATCTCATGTAAAATTCAACCAGAAAGAGGGCCTCATTGTGTAATATGTCAGGAATGGCACAAGGGCAAACTATTCAGTGACAATAATAGCCCCGGAAAATAATAATCTTTGTTCTTGAGTTTGGCAGAACTGAAGGGCCAGTTGTGACTAGGGAATTAGGATCAGAAGTGCATCATCTATTCAACCACTGGGGTAGGTACCCACCAGCCTGTGGCTACCGCTCACCTGCTGTGAGGAGGCACCCACTAGGATGGGAACACCCCATCAACTGCCTATATCAACCACACCGAAATCAGGCTCCTGATAAGACACCTTCCCATCTAGCAGACTTTTCTAATAAAGTTGCCCTCCTTGCCTCAACACCTTGTTTCTTAACTTAAATGCCCTGTTGTGTAGTGGGCTGCCAGACTTGGGTCCAGGAACAAATTTCCTATGTACTTTACCTTCTATCACCGTGACCGCCCTTTTCTTCTGTGAGAAGCTGGAATCATTAATAAAGAAATGACAGTTTCTAGTGTTTGCCATTTCATGGTTTTATGTTCTTTTTGATTTGCATCATTTGGCCTCACATCTTACTTTTCCAGACTTTCCATACCTCGTGAGACATTTCAAGTCCATGGGTGGCCTCACAATATCTACCAATATCAATATGTCTAAAAAAAAAAAAATATATATATATATATATGTATATATGGTTGGGTGTGTAGCTTAGTGGTAGAGTGCTTGCATACGCAAGGTTCTGGGTTGATACTAAAAAAAGATAATTAAAGAAAAGGATAAGGAAAAGAAGAGAATTATGTAACAAACAGACAGACATGAGAACACAGGTTCCTCTTTAAATTTTTTTTTCCCCCACAGTCCAGAGGTCTTTTTTTCACACCTCTCTATTCAGCTGTGAATCCATAGGTTGCAGCAGTTCAGGCTCCTTCCCATTGGCTCTCACGAAGGGCACTTCTCTGGGTGGAGCAGGCTGGCACTTCAGCTGAACGCAGGTGTCTCTGCTTTGGCTTCCTTCTTTTGTGATCATCTTCCTTCCAGTGGTTCAGGAAGACGCATTGGCTGGGGAATGCTAGAGTACTTAACACGCTCAGTGTGCACGCTAACTCCTGTGGGAAGACTCTTGCTCTTGCTTGCTTACGACAGTGCCAAGGGCATGCTGGGGAACACCGTGGACACTTGCTCTTTGTCATGGAAACAGTACCCATGGGGCGTTCCTTATTGAACGGTACCCATTCCCTTGATGTTTGCAATTCCACCTTTCCTATAAAGGGACATGCCATGTTTTCTTTTGCTATTGTTGTATGGGAGATTGAACCCAGAGGCACTCTACCACTGTTACATCCCTAAACCTTTTTATGTTTTTTTTTTTTTTTTTTCTCTAAACCTAAATCTGAAATGCTCCAAAATCTAAAACTTTTTGAGAACCAACCTGATGCCACAAGTGGAAAATTTCCACACCTGAACTCACATGGTAGGTCACAGTGGAGATGTATCTACTCCCAAGCGTTTCAGATAAGGGGTACCAGCCTGTATCACATTTTATCCCAGCACATGTATTTCAAACGTGGTGAAAATTCATCACTCAATAATAATTTTACCCCAGTTGATATTCACCCCTAAATTTCAGGGATTTTAAAGATATTTCATTCCTTTCAGGTTATTTGAATCTTCCAAAAAATATTTTCCAATGAGAAATCTCTCCTATTATTTGTTTATTTATTTATTTATTTAATTTATTTTTACTTATACTGGAGATTGAACCAGGGCAGTTTGCGATTGGGCCACATCCCCAGCCCCTTTTTATTTTTTATTTAGAGGCAGGGTTTTACTGAGTTGCTGAGGCTGGCCTTCAAGTTATGATCCTCCTGCCTCAGCCTCCCAAACCGCTGGAATTATAGGAGTGGGCCACTGTGCCTGGCTTATTTTGTTTTATTTATTTATTTTGTGTGTGGTACTGGGGATTGAACCCAGGAGCAATTTACCACTGTTTTAGCTACCCAGTACTTCTTATTTTTTATTTTGAGGTAGGGTCTCACTAAGTTGCCCAGTCTGGCCTTGAACTTGAGATCCCCGTTTCTGCCTCCTGAGCCACTTCACTCCACAAGAGCCTATTTTTAGAATGTCAATGTAACTAAGTCACTTTTCTTTAAAGATAGTGTTTTCCAGCTGTTTATCTACCCTTTATGCTCAACCTGTTTAGACCTTTAATGTTTTAGATGTCTCTCTCTCTCTTTTTTTTTTTTTTTTTTTGTGGTACCAGTGATTGAACTCAGGGGCACTCGACCACTGGGTCACATCCCCAGCCCTTTTTTTTTTTTTTTTTTTAATTTTATTTAGAGACAGGGTCTCACTAAGTTGCTAAATGCCTCGCCCTTGCTGAGGCTGGTTTTGAACTCACGATCCTCCTGCCTCAGCCTCCCAAAGTGCTGGGATTACAGGCATGCGCCACTGCGCCCGGCTTAGATGTCTCTTTTAAATAGAATGTATTTGCTTAGTTTTTAACCCACTGTGACATCTATTTTTTGACTGCTTTGCATAGTTTTATTGTGATTGTTGATATATTTGGATGTTTGTGCCACTTAATTTTTCATATGTATTTGTTGAACTTTAAAAATTCCTCTTCTTGGGCTGGGGTGTGGCTCAGTGGTAGAGTGCTTGCCTGGCATGTATTATGTCCTGGGTTCGATATTCAGCACCACATATAAATAAATAAAACAAAAGATCCATTGACAACTAAAAAAAAAATAAAAAAAATAGAAAGAGCTGGGGATGTGGCTCCAAAAAAAAAAAAAAAAAAAAAAATTCTCTTCTTGTCTTTTGCCCCCTTTGTATTGATTTTCATTTTTTAATTCCATTTTTCTTGAAGCTGTACACTGTCATTTTAATAATATCAGTTATGTAAACTGGGTGTGGTGGTACACTCCTGTAATCCCAGCAATGTGGGAGGCTGGAGCAGGACGATCCCAAGTTCGAGGCCAGCCTCAGCAATTTTATTGAGACCCTATCTCAAAATATAAAAAGGACAGGAGATGTAGCTCAGTGGTAAAGTGCCCCTGGGTTCAAACCTCAGTACCAACAAAAAGTATATATATATACATATATGTATACACATAACCATATACATATAACAGATAATATATATTATGTAATATGTATGTGTGATATATCATACCCTTATAATAGGACATAAAGTTATTTGATATCATAATCCAACCCCAGAATAAATCAATGTAGCTGGAATACATTTAATCCAATAACCACCTTTCAAATTACACATTATTGCTGTCTGGTCTTTCATTTTTTTAATTCCAGAAATTAGAAATTATTACTACTATGATAGTATTTGTTTAGATATACTTCCAAATTTGCCAACTTTTTTCATCATTATTATATTTCAGAATTTTTTTGTATCTATTATTTTTCTTTTTTAAAAATTTTAAAAAAATTTGTGCACATTTTATTTACCTGCTAAATAGCTTTTTAAAAAATGTTTATTTATTTGTTTTAGTTGTACACAATGCTGTTTCATTTTTACATGGTGCTGAGAATCGAACCCAGGCCACGCACGTGCTAGGCGAGCACTCTACTGCTGAACCATAACCCCAGCCCCTTAAATAGCTTTTTTACCATACATAAAATGTCTTATGTGATTGATGCCAACGTAGTTCACTCTGAGGGGGAGTTGTGTCTTGGTTTTTGTGTTCAAGGGTGCACAACTGTTGCTGTTGATGTTGGTTTGTCTTTCAGGATCAATGTGATTTCTTCTATATAAAATTGTATTTTTGAATGTTTCTCAATTTGTTCCTGGATTCTTTGCTTTGCATAATTATACCTAAATGGTACCAGCATCCTAAATCCACCAAGATAAATCTTACCATATCATCACATGATCTTCTAATTCTACCTTCCCCTCTGAGTTCCCAGGTTCAAGCATGGAGGACCAGGAAGGGTAAGTCTATTTCCCTTTTTTAAAATATATGTGCTGCTTTAAACGAGCACTATTTTCTTTTTTATTTTTTTAATTCATTTATTCAAACATTTATTTATTTTTCTTTTATTCTCAGTTGTTATATATGACAGCAGAATGCATTACAATTCATATTATACTTATAGAGCACATTTTTACATATCTCTGGTTGTATGCAAAGTATATTCACACCATTTGTGACTTCATACATGCACTTAGGGTAATGATATCCATCTCATTCTACCATATATTTTTTTTTTTGCCCTTTTCCCCCCTCCCTCCCCTCCCTCCCCATTGGCCTTTCTGGTGTTCCTCTAATCCTCCTATGCTCCCTGTCCCAATCCCACTGTGAATCAGCCTCTCCTTATATCAGAGAAAACATTTGGCTTTTGGATTTTGGGAATTGGCTAATTTCACTTAGCATTATTTTCTCCAACTTATCCATTTACTGGCTAATGCCATTATTTTATTCTCTTTTATTGTTGAGTAATATTCCATTGTGTATATATACCACATTTTCTTTATCCATTCATCTACTGAAAGGCATCTAGGTTGGTTCCACAGTTTAGCTATTGTGAATTGTGCTGCTATAAACATTGATGTGGCTGTGTCCCTGTAGTATGCTGTTTTTAAGTCCTTTGGGTATAGACTGAGGAGTGGGAAAGCTGGTTCACATGGTGGTTCCATTCCCAGTTTTCCAAGGAATCTCCATACTGCTTTCCAGATTGGCTGCACCATTTTGTAGTACCACCAGCAATGTATGAGTGTGCCTTTTCCCTCATATCCTCTCCAACATTTATTGTTGTTTGTGTTCTTAATAGCTGCCATTCTGACTGGAGTGAAATGAAATCTTAGAGTAGTTTTGATTTGCATTTCTCTAATTGCCAGAGATGTTGAAATTTTTTTCATGTATTTGTTGATTGATTGTATATATTCTTCTGAGACATGTCTGTTCAGCTCCTTGGCCAATTTATTGATTGGGTTATTTGTGGTTTTTTTGGTGTTAAGATTTTTGAGTTCTTTATATATTCTAGAGATTAGTGCTCTATCTGGTGTGCATATGGTAAAAATTTGTTCCCAATTAGTAGACTCTCTATTCACCTCATTGATTGTTTCTTTTGCTGAGAAGAAGCTTTTTAGTTTGATAAAAACTAATCCCATTTATTGATTCTTGTGCTATAGGAGTCTTATTAAGGAAGTTGGGGCCTAATCCACCATGATGGGGATTAGGGCCTACTTTTTCTTCTAATAGGCAGTGTCTAATAGGTGCACTATCTCTGGTCTAATTCCTAGGTCCTTGATCCACTTTGAGTTGAGTTTTGTGCATGGTGAGAGAGAGGGGTTTAATCTCATTTTGTTGCATATGGATTTTCAGTTTTCTCAGCACCATTTGTTGAAGAGGCTATCTTTTCTCCAATGTATGTTTTTGGTGACTTTGTTTAATATAACTGTAATTATGTGGGTTAGTCTCTGTGTCCTCTATTCTGTTCCATGGGTCTACAAGTCTATTTTGGGCCAATACCATGTTGATTTTGTTACTATAGCTCTGTAGTATAATAAAAGGTCTACTTTTATTATGACACCTGCTTCACTCTTCTTGTTAAGGATTGCTTTAACTATTCTGGGTCTCTTATTTTTCCAGATGAATTTCATGACTGATTTTTCTATTTCTAAGAGGAATGTCAGTGGGGTTTTGATTGGAATTGCATTAAATCTATATAGCGCTTTTGGTAGTATGGTCATTTTGACAACATTAATTCTGCCTATCCAAGAACAAGGTAGATCTTTACATCTTCTAAGATCTTCTTTAATTTCTTTCTTTAGTGTTACATAGTTTTCATTATAGAAGTCTTTTACATCTTTCATTAAGTTTTGATGCTATTGTACATGGGGTAGTTTTCTTCATTTCCCTTTCAGAGGATTTGTCACTGATATATAGAAATGCCTTTGATTTAAGGGTGTTGATTTTGTATCCTGCTACTTTGCTGAATTCATTTACTAGTTCTAGAAGATTTCTGGTGGAATTTTTTGGGTCTTCGAGGTATAGAATCATATCGTCAGCAATAGTGATAATTTGAGTTCTTCTTTACCTATCTGTATCCCTTTAATTTCTTTCATCTGTCTTATTGCTCTGGCCAGTATTTCAAGAACTATGTTAAATAGAAGTGGTGAAAGACCCTGTCTTGTTCCAGTTTTTAGAGGGAATGCTTTCAATTTTTCTCCATTTAGGATGATGTTGGTCTGGGGCTTAGCATAGATAGCATTTACAATGTTGAGGTATGTTCCTGTTACCCCTAATTTTTCTAGCATTTTGAACATGAAGGGGTGCTGTGTTTTGTCAAATGCTTTCTCCATGTCTATTGAGATGATCATATGATTTTTATCTTTGAGTCTATTGATTGGTGAATTACATTTATTGATTTCCACATGTTGAACCAACCTTGTAGCCCTGGGATGAACCCCACTTGATCGTAGTGTACTATCTTTTTGATATGTTTTTGTATTCAATTTGCCAGAATTTTATTGAGAATTTTTGCATATATATTCATTAGAGATATTGGTCTGAAGTTTTCTTTCTTTGATGTGTCTTTGCCTGGTTTTGGAATCAGGGTGATATTGGCCTCGCAGAATGAGTTTGGAAGTGCTCCCTCTTTTTCTATTTCCTGAAATAAATTGAAGAGTATTGGTATTAGTTCTTCTTTAAAGGTCTTGTAGAACTTGGCTGTGTAGCCATCTGGTCCTAGGCTTTTCTTGGTTGGTAGGCTTCTGATGGCATCTTCCATTTCATTGCTTGAAATTGATATATTTAAATTGTGTATATCATCCTGGTTCAATTTGAGCAAATCATATGACTCTGGAAATTTGTTTGATGCCTTCGATATTTTGTATTTTATTGGAGTACAAGTTTTCAAAATAATTTCTAATTATCTTCTGTATTTCTGTAGTGTCTGTTGTGATATTTCCTTTTACATCACATATGATATAATTTGTGTTTTGTCTCTCCTTCTCTTTGTTAGCCTGGCTAAGGGTCTGTCAATTTTATTTATTTTTTCAAAGAACCAACTTTTTGTTTTGTCAATTTTTTCAATTGTTTCTTTTATGTCAATTTCATTGATTTCAGCTCTGATTTTAATTATTTCCTGTCTTCTACTGCTTTTGGTGTTGGATTTTTCTTCCTTTTCTAGGGCTTTGAGATATAATGTTAAGTCATTTATTTGTTGACTTTTTTTTTTCTTTTAAGGAATGAACTCCATGCAATGAACTTTCCTTTTAGAACTGCCTTCATAGTGTCCCAGAGATTTCAATATGTTGTGTCTGTGTTCTCGTTCACCTCTAAGAATTTTTTAATCTCCTCCTTGATGTCTTAGGCAACCCCATTGTTCATTCAGTAGCATATTATTTAGTCTCCAGGTGTTGGAGTAGCTTTTATTTCTTATTTTATCATTAATTTCTAATTTCATGAAATGAGCACTATTTTCTTTTAAAGTTCAATCTTAAGAAATTTCTTTCATGACAACCTCTTGTTGAAGAACTCTTCTGTTTTTCTCTGAAAAAATAATCTCTTTGCTATTATTCTTTAAAAATTTTCTGGATACACAAGTTGAGGTTGATATATATATATATATATATATATATATATATATATATATATATATATATATATATATTTTTTTTCCCTTATTGGTTAAATATATTTTTGCTGGCAGAGTGAGGTGGTACACACTTACAATCCCTGCTGCTTGGGAGGCTGAGGCAGGAGGATCACAAGTTCAAGGCCAGCCCGGGCAATTTAGTGAGACAGATTCAAAATAAAATAAGAGGGGTTTATCTCTGTGTCTTCTATTTTGTACCATTGGTCTACATGTCTATTTTGGTACCAATACCATGCTATTTTTGCTACTATGGCTCTGTACTATATAGTTTAAGGTCTGGTATTGTGATGCTTCCTGCTTCACTGTTCTTGCTAAGGATTGCTTTGGCTATTCTGGGTCTTTTATTTTTCCAAATGAACTTAATGATTACTTTTTATAGTTCTATGAAGAATGTCATTGGGATTTTAATAGGAATTGCATTAAATCTGTATAATGCTTTTGGTAGTATGGTCATTTTGACAACATTAATTCTGCCTATCCAAGAGCATGGGAGATCTTTCTGTTTTCTAAAGTCTTCTTCAATCTCTTTCTTTAGTGTTCTGTAGTTTTCATTGCAGAAGTCTTTCACCTCTCTTGCTAGATTGATTCCCAAGTATTTTATTTTTTGAAGATATTGCACATGGGATGGTTTTCCTAATTTCCCTTTCAGCTAATTCATCACCGATGTGTAGGAATGCATTTGATTTATGGGTGTTGATTTTATATCCTCCTACTTTGCTGAATTCATTTATTAGTTCCAGAAGTTTTCTGGTGATTTTTTTTTTTATCTTCTATATATAGAATCATGTCCTCAGCAAATAATGATAGTTTGAGTTCTTCTTTTCCTATTTGTATACCTTTTGTTGAATTGCTCTGGATAGAGTTTTCCAGGAAATGTTGACTAGAAGTGGTAAAAGATGGAATCCTTGTCTTGTTCCAGTTTTAAAGGGAATGCTTTAAATTTTTCTCCATTTAGAATGATGTTGGCCCTAAATTTAGCATAGATAGCTTTTACAATGTTGAGGTATGTTCCCGCTATCCCTAGTTTTTCTAGTGTTTTGATTATGATAGTGTTTTGATTATGAAGAGGTGTTGTATGACCCAGCTATCCTACTCCTTGATTTATACTCAAAGGATGTAAAATCAGCATACCATCGTGACTTAGTCTCATCAATGTTTATAGCAGCTCAATTCACAATAGCCAAACTATGGAACCAACCTAAAGAATATGTGGTATATATACACAATGGAATATTACTTAGCCTTTAAAAAGGATGAACTCATGGCATTTGCAGGTAAATGAATAGAGCTGGAGAATATTATGCTAAGTGAAATAAGCCAATCCCCAAAAACCAAAGGCCAAATGTTTTCTCTGGTATGCGGATGATAATTCACAATAAGGGGGTGGGTGAAGGAGCCCTATTTAGGAAGGGCTGTTGTAGCTAGCTGGAAGCCATAAGTTCCATCTGATATGTATGTGACGCACCTGTAGGCACCCGCAAACCTGAAGGTATATAACCGGGTGAAAGCGGTCCGAGTTAGGAGAACGGAGAATTCAGTCAGCCGGGCAGTCACTCGGTCGGTCAGAAGAATCAGAGCGGCCAGAACGTAGGCAGAGCGGTTACAGAAGAGAAACCAGATAGAAGACAGAAGAGAAACCAGATAGAAGAAGTAATGACTGGTCAGAGTTAGGCCGAGACTCCTGAGGAAGACAGAAGACAGAAGAAAGAAGAAGGAAGAAAGAAGAGAGAAGAAAGAAGCTCTAATCTTTCTCTAAGCTAAGCTCTATCTTTCTTTCTCTCTAAGACTCTAAGCTAAGAAGACAAGAAGAAAAGCTCGCTTTAATCTTTCTCTCTAAAAATCTTTCTTTCCCTCTCTAAGCGCTAAGAAAGTAGAAGTAAAAGTAGTAAAAGCTTAACTCTGCCCCCGAGAGTTTTTCCTCCCGGTTTTCGGTACCAGGTAGCTTACAGGTGGGGGTGGCTAGGGAAAAATAGAGGTACTTTGGATTAGGCAGAAGGGAGTGATGGGAGGGGATGGAGTTTAGGGGTAGGTAGGGTAGTAGAATGAATCAGATATTATTACTCTGTGTATATATGATTACACAACCGGTGTGATTCTACATCATGTACAACTATAAGAATGAGAAGTTATTCTCCATTTATGTATGATGTGTCAAAATGCATTCTACTGTCATGTATAACTAATTAGAATAAAAAAAAATAAAACAAGAAGGTCTGGGGATGTAGCTCAAGGGTACAGTGCTTGCCTAGCACGTGGGAGGCCCTGAGTTTAATCCCCAGTAACACACACTTGCATGACGAGCATGCACACACACACACACACACCACTTACCTGTCCATTGTTGACAAGAAATCTGAAGTCAATTTGAGTTGTCATCCTTGTAGATTATCTTTTTCTTTCTAGTCTGTAGTTAAAGGTCTTCTTTTGTCTTCATTTTGTAGGATACTATAGCTCAGAAATAGATTTCTTTTTGTTATCTGCTTGGTATAGGTTGTGTTTCCTGTATCTCTCTTTTACCAGGACTAGAAAATCATAAGCCATGATTTCTTCAAATATTATCTCTCTTTCATTCTCTGAATTTTCCCTCTTTGAGACTCTGGTTAAATTATGGTTAAAACTTCTTTCTTCCATGTTCACTTATTTTCCATTTTCTTTTTGTCTCTGTATTGCAGTTAAAATTTTTTTTTAATTTTAAAAAAAATTAAACATGGGGTGTGAGTTGTTCAGGTTGGCCTCAAATTTGCAATCCTCCTGCCTGAGACTCTTAAGTGGATGGGACTACAGCTGTGTTTTTTTTGGTACTGGGGATTAAATTTAGGGGCACTTGTCCACTGAGCCACATCCCCAGCCCTATTTTGTATTTTATTAAGAGACAGGGTCTCACTGAGTTGCTTAGTGCCTCGCTTTTGTTGAGGCTGACTTTGAACTTGTGATCCTCCTGCCTCAGCCTCCCAAGCCACTGGGATTACAGGCGTGTGCCACTGTGCCTGGCTGCCTCGTGTGCTTGGCGTGTTATGCTTTTGTTGATACTTTTCAATTTTATCTTCTAGGTCATGAGTTCTATCTTCAGTTGTATTTAATTGGTTATTACATTCATCTGTTATGCTTTTTATTTCAATAATTATACCTTTTATTTCTTAAAATAAGATTTTATCCTTTTACAAACATGCTTAATATTTTTATTGTCTTTGGTTGCTTGATCAATTTTGTAATTCTGTAATTAATCAAATTTTATAGTGCTGGGGATCAAATCCAGGGCCTGGCACATGCTAGGGAAGCACTTTACCACTGAGCTACATCCCCAGGCCTTTACTTATTTAAGCATTCATCCTTTATTTACATTTTGTATTTGATGATTCCAACAAAACAGTATCTTTTTTCTTTTTGTTTGCAATACAGTACTAGAGATTGAACCCAGGTGTGCTCTACCACCAAGCTACATCCTCAGCCCTTTTTATTTTTTTTTTGAGATGGGGTCTTCTTAAATTTTCAGGCTGGCCTGAAACTTGTGACCCTCATGCATCAGTCTCTTGAGTTGCTGGAATTATGGGTGTGTACCACTACACCTGGCTGTAAGTTTTTTTTAGGCTAGTCCCCCAGTCCTTCACATCTTTTAAATTTCAAGTAAATTCTCTTTAATTTTAGTACATCAGTCAGGTGTAATCAGGAGACAGAAACCTGTTATTGGAAGAGAGAAAACATTAAAAAACGTATTAACTAAGCACAAACTAACTAGGTTCTTGAGAGGATGCAAAGAAAACACCAGGCTGTCATGGAAGTAACAGCTGAAATCCCCAGAGATGAAGGAACAAAGGAAGGACACAGGAATTATTAAATTGAAAGGGGCTCCATGGAGCAAAAAAATAAACCTTTGAGGCTGCTGGTGTTGGTCTCTGAGCTTGGACCTAACACCTAGAACCCTGAAAAGGTAGCATGGGCTGGCTGGGGCCAAGCCTCAAGGATTGAGCATAACACAGCAACTTCTCCCAAGCTGTGTGATCTGCTGCTAGGAAGGAGGTACTGCTACCAGGAGGAAGCAGCAGTGCTGGAGTGATGCTTGCAAGAGCCACAGAGCTGAGGATAAGCACACAGGAAGCAGACAGGAAGGAACAAATCTCTAGTCCTGCAGTCTCCCTCTAGTGCTGCTGTTGGTAGACAGGATCCAGCTAGACGAGCAGAAATGTGGTTTGCAGAGTTCCAACTTCTACTTTACGTAGAAGAGAATAGAAAAGGGTGGGTGTGAAACAAGTGATAATATTTTAACTGGCATATGTAGGTTTTTATATTGCTTTGGATTGCTAGCCTTTCCCATTGCTTTGAATTTCTTTGAAGTTTCCTAATACATGAATATTGAGTCTTCTCTATTCAACACCACTCTTGAATTCCTTTTAAGCATATTCTCTTTTGACTTACATTTCTCTTTCTGCACTCTATTTCACTTAGGGATTAAGTGAAATAATCATTTTCTCTTATTGAAGTCCTTCTAGTTTAATTAAGATTTTGTGTGTGTGTCTGTGCATACCCCCCATGCCCAACTGGTGATTGAATCAGGGGTGCTTTAACTCTGAGCTACATCGCAAGTCCTTTTTTAATTTCTTGAGACAGGGTCTCACTAAGTTGCTGAGGCTGGCCTCAAACTTGGGATCCTCCTGCCTCAGCCTTCTGTAGCTGGGATTACAGATTTGCGCAGCTCTGCCTGGCTAAAGTAATTTTATATCTTTATCTAATGCTTTTGTTAGAGATCAATGATAAAATAAGAAATAAAAGCTACCCCAACACCTGGAGACTAAACAATATGCTACTGAATGAACAATGGGTTGCCTAAGACATCAAGGAGGAGATTAAAAATTTCTTAGAGGTGAATGAGAACACAGACACAACATATCGAAATCTCTGAGACACTATGAAGGCAATTTTAAGAGGAAAGTTCATTGCATTGAATTCATTCCTCAAAAGAAGAAAAAATCAACAAATAAATGACTTAAAATTATGTCTCAAAGCTCTAGAAAAAGAAGAACAATCCAACACCAAAAGTGGTAGAAGACAGGAAATAATTAAAATTAGAGCTGAAATCAATGAAATTGAAACAAAAGAAACAATTGAAAATATTGACAAAACAAAAAATTGGTTCTTTGAAAAAATAAATAAAATTGACAGACCCTTAGCCAGGCTAACAAAAAAAAAAAAGGAAAGAAAATTCAAATTACTAACATCCATGATGAAAAAGGAAATATCACAACAAACACTATGGAAATACAGGAAATAATTAGAAATTATTTTGAAAACTTGTACTCCAACAAAATACAAAACACTGAAAGCATTGACAAATTTCTAGAGTTGTATGTTCCACCCAAATTAAAGCAGGATGATATACACAATTTGAACAGACCAATTTCAAGTGACAAAATAGAAGATGCCATCAGAAGCTTACCAACCAAGAAAAGCCCAGGACCAGATGGATACACAGCAGAGTTTTGTGAATTCTTGTCATTTTCTTTTTCAAATCTTTTACCCCATCATCTGATTGGAATTTTTCTTACTTTATTTTTTCATAGCTTTTATCTTTTGTACTAGGGATTGAACCCAGGAATGTTTAACCAGTGATATTCCCAGTCCTATTAAATAGGGTCTCACTAGGTTGCTAAGGTTGGCCTCAAACTTGTGATCCTCCTGCCTCATCCGCCCAAGTCACTGGGATTCCAGTGCACCTGGCCACCTTTTGTCATCTTAATTTTTTTTGAAGTTTCGTTCTTACCCGTTATTTAGGGATTTACTCTCCTGTTTTATTATATTTGTGTATGTGGTACTGGGGATCAAACCCAGGGCCTCCTGCATACTAGAAAAGCACTCTACCACTAAGTTATATTTCCACCCTTTCCTGTTTTGTAAAATTTTAAATTCTATTCCATAATACTTTTCTGTCGCTGTCTTGTATGAAATACATTTTCCTGTACTTTTGGGAGGGAGATGGGACAGAATACTTTCTCTAGACTCAAGGATCAGGAAATTCTTTTCCCAAAATTAATACAAGAGCCTACTACTCCCTGAGATCTGCTTCCTCTGCTTCTCTCTCACTTCTAACCTCTCTTTTGCCTCAATTGTCCCTGTTCTGCTCCATGTGCAGTTTACTATCTTAAAGGGGTTTTGGGGGGCTGGGATTGTGGCTCAGCGGCAGAGTGCTCGCCTTGCACGTGCGCGGCCCGGGTTCGATCCTCAGCACCACATAAACATAAATGCATTGCATTGTGTACAACTAAAGTAAATAAATAAATATTTTTAAAAAAAAAAGGGGTTTTGGTTTGGAATGAAGCTTGTTAGGTTCAAGAGTTCCTAAGAACTTAAATGATTCCATCTTCATAACTGCACAGTTACCTTAAATGCACCAGCAAATTGGAGTCTATAGAGACCTTCCATTTAGTTGTTCTCAAGTTGACATGCCCCGCTTTTCAGAACCTGTTGACTTGGAGGCTTTCCTAATCTTCACATCATCCATTAACTCACTGTTTTCCCTATACTAGCTTCTACAGTCAATCCCACTTAGGTCTCATAGCTGTTTTTGAGTTCATTGCTATCTGTTCATATTTTGGGATTGTCACCAAGATTTGCTGTAGATGACAGAGGTTTCTCCTTTAACTATCCTACTTGACATATCTATGGAGGGATATGGGGAAATCAAAAAAACTACATGACTATTTGACATCTTTTTTTTTTTTTTTTTCAGTGCTGGGGATTGAACCAGGGAATTGTATATAATGGGCAAGTGCTGTGCCATTGGGCCACATCCCCAGCCCATCTTTTCTTCTTTAATGTACTTCTCTGGTAGGTAACTTTTTATTTAGGAATATTTGTTAGTGATGAAAATGATTTAAAAGGTAGCAAAGAATGATGATCTAAAGGCAATCATACTACCTGTTTTCAAATCCTACTTTTGCCTTTATTAGTTGTGATCCATAATCTTAGTTTCTTCTATAAAATTGTAGGTTGTTGTGAGAAATAAATGAAATAACATGTAAAGCCTTGAGAAATGTCCCAGATTACACAAGAGGTATTCCTCAAAGATATCCATTAATGTAGTCTTCCTTTTTGGGTCTAGGCCTTCCATTACAGGCTTTACAAACTTAAAAAAATGAAACCAAACACTTGAAAACAAAACCAAAACAAACAAAAAAAAACCCCCCAAAACATAAAACAAACAAAGCAACAAACAAAAAAACCCAAACTTTTGATTCTATAACAAGATAGAAATCACAGAAAATGACTGAAAAACATACATGGTAAAAAATGCTGACCCGAGGAAACTTTTTTTTTTTTTTTTTTTGGTACTGGGGACTGAACTCAGGGGCACTCGACCACTGGGCCACATCCCCAGCCCTTTTTTGTATTTTATTAGAGACAGGGTCTCACTGAGTTGCTAAGTGCCTCGCCATTGCTGAAGTTGGCTTTGAACTGTGATCCTCCTGCCTCAGCCTCCCAAGTGCTGGGATTACAGATGTGCGCCACCACGCCCAAATCTGAGGAAACTTTTAGTGTTATGCAATTTCCTTACAAAACAAAGGAATGAAAACATACAGTCAAGTATTCTAAACTAAGTGTTAAGTAACACCTTGTTTTTTTTTAAAATAGAAATCAATGCATCGGAAAAAATAGGAAAATGATATACCAATGGTTAAGTTAAAGTGGAAGATGCATATAGCCTTGACCCCCAAGTCCACTTCTAGGTTAAGTAGGTTAAGTATTTTTTTATTGGTACTGGGGTTTGAACAAAGGGGCACTCAACCTCTGAGCCATATCCCCAGTCCTTTAGTGTATTTTATTTAGAGACAGGGTTTCACTGAGTTGCTTAGGGTCTAGCTAAGTTACTGAGGCTGGCTTTGAAATCGTGATCCTCCTGCCACAGCTTCCTGAGCACTGGGATTACAGGTGTACACCACCATACCTGGATAAGCCCAGATATTTTTACCACCAAATGTTTTCAAATCTTTGGAGAACAGATGTCCTAAAAGTTTAAATAGCAAACTTAAACTTTTCTAAGGTGTAAAGAAATAAAAGAATCCTTTCTTTTGTGGTTATTTATTTGAAAATAATATTTCAAAAAACATCTTAATTTTGTTGAGTCATCAGATGGGACATATAAATAAAAAAATACACCAATATCTAATTTTAATGTTTAAATGTGACAGTTCAAGTAAATACAAACGGCCCAAATAAACAGTTATTCAAACTTATTCTTAAATGAAAACTCTACTTAGATTAAAATACCATTTTCAGCTAATAACACATTTACTTTCTTTCCTTTGTAGTACTGAGGATGGAACCCAGGGCTTCTTGCATGTTGGGCAAGAGGTCTACCACTGAACTACATCTCCAGCCCAGATTAAAATGTTTGATAATTAGACTTTACAAAGATTTGAGAAAATAGGGACTCTTGTGCATTTTTGGTGGGACTATCAATTGGCACAATCCTTAGAGAAAGCAATTTGGCCAGTATCTGTCATAAATTTAAAAATACAAATCTCTGACTTAGGAATTCAATTTTATCTTAGGATAACTCATTCATGCACAATATGATCTATGTACAAAGTATTAAATGGAAGCAATGCTTATAATAGCAAGTAAAAATGTGTCAGCAAGCAATATTTTGCTACATATTCATGCAATAAAATCTTCTGTAGTTGTTAAAAAAAGAAAAGAAAAGAAAAAGCCATGTGCGGTGGCGCTCGCCTATAATCCCAGGAACTTAGGAGGCTGAGATAGGAGGATTGAGAATTCAAAGCCAGATTGAGAGTTCAGCCAGCCTGAGCAAAAGCGAGGAACTAAGAAACCCAGAGAGACCCTATCTCTAAATAAAAATACAAAAGAGGGCTGGAGATGCGGTCCAGTGGTCGAGTGCCCGAGTTCAATTCCTAGTATGGGGGTGGGATGGGGTGTCAAGTAAGCTATCTACTGGTATGAGACAAATTTCAAAAATACCACATTAGGTAGAAAGGACAAAGTGAAGAAGAGTGTGGAATGTAAGGAACAGAAAAACTTTGAGGAAGGAGGCTGGGGATGTGGCTCAGTGATGGAGCACTTGCCTGGAGTTTGTGAGGCCCTGGGTTTGACCCCCAACATTGCAAAACAAACAAACAAATCTTTGAGGAGGAACTGAGTACTAAGGAGGCAAGGAGGCTTTTCATTATACGTCATTGTGTCTTTTGAGTTTTTGAATGTGAATATGCTACATGTTCTGTTGAAAAATTTTTTTTCTTAAGAAACTCAATTTTGAAATAAAAACTAGAATTCCAAGCCAGGCATGGTAGTATGTGCCTGCAGTCCCAGCTCCTCAGGAGGCTGAAGCAAGAGGATAACTTCAGGGCACAGGTTTGAGACCAGCCTGAGCAACACAATGAGACCCCATCTCAAAGAAAAAGAAAGAAAGGGCTATGGGTATAGTTCAATGGTAGAACACTTGTCTACTGTGCATGAAGCCCTGGGTTTGAGCCCCAATACCACCAAATTAAAAACTCCCAAAACAAAACATTCTTTTAAATCAGTTCTATTTAGCAAGTGTTATATATTTTTCATTTGACTGATAAACTTTTCTACAATCCCATTGAGTCTCTCAGGCTCCATCAGTTTATTTACTAATTCCTGCTCAATAGCCATTAGGGCCAGGCCACTAAGTTTCTCTTCTCCCATGTTATGAAATAAATATGTTTTAAGACGAGGCAATGTAGAAAATGAGTTTTCAGCAGTTGGTGAAGTAATTGGCCAAGACAAAGCAATATATAACAGCTTTGAGATGCAAGGAATACTATTGTGAAGACCATGCTGAATAAACAAAGAGCCAAGATTGACAAAGGTGATGGAATCATAATCTATGACAAAGTTGAGCTTCGCATAGTGCCGATAAAATCTAAGTTCAGGGATAATATCTGCATCAAGCTGATAAAATTCTTGAATATGTTTGGCTGTTGCTTCATTTAATGGTTCATTCCACTTAAATAACAATTCTGAAATCTGCTTCATTTTGCAATAATCAAACTCTGAAAAACATAACTTTAAATTTTGTAATACAGTATCCAGTCCTTGGTAATAAATATTAATCTTATATTGTTCTTCTGTTGAAGTAGAAAACATACTATCTGAATTGCCAAGATCTATTGTTTTTTGAATCTTTCTTCTTCTCTGAAGATAAGGTTTTTCAACTTCAAAACCTTTACTGGTTATTTTTTTACATATTTCCTCTGCTCCATCCCAGATAGTTTTGAAATATACATCATTTCTTTCAGATGATAAACATTCCAAAATTGCTTCTATTTTTGAAGACAAAGAAAAGATATCTATGGTTTCACTTTGAAGCTCTTTGGAAAGAATTCCTGTAACACTTAACACTCGATAAAGAAATTTCAAACAAAAGATAAATTCAAATTTGGAAACCAGTGCCAACAAGTCACTCAATTCCTCAGCCAAACTTGTATTTGAGGAATGGCTTGATACAAACTCCAGTGTTTCAATAATCTCTGGAAGACTGTCAATCACAGATAACAATGTACGATCGTGGACTGTCCAGCATGACTGTGATACATGTTTTTTGCATGTCTTGTTTTGACTTAGCTTAAAAATGTTTTGAAAATTTGCCAACATTTCCCCAGACATATGAATAGTGTTGAACAAAGAACTGAGAGTATTTAGAGCACCACGGAGTTCTTTCACTTCTTTACAAAACCTAATTACTGCTAAATCCAAAAAATGTGCATAACAATGTACATATAAAGCTCTTGGCTCTTCTTTCCTGAATTCTGCTGCAATTTTATTAAATTTTACCCTCAAATTAGTGGTACTGTCATAAGACTGGCCACATATTTTATCAAAATCAACTCCAATTTGCTGCAGATAAGTTTTGATATTCCTATGTAAGTGGGTCCCCGTCATCTTTTCAATATTGACAAAACCTAAGAATCTTTCTTTAATTAAGATAGATTTTGATGTTTTTTGTGGGTATCTTACACAAATTGAAAGCTGCTCTTTTGTGACACTATCAGTTGTCTCATCACATATTATTGAAAAAGCTGAGGAGACATTGATCTCATTCACAATATCCTGTAACATTTCAGTCTTTATTATTTCAATAATTTCACTTTGAATTTGTGTACTATTATAGAAGTCAACTTGTGAACTCATAAGTCGAAACATTTCTTCTCCTTTATCTTTTGCTCTGATTTCTAACAATTCTAAAAAATTGCCTTTATTGACGGATGAAACAGACTGGTCATTTGCTCCTAAGGGTAAACACTGCTTTCCAAGAAATAAAATATTTTCTATTATAAGCTTTAGGTACTTTTTATTTCCCTCAATCTGATTTGAATTAATAGATAAATTATCACTAACAGCTTCATCACAAAACTGGTATTTCCTCCAAAACTGCAATGAATTCAAATGCATTTCACTTTTTTCATGCTTTCTGAATTTCTCCATAGTTTTTTTCCAATTAGAAGTTCCTTGGGATGCAAATGACTCTCCTCTATAGCTAAAGTTTTTTTGGCAGAACAACTGACACGAATAACAGAATGTCATATCTTTTTTAACACTGTTTTCCACCTCCTGAAAAGGTGAATGGCAAGGTTTCCTAATATTTTGTGTTTTACCTTTAACTTTTTGTACTTTGGCTGTAAATTTTGGGTGACACACTCCATCACTTATTTTCACAGAGTTCATATTGCATGTAGGTTCCTGGTTTGACACTTTATCTTTTTGTACTTCTATACTGGCATCAAATGTGTGCTGAATGAGTACTGATGAAGATGGCAAAAGTCTTGGCTGTTCCACACTATTAGCAACATCATTACTTGATTCATTGGGTGAACTCTTAGAGATCTGTGGGTAAAAAAGAGAAAAATCACTGTTGTTTTAACAGTCTTTAGATGAAATACTGAACACATTTATTCCAATAACACAGTAAAATGAGTAAGATATAGTTACAAACTTCTCTGGGGAAACAAATATTATTTATAATTTAATTATTTCAATCTAGATTCAGCATTAAATGTTTATAGAACCATTTTGTATATAATTATAATAAAATAACTTTTATTGCTCAGGTGACTAGAATTGCTTAACAAGTAAAAAATGATGTAGGAGGAGGAAAATAATGATTAATAAATATATGTAATGGCTATATTATATGTATGTACATATATAACTATGTATATAAAATCTGCTCATGAAAGAAAAGAGAGTAGACAAATAAATTAGGATAAAACTTACATCTGTAATGACATTTGTTGTTACTGAAGAAACTGTACCTGTTAAAATAAATTAGAGCATAACTTTAAGATCTCATAACCTAAAAAAACAGCATCATAAACTCTGATTATTTCATATCAGGAGACAAAAAGAAAATTTAACATATAGCCGGGCGTGGTGGCGCACGCCTGTAATCCCAGCACTTTGGGAGGCTGAGGCAGGAGGATCGCGAGTTCAAAGCCAGCCTCAGCAATAGCGAGGCACTTAGTAACTCAGTGAGACCCTGTCTCTAATAAAAATACAAAAAAGGGCTGGGGATGTGGCCCAGTGGTCAAGTGCCCCTGAGTTCAATCCCCGGTACCAAAAAAAAAAGAAAATTTAACATATATTCATCAAGTGTGACAAAACAATGTTTATTTATTTTTTTTTTGGTACCGGGGATTGAACTCAGTGGCACTCGACCACTGGGCCACATCCCTAGCCCTTTTTTGTATTTTATTAGAGACAGGGTCTCACTGAGTTGCTAAGTGCCTCGCCATTGCTGAGGCTGGCTTTGAACTCACAATCCTCCTGCCTCAGCCTCCCAAAGCGCTGTGATTACAGGCGTGCGCCACTGCGCCCCGGCAAAACAATGTTTATATCAAATGTCTTCACATCAACTTTTACCTTGTAAGACATCAGTGTCCATGATGGGCAAGGCGACAGGATTATCTGCTAATGATACTATATTGCTAATAACTGGAATTGGATCTTTCTTTGGAGAAAGGTGCTCCATTGAAGTATCATGTGCCATGGAAACATTTGCTGAAAAAAATAAACAAAAATATTTTCTAAAAACCAGGCAGAATGGGTCAAACCAGAAAGTGTTTTGAGCTAAAATACAGCTCAGTAGTAGTGCTTTTCTTGTATGCACAAGGCCCAGGGTTGTTTAAGCCTCAGAAATGCAAAAAAAAAAAAAAAAGTGTTTCAGGGAATAATGCAAATATCTCATACCTTAAGATATTTCTGGGTACTAGAGTAATTTTTATTGGGGCTTAAGGATAGCCATTTTTTTTACCCTCAGGGGTTGAGGGTAAGTAATAGGCATTGAACCCAGGGGTGCTTTATCACTGAGCCACATCCCTAGCCTCCACCATTTTTTAAAAAAAATTTTATTTAGAGACAGGGTCTCATTAAGTTGCTTAGTTGTTAAGTTTTTTTTTTTTTTTTTTTTTTTTTTTTTTTTTTGTGGTACCGGGGATTGAACTCAGGGGCATTCGACCACTGGGTCACATCCCCAGCCCTTTTTTGTATTTTATTTAGAGACAGGGTCTCACTGAGTTGCTAAGTACCTCGCCATTGCTGAGGCTGGCTTTGAACTCGCAATCCTCCTGCCTCAGCCTCCCAAAGTGCTGGAATTACAGGCGTGCGCCACCGCGCCCAGCTTAGTTGTTAAGTTTTTGAGGCTGGCTTTGAACTTGCTATCCTCCTGCTTCAGCCTCCTGAGCCACTGGGATTACAGGTGTGCACCACCACACCCAGCTGGATAGCCAGTTTTTTTTTTTTTTTTTTGTATATTGTAATAACAAAATGATCATTTATACTTCCATATAACTTTATATCTTTCACTTTTCTGCATAATTTTTTTAGTACTTTTATACTATTTGTTTGAAATTATGAGCAAATGTTTGCTGTAAAATTACCCATAACAGTAAAGAGTCTTCTATAATCTCCGAGTGGGTATCAATTTCTAACTCTTTCATAATTCATAAACTTCAGCATCAATGGAACTAAGTTAGTGTCCATGTCAGTACTGCAAAAGTTCTGTAATAGATATACAAATTCCAGGGGCATTATTCACCCAGTAGTCTATGTAAATAGCATCACTAGTGTTTGATGAAATACTTAGTTGTTCCTGGATTATATGTGTTTTTCTATTATTGAATATTTTTATTAATTTTTTTTGTGGTGCTAGGAATTGAACCCAGGGGCTCTCTACCACTGAACAACATACACCCCAGGCCTTTATTTTTCTATTTTTGAGACAGGATCTCACTAAATTGCTGACGCTGGCCTAAAAATTGCAATCCTCCTGCTTTAGTGTCCTGAGTTGCTGGGATTATAGGCATGTGCCCCTGAGCCTGGTTTATTACTGAAACTTAAAGCATTTCCAACTACCTATACTTCATGTGAAAATGAAAGTAAAAGCCTTGTTTTACAAAGCAAAGCTAAGTAAACATTCTGTATTTATTAGAACCAACTCAATCAGAAATGTATTGAATAAACTCAACATTGACTAACTCCTATGAACCAAGTTCTATAGGATACTCAATGTGTACTAATGTAGACATGCATTTACTAAAGGATCTAAATACTTCAAAGACATGGATCCCTAATTTTTCCATTAATCTTGTCTTAAGATGAAGAGGGTCTGTATCAATTCTGTAATCAATCTAACATAACAATCTTTTTTGTCAATCTTAACAAATAAATGTTACATCTCTGATGGTGACATAGCTTTCCTTTTACACAAAAATACTGGAAAACAGTTTTTATAACAACTTTTAGGTCAGTTTAATTTGGAAATGAATCAAGGTTACATATTAAAAGCAAAATGTGCCCATTGCGGTGGCGCATAGCTATAATCCCAGCACTTGGGAGGCTGAGGCAGGAGGATTGTGAGTTCAAAGCCAGCCTCAGCAATGGTGAGGCACTTAGCAACTCAGTGAGACACTGTCTCTAAATAAAATACAAAAAAGAGCTGGGGATATGGCCCAGTGGTCAAGTGCCCCTGAATTCAACCCTCAGTACAACAACAACAACAAAAAAGCAAAATGTATTTAAGTCAATGGTTAATAAAATTCTCAAATGACTAAAAAAATATTACCTGTAGAAGATTCCATCTTAGCTTTATTATATGCAGAAAAACAATTAATAGAACAAAAAATCTCTGTCTTCCCCAAGTCATTAGTAATCTCAATCATTTCATCTGATGGCTTCAACGATTTGCAAGGAAAAGATGTAAGTATTTTGGCTGGTTTCTGTTTAGAGATTAAAACAATATTCATATTCCTGGCATGACATATATTGTTAACAAACAAAAGCATACCACCACGGTTTTTTACCTGAAATATTACAAATAATGACAATAAAGCCAATCTTTATATTTTCATAACACCCCTCCAAAAAAAGAGACACTATAGATTGCAATGAATGAAATGAATGAAAGAAAATGATAAATCTATTTGAAAACTGTTGTGTTATTTTTTGGATATATTTGACAGCAATAATAATAATAATAATAATCTATATGCAAGCAATGAAGAAAGTGGTCATAGAAGATATTCATTATCCCATGCAATGAAAGTCTACTGAATAAATCAACAAAGTCTTATAATTACAGGTTTTTCTTCAATACCAGCTTGCACATCAATTTAGGAAAGCCTTCTACCTGTGCTAAAGAGGAGCCAGGGTGTTTTAATATATATTACGATACACTATGGGAGTCAGTGTGCTTCTAGGCTAACTTCATAGTAAAACTAATAAGCATATTGTAAAAATACAGGATACAAGCAGTAAGAAGTATAGAGTATGATGAGTCCAATAAGCAGGAGGTGTACAAAGGAAAAGGATAAACTGTGAGGTTCAACATCGATTCCTTCATACAACAAATGATAAAACAGGACTACATTTGGGTATACATGGTGGTAAGACAAAATGAAATATGCAGATTTTCTATGTGAAAGAGCAGAATATTGTCAAAAGAATAAGGAAATAAGCAGAAGGTAATGTTGAAAATTTTTATTTTTAATCTGTTATTAATATAAATTTTTGTTATATGTAATTTTTAGTTTAAGTGAACTCAGCTGTTTTTGTAGAGACTGTGTGTCATCCTATTCTTAAAAATGCTTTTCAAGCCGGGCGCGGTGGCTCACGCCTGTAATCCCAGCACTTTGGGAGGCTGAGGCAGGAGGATCGCGAGTTCAAAGCCAGCCTCAGCAGTGGCGAGGCACTTAGCAACTCAGTGAGACCCTGTCTCTAAATAAAAATACAAAAAAGGGCTGGGGATGTGACCCAGTGGACGAGTGCCCCTGAGTTCAATCCCCGGTACCACAAAAAAAAAAAAAAAAAAATGCTTTTCAAATTCCTCTTATCTAGGACAGAAGAATCTTGGAGGTAGCACACCAACAGAATAAGAGACTCTAATGATGCCAGTTTCGATGACAGTGTTATCCATAGAAGGAGAAGGTCATGGTACACTCAACTGTGGCTTTCAGAAGTTTTAAAAAAAGGAGCTTGAGAGGCCCAGGCTGCCCGGCCATTTTGATGCTGCTTGTGAGTTTTATATTTCATAATGGTGTTGGGATGTAGGTTAAGCACTCAATGAAGTCTAACTTGAAATTGGGCTGTGATTGGTTGGTTGCTGGCAGTCCTATTCCATACTGAAACAATTTCCTCCTAGAAGCACAGACCACAGCCCTACTGTTCTCGCTAACCATGAACTGTTCCCCCAACATGGCTAGTATGAGATTCTCATAACAATGGGAGATCAAGCCCCTCTGCAGTCAGTTAATCCAACTGCTACCATTTTATCTGTGTCATCCTCCCACAGTTTTAATTTCTTCCTTGAAAAGAGGGAAGTCACTATGTCTGTTAGGTCCCTGAGGTATACCATGTGGCTATAAAACCTCTAGACCTGCTCCACAAGGCAAAGGTGCCAATATTCTGTTCATAGCCTTATGAGCTGGTGGGATAACTAGGAGTCCTCCCATAATACCAGAGTGTAGAGCTGTATTATAGAGAATGCTTTACTGATTCAGCGGCAGCAGACTTCCTCTTGTTGCTGTCCTGACTCTTGTTCCGTTACTGTCTTACCATTTTTCTGTGTGCCATTTTCTTCATTGTTCTTTTTATTGGCAGTACTGGGAATTGAATCCAGGATCTCATGCATGCTAGGCTGATGCTGTTCCACTGAGCTATACCCTAGTCCTTTTAAAAAAAATTATTTTGAGACAGGATTGTAATTTTTTTAATATAAAAAAAATAAAAAGGGCTAGGGATGTGGCTCAGTGGTTATATGGCCTTGGGTTCAATCCCTGGCACCCCCCCCCCAAAAAAAAGGAGGAGAGGGGTAAGTGAAAAGAGGTGGGAGGGGTAGAAGGAGGGGGAGGAGAAATGGCTGCAATCCCAAAGAACCAAAGGCAGAATGTTTTCTCTGATATGTGAATGCTAATTCACAATAAGGGGCGGGAGGCGGGGTAGAGAATAGAGGATTAGACAGAGGAAAGTGAAGAGAGGTGGCATATGAGGGTAGGAATGACAGTAGAATGAATTGGACTTTATTACCCTATGTGCATATATGATTACATGACCTGTGTAACTCTATGTCCCATACAACCAAAAGAATGAGGAAGTTACACTCCATTTATGTATGATGTGTCAAAATTCATTCTACTGTCATGTATAACTAATCAGAACAAATTAAAAAAAAATTAAAGAAAGAAATGGCTGAGTGTGGTGGCATACACCTGCGACCCTATCTACACAGGAGGCTGAGGCATGGCAAATTCGAGGCCAGCTTGGGACACTTAGTGAAACCCTGAATAAAGAAAAAAAAAGGCTGGGGATGTAGCTCAGTGGTAGAAGGCCCCTGGGTTCCATCCTCTGTACCATTAGAGGAAGAATAATTACAAATGGTCAAAATAATTACAAATGTATCTAATAATCCATTTTTTAAAATAGTAAGCCAACTCATTTTTAGATTCCAATATTTGAACATTTTCTAATTCTTAAATGTTCATTAACAATTAAGAGTTTATTCCATTATAACTATCATACAATACCTTCATATTGTTAGGGCATAGTGTTAGGTTGTGCTCATTAACCGGTTTACCCACATTAGTCCTGCTCCATCACATAAGCTAAAGAACTGGGTACTGAATTTGGGCTAATAAAAGCAGAACAAGGCCTACTTATTGAGTTTGAGTCAAGAAGATAAAGAAGGAATGGCATTTCCTGCCTTTGAAGAAGGATTCTGTGCCTTCCATTCTCCCATTTCTGCAAGATATGGGAGATAAGGCAAGATATTCTCAGGGTGGGGACATTCTGCCATAGAAGATGTGGCTCACAAATGACCCATCTGAATTGTGGTTTGTTGGGAATCCCACCTTTACCTGCTTGTTTTTTTTTTTTTTTTTTTGTACTGGGGATTGAACCCAGGGGTACTTAACCATTAAACCATATCCCCAGCCCTTTTCTATATTTTATTTAGAGACAGGGTCTTGCCAAGTTGCAAGGCCTTGATAAGTTGCTGAGGCTGGCTGGGAATTCAAGATCCTCCTGCCTCAGCCTCCTGAGCTGCTGGGATACAGGTGTGTGCCACTGTGCCTGGCTTCAGCTGCTTGTTTTTTAAGGAAGAATTTATAAGGATCAAGTCAGATCATAAAGTATCATATCATGAACAAGCTAGATATCTAACAATCCCACTTATGAAAGGGGATCACATCCGTACTATGTTCATCTCACTTAGTCCATCAAAGCAGGGCCAGCTTTTCTGCTTTCAGAAAGAGATAGACTCTCCTATCAGAAATAGGGGATTATTTCTCACTGGCTTATTTCCTCCAATGACTGATTCAGAAAAAGCATGTAACATTCTTTACATTGCATAGGTAAAAAGAGTTAATTGTATTTAAGATGTTGCATTTTTAAAAAGTTTTGTAATAAAATTATGTGTTATTTATTTATTATTATTATTTTTTAAAATATTTATTTATTTGCTTTAGTTGTACACAATGCAATGCACTTATGTTTACGTGGTGCTGAGGATCGAACCCGGGCTGCGCACGTGCTAGGCGAATGCTCTACCGCTAAGCCACACCCCCAACCCCTATTATTATTATTTTTTAAAATATTTATTTATTTGCTTTAGTTGTACATAATGCGTTTATTTGTACATGGTGCTGAGGATCAAACCCGGGCCGCGCATGTGCTAGGCGAGTGCTCTACCACTGAGCCACAACCCCAGCCCCTATGTGTATTATTTATAAAGAGTTAATTGTAGTTTATAAACAGGCTCCTGCCTGTATACCTTTTCTTTGTAAGACAATCAATATGAGATTCTTTTTTTTTCTTCCCAATATGAGATTCTTTAGGAGAATATCCACATGGTACTTGTCATGAATTATGTAAGAAGGAACTGTTAAAAGTATTCTATTTCAGCTGGGTGTGGTGGCGCACGCCTGTAATCCCAGCCCTTGGGAGGCTGAGGCAGGAGGATTGCGAGTTCAAAGCCAGCCTCAGCAACGGTGAGGCACTTGGCAATTCAGTGAGACCCTGTCTCTAAAATACAAAAAAGGGCTGGGGATGTGGCCCAGTGGTCGAGTGCCCTGAGTTCAATCCCCGGTACAAAAAAAAGTATTCTGTTTCATCTTTATCAATTTACAAATGGAAATTATTCTCAATGGTACTAAAAATTATATCCCCACATTTTCCTAGAGTGGAACCATTTATAGACCAACTAACAAAAGGAGCAATAGATCTTTCTTCATACCTGCTTATATGATGTAATATTCTTTGAACTATTAAAATAATGAGACTGTCCTTCCATTTGGAGTATGTGGAATAGACTAGAGCTGGTCTAACAGTAAGCGCAACAGTTCTCACAACAGTTCATGATAAAATTGTTAGCAGAGTGAAACTTTGAAAAGCAGTCATTACTGCAAAGGTTATGTTTCACTTTCTGGTATTTCACTTCATACTGAATCTGGGATTTAAATAAAAGATTTAAGATAAACTCTGATATTCAAGCTGAATCATAAGAATCCCTCTAGTTATTAAAAAAAAAATTACGACTTACAATGGTTGTCTTCTGACACATATTACACTTGGTCAAAATGCTATCAGTACACACAGTAACAAATGGTTTCCTTTTTTCTTCATATGATGAAAGACAAGATTGGCTGCAAAAATGTTTGCTAGTAGTATTATCTTCCAGCTGTACACTGATCACATCCTTCTGATTTAAAATATCTCTAAAAATAAATAACAAGGACACCATTAAACACTTTAAACCACAATTATCATTTCTTTCTCTTTCATAAACTAAATGACCTGACCCTTCAAACAACTCCCTCCTTGTTCCTTCTTTATCTGAAGAACTGTGAAATAGTAAAAACCTGAATTTGGTATTTAGTTCTACCACTTAAATTTAGCAACTTTGGATAAACAATTTGTTCTCTCTGAATACTAATTTTTTCAGGTATAACAGGGATATAAAACATCTGATCACATAGTTTTGAGGACTACCTAGCCTGTATTATTTGGTGATGGTGTTAACAGAATGATGATGACAAATTACGTATTCATTCCTGAGAAACACTGGAATTTATACAACATATCAACATATGGTCTGCAAATCCCTTGTGTGTGTGCATGTGTGTATGTGTGTGTGTGTGTTGGGGGATCCCCAGATGGTTCTCCAGGGGACTATAAGATCAAAACTATTTTCATTATATTAAATGTTATTTACCTTTCTCACTATGTTGTCATTTTAAAAAAAATCTTTATTTTTATTTATTTATTTATTTTTATGTGGCACTGAGGATCAAACCCAGGGCCTCACATGTGCGAGGCAAACACTCTACCACTGAGCTACAACCCCAGCCCCACTATGTTGTTATTTTAACTGATGGTATAAAGACAATAGCAATTCCAGTCTTAGGCATGTACATAAAAGAACTGAAAAACAAGTATATATTCATGCTAGTTCTTTTTAAAAGTTTTTTTGTAGTTGTAGATGGACAGCATGGCTTTTTTTTTTTTTTTTTAATGCGATAGAACCCAGTGCCTCACATGTGCTAGGCAAGCGCTCTGCCACTGAGCCCCAGCCCCAGCCCCTCATGCAAGTTCTTAGAAGCACTATTGACAATGGCTGAAAGATGGAAACAGCTAAAATGTTCATCGATGGACACACGAATAAACAAATTGCTATAAATACATACAGATATTACTTAACTACTAAAAAAGAATGAAGTACAACAGAATGAACCTTGAAACATGCTAAGGAAAAGACAGACACAAAAAGTCATATGTATATGATTCTACTGATATGAAATACTCAGAACAGATAAATCCATAGAAAGAATGCCATGGTGGTTGCCTGGGGCTGGGGACAGAGGGAAATGGGGGAAAACTTCTTAATAAGTAAAGCATTTTACTCTGGAACAATGGAAATGTTCTGGGACAAGATGGAGGTGATAGTTGTCCAACACTGTGACTGTACTAAATGCCAAGGACACGGTTAATTTTCTATTATATCAATTTTACCTAAATGAACTGGAAAAAGAAAAGAAGCAATGGTGGGCAAAACTGCTGGAGCCTTAACACAAATCAAGGCAGTGACAACCAAAACGTACCTACCCACACACACATTCACTCTAAAACAAAGTTCATTTTCGTTTCAATTAAGGATGCCCTTAATGAAACACAAATATTTTAAACTTAAATTTGATACTTGAGTATATTGTTTTAATGTTCCATATAACAAAATGGGACATGGGCATAAAAGTACTTTCCCTGCCCACCAAAGGTCGATGACTGTCTCAATGAAAAGCCTATATGGAATGTTTAGAGTTACAACCTGAACAAGCCACTTTTCTTTTATGGATCACATTATTTACTTGAACATATGACTATAAGACAAACTATTATCCAGAAGGTATCTGCCGGGTATTTTCTTGAAAATGAAAAAAGCAAGACTGTCAATTTTGACAGTATTGCCAATGATAAAATCCAAGCTTTCAATTATAAATTAGAAGTTTTTGAAAACTTGTATTTGCTACTTTCAAGCTTGATCTCGTACCAACATTTGAAGACTTTTCTGATGAGGCTACTGGTGATTTAAAAAAATATTGCATAATGAAATATGTCAACATTTGGAAGATTTGAAGGTAATAAATCAATATTTTCCAAACGATGACAGCATGCTATTACAAAAATCATCAGTGGTAAAACATCTATTCAAAATACAAGAGAGGGGCTAGGAGTGTTAGCTCGGTACATTTGCCTAGCAAGTGCAAGGTCCTTAAATCCCCAGAAGTAGGAAGAAAAAAAAAAAATAGGGTACAAGACAAATTAATAAATGTTAAGACCACAGAGTATAAAAAGTTCACTGACATGGTTTCAGAATGCACACTGCAACTAATTTCTTTTCTTTTCTTTTTTTGGATACTGGGTATTGAACCCAGGGCACTCTACAACAGAGCAGCACCCATAGGCCTTTTTTTTTTTTTTTTTTTTTTTTTTTTTTGGTACTGCGGATTGAACTCAGCGGCACTCGACCACTGGGTCACATCCCCAGCCCTTTTTTGTATTTTATTAGAGACAGGGTCTCACTGAGTTGCTAAGTGCCTCGCCATTGCTGAGGCTGGCTTTGAACTCGCGATCCTCCTGCCTCAGCCTCCCAAAGTGCTGGGATTACAGGCGTGCGCCACCGCGCCCGGCCCCATAGGCCTTTTTAAAAGGGTTCTGCTAAATTACCCAGGCTGGCCTTGTTTGGATGTGTGTGCCACTGTACTTAGCAACACTGCAATTAATATTTTAAAAACACTACCAGTTGATTTTTGGTATAGTGTCCACAAATACCTAAAAGGCTAATGAAACACTCCTCTCTTTTCTAATTACATATTTGTAAGGCTATATTTTCTTAACTGACTCTTAACATTTTGCAAAAAACAGAAAACAGAAGCAAATTTGAAAATACAGACAGATATTAAAGTGGTTTGCAAAACTGATTAAACAATGCCAGTTTCTGAAATTATTATTAAAAAATGCCATTTGGTTTTTAACACAGCAAATTTGATAAATATAGCCTGTATAAACCACAACTCTTTGGTCTTCAATAGTTGATTTTGTTTTGGTATTGGGGATTGAACTCAGGGGTGCTTTACCACTGAGTTATATTCCAGCCCTTTTTTACAATTTTTTATTTTGAGACAGGGTCTTGCTAAGTTGCTGATGCTAGTGTCAAACCTGCAATCCTCTTGCCTTAGCTTCTGAAGCTTCTATGATTATAGGCATGTGCCACAAGAATCTTCAATAGTTTTTAGAGCATAAAGGACACCAGGCATAGTGGCGCGTGCTTATAGTCCCAGTTACTCAAACAGTCTGAGGCAGGGGCTGGGGTTGTGGCTCAGCTGTAGAGCGCTCGCCTAGCACGTGCGTGGCCTGGGTTCGATCCTCAGCACCACGTAAAAATAAAAGGTATTGTGTACAACTAAAGCAAATAAATAAATATTAAAAAAAAAAAAAAGTCTGAGGCAGGAAGATCTCAAGTCCAGGAGTTTGAGGCCACATAGGCAACATAGTAAGACCCTGTCTCATATTTAAAAAACAATACAAAATAAAAATGAAAAGTATAAGGGATTCTTAAATTACAGTTTGAGTACTGCTGCTCTGGGAAATACCAAGATACCTGGCTACCTAGAACCCTCAGAATATCAGTCTTTGAGAACAGCGGTTTTCAAAATGAACTCCTCCTGAAATCAATATAACTTTAACATTTCAACATTTAAAAATTTTAAATGTACATATCATGAACTTTCCACCTTAAGATTGAAACTAACAGATTCATATAATTATCACATCAGTGATTTTACTGTTTCAAAGTAGAACTTCATTCCTAGTACTGATCTTATTCTTTGGAGTAATATTTAATATTATGATCAATGCTCTTGGATTTATGAATACACACTAAAAAATCAGATCATGGAATAATTAATTTGAAGAGGTGGTGGTACGAGAAGAGTGAGGGACAGTGTGAGAGTAGATAAGAGGTAAAGATATTTCAGGTGCATCCTTAGGACAGAAAGAAATTAGCCAGCTGGGGAAAGAGGCAGAAGAAACTATATCAGCAGATACACAAAAATCCGAAAATGTGTACTAGTTTTTTTTTTTTTTTTAAACGGTTGTCAGCATAATAGCATGTTGGCTCCTAATCTACTAAAGTCTTATAAACAAAAAAATTAAAATATGAATGTTTGTTAGAAGGACCTAAAGCTAAACTCTGAATACTTGTGTGAACAACTTTTATATAAATAAATCAAGCATTAGTGCATAGGCCTATTTTTTGGCCTTTATTCATTGCTTTCTCAATTTCTAGTTGGTGTCAACTAAAGTACAAAAATGACACTTCTTAAACATATGCTTCTCAAAGATAAGTCACATCTTTCTAATATGATTTTAAATATCTTTAAAGCTAGCTTTCATTTGGTTCATGAATTAGGATAAAAACAGCATTAACTCAAATCTGATGTTAAATCATGGCTATAAAAGAAAACTTAAGGTGGATGCAGTGGCACATGCCTATAATCCCGAAGCCTGGGAGGACAAAGCAGGAGGGTCATAAATTTAAAGCGCAGCCTCAGCAACTTAGTGAGACCTTGTCTCAAAAAAGGCCAGGGATGTAGTTCTATGGTAAAACCCCCTTGGTTTTAATCCCCAGTACCAAAAACAACAACAAAACACCTTAAAATAACTAAGTTAGCTAAAAATTTGAGAACTACAGAAGAAGGTAATGAATATGGAATTAAAAAGTTTTTTAAAAAGCGATTTACTATGAATAATGATAGCCTCTACTAGTCTAAGCGTTACTACCATCTTTCCACCAAAGTACAACTTTTTTTTTTTTTTTTTTTTTTTTGTGGTACCGGGGATTGAACTCAGGGGCACTCGACCAGTGGGCCACATCCCCAGCCCTTTTTTGTGTTTTTTAGAGACAGGGTCTCACTAAGTTGCTAAGTGCCTCGCCATTGCTGAGGCTGGCTTTGAACTCGTGATCCTCCTGCCTCAGCCTCCCAAAGTGCTGCGATTACAGGCGTGCGCCACTGCGCCCGGCTCAAAGTACAACTTTTAATGAGAAAAAACTTTATTCCAGAGGAAGTAAAATTTGCCTCTCATTTTTGCTCTTACTGGATTTGTATACCTTAAAGAACAACTTACACACTAAATCTTTCCTGTTTCAGCCTTTTTCAATATGTCTGTGAAGCTGCTGCTGAAGAAAAGCAATGAGTATACTTCAAACAGAGCAACTTGATACCTTAACTTCTCAGGGCCTCTGTTTCCTCAAAACCAAAAGAAAAGGTTTGGGTTGGATGATCTCTCTAAAGTCCCTTCCAGTTTTATGATTCTGCAGAGAGAGAAAGCAGGCTGAAGAGAGTGCCATATAGCCCATAGCTACAAAGAAAAAGACAAAGGACTTAGTATAGTATTCAAGGGTTGAGAAAGCAAAAGAGATAGTAAGTAGAGTATCAGGGAATAAGACTTGAAGCAACAGTTAACACCTGAAGCAGCAGCCAAATGAAGAGCTGAAGTAACCCACAAAAAAGGTCTGTGAGTTTGTTATGGGAATAACAATAACAAAAGTGATAGTCAACATGTATGGAATTCTTATTATATGCCAGTATTGCTCTGGTTGAATATATTACTTAATGCTCATAAATCGTATGTACATTCTGTAAAACAGATGGGAATACTAAGAAACAAAGAAGTACTCAATGTTTCTCACACTTTAGCATGAATATGAATCATATGGAGATAAATCCAGTTCTGATACAATAGTTCTTTTTTTTTTTTTTTTTAAATATTTATTTATTTATTTGCTTTTAGTTGTACACAATGCGTTTTATGTTTACGTGGTGCTGAGGATCGAACCCAGGCCACGCACGTGCTAGGCGAGCGCTCTACCGCTGAGCCACAATCCCAGCCCTACAATAGTTCTAACTGGACCTGAGAACCTGTACTTCCAGTAAGCTCTCAGATGATGATAATATACTTGCATGAGGATCACATTTTATTTTATTATTTATTTATTTTGGTACTGGGGATTGAACTCAGGGGCATTTGACCATTGGGCCACATCCCCAGTCCTTTTTTGTATTTTATTAGAGATAGGGTCTCACTGAGTTGCTAAGTGCCTCGCCATTGCTGAGGCTGGCTTTGAACTTGTGATCCTCCTGCCTCAGCCTCCCAAGTGCTGGGATTACAGGCGTGCGACACCGCGCCCGGCTGAGGATCACACTTTAAATAGCAGAATGCAAATAAAGGAAAAAATTCAAATTATGGAAACTTAATTTCAAGACAAGATATTATTTGAAAAGAATTTATTATATTTAGAAGTCAATGATGGTCTATAAATGTTCTTGTTTGGCATTAGCATTTAATGACTGCTAACAAATCAGAGTTAATACTATCTTACGACTTGCAAAGTCAAAATGCCACTAATCCAAATGCATCCCCACAGAAACCTATATACATATATGTACGTTTATCTATGGCTATTTAACTTTTCAAAATAATTAAATAATTTCACTTACCATTATAATAGTAATGCAATATTATTCTACATCTTGGAAAATCCATAAATTATATGACTACATTTTTAGTAGGCTGTTTCTTTTTTTTTTTTTTTTTTTTTGTGGTACCGGGGATTGAACTCAGGGGCACTCGACCACTGGGCCACATCCCCAGCCCTTTTTTGTATTTTTATTAGAGACAGGGTCTCACTGAGTTGCTAAGTGCCTCGCCATTGCTGAGGCTGGCTTTGAACTCACGATCCTCCTGCCTCAGCCTCCCAAAGTGCTGGGATTACAGGCGTGCGCCACCGTGCCCGGCAGTAGGCTGTTTCTTATACAGCTAAATGATAGAACAGAATGAGCATCCCAGTAATCCCTACTTATAAAAAATTTTAAATGAAAGCTCTGCAAGTCACATTATTTAAAATGGGAGAGAGAAAGAATTCCTTGTGGGTTAATTTCTGCAAACCTCTCAATTACCAAAAACTACTTCTGAACAATGTATTAGAGCAACTGAAAGCAGAAGCAGTTTTTCAGTAAATCAAGGTAACATATCTTTAGAAAATTACAACTAAGACTCTGATCAAGATCTATGTAGGCAAATAAAAGGCAAAACTTAGAATTATATACTTTGTGCAGTTTGAGCAAGTTCTTTTGGCAGAAGCTGGTGAACTGGCAGATGAAATATGTCCTAAGATGCATGGGGTAGAGCAGAAAAGCTGAGTAGACCCTTTCCTCTGATAAGCAGTTTGCCCCTTCTGGAGGATTTTTCTACAACCACAACAGGAAACCCGAACAGTTGTGGTTGAAACTGAAGGAAGCATTTTATTTATGCCAGATGATGCCAGAGAAAGCTGAACACCTGTAGTCAACTGTGATGCTACAAAAACAAAACAGGAAGAAACTTATTAATATTTTCATCAAATTAAGTATGCATTCTTTCATTTTCTTTTAGAGTTTACTTTTACCCAACCCTCAACAATGCAATATTCAAAGGCATTTTTAAAAAAAGAATAAATTGCTATCATGTTGGTCAGAATAAATATAATTAACTTAAATAATTCTGTTACCACTGTCTGAAAATGTAGTATTTATTTTCAGTTCATTCTCCTGAGTTTTGGGTTGTTGGGCTTGACAATATTCCTAAAAAAAAAAAAGAGTTGAAAATAATGAATATAATGTACTTAAGACAATCATTCAATAGAAAATGATAAATTATGCTTAAGTCTGTTCAATTGGCTATATTACTGAATCAAACCAAGGTATAAAGGTAAGCATTCTCTTTTTGGTGTCCTGTGGCTGATAATTTTAATTTTCTATGTCACCAATAACTGATTGGTTAATATTAGGTTATTTTTTTGGTGTAAGAATTAGGTAGACTGAATTCTATTATCACACCAATTGAAACTGGCCTGGTTAGGAAATTTGGTTGTTTTCTCTCTAATCCTGACTTCTGAGGTCAGGTAAATGGCTTAGTTTCAGCTTGTTGATATGGAACTTTAGTTATTTCATTTTGATTTTTAGCTTGGTCTGCTGGGACCCAGTACTGGAGCTTAGTCCAAAACAATGGCCTCCTATAATTTTTTATTTAACAATTGCTACTACCAATAGAGTAGACATAATGACACATTTTCCCTATTGTTTTAATCATTAACAGTCAATTATCTTCATAAAGGCCTTAAATCTAGAATTGTTGTATTGCGCCAAATGATTCTTATGAAGTAGGATTTTTTTTCAGAATTAGAGGCAATTTCATTGCCCCTCTATCTAAACTTAATTTGTATGTTTGACTGTCCATGGGTTGAAAAAGCTAGATGAATACTTCCCAATGTCACTAATTCAATTCGATCTAATTTATTCTACTTTTCTTTTTTCTTTTTCTCCTTCTTTGAAAAAAAAAAAAAAAAAGGGAGAGATAGAGCCTACCAATGTTGCTCAGATTGGCCCTCAACTTCTGGGTTCAAATAAGCTTTCTGCTCCAGCCTACCTAACAGTTGGATTACATGCATGTGCCACTGGATGTTTAGGCCATTTTCAATGGAAATAAGTTACAACTGAATTCTCTTGCCAAGTGCAGTAGTACATACCCATAATCCCAGCTACTCAGGAGGCTGAGACAGGAGTATCACATGTTCAAGGTCAGACTGGGCAACTTACTGAAACTCTGTCTTAAAATAAAATAAAAAGGGCTGGGAAGGTAGCTCAGTGTTATAGTGCTCCTAAATTCAATCCCCAGCATCACCAATAAAGAAAAGAAGGTAAAATATTTACTTGAGCATTGTCAGGTTCTGTCTTAATTTCAACTAGCCGCTCCAGCTGTAATGCCATTGTCTTATGTTCACCATCTGAAGGTTGTCCTTTCATTTTAGTATTGAATGCAAAGGAATCTTCCAGTTCTAAATTAATGGATTTCTTCCTGGGGAACCGTTTCCAGATTCCTGAAATAAAATATTGATAGAAGTCTGATTTTAAAATTAGTGTTTTTAAATATGATCATTTTGTGGAAACACAAAAGAGGCTTTAAACAACTCTGCATCAAGGTTCCTTTGTAGCACCAACACTAGCTTCCTTCCTTTCATTCAATATTTTTAGACAGTTTTGCTTTACATTCTCTGACAGCTAATACCTCTGTGCTTTCTTCTAGAACTAATCTCCATTTCTGTTGTCCTAGGCCTGGATGCAGATACCACAAAACCTACAAATTGTGTGGGGTTTTTTTTTGTTTGTTTGTTTGTTTTGTTTTGGGTATTGGGTATTGAACCCAAGGGTGCTTTTACTACTGAGTCACCTCCCAGCCTTTTTAATTTTAAGCCAGGATCTTCCTAAATTGATGAGGACCATGCTGAGTTGTTGAGGCTGGCCTAGAACTTGGGATTCTCCTGCCTCAGTCTCCCAAATTGCTGAGATTACAGGCATGCACCACCATGCTTGGCTTTACTGTTATAGAGGGTAGGGATAACTTACTCCATAGGCACAAACTTACATTCAACACGTACAAATAGACAAGTTAAAAGCTGTTATAGGAGTAATCCGAGATTTATGGTTTTATTCTGGGTTAGTATATGAAAGACCCAAGTAATTCTGCCATTAGTTTTTAACTTTTTAGGTTGGAGCCTAACCATCTTTATCTCAGCTTCTACTGAAAACTCCTCTTCCAAGGCAGAAAATTAATTAATTATAGCCTGACTGTAAGTGCAGTTAATAATTCATATAGTCACTGGTTAGTCCAAATGAGCAATGCACACAATCTGCACACCAAAACTCACTGGAAATTAACTAATATATTGTCATTAAGTAGATTCACTTCATTTGAAAGTAAATAGGCTACGCGTGTATCTATCATCAATTAAAAACAAAGATGGCCAACTACCAAAAGAGTTATACAGGTTTAATGCAATCCCTATTAAAATTCCAATGACATTCTTCATAGATACAGAAAAAGAATCATGAAATTCATTTGGAAAACTAAGAGACCCCAAATAGCTAAATCAATCCTTAGCAAGAAAAGTAATGCAGGAAGTGTAGCAATACGAGGCCTTAAAATTATACTACAGACCACATTAACAAAAATAGTCTGGTATTGGCATCAAGACAGACCCATAAACCATCTCAAAACAAACCCGTAAACTATTTCACATTAGACAAAGGTGCCAAAAACATACACTGGAGAAAAGAGAGCCTCTTCAACAATAGGTGCTAGGAAAACTGGAAATCCATATGTAGCAAAATGAAATTAAATCCCTATGTCTCGCCGGGCGCGGTGGCGCACGCCTGTAATCCCAGCACTTTGGGAGACTGAGGCAGGAGGATCGCGAGTTCAAAGCCAGCCTCAGCAATGGCGAGGCACTTAGCAACTCAGTGAGACCCTGTCTCTAAATAAAATACAAAAAAAAGGGCTGGGGATGTGGCCCAGTGGTCGAGTGCCCCTGAGTTCAATCCCTGGTACAAAAAAAAAAAAAAAAAAAAAAAAAAAAAATCCCTATCTCTCACCCTGCACAAAATTCAACTCAAAGTGGATCAAAGACTTAGACACTAGAACCTCTGTTCTAGTGCCTAATAGAAGAAAAAGCAGGGCTGGGGTCATAGCTCAGTGGTAGAGTGCTTGGCTAGCATGTGTGAGGCCCTGGGTTTGATTCTCAGCACCACATATAAATAAATAAATAAAATAAAGGTCCATTGACAACAAAAAAATAAAAATAAAAAATAAAAAAAAACAAGCCGGGCGCGGTGGCGCACGCCTGTAATCCCAGCACTTGGGAGGCTGAGGCAGGAGGATCACGAGTTCAAAGCCAGCCTCAGCCGTGGCAAGGCACTTAGCAACTCAGTGAGACCCTGTCTCTACTAAAATACAAAAAAGGGCTGGGGATGTGGCCCAGTGGTCGAGTGCCCCTGAGTTCAATCCCCGGTACCAAAAAAAAAAAAAAAAAAAAAAACAAAAAACAAAATCAAGTAGGCCAAATTCTTCACCTAGGAACTGACTTCCTTTTTTTTTGTGGGGGGGCAGGCAGGGGGACTTACTGAGGATTGAACTCAGGAGCACTAGACAACTGAGTCACACCTCTAGCTCTATTTTGTATTTTATTTAAAGACAGGGTCTCACTGAGTTGCTTAGCGCCTCACTTTTGCTGAGCCAATGGGATTACAGGTGTGAGCCACCACACATGGCTTAAGTTACCTTTAAAAAAAAATTATGTTTTAGGGGGACACAATATCTTTATTTTTATGTGGTGCTGAGGATCAAACCCAGTGCCTCATGCATACTAGGCGAGCACTCTACCACTGAGCCACAACATCAGCCCTTAAATTACACTTTTGATTAACAGTCAGAAGATAACTGTGGGGCTGGGTCTGTAGCTCTGTGGCAGAGGCTTGCTTGCCTTGCTTGTGTGAGGCACTAGGTTCGATCCTCAGCACCACAAAAATAAATACATAAATAAATAAAGGCATGCTGTCCTCTACAACTATAAATAAATAAATAAATAAAAAAGATAACTGTGGCATTATCTGCCTGTTGGTTAACACTGCCTGGTAGTAATTTAAAACTTTTTGATTTAGGGTCTGAGGTTATATAATTCAATGGTAGATTTAGAGCACATGTTGAGAGTGCACAAGCCCTGGGTTTAGTCTCCTGCATAGAAAAAGAAAAAAAATTGTTTACTTAAACCAACGAGGAATTTATTATAGAGAGCAAAATTAATTCTTCTTTTTTTGTTGGTGCCAGGGATTGAACCAAGGGGTGTCTTAACCACTGAGCCACATCCCCAGCCCATTTTTTATTTTGAGACAAGTTCTCGCTAAATTGCTTATGGCCTCCCTATGTTGTTGAGGCTGGCTTTGAACTTGTGATATATTCACTCACATAAACCCTAGAGGGAAATTCGCTACCTTTTTTTTTGGTGGGGGAGGGGAGTACTGGGATCGAACCCGGGGCATCTTGGAACCCCTTCAAATGTGACATCACACAAATTAGAGAATATCATGCTAAGCGAAATAAGCCAATCCCAGCCAACTGAGATTGGTTCCCAGCCCACTCACAGCCCTTTTTATTTGACAGGGTCTTGCCAAGGTGCTGAAGCTGGTCTCAAACCTGAGATTCTGCTGCCTCAGTCATTGGGATTACAGGCCTGTACTGCCCAGACCAGCTAAATTCACTACTTCTGCAAATGCACCTACTCCATTAATGCTCTTGCCACAGTCTAAGAATTAACTAGGCAAAGTGTTAATGAAATTCCTGTTATAATTTTTGAGGCTTCTTGTGTATTGTGACAGGGAATACAAGGTATTGTCAGATGCTGCTCTGATGAATTCGGATTTGAAACTGGAATTAAATGAAGGTGCAGCATATTTTGCTTTAAAGTGCAGGATTGAGAATATCAATTAAACTCTTACAGCAAGAATTGCTAATTTCTCTACACTCAAGTTTCTGGTTCAGTTTAATTGAAAATACACTTTGTACCCTGATTAAGCTAATTAAATTACTGTTTGCAAGTGCTAGTCCAAGGAAATCAAGATATTCTCAATCCTGCACTTTAAAGCAAAATATGCTGCACCTTCATTTAATCCCAATTTCAAATCCGAATTCATCAAGAGCCAAACAATTTTTTCTTTTTAATATTTACTTTTTAGTTGTAGTTGGACACAATATCTTTATATTATTTATTTATTTTTACGTGGTGCTGAAGACCGTACCCAGGGCCGTGCAAGTGCTAGGCGAGCGCTCTATCGCTGAGCCACAACTCCAGCGGCCCCCCCTCCCATTTTTTTTAATACCAGGGATTGAACCCGGGGCTCTTGGCCACTAAGCCACATCCCCAACCTTTTTTATTATTTTGAGACAGGATCTCGCTAAATTGCTCAGGGACTCGCGAAATTGCTGAGGCTGACTCTGAATTTGGATCCTCCTGCCTCAGCCTCCGGAGCCGGTGGGATTACAGGCGTGCGCCACCATGCCCCGCAAGAGCCCAATTTTTAGAATAATGGCATTTCTTTTGTTAATTATTTTTTTGTTTGGCGGTGCTGAGGATCGAACCCCAGGGCCTCCTACATGCTAAGCAAGTGCTCTACCACCGAGCTACACTTGTCTCTTTTAATTGGGACACGGTGTACCATTCTATTTGCAAAAACTGTTTCAAGATCGTTTGGAAAAATCACTGTTTAATGAATGGAGAGCCACGGGTGTGATTCAGTGTTTTAGAAACGGAGGTTGCGGGAAGAGCAAAGGCAGAAAGCCGGGTTACGATGCAGGAGCAGTGGGTGGCGAGGACTCTCTGAAGCGGGCGCAGTGACCCCGAGACTCGCGGCGGGCGAGGTCGAGAGAGGCGACAGGCGCTCTCCAGGTCAGTGCTAGGCCGCGAGTTCCCGACCCCCAGGGGCCAGCATCTGCAACAGGGCCCCGTCTCTAGAACCCCGGCTCCACCCGCGCGTCATCCTCCCTCAGACAGTTGAAATTCTGCCCCTTTCCGGTAACGTGTAGGAGTAAAGACCGAAACCAGAGCCGCAGAAGAGGAGCCTTACTAATTTCTCTCAGGAACGCTCGCCCCGAGCAGCTTCTCACGGTCTCGTCCACGCAAACGACCCCGCCGGCCCCGCCCCTTTCCCGTCGTCCTCTGCGGCCGAGCATGCGCAGCGCAGACCGGCGCTGTCCTGTCTCGCGACGTCCGCAAGGTCATCTTTGGGATGGGAAGGGAGGTGGGCGAGGGGCCAGCGGGGCGGCCTTTAGGTTCACACAAGTCCTTCATCATTATAGTATCTCCAGCCACCAGCCAAATCTGGGTCCTTAAAGGCAAGTGAAGCGTGTGGGAGGGACTCAGCTCAGGCAGGGCAGTTGAATTTCCCGGATTTGAAAGAGGGCTGGTACCGCTTACTAGCAATAAGTAAGTGGTGATTTGACAACTTCTGTACTTCCTATTTTTTAAAAAAATATTTATTTGTTTTAGTTGTACACATTGCCTTCATATTTACATGATTTTGAGGATGGAACCCAGGCTGCGTACGTGATAGGCGAGCGCTCTACCACTGAGCCACAAACCCAGCCCCCCCCTTTTTTTAATGTGCTGGGGATTAAACCCAGGGCCTTGTGCATGCAAGGCAAGCACTCTACAAACTAAGCTATATCCCCAGCTCCTCCTCTTCTTGAAATGGTGAGGATTATAACGCCTGCCGCTGGGCTTGTGAATATTAGGCAATGCTAAGAAAAGCATCAGGTGCAGAGTAAAATTCGCAGTACATTTATCAGCAGAAATGGGGGGCCTCTAGCCAGGTGCAGTGGTGCACACCAGTAATACCATAGTGAGCCTGAGGCGGGAGGATCACGAGTTCAAAGCCCACTTTAGCAATTTAGCAAGGTCAGCAACTCAGCTAGAGCCTGTCTCCAAATAAAATATAAAAAATAGGGCTGGACTGGGGTTGTGGCTCAGTGGTTAAGAGCCCCTGGTTCAATCCCCGATACAAAAACAAATAAATAAATAAGGGCCTCTGACATCATGTTTGTTTTTTGCATTGCTGGGGATCAATCCCAGGACCATCAGCATGCTGGGCAACTGACCAACCAGCAGCTACACCCCAGGTCTCTTTTTTTATTGCTTAGGCTAGCCTCGAATTTGGGATCTCCTATCTTAGCTTCCAGAGTAGCTGGGATTACAGGCGTGTTCCAGGACACCTGGCTCTGAGTATATAAAAATTAAAGTAATCCCAAAACTGTGGCAAAAATTATAGTATATAATATATTTTAAATGCTTATATTTAACAAGGTAGTGCTTTGAACATTTAAAAAAGTATAAGATGAAAATTATGATATTTCTGCCGGGTGCTGTGTGCACATGTGTAATTCCAGTGTTTGGAAGGTTGAGGTAGGAGGATCACAAATCCAATCTAGCTTAGTGAGGCCCAAAGCAATTTAGGAAGACCCTGTCTCAAACAAACAAACAAAAATGCTGGGGATGTGGTTCAGTGGTTGAGCACCTCCCAGGGTTCAATCCCAAAAGTACCAAAAAAAAAAAAAAAAAAAAAAAAAAAAAAACCACCAAAAATTGTGATATTCCAAAAATCATAATAGGATTAGAAAAAATACATAAATTAAGGTAATTTATTGCAATCTTGTTTTTTGGGGGGGTATAATTTTTTGTTTTAATTAGTTATACATGACAGTAGAATGCATTTATGCACTTTTATATCATACATAGATGGGATATAATTTCTCATTTTTCTGAGTGTACATGTTGCAGAATCATATTGGTCATGTAGTCTAACAAAAGAGGTAAAAGACCTCTACAATGAAAACTACAGAACACTAAAGAAAGAAATTGAAGAAAACCTCAGAAGATGGAAAGATCTCCCATGCTCCTGCATAGGCAGAACTAATATTGTCAAAATGGCCATACTACCAAAAGCGTTATACAGATTTAATGTAATTCCTATTAAAATCTTAATGGCATTCTTCATAGAACTAGAAAAAGCAATCATAAAATTTATTTGGAAAAATAAGAGAACCAGAATAGCTAAAGTAATCCTTAGCAAGAAAAGTGAAGCAGGAGGCATCAGAATACCAGACATTAAGCTATACCACAGAGCTATAGTAACAAAAACAGCATGGTATTGGCACCAAAATAGACTTGTAGACCAATGGTACAGAATAGAAGACACAGAGACAAACCCACGTATATACGGTTATCTCATACTAGACAAGAGTGCCAAAAACATTCACTGGAGAAAAGATAGCCTCTTTAACAAATGGTGCTGGCAAACTGGAAATCCATATGTAGCAAAATGAAATTAAACCTCTATCTCTCAGCCGGGCTCAGTGGTGCACGCCTGTAATCCCAGCACTTGGGAAGCTGAGGCAGGAGGATCATGAGTTCAAAGCCAGCCTCAGCAACGGCGAGGCACTTAGCAACTCAGTGAGACCCTGTCTCTAATAAAATACAAAAAAAGGGCTGAGGATGTGGCCCAGTGGTCGAGTGCCCCTGAGTTCAAACCCCGGTACAAAACAACAACAACAACAACAAACCTCTATCTCTTGCCCTGAACAAAAATCAACAAAGTGGAACAAAGACTTAGGCACTAGAACAGAGTGTTGTACCCAGAGAAATATGGATTAAAACTCCAAGCCATGTCACACTTGAGCCAAAAAAGCCTTTATTAAGCTCATCAGTGGCCACCATCCGCACGTATCACACAGTGTGACAAGATGGCGTACCGGCAGTTATTTTCAACGGTTTGCATTTGGTTGTTCAGCCAATGCAAGCAAGCCACAGTACAGAAGCGGAATTTGGGCAGTTAGTGAGACAATGCAATGGGTACATTGGTATTTCCATGGGACTTTCCAGGTTGGCATAGCAACAAGCAAATAGAGGGAAGAGAGGGTCAAAATGACTCTAGTTGAGTACACATCAGAAGATGGTTACTAATGTGTAGACAATCAATCTCTGACAAGGTACACTGCCCAAGAAAAATGGAAATCAAAGAGAACAATTTTACATTGTATAAGAATTGCTATTTTTGTGTTGCCAAGTATGTTATGCTAGGTAACGATTAATGGGTACAGAGGCAGGACTTTCCGTGTTCTATTATTTCTGAGGAACAGAAATTTCTCAGAACTCCTAAGATGGCTGTGGAAGGACAAGATGGAGTCCCTTTAGTTCTCTTATCACAAGAGACCCTGCGCCTACTAGAAGAAAAAATAGGCCCAAGTCTGCACCACAGTTGGCCTGGGATCTGACTTCCCTAACAAGACTCCTAAAGTGTGAGAAGTAATATCAAGAATCAATAAATTAGATGGGTTCAAATAGGAAACAATAATGTGAGGAGAGAGCCTACAGATCGGGAGAAAATCTTTACCACATGCATCTCTGATAAATCTCTCGGATATATAAAGAACTCAAAAAACTTAACACCAAAAAAACCAAATAACCCAATCAATAAATGGGCTAAGGAGCTGAACAGACACTTCATAGAAGAAGAAATACAATTGATCAACAAATATATGAAAAAGTGTTCAACATCTCTAGCAATTAGAGAAATGCAAATCAAAACTACTCTAAGATTTCATCTCCTGTCAGAATGGCAATCATCAAGAATACAGGCAATAATAAATGTTGGTGAGGATGTGGGGAAAAAGATACACTCATACATTGCTGGTGGGACTGCAAATTGGTGCAACCACTATGGAAAGCAGTATGGAGATTCCTGAGAAAACTGGGAATGGAACCACCATTTGACCCAGCTATCCCACTCCTTGGTTTATACTGAAAGGAATTAAAATCAACATATTATAGTGACACAGCCACAACAATGTTTATAGCATCTCAATTCACAATAGCTAGACTATGGAACCAACCTGTCCCTCAATAGATGAGTGGATAAAGAAAATGTGGTATATATACTCAATGGAATATTACTCAGCTTTAAAGAAGAGTGAAATTATGGCATTAGCCAGTAAATGGTTGAAGTTGGAGAATATCATGTTAAGCGAAATAAGCCAATCCCACAAAACCAAAGGCCGAATGTTTTCTCTAATATGCAGATGCTAATTCACAATAAGGCAGGGGTGGGGTGGTGGAGCACTAGGGAAAAATAGCAATCTTGTCTTTGATCGTAACTACTATTATTATTATTTTTTTTTTCCTGTACTGGGGATTGAACCCAGGGACATGTTACTACTGAGCTACATCTCTGAACCTTTTTTATATTTCTTAGTTTGAGACAGGTCTTGCTAAACTGCCTAGGCAATCCTCCTGCCTCAGCTTCCCCAGCTGCTAGGATTACAAGATTACACCATACCTTACTGACCATAAGTGTGTGTGTGTGTGTGTGTGTGTGTGTGTGTGTGTGTTGTGTTTCCATGAGACTTGACAAGAACAATTTTAGAGGAGGAAAAATTTATTTTGACTCATGGTTTCAGAGGTTCGGTCCACGATTGGTTGACTCCATAACATTGGGCCTAAGGTGAAGAAGGGCATGGTGGAGGAAGGCAGCTCAGGACATGGTAACCAGAAAGCAGACAGATAGCAGATCATAACTTCTTAAGGAAGTACTATCAAAAGTATAAATTGAAGCTGGGTGCGGTGGCGCACACCTGTAATCCTAGCACTTGGGAGGCTGAGTCAGGAGGATCGCGAGTTCAAAGCCAGCCTCAGCAATGGCGAGGCACTTAGCAACTCAGTGAGACCCTGTCTCTAACAAAATACAAAAAAGGGCTGGGGATGTGGCCCAGTGGTCAAGTGCCCCTGAGTTCAATCCCCGGTACAAAAAAAAAAAAAAAAAAAAAAAAAAAAAAAAAGAAAGAAAAGTATAAATTGAGGGGCTGGGGTTGTGGCTCAGTGGTGGAGCGCTTGCCTAGCATGTGTGTGGCCCGGGTTCGATCCTCAGCACCATGTAAAAATGGGGCCATTGTGTACAACTAAAACAAATAAATAAATATTTAGAAAAAAAAAGTATAAATTGAGAACCAGGGGTGTAGCTCAGTGATAGAGTGCTAGCCTAACACATGGAAGGCTATGGGTTCCATTTCCAGCACTGCAAACAAAATCATAATATTGAGGTGCTTTGTGAAGGTGAATTCTAGGTCATAGGGGCCTCCTGACACCTGCTGCCATGGTCCCTAAATATACTTTGCAGTTAGCTTAGCATTCATGACCTTTGATGATTTTTTTTTTTTTTCTTTGTATAGTACTAGGCATCAAACCCAGGGCCTCGTACATGCTAAGCATGTGCTCTACCCTGGCCCTACTTTGGTGATTCTGAATATTACACAAGTAGCTCCAACAGTTATGCTTACATTTATCAAAGAGAAATCAAAATTGAGTAGCATTGGTTTGGTGCACTTAAGATAGAGTTGGGAAGGTCATCATTAATCAGATCTTGGACACAACCACAACTGAACTTTTGAACGTGGCTGAACCACAGTATCCTAAAACGTTGTTAGCCTCTGATGTCCTTCTGTACATCAGAACTCTTCCCTCAACTACCCAGAAACTGAGATGGCATCTAATCCCTTTCTTACAAGATGGCTTAATTGTTGCCAGCACCAGTCATCATTCCTAAGAAGTCAGGTAATTTTCAACCCTGTTTTAGGCTTAAAGCTGTAAATATATCTGTCATTTTGTAAAACTTCAAAGAATATTTTCTTTCTTTCTTTTCTTTTTTTTTTTTTTTTTTGGTACTGGGGATTGAACTCAGGGGTACTTGACCACTAAGCCACATCCCCAGCCCTATTTTGTGTTTTATTTAGAGACAGGGTCTCACTGAGTTGCTTAGCACTTCACAGTTGCTGAGCCTGGCTTTGAACTCTTTTTGATTCTCCTGCCTCAGCCTCCCAAGCCGCTGAGATTACAGGCATGCGCCACCACACCCAGCTCAAAGAACATTTTAAAGATCATTGGCATCTTTGTTTTTTTCTAGATTTATTCCTAATTAACCACCAATAAATCTAATTTTCTCTGTTCTCAACTAAGTTAATTTTTATTAAAGTTGATACCTTTTCTCTATTTAGACTTAGAATTAGATGGGATCTTGCTGAAATCATCTCTAACAGACACATCCTACCAAAGGGTATGTTAAGGACAGCAGGGCTAAGATTATTTACTCCAACCTACAAAGAGTCTTGATGACTAGGATTAGACTAGAACCCAGAAATAAGTCCTGGTTCAGTGGACTTCCAAAGGCAAGTGAGTTCATGAAATTCCTGGAGAGTGGAAAAAGGGGAGGATTCATGACATCACAAGAACTGTAAAAATGTGTGATAATTTTGAGGTGTTGTGGTACTTCAGTCATCTCCACTTAGAGCTGAGAACCTGGCATAACATTGCAGGCAGTAGATGCAGGTCACAAGTTGCCTGTGTCTTTCTTGCCTAGACGCCTCAAATATTTATAGTGCCTGAACGATTAGGTCATAAACTGAAGTCCAGGAAGAGAATTCAGGAACATAGGGACCTTAATTTCTTTTCAATTCTAGTTCCCAATGTCAACTAGAGAAAAATGACTGTGATGGTTTAGGTGTGAAAGAAACAAGCTTAAGAAACCCAATAGTTGAAGCCTCAAGGCATTTTCCAGCTTCAGGAAAATGCATTAGCAAATGTGTAAAACCTGAAATGTGTTGTAATTTTTGTCACACCAGGAGCCAGCTGGTGCTAGGAACCTAACAGAAAATTAAATCAGTGTGTTAGGTTTAAGAGTGGGGAATGTGGGCTGGGGTTGTGGCTCAGTGGTAGAGTGCTTGCCTAGCATGTGTGAGGCACTGGGTTCGATCCTCAGCACCACATAAAAATAAATAAACAAAACCAAGGTATTGTGTCCATCTACAACTTAAAAACTTAAAAAAAAAAAAAAAAGAGAGTGGGGAATGTTTGGGATTGTAGTGCGTGGAAGATCACATGCTTAGCCTAAAGAGGTAGTTACTACTCAACTCTGATCCTTGCCACTCAGAAGTGCACAGCCCAGTGTTGCTCAAAATTCTAATTTATAAGAGAAGGTAGAAAGTCATATTTTCATATGAAATTGCCTGGATTTTTATTTGCTTATTTTTATTGGTTTTTTCCCCCCTTTTAAAAAGTTTAGAAACAGACAGACTGGGAGTGCAGGCCAGTGGTAGAACATTTGACTAACATGCTCAAAGAACTGGGTTCCATCTCCAACACCACAAAAATGAAAAGGAAAAAAAAAAAAAAAAAAGATTGGAAACAAATTGGAAATTTAAAAAGTGTTAAATAGACCAAAAGTTACAAACATGTGGGTTAAATCTGGTCCACAAGCTCCTATTTGCAACCTTTTTATTACATGGCTGCTGATGAGAAGCCAAGAGATTAGCAATCACTGAATTTTTGAATGCTGTTCCTGCTCATCCTTCAGTTTAGCCCATGAAGAACCATCAAGGACATTTAGCCTCTTAAACAAGAATTAAAACCTGCCAGATGGGTCCACTCCTAAGTACTAAAATGTTCCCCCAAAACAACAGATACAAACAAAAACCTGCCAGAGCTAAACTTTACAGAGGCTTTGTCCCAGTTCTTGGTGCGACTAGAAAGAGGAGTCCAAGAATTGAAGAAAGAAAAGAAGCTCTCACTGAGATGTTCCATCTTTGTTTTGAATATTATGTTTTTCAATTAACATAACATTGTTCTATGAATTTTAATACAGGTATATGTTTATTCAACCATCTCCACAATCAAAATACCATAGTGCCATTATCCCATAAACCCTTCTTTGTAGCCACATTCACCGCTTAACATAACCTCTAGCCATCACTGATCAGATAGATCTCTGTCATTATAATTTTGTTGTTTCCCCTCCATGATGAGGATCTAAACCAGGGTCTCACACATGCTAGGCCAGTGCTCTACCACTAAGCTGTACCTCCAGTCCTAATTTTATCTTCTGGGAATTGAAAATTTATTCATGACACTTGTAAAGATGGTGATAAAAGTTGGGTATGGTGTCACACACCTGTAATCCTAGCACTGAGGAAACTGAGGTGGAGGATGTCTTGAGTCCAGAAGTTCAAAAGTAGCCTAGAATGGCTGGGGCTGTAGCTCAGTGGCAGAGCACTTGCCTAGCATGTGTGAGGCACTGGGTTCAATCCTAAGCACAACATAAAGAGAAACATAAAATAAAGGAATGCTGTCCGTCTACAAACACACACACACACACACACACACACACACACACACACAATTTAAAAATTTTAAAAAAAGTAGTCTGGGGTTGTGGCTCAGTGGTGGAGCACTCGCCTAGCACGTGCACGGGCCCGGGTTCCATCCTCAGTACCACGTAAAAATAAAAACACATTGTGTACAAATAAGCAAATAAATAAATATTTTTTTTAAAAAGTAGTCTAAATAACAAGCCAGACACCACCTCAAAAACAGTAAAAACAACAACAACAACAAAAAAAAAACTAACCAAACTGAAAAGATGGTGATGAAAGAAAAGAAAAAAAAGAAATGTGCTAAATTTAATTACAAAAACTTTCTGGGTGTGGTGGTGCATGATTGTAATCCCTTTGGTTTGAGAAGCTGAGTCAGGAGTATCCCAAATCTGAGACCAGCCTCAGCAACTTATTGAGAGCTTAGCAATTTAGTAAGACCCTTACTAAAAGTAGCATTTATGGATTCAAACCCCAGAAACAAAACAACAACAAGAACAAAAACAAAGGCCAGAGGGTGGAGAGGAAAAGAGATAAGGAAAGGTGATCAGTTAACAATTGCTGCCGGACAGGGATGTAGGTTAGTGATAGAATACTTGCATAGCAAGTGGGAGGCTCCTGTTCCCAGGACAGTAACCAACAAAACAGTTGCTACAGGCAACATCTGACTGAATGAGGAAAAACAGAAAATATTTCCTCTAAGATCAGGAACAAGACAAGGGTGTTCACTTTCACTTCTTTGCTATAACATTAGAAGTTCTACCCAGAGCAATTTGGCAGATGAAAAAGTAAGGAGGCATACAAATATGAAAGGAAAAAGTCAAATTATCCCTGTTTGCAGATGATGTTGAAGGAAAACAACAACCCCCAGGGAAAAAGGGGAGCAACAACCCTCAGGGAGAAAAGAGGACAATGGGTGCCAGGGAGAGAAGGCAAAGGATGAGCTCTGGGCTCTGGATGTTCATTTCCCAGCAACAATGGGTTTTGAATTTTTGCAACTGTTTCCTGATTTGGGCTTTGAACTTGCTTAACTGTCCTCCCTGACTGCCCATCCAACCCATTTTACAAATGATTTAAATCTTGTTAAGAATCAAATTGTAACAGGGGTTCACTGGATGTTTTGACTATATCTCTTGTGGCTTTAAAACTTACATGTTTTTTTTCTTTCTCCTGATCTCCTCCCTGATCTTCTTTACCCTGATCTTCTCTGATGTTCTTTTCCCTAACCTTCTCCTCCCTGATCTTTTTCTTTTTAAACTTTTTTTTTAGTTGTAGATGGACACAATACCTTTATTTTATTTATTTATTTTTACGTGGCACTGAGGATTGAACCCAGTGCATCTCACATGCAAGGTGGGTGCTCTACCACTGAGCCACAATCCCAGGCCCTTCCCTTCTTTTCCCTGATCTTCTCCTTCCTGATCTCTCCTCCCTAATCTCATTTTCTCTGAATCACCTCTTTAAAGGCCCTCTGTTCCTGCTCAAGGGCAGAATCACAGCCTTTGGGACAGGAGTCCCCTTTGCTAGCAGAGCAATAAACTTCTTCCTTTTTCTCAAAACCATGTCCTCATTAGTGGATTAGCATCAGGGACAAGGACCAAGCTTTCGGCAACAAAATCTCATTTGTTATGAATCAAATCTCACTCACTCAAACCCTATATCAGACCCCTCCTGTAATCAGTTGTCATTTTCTCTCCTGAAAATGTGCCATTCCGTTACTTAATAAAGAAAGTTTGCTGATCTGTTGAGGTCTGTCTCCATTTTGGTTATTTTTGCTTTCAGATATATATATATATATATATACATATATATATGTATATATATATAGTTTATGAAAAACAAATTTATTTTCTCACAGTTCTTTTTTTTTAAAAATATTTATTTATTTGGTTTAGCTGTACACAATGGGTTTATTTGTACGTGGTGCTGAGGATCGAACCTGGGCCGTGTACGTGCCAGGCCAGCGCTCCACCGCTAAGCCACAACCCCAGCCCACAGTTCTTTTTTTACTCTTTTTAAAATTTACACATTATCATTATACAAAACAGTGGGGTTTGTTATAATATATTCGTATGTGCACACAATAAAACAGTATAATTTTATCAATTTCATTCCCTAGTACTTCCCTTTTCCTCCTCTCCCTCCCCTGATCCCCTTCTTCTATTCTACTGATCTCTCCTATATATTTTTTAACTTTGTTGTAATCAGTTATACATGATAGTAGAATGCATTTTGACACATTGTACACAAATGGAGCACAACTTCTCATTCCTCTGGCTGTACATGGTGCAGTCACACAAGTAGTGTAGTCATACATGTATATAGGGTAATAATGTCTGTCTCATTCTATTGTCCTTCCCATCCCCATGGCCCCACCCTTCCCCTCACTCCTTCCGCATAATCCAAAATTCCTTCATTCTTCCCTACCCCCCACCACTATGAATCAGCATCTGCTTATCAAAGAAAACATTCAGTCTTTGGTTTTGGGGGAATTGGCTTATTTTACTTAGCATGATGTCTTTTAGTTCCATCCATTTACCTGCAAATGCCACAATTTCATTTTTTCTTTAAGGATGAGTAATATTCCATTGTGTATACCACATTTTCTTTATCCATTTATCTGTTGAAGGGCATCTAGGTTGGTTCCATAATTTAGCTATTGCACATTAAGCTGCCATAAACATTGATGTGGCTGGCCTGGTCACTGTTGTATGCTGTTTTTGTTGTTGTTGTTTGTTTGTTTTTGGTACCTTTTGGTACCGGGGTTTGAACTCAGGGGCACTCGACCACTGGGCTACATCCCAAGCCCTTTTTTTGTATTTTATTAGAGACAGGGTCTTACTAAGTTGCTACGTGCCTCACCATTGCTGAGGCTGGCTTTGAACTTGAAATCCTCCTGCCTCACCCTCCCAAGATGTATGCTGATTTTAAGTCTAGCGGTACAGTTTTTACCCTGTGGTCTTATAGTGTCCCTGAAGTCTTCCAGGACCTCACCTTTAAGAGGAGACAAATATTAACAGCACCCAATGCAAACAACATACACCTTTAAACCAAATAGTTCCTATTAAGGCATCTACAGTTTTGTCACAACAAACAGAAATGATGTGTTCAATTATTGTCTACAAAATAAACAGTAGGTTTGCTAAATGGTTTTACCATTTCTAATGATGAACAATGAGGGAACAGAAATAGTGTAAGATGTGATGTTTCTGAGGGAGAAGGAGAGAAAATAGAGGTAAAATTTTATAGTAAGAGTGAGGGAGGAATTAATAGAGGTTGGCTGTTAGTATGAGAGAAGTGAGAAAGAGAATCCAGGGAGACAGGTGAGAGAAAAAATATATACAGATTTTTTAAAAAAGTAAAAATACAAGGATACACAACAAAACTGTAATATAGCCGGGCGCGGTGGCGCACGCCTGTAATCCCAGCACTTTGGGAGGCTGAGGCAGGAGGATCGCGAGTTCAAAGCCAGCCTCAGCAATGGCGAGGCACTTAGCAACTCAGTGAGACCCTGTCTCTAAATAAAATACAAAAAAGGGCTGGGGATGTGGCCCAGTGGTCGAGTGCCCCTGAGTTCAATCCCCGGTACCACAAAAAAAAAAAAAAAAAAAAAAAAAAAAAAACTGTAATATAATATTCAGACAGCCCATTTTTCAATAAATTGATTCATGAAAAATATTTGGATTCAAAGATGGTGTAGATAGGAGAGAGAGGGCAAAAAAAAAAAAAAAAGTCTCAATGGAAAATTGAACAATAGCTTCCCTTGGCTTTCAAAAATTTTCTTAGCTTCCCTTCTCCACCTATAGGTGGTGCTGTCTGAAGTTTGATGGTAGCTCCAGTCCGGTGGGTGCCAGACCCTTGGGTGGGTGAGCCAATAGCAAGATGCTCTCACACCCTCAGTCTTCCAACCTATTATAGCCGGCCCCTTCTGTCCCTGTGCACTTCAGGACTTAGTGAGTTGGAGAGAGCTTGGTTTTCTCCAGTTTCTCCAACCTGAGCTCCCCCTGGGGAACTGCCCCTAGTCTCCAGCTTTCCACAGGCTTGTTAGTCCCAGACTGGCCCACTTAAGCCCAACCACAATCTGACCTGCCTGGGCTTCAGCTTCCATAGGCTCGGCCTTGCTGCAGTCCCAAGATCTCAATGCCCTTTCAACTTGCGGGGAGACCACCAGGGATAATGCACTTACACAAAGGAGTGACCCTGCAAAGAGGCAGCCAGATGGCAGCCACTAGCATACCCAGCAGAAAGACCTCAGGTGCAACCAGACTGCAGGTATTATCTCCAGGCTCTGGCTGGTGTCCCCAGACTGAGGTGGCCATGCCCTGAGATGGCAGTGATGGCAGAGGCAAACCTGAAGGCCCTGGCCGGTGTCCAAAGATGGCAGGGCCAGGTGTAACCAAACCTGTGTGTACTGTGACAATGGACTTCCAGGCAGCAGGGGGCAGCTAGCGATCCACTGCCAGTCTGCGGGGGCCTACAGGCTAAAGGCCAGGGATCCACGAATGGACTTTGGGCGGCAAGCGGTGGCAGGCTAGAGGTGGGCAAAGGCGCAAAAGGCGAATGATAGGCAGCGGTCAGTGAGTGATCTGTGCTCAAAAGGCAGGCAACATGCTGGTAGACAATGCGCGATCATGCAGACAAATGGGGTAAACAGACGGGATCAGTGGGCAGCAACACTGTCTTGCAGAGAAACAGTATTTCCTCTGCTTCTCAGATATGATTCTGTATGTAGCAAAACCAAGCTGTGGGCTGGGGCTATGGCTCAGCGGTGGAGCGCTGGCTCAACATGTGTGAGGACCTGCGTTTGATCCTCAGCACCATATAAATAAAATAAAGGCATAAGCCGGCACGGTGGCGCATGCCTGTAATCCCAGCACTTGGGAGGCTGAGGCAGGAGGCTCGTGAGTTCAAAGCCAGCTTTAGCAATGGTGAGGCACTTAGCAACTCAGTGAGACCCTTTCTCTAATAAAAATACAAAAAAGGGCTAGTGGTCCAGTGGTCGAGTGCCCCTGAGTTCAATCCCCGGTACCAAAAAAAAAAAAAAGAAAAAGAAAAGAAAATAGTATAAAAAATTATTAAAATAAAAGTAGAAGAAATTAAAAAAGAGAGAGAGAGAGAGAAAAGAAAAGAAAAACCAAGCCGTGTGAAGTGGCACACGTTCATAATCCCAGCTCCTGGGGAGGCTGAGGCGGGAGAATTGCAAGTTCCAGGCCAGCCTGGGAAACACTGTCTCAAAATAAAAAGGACTAGGGGTGTAGATCAGGGACAGAGTGCTTGCCTAGCATGCTGCAGGCTTGTGAGACTCAAAGTTCTAAGTTCTTTGTCTCGCAAATTCAAAGAATGAGATCCACGGACAAGGGTGAGAGCAAAGTAACAGGATTTATTGAAGTAATAGAAAGCAGAGCTCCGGTAAGGCAGGGGGAGGTCCATGGAGGGTTACCACTGGGTGGCTGTTCCCAGGGGTTTATATGATAATGTTAGAAGGGAGTTGGGTGGCTTTAAAGATCTATGCTACAGATTTTTATTTTGACATTCTTTTTTTTTTTTTTTTGGTACCGGGGATTGAACTCAGGGGCACTGAACCACTGGGCCACATCCCCAGCCCTTTTTTTGTATTTTATTAGAGACAGGGTCTCACTGAGTTGCTAAGTGCCTCGCCATTGCTGAGGCTGGCTTTGAACTCGCGATCCTCCTGCCTCAGCCTTCCAAGTGCTGGGATTACAGGTGTGCGCAACCACGCCCGGCACATATGCTGCAGATTTTAAAGAAATGGGTCTTTGAGTCCAGTCACTGTGTTCAGGTGCCCTATGTCCAATAAAAATGTTGATCACGTGCTGCTTCCCCTCAGGGACCAGCTCAGAGTTCCAAGTGCAGAACTTCAGGCTCCAATGGAGTCACTGGTCATGAGCTATCTACTCCATTTGTGGTCAAGGTCAACTGCAGAAATGTGGAAGTCAAATGCAGAATACCACACACAGACACACATTGTAATAAACAAAGGCAACTTAAACTGGACTTAAACTGTCTCCATCCTATGGCCCATTAACCCACCATTAACCCACCCTTAAACCATCTCCACCTGAGGGCTTGAGGGTGTATTAACCCTGTGCTTTATAAACCCTGCCCTTGCTATGAGCAGGTGCCATTTTCTTTTCTTTTTTTTTTTTTTTTTTTTTTTTTAATATTTATTTATTTGCTTTAGTTGTGCACAATGCAATGCATTTATGTTTACATGGTGCTGAGGATCGAACCCGGGCCGCGCACGTGCGAGGCGAGCGCTCCACCGCTGAGCCACACCCCAGCTCCAGGTGCCATTTTCTACCACCTTGCTTTGTGCGGGACGTAGTTGGTGGCCCCGGCTATTACATGAGTGGCTTCTGAGACTATTTTCCTGCAAATTGGGTACAACAACATAAACCAAACAAACCAACCCTGCAAATAATCCAACTTAAAAATGGGCAAATGAGGGGCTGGGATTGTGGCTCAGCGGCAGAGCGCTCGCCTCACACGTGCGCGGCCCGGGTTCGATCCTCAGCACCACGTAAACATAAATGCATTGCATTGTGTACAACTAAAGTAAATAAATAAACATTTTAAAAAATAATGGGCAAATGAGCCAGGCGTGGTGGCACGTGCTTGTAATCTCAGAGGCTGGGGAGGCTGAGATAGGAGGATCTCAAGTTCAAAGCCAGCCTCAGCAATTTAGTGAGGCCCTAAGTAACTCAGCAAGACCCTGTCTCTAAATGAAATATAAATAAAGGGCTGGGGATGTGGCTCAGTGGTTAAATGCTCCTGGGTTCAACCCCTGGTTTAAAAATAAAAAGGAGGAGGGGAGGAAAAGTGGCAAAAGTGGATAATGTTATTGGCCAAATTATATTGTAATATCATGTAAAAGTGTGAACACGTAGTGAATATGTAACAAGTCACAACATTATGTGTAATTATAATGCACCAATAAAAATATGGGGGAAAACAAAAGAACTGCTAAGGGAAGTTCTTCAAACAGAAGGAAGTGTGTGAAGGAAATCTAGAATATCAAGGAAGACCTGGATGTGGCGGCACAAGCCTATAATCCTGAAGCCAGATTTAAAGCTAGGTAGTGAGTGTAGTCAGGCAAATTGGGTCTAACATCGAGTTTCATAAAGAACATGGAGTCCATAAGGAAAATGGAGTCAGCCTGAGTCCTGGAAAAACACAGAGCAACTCTAAGGGAGATAAGATGGTTAATGTTCCCAAATTTAGGGCCCATCTTATGGAATGTTAATGAAACAGCTCCCAGCAAACAGAGATGCTAATCAACTAGCCCTAAACCCTTCCTGTGAATCTCACACCTACCATGGGCCCTCCGGTGTCACATCTTTTTGAATTCCTGTCCCAGGAAGGACAGAGATAGGGAACATGAAAGGGACAAAAGAAAGATTTCAGATATAAAAGGGAGAAAGCCTCTCCTCCCTTTGGATTCCTGGTTTCCGGGTCCCCTTCTCCCTCTGGGGGAAGTCTTTTAGCTATTCTTTTTTTTTTTTTTTTTTATTTGCTTTTAGTTGTACACAATGCATTTTATTCAATGCGTTTTATTTGTACGTGGTGCTGAGGATCGAACCCGGGTCGCCCACGTACTAGACGAGGGCTCTACCGCTGAGCCACAATCCCAGCCCTTTTAGCTATCCTTTAAATAAAGCTGTCCACTTTCCACTCCACGCTTGCCTCGGAGTGCTTCTTCGGCGTTATTCTTCAGCGTTCGGGAAGCAAGAACTCGTCACGGTAAAAAGTGGTTTCAATCCCAGCAGCCCCGGAAGCTCACGCAGGAGGATAGTGAGTTCAAAGCTCAGCCTCAGCAATTTAGCTAGGCCCTAAGCAATTTAGCAAGACCCTGTCTCGAAATAAAATACAAAAAAGGGCTGGGGATGTGGTTCAGTGATTGAGCACCCCTGGGTTCAATCCTTCGCATCAACAAAACAACAATAACTTGAAGGAAGAAAAAAAAATAAGCAAAGATGTTGAAGAACTGAATAACATCATCAAACAACTGCACTAATTTACATTTAACTGGACACTGTAACTGACCATAGAACATACATTTCTTTCTTTCTTTTTTAGTACTGGGGATTGAACCAGGGATACATAATCACTTAGCCATGTCCCCAGCCCTTTTTATTTTTTCATTTTGAGACAGGGTCTCATTAAGTTGCTTAGTGCCTTGCTAAGTTGCTGAGGCTGGCTTTGAATTCACAATCCTCCTGCCTCAGCCTCTAGAGGTGCTGGAATTCCAGGCATGTGCCATTGCACCTGGTACAACATACATTCTTTTCAGGTACAAATGTAACATTTTCCAAGATAGACAATATCTTGGATCATAAAAACCAACCATAATAAATTGGGGAAGGAGGGTACTAGGGATTGAACCCAGGGGCACATTACCCCTGAGCCACATCCCCATCCCTTTTTTATTTTTTATTTTGAGACACTGTCTTATCAAGTTGCTGAGGCTGACCTTTAATGTGTGATCTCTTGCCTCAGCCTCTCAAGTCCCTGAGACTACAAGAGTGTATCACCACACCCAGCCAAATTATAAGTTTAAAAGAATTGACAAAATAAATATTTTCTCTGAACATAAAGGAAATAAATTAGAAATAAACAATGGAAAGATAACAGAAAATCTCCAAACATTTGGAAACTAAACAACAAACTTCAAAACTTCTGAACAACAGACAAAGTGGATCAAAGGAGAAGACTGGGGTAAAATATATATATATATATATATATATATTTTTTTTTTTTTTTTTTTTTTTGTACCAGGGATTGAACCCAGGAGCACTTAACCACTGAGCCACATCCCCAGCCCTTTTTTGTATTTTATTTTGAGACAGGGTCTTGCTAAATTGCTTATGGCCTTATGGCCTTCCTAAGTTGCTGAGGCTGGCTTTGAATTTGTGATTCTTCTGTTTCAGCCACCCGAGCTGCTGGGAGTACAGGCCTACGCCACCTCACCTAGTTAGAAAATATTTTAATTGGATGAAAAGATACAACCTATCAAAACTTGTGGGATGTCATCAAAGCACTATTTAAAGGGAGGTTTATATCATTAAGTGATTATGAAGAATGTCCTCAAATCACTAATCCAAATTTCTGTTATAAAATTAGAAAAAGGGGGACTGGGGTTGTGGCTCAGCGGTAGAGCACTCGCCTAGCATATGCGCGGCCTGGATTCAATCCTCAGCACCACGTAAACATAAATGCATTGCATTGTGTACAACTAAAGCAAATAAATAAATATTAAAAAAATAAAATTAGAAAAAGGAGAGGAAAACCAAAGTAAGCAGAATGAAGGAAATTTTAAGAAGTAGAAATCAATGAAATTAAAAACAAAAAAAGGGGCTGGGGATATTGTTCAGTGGTAGACTGCTTGCCAAGCATGCATGAAGCCCTGAGTTCTATCCCCAGTCCTGCAAAATAAAAAATAAATAGTTCAAAATGAAAATAATACAAAGTTGATAAAACCAAAATTTGGTTTCTGAAAAGATCAATAAAATTAGTAACCTGACAAAGAAAAATGAGTAATCACTATTGATACTAGAAGTGAAAGAGGGGAGGGGGACTGGGAAAACAGTTCAGTGTACAAGCATGTGCTTGGCTTATGAAAGGTCCTGAGTTCAATCCACAACCAAAATAAAGAAGGAGGGGGCAATGTAAAAGGGACTATTTCTACAGACCTCACAAACATAAAAAGAACAAAAATACAACAAGCACATAAATATTTAACCACTTAGGTTCAAAAAAACAAAAATTAGCAAAACTTATCAAAAATTACATAGATAACCTGTCCTATACAAGTTGAAGACATCGATCTCATTGTTAAAAACCTTCCAAAATAGAAATGTCCAGGCCCAGATGGTTTGACTGGTGAATCCTACCAGACATTTAAACAAGAAATAACAAACTCCTTATAATATATTTCAGAAGGTAGAATAACAATGAATATTTCTCATATCCTTTTCTTTTTTCAGGGTTGGGAATTGAACTCAGGGCTTTGTGCATGCTAAGGAAGTGGTCTACCATTGAGCCACATCCTCAGCCCTCCCACATCATTGTATGAGGCCAGAATATTCTGCTAATAAAACCAGTCAAAAATAGGTGATAAAACTATATAGATTAATGTCCCTCATTAATACGGATACATACAAAAGAGCCTCTGGGTAGGGATGTAGCTCAGTAGGAGAGTGCTTATCTACTATGCAGAAGGCCCTGGGTTTGATCCCTAGCAGTATAAAAAAGAAAAAAAAAATGCTTAACAAAAATATTAGTGGGAGCCGGGCGCGGTGGCGCACGCCTGTAATCTCAGCACTTTGGGAGGCTGAGGCAGGAGGATCGCGAGTTCAAAGCCAGCCTCAGCAATGGTGAGGCACTTAGCAACTCAGTGAGACCCTGTCTCTAATAAAATACAAAAAAGGGCTGGGGATGTGGCCCAGTGGTCTAGTGCTGCTGAGTTCAATCCCTGGTACCAAAAAAAAAAAAAAAAAAAAAAAAAAAAAAATATATTAGTGGGGCTGGAGTTGTGGCTCAGTGGTAGAGCACTTACCTAGCATGTGTGAGGCCCTGAGTTCGATTCCCAGCACCACATATAAATAAATGAATAAAATAAAGGTCCATCAACATCTAAAAAAATACTTAAAAAAAAATATTAGGGGCTGGGGTTGTGGCTCAGCGGTAGAGCGCTTGCCTAGCACGTGCGCGGCCCGGGTTCCATCCTCAGCACCACGTACAAATAAATGCATTGTGTACAACTAAAGCAAATAAATAAATATTAAAAAAATATTAGTGCAGTAATCCTCCCTTATCCACAGTTTTAAGTACCCATGGCCAACCATGATCCAAAAATATTACATGGGAAATTCCAGAAATAAACCATTCATAAGTTTTAAATTATGTGCCATTCTGAGTAGCATGATGAAGTCTCATGACTTTCCATTTTTTTTTCTGTTTAAGACCTGAGTTGTTCTTTTGTCCAGTGTACTTACCCTGTATATGCTACCCACCAGTTAGTCACTTAGTAGCCATTTCTGTTATCAGATTGACTGTGTAAGTATTGCAGTGCTATCACAATGCTTGTGTTCAGTTTTCCTTTATTTTACTTAATGATGACTCCAATGCACAATAATAGTGATGTTGGCAATTTGAATATTCCAAAGAAAAGCTATAAAGTACTTTCTTTAAGTGAAAGTACTTTTTTTTCCAAAACCATTTTTTTTTTTTTTTTTTTTTTTTGTGGTACTGGGGATTGAACTCAGGGGCACTTGACCACTGGGCCACATCCCCAGCCCTTTTTTGTATTTTATTTAGAGACAGGGTCTCACTGAGTTGCTAAGTGCCTCGCCATTGCTGAGGCTGGCTTTGAACTTGCGATCCTCCTGCCTCAGCCTCCCAAAGTGCTGGGATTACAGGCGTGCGCCACCGCGCCCGGCTCCAAAACCATTTTTTAAAAAATTATTTATTTGCGTTAGTTGTACACGATGCATTTATTTGTACATGGTGCTGAGGATCGAACCCCGGGCGCTCATGTGCCAGGCGAGCATTCTACAGCTGAGCCACAACCCCAGCCCCCAAAGCCAGTTTTTTAAAAAAATATTTTTTAGTTGTCAGTGGACCTTTATTTTATTTATTTATATGCAGTGCTGAAAATTGAACCCAGTGCCTTGCACATGCTAGGCAAGTGCTCTACCTCTGAGCCACAACCCCAGCCCCAGAAGTTCTTGACTTAATAAGAAAACAAAATCATGAGCTAAGATTGTTATGATCCACAGTAAGAATGAACTTTCCATCTGTGAAATTTAAAAAGGAAAAAGGAATTTGTGCTAATTTTGCTGTCACACCTTAAACTGTGAAAGTTATGGTCAGAGAATGTAAGTGTTCAATTAAGAGGAAAAAGCAAACTGGGCATGGTGGTGCATGTGTATAAAAGGGCAGGGGATGTGGATCAGTGGTTAAGTGCCCCTGAGTTTAATTCCTGATTACCACCCCCCCCCCCCAAAAAAGGCATTAAAATGTGGGCAGAAAAAATTAACAGAAAACATGTGCCAAATTTATAAACTAAAACATTATAGACATGAACATATAGGAGAAAACATAGTATATATGGAATTTGGTACTATTTGCGGTTCCAGGCATCCAAGGATAAAGGGGAACTACTGTAAATCTAATCTAGCAACATATGAAGAAAATAATTCACCATACTATGTGGATTTTACCCCAGGAAGTCTGGTTAAATATTTGAGAATTAACCAATGTAAATCACATATTAATAATAAAGGGCTAGGGATTTGGCTTAATGGTAGAACACTTTGTTGTTTTTTTCAGTGGTGCGGGGAACTGAACCCCAGGCCTTGTGTATGCTAGGCAAGCATTCTAACTCTAGGCAAGAACACTTTTTATAAACTTTGGGGAAGGAAAACACTGTAACCAACATTAGCAATTGATAAGATTGGTGGATAATGACTGTGATTCATTCAAGGGATAGGAGGATAGTCTATAATAATAAATACTGATTGCTGTGGTGGATAATGACTGTGATTCATTCAAGGGATAGGAGGATAGTCTATAATAATAAATACTGATTGCTTCTGGATTGGTGGAGGTTAACAGTCCCAGAGTATGGTGGCTGTGATGGGATTTAAGTAAAGGTTTCTTATTGTTAAGAACATATGATATGATATATATATATATATATATATATATATATATATATATATATATATTTTTTTTTTTTTTTTTGTACTGGGGATTGAACTCAGGGGCACTCTGACCACTGGGCCACATCCCCAGCCCTTTTTTGTATTTTATTAGAGACAGGGTCTCACTGAGTTACTAAGTGCCTTGCCATTGCTGAGGCTGGCTTTGAACTCGCGATCCTCCTGCCTCAGCCTCCCAAGTGCTAATTATATATATTAAGGGGATTTGGTGTGATATTTCCATTCATGCATACATAGTAAATTGATCATATCCAACCACCTTTCATCTACTACCCCGATAATATCTCTTTAAAAAATATTTATTTATTGACTTTAGTTGTACAAACAATGAGTTTTTGTTTTTTGTTTTTTTGTTTTTTTTTTGGTACCAGGGATTGAACTCAGGGGCATTCGACCACTGGGCCACATCCCCAGCCCTTTTTTGTATTTTATTTAGAGACAGGGTCTCACTGAGTTGCTAAGTGCCTCGCCATTGCTGAGGCTGGCTTTGAAATCGCGATCCTCCTGCCTCAGCCTCCCAAGTGCTGGGATTACAGGCGTGCGCCACCGCGCCCGGCAAACAATGCGTTTTTATTTTTACGTGGCTCATGAGGTCTCAGATTTGGATTTAATTTAACTAGAAGAAAATAAATAAATGCTTTTTTTTTTTCATACCTGAGTGTGCCCTAAAATTCAAAATTGGTACTTTTTTTTTTTTTTGGTACTGGGGATTGAACTCAGGGGCATTCGACCACTGGGCCACATCCCCAGCCCTTTTTTGTATTTTTAATTAGAGACAAGGTCTCACTGAGTTACTAAGTGCCTCGCCATTGCTGAGGCTGGCTTTGAACTCGTGATCCTCCTGCCTCAGCCTCCCAAAGTGCTGGGATTACAGGTGTGCGCCACCACGCCCGGCTCCAAAATTGTTACTTTTGAATGAAGCATTGGAATCCAACTTGTCCCTTGGTTTACCTCTTTTGAATAAGTGTCTGAAGAGAGAAACCCTGTGGGAGTCAGGCACAGTCCAAGAAGGGTCCCAAGGATTGCATGCATAACCAGTGACATTCTTACCAATAGAAGGCACAGATGTAAAAATTTAATGGTTTGAGTCCAAGAGTAGAAGATCAGAAAGAATAGGAATTAATACTACTACTTTATTCTTTGTATTCTATATCCCCCCAAATAGGGTTCATTTATTTTTTAAGAGACTAGAACTAAAATTTCTTTATTTGATTGTCCCATGTGGATGGCATACCCATTTAGCATTCGTGGTTGCAAGTAATATATAATCCAACTTAAATGTTTTTTAAAAATAACAGAAATGCATTGACCCAGAGAAGTGAAATGTATAAAAAGAGGACAGTTTCAAACTTGGCCTTAGTTGGGGTGACTGACTTTCAGCTCTACCTTTCAGATGGGCTTTACTCCCCCGTTGCCCTCTTCATGGGGGTAGAGCGTGTTTTAGTCAGCTTTTAAATTGCTGTGACTAAAGGACCTGACCAGAACAATTGTAGAGGAAGAAAAGTTTGAGGGCTCCGGTTTCAGAGGTCTTAGTCCATAGAAGGCCAGCTCCAGGTGAGGCAGAACATCATGGGGGAAGAGTATGGCAGAGGGAAGCAGCCTACATAGTGATCAGAAAGGAGAGGGGTGGGGAGAGAGAGATAGAGGGGGGGGGGGGAGGGGGAGGGGGAGAGGGAGAGGGAGAGGGAGGGGGGGAGAGAGAGAGAGAGAGACTCTACTCTCCAGATACAAAATATATACCCCCCAATATATACCCCATAGCCACACCCCCTGAACCACTTCCTCCAGCCACACCCCACCTGCCTCCAGTTACCACTCAGTTAATCTCCAGTTACCACTCAGTTAATCTCCAGTTACCACTCAGTTAATCCCATCAGGGATCAATTCACTGATTAGGTTAAGGCTATGAACCAATCATTTCTCCTCCAAACTTTCTTTCATTGTCTCACACATGAGCTTTTGGGGGACATCTCACATCCAAACCGTAACCGGGGGTTACTATGAAACATCTTTCCTCCTTCAGAACCAGGAAGAGAGAGGGTATTTCTTTCTATACATATTAGACTACTGACTTATTGGGGGTCTTGTGTTGCTTCTGAACCAATTAGTGTGGCAAGGAAGCTGGGACACTGTTAACTGAATCACCAATCAAGGCCTACCACTGGACTTGGAGGTAGTATCAGTTCCTAAGCACATGGCTGCCACAGAGTCGGGAGGGCTGGGATGGAGTACTGCAGAAGTGGCACAATTTCAAGTACATTTTAAAAAATGATTCACAGAAAGAAGATAGGGTGAAATATATTAAATGCAAAGTGTCTTTGAGACTATGAGACTCTGGGCAGATTTCCTTTTCCCTTACATTTCAAGTTAAATTGTGTATCTAACATCTATATCTACATATATCCCCCTGACCATTGAAGGGCCGGAACCACACCGGGACCGCCTTGTAGAAAAGGGGGGGTTTATTAAGGGAAGGGGAGAAAGGGGAACAGGGAAGGGGAGAGGTGGTGAGAAGATGATGGCAAAAAGAAAGAGAGTTCTGGACAAGCCGGGGCGTAAGTACAGAGGGGTGGGAGCGTGACTTGTATGGTCCGGATTGGCTCAGAAAGGGAGAGCCCGCCCAGGGTTGAATTCCTGTGAGAGGCGAGTATTCCCAGGATCAGGAAGGGTGGGGACTCGGAGCCCGCCAAAGGTGAATTCTCACGAGAGTTGGGCACTTCTGGAAGGGGCCTGGGGGTATGGCCTGCCAGCCTGAATCTTATCCAACAACCATAACCACATAGAACTTTTACAATGGAAATAAAACACCCCATGAGTTTATTGGAAAAAAAATTAAAAGTAGCAAAATACCAATGTAAAGTTTCACAAGACAATTAGTACACAGTCTAATTGCTAGTAAGTGGAAGAATCTGTAACAGGAAATGTAAGAATGAGTCATGATTCTCTTTGTCTCCTTGAAGAGACTTTTGCTTTCCTCAAGGCTCTTTATACCAAAAACAGGAGAAAAATTGAAAACACTTTAATGCATAACACCATGTCTCAAGACAGCTATTAGAAATATATTTTGGGTTCTATTTGCTGGCTGTATAGGTCATGTTCTGCCTTCCTGTTTGACAATCATTTTCCATCTGTTCCTGAAACTGTATGTCTCTGTCTCTTATAGCCCTGTCCTCTGGTACCCAGGAGACCAGTGGGCATGGAGTTTTCACTCAATAAATGTTTGCTTAATGAATGAATGGGTAAATGTAACCTTTCTGTCTCAGGGTGTCTTTGTGTTCATCTTTCATTGTCTCTGTCTCTGAGCCATGAATCCAAATGACCAAGTGTGGAATAAATTAACCTTGAAACTGGCTGGTTTTTTTCCAGCTGATATAAACCTTTCAGGGACATAGCGTTTGGACACAGCACTAGTTTTTTTGTTTTTTGTTTTCATACATTTATTGGTATGTTATACATATTAGTTGGATTTGTTGTTACATATTTGTACATGCACATGATATAATGATATAATTTGGTTAATACCATTCCCCAGTTTTTCCCCTTTCTCTCCCCTCCTCCTACCCACTGGTCTCTTTCCTCTACTCTATTGGTCTCATTTACTGATTTTCATAAGTATCAAGCTTTTTTCCCCTTTAGATTCCCCATATGAGAGAAAACATACAACCCTTGACTTTTTGAGTTTGACTTATTCACTTAACACAATGCTTTCAAGTTCCATCCATTTTCCTGCAAATGACATAATTTCATTCTTATACTTTTTTCTTTTTGGTACTGGGGGTTGATTCTAGAGATGCTTTACTACTGAACCACATGCCCAGCCCCGCTTTTCAAATTTTTTAAAAAAATTTGAGACAGGGCCTTGTTTTGTTGTATAGAGCTTCACTAAATTGCCGATACTGCCTTGAATTTGGGAACATCCTTCCTCAGCCTCCTGAATTACAGGTGTGCACCACTGTGCCTGGATTATTCTTATTTATGGCTGAATAAAACTCCATTTGTATACATACCACATTTTCTTTATTCATTATGCAATGACAGGTTTCATAATTTTGCTATTGTGAATTGTGCTGCTATAAACAGGGGTATGCATGTATCACTATAGTATAATAACTTTAACTCTTTAGGATAAATACTGAGGAGTGGTACAGCTGGCTCAGCTGGCTCATGTGGTGTTCCATTCTTAGTCTTTTGAGGAACCTCCATATTGCTTTCCACAGTGATTGCACTAATTTACACATTTACACTCTCACCAACAGTGTAAAAGAGTTCCTCCCCCCCCACCCCCACATGCTCTGCAGCATTTATTGTTTGTATTCTTGACTGCCATTCTAACTGGAGTGAGGTAAAATCTCAGTGTAGTTTTGATTCACATTTTACTAATTATTAAAGATGATGAATATTTTTTCATGTATTTGTGGGCCATTTGTATTTCTTCTTTGGAGAAGTGTCTGTTTAGTTCATTTGCCTGTTTATTAATTGGGTTTATTTGTTTTTTTTTTTTTTTTTTTTGTGGTCAGTTTTTTGAGTTCTTTATATATTCTGGATATTAATCCTCTGTCAGAAGAGTACCTAGCAAAGATTTTCTCCCATTATATAGGTTCTTTCTTCACATCCTTAATTGTTTCCTTTGCTGTGTAAAAGCTTTTTATATTTTATTTTTTTCTCCATATTTTTAATTGGTGCATTATTGCTGTAGCCAATAGTGGGATTTATTGTTACATATTTGGACATGTCCACAATATAACAATATAATTTGGTATCATTCCCTAGTATTTCCACTTTTCTTCCCTGCATCCCTCTCCTGGTCCCTTTCCTCTAGTCTACTGATCTCCCTTCAATTTTCATGAGACCTCCTCCCTGCAAAAACTTTTTTTCCCCACAAAGAAATCCTTATTTAGCAGCATTTCAGGAACTACAGGGACTATGAAGATGGACTGACCTACACTCCTTCCCAGAATAAGACAGAGACATTAGCACTTCTGTAAAGCTGATGGTAACTCAGGGGCCCTTCAAATCTGTTAATTAAATGTTCAGTTGGGATAGGGATTCTCTATTTCATTAAATAAAAAACTAACCCTTCTCCTGCAAAAGCTTTTTGATCTGATGCCATTCCATTTTTTAATTCTCATTATTATTTCATGAGCTTTAGGAAGCCTACTGATAAAGTCATTGCCTGTGCCTCTATGTTGTAGTGTCGACCCTACGTTTTCTCCTAGGAGTTGCATACTTTCTGGTTTAATTCCTAGGTCTTCAATCCATTTTGAGTTGGCTTTTGTGCAGGGTGAGAGATAGATAAGGGTCTAGGTTTGTTCTTCTACATATGGATAACCAGTTTCCCCAGAACCCTTTGTTAAAAAAGTAGTCTTTTCTCCAACATATGTTCTTGGTGACTTTGTCAAGGATCAGATGACTATCTGTGTAAGTTTGTCTCTTTCCCCTATTCTGTATGATTGGCCAATGTGTCTGATTTTGTGCCAGTACCATGCAGTTTTTGTCACTATGGCTCTGCATCATAATTTGAAGTCTGGTATTGTGAGGCCTCCAGTATTACTTTTTTGGCTTAGAATTGTTTCAGCTATTCTGGGTCTTCTCTTCTTCCAAATGAATTTTAGGATTTTTTTTCCCTACTTCAGTATTTGTCACTGTTTCCTAATCTTTCCATAGCAATCTCTGTTGGTTCTAGGCAGAAGGCCGCGCCTCCCAGGCAGAAGGCCACACCTTTCCAGGTGCCTTGTGAAAAACTACGGCTCCCGAGATCCTCAGCGTGACCAAAACCTGACCAGCAAGACCCTTGTCCACTACCACTACCTCCCCCCATGACCTCTGCTGGCCTATAGGACAAGGACTCACTCCAAGGGGGTTTTATGACCCCTACTCTATTTAAGCCAGCCCCGGACTGAAATCGCCCCTTTTGTTCCTGCTCTCACCTGGTTCCTGCGGCTCCCTGCTCCTGCTCTCCGCTCCCGCTCCCGCGTGCTCCAGCTCCCGTCCGTTCCCCGCGGTTTGTCCCCATCCCCTCCACGTGTTTCTTTGGTAATTCAATAAACCCCTTTCCTTTTCCTATACGACAGTTCGAGCCTCGGTCCCTTCCTGCAAATTCCGCTAACAATCTCCAAAGGAAGGCTTGGGGTCACTTAATCTGGGGTGAGCCACTTCGTAGCATATGAAGTAAGAATTCTCCCACTTTTTAGGGGTCAGGCTCAGCTTGGAGTGTTTTTTTCCTGCTAGTTCATCTCCCCTTTTTAAAGACATACATGGAGCCATATGATCTTTGGAGTCATCCTGTGTGTAAATCTGGCTCTGTCATTCACTGAGTAATTTTGGGTTTTAAGTTTCCTCATATGTAAAATGGTGATAGCAATACTATTTTTTTTGTTTGTTTTTTAGTACCAGGCATTGAACCCAGGGGTGCTTAACCACTGAGCTACATCCCCAGTCCTTTTTATTTGTTATTTTGAGGTAGAGTCTTGCTAAGTTTCTTAAGGTGTTGCCAAATTGCTGAAGCTGGCTTTCAACTCGTGATCCTCCTGCCTTAGCCTCCAGAGTAGCTAGGATAACAGGCATGTGCCATGATGTCTGGCCAATACTATATTCTTTTTTTTTTTGTAGCTGTGGATGGACAGAATGCCTTTATTGTATTTTTTTATTTTTATGTGATACTGAGGATCAAACCCAGTGCCTCATGCATGCTAGGCAAGTGCTCTGCCACTGAGCTACAGCCCCAGCCCTAATACTACATTCTTAATGGGATTGCTGAGCAAATCAAATGGAATAATGTATGGAAAGCATATTTGCTCTTAAATGAGTGCTGAATAAATGTTAGTAATTATTAACATACATGTGTTAAGTTGTGAAGAATTAACACACACACACACACACACACACACACGCAACCAACATAGATGCAGTCCTGCCTTCTTGAAGCTCATCTGGGGGATGAGGTTTGGACATGTAAATAAAATTGCTGGCATGAGACCTTCAGAGTGGCAATATGGTGTGTTGGAGCCTCATAAAAGGGCCACTTAGGGCTGGGGTTGTGGCTCAGCGGTAGAGTGCTCGCCTAGCATGTGCGCAGCCCGGGTTCGATCCTCAGCACCACGTAAAAATAAAGGTATTGTGTACAACTAAAAAAACAAATAAATAAATATTTGGGGCTGGGGTTGTGGCTCAGCGGTAGAGTGCTTGCCTAGCACGTGCGGCCTGGGTTAGATCCTCAGCACCATGTAAAAATAAACGCATTGTGTACACTAAAGCAAATAAATAAATATTAGAAAAAGGGCCACTTATCCTGGGATTGAGGTCAAGGAAGGCTTCCAGACTAACACTTCCAGAATAATGTTATGTAAAAATTGACTACTTATGTTTGAGTAGGACTATACCAAATAAAGAAAAGGAGGAAGAGTATTCTAGGAATAGCATCTTCAGAGGCTGAGAGTCAAGAAACAGCTTGAGTCAGTTGAAGCATTGAAATAAATTCAGCATTATTGAAGCTGAGAGGCAATCCTGCAAGTTGAAAGTAATAACAGGAACTAAGACTAATGGTAGGTGGAACCACATCACACTGAACCTCATAAACCAGTTTAGGAAGTGGGAAGGGTAGTGGTAGGACATAAAAGAGTTTTAATCTATGAAGTCACTTGATCAGATTTGCCATGTACAAAGACTGCCCTACCAGCTGTTGCTACTGGGGGTAAGGGTAGAGAAGGCAGAGACCACTTCTGAAGACGAATTCAGAGACTGCTGTCACCATCCAGATCAGAGATGATGATGGCCTGACCCCGGAAGGTGGAATGGGAATGGAGAGAAACAAACTGATCAGAAACACATTTAAGAGAAAGAATCGTCATGGATGGATGTGAGAGATGAGCTAAGCATGATGATCAGAAAGCCTGGTGGATGGTAGTGTTGACCTAAAATAAGAGCAGAAAGAGTAGATTTCAAAATAAATGAGTTTATTTGGGAATGAGCTGGGGATTATAATCCAAACTATGCCTGCTATGATGGATCATAGGCATATCTGAGGAGGTAAGGGCAAGGGAAAGATTTTTAAAGGCTAAAAGGAGAAGTTCACACACGATATCCTGAAACAAAGTTCATTAATCACAGAGGCTCATGGCAGAAGCTGGAGATTACTCCCTGTTAACATTGACTGTTGCTGGGGAGATATCTTCACAGAGCAATTTATCTGGAATGCTTTGTGTATGAGAGAGTTCTTGTAATAATTTTTATCATAGGCATATGTGCATAGGGACCTTCAGAAGGCCTTTGTGATAGTTCTTATCAAAAGCATGTGCTAAGAGAACTCTCCTTTATGCTCTCCTGACTCCCTTTTGTTAGGATTTGGCATAACACAACTTTGCTTTGATTATGACAACTTTCACAGTAGTATTATTGCATGAGGTAGGGAACACCAAAGAAGAAGTAGTTGTGGGGGTGAAGCTCCGGGGCAAATAATAAGTTCAATTTTAGCTATATTGAGTTTTGTTGAGTTTGAGGTGCTGGAGATATTCAAGGGGAAATATTTAATAGGCAGTTGGGTAACCAGTTCAGAAGAAGTACCTGGGAAGGAGTTATAGCTTTAAGAATGGTCACATAGAGGTGTCTACAGCCATGGAAGTTAGTGATAAGTGTACCCCATTGTGGGTAAAGTGAGCTGAAAAGAGGACCAAAGAGGGGACACTTGAGGAACACTGACAAGAGTTAATATAGATAGGGGAACACAAAAAAGAGGCAAAAAAGAAAAGGCCAGAGCAATATGAGGAAAACTTGGAGATTATGTCAGAACCAGTGAAGAGGGTTTAAAAGAGGATGATGTTGAGCTAGGCTCAGTGGCACATGCCTGTAAACCCAGCTATTTGGGAGGCTGAGACAGAAGGATCGCAAGTTTGAGTCTGGGGCAACTAGAGAGATCCTGTCTCAAAATAAAAACAAATAAAATCGGTTGGGGATATAGCTTAGTGGTAAAGTGCACCCGTGGGTTTGATCCTCAGTACAAAAAAAAAAAAGATGAAGTTGACAATATCTAGGTTGTTGATTGTAGAAACAAGGACTAAGAAATAGCCATGGGACCTAGCAACAAAGTCATCAGTGAATTTACTGAAGGTGGTTCCTGTAGGAGGCAGAAGCCAGATAGCCATGAATTGAGGAGCCGGTGGTATGAAACCATGAATGTAGCCAGCTCTTCTAAGGGGTGTGGGACTGTGACAAAGGAGATAAGGTGGTAGCTAAAGAGATCCTCTTTCCTTATTAATGGGAGGAGAAAACAATGGTACATAAACTGCAGAAAACTGAGTTTGGTGAGAGAACTGAGGGAGTTCTTATTTAATGACATCTAGTATTTTTCATGAGAAATAAAAAATTGGGCCAGCTGCTGTGTGTGCCAGGGAAGGGTTACAGATTTAAAGAGAAAGAAACTCTGAATAGTTAGAGAATTAACATCTAGAACTATAAAGTACTCAAAAAACAAATAACCCAATTAATAAATGGACAAATGAATTAAATAGACACTTCTCAAAAAAAGAAATTCAAATGGCCAATAAATATATAAAAAAATGTTCAACATCATTAGCAATTAAGGAAATACAAATCAAAACTATGCTGATATTTTATCTCTTACCAGTCAGAATAGAATTAATCAAGAATACAAACAACAATAAATGCTGGAGAGGATGTGAAGAAAAGGGAACACTCTTACACTGCCGTGGGATTGTAAATTAGTACAATCACTATAGAAATCAGTATGAAGGTTCCTCAAAAGACTGGGAGTGGAACCACCACATGACCCAGCTATACTACTCCTCAGTATTCTAAAGAATTAAAGTCATCAAACTATATATATATAGTGATACATGCATATCCATATTTATAGTAGCACAATTCACAATGGCTCAACTATGGAACCAGCAATAGGTGAATAGATAAAGAAAATGTGGTATATATACACAGTGGTGTTTTATTCAACTATAAAGGAAAATGAAATTATGTCATTCTCAGGAAAATGGATGGACTATTATGTTAAGTGAAATAAGCCAAACCCAGAAGGTCAAGGGTTGTATGTTTTCTCTCATATGTGGAAGCTGGAGAGGAAAAAGGAAAAGAAAGGTGTTGGGGTATGGAAAATCAAAAGGAGATCAGTTAAATAGAGGAAAGGGATTAGTGGGTGGGGGGTGGGAGGGAGGTGTGAAGTGCTAGGGAGAAATATTGGCCAAATTATATTGAATATGTAACAACAAATCCCACCTTGTGTGCAAGTATAATGCACCAATAAAAAATGTGGAAAACAAAACAAAACAAAAAGAAACTCTGAATAGTCATTGCCAAGAGTGGAAGAGAGACCTGACAAGAGTCATGGGAGGATTTCTGGTCAATGCCATTATCCCAGTTGAGGATGAAGACTGAATATTCGTACTAGCTTGGTAGGCTGTAAAGGTAAGCAGACAAAGTGTGGGCAGGAGAGATTGTTTTCCTGACAGGTACAACAGAAGGCCCCCAGGAGAAAGCTGAGAATATTGGCAAGTGACTAGGAGAAATGAAGCAGCATAAAGTGTAACCTGATTATAAAAAGAAGAAAACACAATGGAATGTTAATAAATAGAATGAAAGTAGAGTGGTCAAGGAACTAGGGGTCTTTATAAAACACAGGGGCAACTTCAGAGAAAATTTAAAAAGACTAAGGGACATGGTGGTGCACACCTGTAATCCCGGTGATTCAGGAGGTTGAGGCAGGAGAATTACAAGGTTGAGGGCAGCCTCAGAAACTTAAGTGAGGCCCTGTCTCAAAAGAAAAAATAAAAAGGGCTGGGGATGTAATGCAGTGGTAAAATACCCCTGGGTTCAATCACCAGTATGATGATGACGACGACTACTACTACTACAATAAATTTTTTTTTTTTTTTTTTTTTTTTTTTGTGGTACCAGGATTGAACTCAGGGGCACTCGACCACTGGGCTACATCCCTAGCCCTTTTTTTTTTGTATTTTATTTAGAGACAGGGTCTCGTGGAGTTGCTAAGTGCCTCGCCATTGCTGAGGCTGGCTTTGAACTTGTGATCCTCCTGCCTCAGCCTCCCAAAGTGCTGGGATTACAGGCGTGTGCCACCGCGCCCGGCTTACAATAAATTTAAAAAGATAGAAGGCTATAGTTAGGATTGTTGCAGGATTCTCGCAGACAGATGGACACGAGGCTTTAAGCCAGGAAGCAACTTTACTAGTGCTGACACTAATAGAGTGAATTTGCATCTATTAGGTGTTAGAAAACTGCTGAAACATAGTGAACTTAGCTGGGAACACCGTGTTAGTGAAATAAAAGGGTTTATTGGGGTGCCACATGGGCAAGGGTAGGGAAGGGAAGGGGGGGTAGGGAAGGGATGGAGGGGAATAGGAACAGGCAGGAACAGAGAGCAAGAACAAAAGGCGGCAGGAACAAGAAAAGGGCAGAGTTCAGTCCGGGGCTGGCTTAAATAGAGTAGGGGCCATAAAACCCCCTTGGAGTGAGTCCTTGTCCTATAGGCCAGCAGAGGTCATGGGGGGAGGTAGTGGTAGTGGACAAGGTCTTGCTGGTCAGGTTTTGGTCACGCTGAGGATCTCGGGAGCCGTAGTTTTTCACAAGGCACCTGGAAAGGTGTGGCCTTCTGCCTGGGAGGCGCGGCCTCTGCCTAGAATCCAACATTAGGAAAGTGCCCTCCCCCTCTTGCTAGGTAACCAAAACCTAACTTTATTTATTTTTTAAATTTTTTTTAGTTGTTGATGGACCTTTATTTTATTTATTTATATGTGGTGCTGAGAATCAAACCCAGTGCCTCCAACATGCTAGGCAAGTGCTCTACCATTGAGCTATAACCCCAGTCCCACCAAAACCTAACTTAAACAATAACTGTCCCCCTCTTGCTAGATCACCGAAGCTTAGCTTGTAGCAAGAACTGGCCTTGAACACAAATAGAAACTTACCCTTCCCCCAAATTACTAGACCCTTACAGCCGACCAAGAATGTGAACCCCGTCCTTTGAAGAAGTGGCAATATCCGTTCCAACTAGAGAGTGTCTTTTCTTTCTTTCTTTTTTTTTTTAATATTTATTTATTTACTTTAGTTGTACACAATGCAATGCGTTTATGTTTACGTGGTGCTGAGGATTGAACCCCGGCTGTGCACGTGTGAGGCGAGCACTCTGCCACTGAGCCACAACCCCAGCCGGAGAGTGTATTTTCTTAAAGAAAAAAAAAAAGCCTTCTTGTTTAGTGCGGGGTTTCTCATCCGGGGATTTGAGCTCGACCCCAACCCGTTAATTCGGGGCTGTGAGTCTGAGATCTCCCCAACCTGGAATTGAGCTGACCCCCAACCTGTTAATTCAGGGCTGTGTGGGCCTAGTTCTTCCAAACCAAGAATCAAGCCAGATGTCCGCCTGTTTATCCAGAAATCTGGGCTCCTCCTTGGTCATGCAAATGAGTTTGAGCCCAAGCTCCCTCCAAATGCCTGGGGGTCTGAGCTTGGCTCCTCTTTGCAGATGAGATGCCACTTTATGCGACCACCAAGAATTAACTTTGTGTGCTTTTGTCTGTACTCTTGATGTATTTCTATTGTATGACCACCAGGTTCTAATATATTTAATTATCAAAAATAAAACCAGTTCTATGGCCCTATGGAATCTAGCCAGAAGCTGGCTATAGCAAAGATAACTAAGATTAGCTTTTGCAAATAGCCCCTCCCTACAGGGTGTAACATTACTCATTAAAAAAAGCTAATGGTCTTTTTGTGTCTGTAAAAGACTCTCCCTTATCCTTCAGCAAATCTAGGATAGATAAGATTGATCAATAGTAGGTACTTAGGATAACTATTTTGTTTTTCCTGACTGACCCTGGAGTGTCCTGAATTTCTTTAAAGTAACCTTCTATAGTTAATTACTGGAATTCCTTTTTTTTTTTTTTTTTTTTTTTGGTACTGAGGATTGAACTCAGGGGCACTTGACCACTGGGCCACATCCCCAGCCCATTTTTGTATTTTATTAGAGACAGGGTCTCACTGAATTACTAAGTGCCTCGCCATTGCTGAGGCTGGCTTTGAACTTGTGATCCTCCTGCCTCAGCCTCCCAAAGTGCTGGGATTACAGGCGTGCGCCACCGCACCCGGCTACTGGAATTCTTTATGGTAATCTACTGGAAATCATCAATGTAACCTCCTTTACTGGAAATCTTTATTGAAATCTATAGTTGAAATGTAAATTGCTGTGTTCGTTGGGATGTATAAAAAATCATATGGAGAGAAGTAAAAAGAGAACAGTAGAAGGATTTCTACAACCTGGCTTGTGTGTGGATTATTTCTTCTCGTCTACGTTCCCTTCAGCATCAATTGAGAAGAACTTATCCTTGCTGAAGCTGGTCTTCAGCAGTTTAGGGCTGGGGTTGTGGCTTAGTGGTAGAACACTTGCCTAGCATGTGTGAGGCAATGGGTTCCATCCTTAGCTCCACATAAAAAAATAAATAAATAAAATAAAAGTAGTGTTTCCATCTACAATGAAAAAAAAAAATCTTAAAAAAAGACAACAGCCAGGCGCGGTGGCACACGCCTGTAATCCCAGCACATGGGAGGCTGAGGCAGGAGGATTGCGAGTTCAAAGCCAGCCTCAGCAATGGCGAGGCACTTAGCAACTCAGTGAGACCCTGTCTCTAAATAAAATACAAAACAGGGCTGGGGATGTGGCCCAATGATCGAGTGCCCCTGAGTTCAATCCCTGGTACCAAAAAAGAAAAAGAAAAAAGAAAACAACCCTTGTTTAAAAACCCCTTGCAGATTTTCTATAGGTGCAGCACTCTGCTCTCTGAGTGTCCACCCAGTAGTCTGCTCCCGTAAAACCTTTTATTATATGCAGTGTGTTCTTTTCTCAACAGTTAACCTTATAGCATCCAAGGGCTGAGCCCTGAGCTCAGCCGGGCATTGCCTTATATATCCTCTTAGTTTCCCCTTTACATGTTAGGTCCTTTGTTTCCCCTGTGTGGTAACAGCCATTCTGACTGGGTATTTTATACTGTAGAGTTGGGCTTGCACACATAGGTACTGAGTGTACAACGTGGCCTTTCCTTGGTCTGGGAGGGCTCTTGCCACAGAATGTGGGCTATCTGAATGCATTGTTGTAGATAATTTGGTCCTTGTCCCTGATGCCAATCCAATAACAAGGACATGATTTTGAGAAAAAAGGAAAAAAGAAGGCTTATTGCTTTGCTAGCAAAGGAGAAACACAGGGGACTCCAGTCCCAAAGGCTGTGATTCTGCCCGTCAGCAGTAACAGGGGGCCTTTAAAGAGGTGGTTCAGAGTGTTGGATTCTAGGCAGAGGCTGCACCTCCCAGGCAGAAGGCCACACCTCCCCAGGTACCTTGTGAAAAACTACAGTTCCCAGGATCCTCAGCGTGACCAAAAACCTGACCAGCAAGTCCCTTGTCCACTACCACTACCTCTCCCCATGACCTCTGCTGGCCTATAGGACAAGGACTCACTCCAAGGGGGTTTTATGGCCCCTACTCTATTTAAGCCAGCCCCAGACTGAACTCTGCCTCCTGTTCCTGCCGCCTTTTGTTCCTGCTCTCCATTCCTGCCTGTCCCTATTCCTGTCCATCCCTTCCCTACCCACCTTCCCTTCCCTTCCTTTCCCTACCCTTGCCCACATGGCACCCCAATAAACCCTTTTATTTCACTAACACGGTGTTCCCAGCTAAGTTAACTATGTAAGTAGTTTTCTAACACAGAGAAAATGAGATTAGGGAGGAGAGATCAGGAAGGAGAAGATCAGGGAAAAGAAGGTTGGGAAAAAGAAAAAGAAAAAGAAAAAAAAAACTCGTAAGTTTCAAAGCCACAAGGGATATAGTCAAAGCATCAAGTGAACCCTTGTTACAATATTATTTCAGAAGTGGAGCATTTTTAGGTGATCAAAGGATTTGAGCATGACTCTTGAAAAGGGAAAGCTCAAGTGGACTGGGGAAAAGCTTACTAAAAATGAGAAGTAAGTAAACAAACAAAGAAACTAGATATTAGAAACGCCCAGGTATCCTCTGGTCTTGGAAGCTAAGCAGAGTTGGGCCTGGTTAGTACTTGGATGGGAGAAATGTCTAGGAGGGATAATGAGATAATGGCAGGATTTGTGGTGAAGAGCAAAATAGCGGGCCAGAAGCTAATTTAAAAACGAAACAAAACCATGGAACACTTCACAAATTTGTGTCTTGCTTGTGCAGGGACCAAGCCAATCTCTCTATCATTCATTCCAATTTTAGTATATGTTCTGCCATTTGAGTATAGTAGCTAAAAATTTGGGAGAATGTTGGAGAGTGATTAGGGGATGAATAGAAGTCAGTAATAAGGACAGGCAGGGTCAAATAAATCATGATGGAATAAGCATTAAATGAACTTGAGTTTTTCATAAGAGCAGCCATGGGGAGCATGTGGGATATAGACTCAACCTCGGATTCTTAGGCAGACAGTACAGAGACTAAGCGTCCTCCACCTGAGTGAGCTGCAGATGAAGTAGTTGTCATTAGAAATAAACAGGATGTGTGTCAGGGCAGTCTGGCTGCAACATCTGTCACCCTATTGATTGCCAATGTTGATTCAGATGATCTAGCTGGCTAGGAGGGCGTCCCTTTCCTCCCTCACCACTCCAAGTGTGTCTCTCCTGAAGCCGTCTGCTGGGTCAAAGAGGACTACCTTCTCTGACAGAGGAAGACTGGTATTCAGTCTTTGGTCAAGGATACACAAGTAGCTGCACTCCCCTGCTAGAACTTCTGAACAAGCTCTCAAGAAATAAACATAAACCACTGCTGGGTGCAGTGTCACATGCCTGTGATCTCAGCTACTCAGGAGGCTGAGGCAGGAAGATTGCAGGTTTGAGGCTAGCCTCAGCAACTTAGACCCTGTCTCAAAAATAAGAAAATTTAAGATGAGCGCAATGGCACACACCTGTAATCCTAGTGACTCAGGAGGATGAGGCAAGAGGATTGCAAATCCAAGGCCAGCCTCAGCAAATTAGCAAGGCCCTAAGAAACTTAGTGAGACCCAGTTAGGTAGGCCTGGGGAATATACATAGATTCTAGCCATGGGGATGTGGCTAATCTGGTTTCTTACTATGAAAAATGCTTTGGAATTAGAGTTGATGTGAAGTTTCTATGATATCTGGGTATAAACATATAGTCAATGACAGAGTCTTCCATAGTACATTGTGTCTGGTACGGAACAGGTACATAGTGGAGGTTGTTGCCCTCCTTTCCCAATCATCCCCAGCTAGGTTAACTTCTCTTCCCAGAACATTCCTTCTGTAATATTCACTACACTGTAAACTATCTGATGGCTGTTTGACTTTCTTCTCAAAAAGTACATGTGTGAGCCAGGGTTGTGGCTCAGTGATGGAGCGTTTGCATGTGTGAGGCACTGGGTTCGATCCTCAGCACTGCATATAAATAAGTGTATAAAATAATGGTATAAAAAATAGTACATGTGCTATAGTCTCTCAAATTCTTCCAACTAACTCTTTATTCTTATCCCTACTTATAACTTCCCCTTCTTATGGAGTGGTAAAAGCACATTATTTACTTTGTGCCTTTAATAAATAAGTATTTTTTATTTGTTCTAATTATTTATACATGACAGCAGAATGCATTTTGATTCATTGTACACAAATGGAGCACAACTTTTCATTTCTCTGGTTGTACATGATGCAGAGTCGCACCGTATGTGCAGACATACACGTACCTAGGGTAATGATGTTCATCTCATTTCACCATCTTTCGTGCCCCCATGCCCGTGACTAAGTATTTTTGATGATTTTTTCATGTCTGAAAAGTTTTTGTGCCTGGAGAGGAATATAGCTATTTGTTACTTAATGCCCAAATTACTAAAGTCATATTTCTAATAAAATAATGCTGAAACACATTTAATTAACTTAATTCCTTTAAACAATTTAAACTGAAGTTACAAAATTAATATGTCTAATACTTTTGAAAACTCAAATGATTTAGGGCTAGGGATATAGCTCAGTGGTAGAGAACTTGCCTAGCATGCCTGAGGCCCTGAGTTTGAATAGCAGTATTGCAAAACAAACAACAAATCAACTCAGAAAAACTTCAAATGCTTTAAACATCAGCAAAGGTGAACAAATGCAAAAGTTATAAAATAACTTTACTTATATCAAAACCTAGTAAATGCTATGGGTTCAACATTTCTGTATTGTTTTTGCACTGTTTTTCTTCTTCTTTTAAATATTTATTTATTTATTTATTTGGTACCAGGGATTGAACCCAGGGGCACTTAACCATTTTTAATTTTTAATTTTAAGATGGGGTCTCACTAAGTTGTTTGGGGCTTTGCTAAGTCGATGAGGCTGGCTTTGAACTTGCAATCCTCCTACCTCAGTCTCCCATGCCTCTGGGATTACAGATATGTGCCACCATACCTGGCTTGATATCTTTTTAAAGCTTCAATAATATTACTATTTTGATTATTTTCTGGGATTTCAGAAATCTTACCAATCCAAGTGAAAAACAAATATAACTTGAAACAACTTGAGGTTACAAAGTGTGATTTCAACTAATTCTTTCTTGGTTGGGATAAGAGACTTAATTTTGCTGATCAAGGTAATCTAGACCATTCATTTAAAAGGGTGGAGCACACTTGTAATCCCAGTGACTCAGGAGGCTAAGGCAGGAGGATCACAAGCTCAAAGCCAACCTCAGCAATTTAGCAAGACCCTTAGAAACTTAGTGAAGCCCTGTCTCAAAAAAAAAAAAAAAAAAAGGCTGGGGATGTGGCTCAGTGGTAAAGTGCCTCTGGGTTCAATCCCCAGTACCAAAACAAACAAACAAACAAAATCCTTTTTTATAATTAATTTTTATGTTTTGTACCCTAGGGCTTATAAATCCCATCTTTCTATGGTTTTTAATTTTTGAAACTTAGTGTCTATCCCAGAAGTGATATAAACCTTTAGATTTGCATGACCAGTAGTTCCTAATAAATTTTCCTGTCTTTAAAACTTACAGTTAATTCACCCTTCTCATTCTTCCAATAGCCTGTTGGATTCATTTTTACTTGCTTATTTTAAACATGGTGTTGATTAAATTCCGGCTTATGAAACCACCAGTGATGATGAGTCCTTCCTATTCCTGGTACTTTAAGAAGTATACTTGTAGCTGGGCGTGTTAGCACATGCCAGTAATCCCAGCACTTGGGAGTCTGAGGCAGAAGGATCTCGAGTTCAAAGCCAGCCTCAGCAATGTCAAGGCACTTAGTAACTCAGTGAGACCCTGACTCTAAATAAAATACAAAAAAGGGCTGGGGATGTGGCCCAGTGGTTGAGTGCCCCTGAGTTCAAACCCTGGTACCAAACAAACAAAAAAAGAAGTATACTTATGACTTATTTTTTTTCACATTTCTTATTGATGTATTATAATTGTACATAATGATGATATTTGTTTTTACACATTTCATTTATAATTTTTTGTTCATTTTTACTTGCCTGCTTGGCCAAATACATATATAACAAATATAAATTATACGTGTGAATACATATTTAAATCAACATACTCCTTACAGAAGAAAAGTACTGAAAAAATACTCACATACCTATGCAAAGACACCCTTATAACTCATTATTATATGTATTACATTGCATTTACCCTTGTATTAAAGCTAGTTTACTTTTCTCTTTTGAGTATTAAGAGTATGTATTTTTTTTAGATTTGACTTATTCTAATGAAACTCTATAACTTTTTTTTATAGTTATTTATTTGCTTTAGTTGTACACAATGTGTTTTTATTTTTACGTGGTGCTGAGGATCGAACCCAGGCCGCGCATGTGCTAGGAGAGCACTCTACTGCTGAGCCACAACTCCAGCCTGTCTAATTATAACATTTAAAAAATAAAATTGCTATAACTTGACAGTGGATGTATCTTGAAGCTTTGTCTGTTTGGCTCTTCCCCATACATTCTTGAAATAGCTTTTCTTTCTTGCTTCAACAGAATAGTTCAAGGAAATACTGATTTGTTTGTGTGTGTGTGTGTGTGTGTGTGTGTGTGTGTGCTGCATGGAATCAACTACTCTGCCAGAGTGTTCCAGATTCTTTTGGTAGATAAAAGCACTAAAGATTAATTTTTTTCGTTTTTTGGTGCTTAGGGCCCTGGGAGCAAGGGTAAGCTCTCTACCACTGAACTATACTCCTAGCCCCAAATTTAGATTTTAGGGGTGTTCTTCACACTAGATGCTGGGCAAAAAATTTTGAGCAGCAATCAAGCCTTTTATAGTAGTGACAAATTCAGAAAAAATATTTTAAGGTCATGACCTTGGAATGCCATTTTCTATTTTAACATGTTTTGTTACTGAATCATAATTTTTTTTCCTGGTGGTACTGGGGATTGAATCCAAGGTTACTCTATCACTGAGCATCATCCCTAACCCTTTTTAAAATATGTTTGAGTCAGGGTCTCATTAAGTTGCCCAGTTGGCTTTGAACTTGTGACCCTCCTGACTTAGCCTCCGGAGTTGCTGGGATTATAGGCATGTGTCACCTGGCCAAGATGAACCATACTCGGGCTGGGGTTGTGGCTCAGCAGCAGAGCGCTCGCCTCGCACGTGCGCGGCCCGGGTTTGATCCTCAGCACCACGTAAACATAAATGCATTCATTGTGTACAACTAAAGTAAATAAATAAGTATTAAAAAAAGGACTTTAAAAAAAGAATGAATCATACTTTTCTTATAAGTTTCATTGGCCACTAACACTTTCCCAATACTGATAAACATTATCTTGTCCTAGTAATTATTTGCTCTTCTGAGAGAATCCTTTAGAACTAAGTGAGGGCTGTTAGCCCTTGATAGAAGTCTCTGGACACATATGTATTTTAAAAATTCTTGCATCTGAACCCCAAACTATCAAAATTGGAAAAGTCCTTAGAGGCCTTTTTTTTTTTTTTTGTGTACCGGGGATTGAACTCAGGGGCACTCGACCACTGGGTCACATCCCCAGCCCTTTTTTGTATTTTTTTTATTTAGAGACAGGGTCTCACTGAGTTGCTAAGTGCCTCGCCATTGCTGAGGCTGGTTTTGAACTCGCGATCCTCCTGCCTCAGCCTCCCAAAGTGCTGGGATTACAGGCGTGCGCCACCGCGCCCGGCAGAGGCTTTTTTTTTAAAAATTTACTTTAGTTGTACATAATGCATTTATGTTTATGTGGTGCTGAGGATCGAACCCGGGCCGCGCACGTGCGAGGCGAGCACTCTGCTGCTGAGTCACAACCCCAGCCCCTAGAGGCTTTCTTTTTAAATCCTTGCAGATTATAGATGTACTGGATTTTGTCATTTTTGGAAGTCTAGCATCCAACTCTCCCTCTGACTCAGAATATGCTGATCTTCCTTTTAGGGAAATTCTCTATTATTGTGGGTAAAGGTGATTCCTCTGCCTGCCTTCTACTGCCAGTTCTCACAGTGGAGGTTGTCTTAATACATTTTCTGTCACCAATAGCACAGTATCACAGACAGGCAAGTTATAAAGAAAATAAATTTATTTTGGCCCCTATTTCTGGTCCAAGGTGGAGGGGCTGTATCTGGTGTTGACCTTGCTGGCATGACCTTCATGGTAACTTCTGTTTTTTAACTTTTAAACTTATTGAATATTCCCTTGCACCACTAGTCTTATTTATTTATTTATTTATTATTGAACCCCTGGACTCGTGCCTGTTGGGTAAGTACTCTACCACTGAGCTACATCCCGAGATCCATTGAAACACTATTAATGAGATCTATCTTTGCAATCCACAGATGAAGCAGTTCCCAGATCTCTTTAATATTCAGAGTGTATTAGTTAGGTTTTTGTCACTGAGGCTCAAACCAATATCCTGCAGAGGAAGAAGGGGCTGAGAAGCAAGGCACAGGCAGAAGCCTTTAGACCAGAGAGGAACACCAAGAGGCAGGCAGGCAGAGACATGCTTCCTCTGTGCCGCAGTCTCTCTCTTTCAAAGTGGAAATGGATTAGCTTTGGAAAGAAAAGCACCCCAACCCCCACTAAAATAGGATGAGAAGATGGTCTGGATGTGCTTCTACCCTCTCCAGAGCCCTTCCTGTACCACGGGATAGGTAGGCGTGCTGTAAAAGACTCAGAGACTGTCTGGAACCTTGACATTCCTCACATGTGGGATCAACCTTCAATCATGACAGACCCATTTTCTGGTTGGGATAGAATGATAAGAGTTGACCCCCTCCATATAGGCACCCCCTACTTTCCTCAGAAAGGGAAACAGTATAATCTCAGTGACTCCGCAGGCTGAGGCAGGAGGAGCACAAGTTCAAGGCCAGCCTCAGCAACTTAGGGAGGCCCTAAGCAACTTAGTGAGACCCTGTCTCAAAATAAAATATAAAAGAGGGCTGGTGCAGGAGCCCTGTTTGGGGAGATGGCTAAGATTGCGGTTGACTATGGGCCATGGAGATGTTTGGGCATTGCCGCCTTCCATAGTCTCACGGGACTTGGCCCGGGATCTCGCGGGACTTGGCCCGGGATCTCGAGAGACTTGAGCGAGATTGCTGATTGGGTCTGCGCCATTTGGTGTGTTGGTTGTTTGGTGGTTTGTGTGGTCCGTGTTAAAGTCGTTGTTAGAGCCAGAGAGAAAAGTTATCAGAATAAAAAGGCTATTTGTTTCCAGTTCGCCTCTGAACTTCTTCCCGTGGCTTCGTTGCTCCAAGCGGCCATCGCTTCAGGCGGCAACAGGCTGGCAATGTGACTCAGTGGTTAAGTGCCACTGGGTTCAAGCTCTAGTACAAACAGAGATACAGATACACACACACACACACACACACACACGGGGGTAGTGAAACAGTGGAAAGTATTTGGAAGTAGAACTAAATTCTGATTAAAAATGTCTTCCTTCTAAAACCCAACTAAAATGACACTAAAGGACTAAAACACAATACAAAAGAGAAAAAAGAATGGAAAAGGAGATTTTTTGGTGAGTAATTGGGTGAAGGAGCCCTAATTAGGAAGGGCTGTTGTAGCTAGCTGGAAGCCATAAGTTCCACCTGATATGTATGTGACGCACCTGTAGGCACCCGCAAACCTGAAGGTATATAACCGGGTGAAAGAGGTCCGAGTTAGGAGAACAGAGAATTCAGTCAGCCGGGCAGTCACTCGGTCGGTCAGAAGAATCAGAGCGGCCAGAACGTAGGCAGAGCGGTTACAGAAGAGAAACCAGATAGAAGACAGAAGAGAAACCAGATAGAAGAAGTAATGACTGGTCAGAGTTAGGCCGAGACTCCTGAGGAAGACAGAAGACAGAAGAAAGAAGAAGGAAGAAAGAAGAGAGAAGAAAGAAGCTCTAATCTTTCTCTAAGCTAAGCTCTATCTTTCTTTCTCTCTAAGACTCTAAACTCTAAGCTAAGAAGACAAGAAGAAAAAAGCTCGCTTTAATCTCTTCTCTCTCTCTAAAAATCTTTCTTTCCCTCTCTCTAAGCTCTAAGAAAGTAGAAGTAAAAGTAGTAAAAGCTTAACTCTGCCCCCGAGAGTTTTTATCCCGGTTTACGGTACCAGGCAGCTTACAATTGGGGATTGAACTCAGGGGCACTCAACCACTGAGCCATATCCCTGAAGGAGCCTATAATCAAGGAGATAGCTAAAGATTGCGGTTAGCTGAGAGCCATAAAAGATGTTCTAGTTTCCACCTGATAGTAATACATTATTCAAGGAATCTTTGTATGACCGTGAACACTGTGTGACGCACCTGTAAGCTCGAGCTGTAAGCATGTGTCCTTGTTAAAGCTATATGTTAATAACTGGGTGAGTTAGTGTGTGTGGGAAGAAGAAGGTGGTGGTTGGAGTTAGAGCGTTTGGAGTGATTGCTGGAGCCAGAGAGAGAAGAAGAATAAAAGACCTTTTTTCATTTTCATCCTGCCTCTGAATTTTCCTGCGGCGTTCGTTGCTCCAAGCGGTTTCCGCTTCAGGCAGCAACAAGTGGTGGCCCGTACGGGGAATTCGGCGGCAAGGTAAGAAAAAAGAAAATTTAAAAATATGGGAGCGAATATAACAAAAAGTTGGTTTATAAAAGCCACGAATGAAATTTTTGATAGCGAGAACTCAGAGGATAGTGAGAAAAGTGAACAAGAAAGCATATCCTCTGACTCAGTTGAGACCAGCAAGGAGAGTAGTAATATAAATTCAAAAGTAAGAACTGCAAAAGCCATCAGAAGCTTAATAAAATTAGCTGAGGAGTATGTACTCTCCTTAGAAGCTGAAACTCAGGATACTAGTGAAAGTGATAATAGTAACAAGGAGCCAAACCATGAGAGTACGGTCTCCTCCACTGAGCCGGTTAGGAATTATGAAGCTAGTAGTGAGGAGGAATCAAAAAGCGATTCGGGGAGCACAATCTCCAATAAAAAGAACAAAAAGAAATTAAAAAAGAGAAAAGACCGTCAAATAGAGGAACCACTAGTGCCCTCTGCTCCTTCATGGATAGAATACCTAACAGAAACAATAAAGAGTATTGATCAGAGTGTACGTGCCCTTGAGGTAGAAATTGGCGGCCTTCTGAGCACTTATACGCTCTCGAACAACATAGACCACAGGAGCACCTAGAACTGCCAGTATTTCAAAATGAACAGGGACAAAGATATCACGAGTCCCTAGACTTTAAAACAATAAAGAATTTTAAAGAGGCGGTAATGACCTATGGGCCTCAAGCTCCGTTCACATTAAGTATGATAGAGTCACTTAACACCCTAACCTTAGCCCCCTCAGATTGGAAAAGTCTATGCAGAGCGGTACTAAGTGGGGGACAATACCTAATCTGGAAAACTCAATTCCAGGAACTTTGTTCAGAAATAGCAAAGAGAAATGCTGCAGCAGGTTTCCCTCAACGCAATATAGATATGCTCACAGGGGAGGGTCAGTTCGCCGAACTACAAAATCAGCTACAATACGATCCAGGTGTGTATGCCCAGATACACACTGCAGCTGTGAAAGCCTGGAAGACAATATCAGGCACAGGGGATCTGCAAGGCAGCCTATCAAAAGTTATACAAGGGCCTAACGAACCTTACGCTGATTTTGTAGATAGACTCTTAAAAACAACATCTAGAATTTTTGGCGAAGTCGAGCAAGCTATGCCTCTAGTTATCCAATTAGCATACGAGAACGCTAATAAATATTGCCAGGATGCAATAAGGCCGTGGAGAAGTAAAAAAGACTTATCAATTTATATCAGACTGTGCAAAGACATTAACGAGGCTGTTATCACAGGCAACGTAATTGCTGCAGTGATGAAAAATTCCTCCCCTCAAAATTCCCAAAGGATTCAACCTAGAACAGGATATTCCAGACAAAAGTATTATAATCAACCAAGATATGCTAAGCAATATCCCCCAAGGGTAATAAGATCAAATTCATAAGGTGCTCCAGGCCGATGCCCCAGGTGCAAAAAGGGTATACATTGGGCCAATCAATGCCATTCCAGATATGATATATATGGAAATGATTTATCAAGGATTTCAAAAAATGGGGCACGGGGCCCAATGCCCCGGGGCCCACAAATGTACGAGGCACTAGAGGAGGAATGCGCACTAGAGGAGGAATGCCCTCAGATCCAAATGATTCCTCGTCACAATCCCTCCTACCCATTAACTCCCTTATCAGAGGGACAAGAGGAAGTGCAGGGTTAGATCTCTGTTCTACTGCCCGGATGGTCCTGACACCTGAAATGGGGGTTCAGCTGATTCCTACGGGAATCAGGGGACCTCTCCCTTCAGGAACTGTGGGACTAATCCTTGGGCGTAGTTCCAAGAGTTTATTAGGCTTTAATGTTATACCAGGGGTTATTGATTCAGATTATAATGGAGAGATTAAAATAATGCTAAGTACACACAGGGGCATCATCTCCGTAAATCAAGGAGACAGAATCGCACAGCTGCTCCTCATTCCCAGTCTCCATAGTTCTTTTAAAAGCATGCCACAAAATAGAAATAGCAGAGCATTCGGTTCCACTGGTTCAGGACCTATGGCTTTCTGGGTTCAGGATTGTTCATGGAGGCCGATGTGCAAATTAAAAATTCAAGGTATAGTGATGGAGGGGCTGATTGATACAGGAGCTGACTCTTCCATCATAAATCTACAACAATGGCCTAAGCACTGGCCTCTGCAGAAAGCCTCAACCAGTTTAAGAGGCTTGGGATATAGTAATACCCCAGCACAAAGTGCTGTAGCCTTAAATTGGCAAGACAATGAAGGCCATACAGGAACATTCCAACCTTATGTTTTAAACAGCTTGCCAGTTACCCTATGGGGAAGAGATATCTTACATCAAATGGGGCTACACCTAGCAACCAAGCCTGCAGGTGTTAAGAATAAAAATCCTAATCATAATAAAAAAGGCAAAGGACATTTTTTCTAGGGGCCACTGAGAAAACAATTTTAAAAATACCATGGCTCTCTAATAAGCCAGTTTGGGTCCCTCAGTGGCCCCTATCCAAAGAAAAATTGCAAGCGGCCATCAATTAAAAAAAGAACAATTAGAAGCAGGACACATAGAGCCTTCCACCTCTCCCTGGAATTCTCCCATATTTGTAATTAAGAAAAAATCGGGAAAATGGAGACTATTACAAGACCTAAGACAAATTAATAAAAAACAATGCAAATTATGGGACCTACCCAACCTGGACTTCCTAATCCTGTAGCTATTCCAAAAAAACTATTACCTTATAACTCTTGATATAAAGGACTGTTTCTTTTCCATTCCCCTACATCCTCTGGATGCCCCCAGGTTTGCTTTTTCAATTCCTTTTATCAATAATAATGGCCCTGATAAAAGATATCAATGGAAAGTATTGCCACAGGGAATGGCAAATAGCCCTACAATGTGCCAACTATATGTGGACTGAGCTATACAGCCCATTAAACACAAATATCCAGACCTCATGTGTCTACACTACATGGACGATGTTTTATTAGCTCACCCTAATCAAAAAAACCTTATTCAATATATTTAGTGAAATAACAAAAAATTTTAAAAAATATGGATTATATATAGCAGAAGAAAAAGTTCAAAGCAGATCACCTATACTATATTTAGGCTTTAAAATCATGGATACTTTTGTTAAACCCCCAAAAATTCTAATAAGTAAAGAACATTTGAACACCCTCAATGATTTCCAAAAATTATTGGGAGACATTAATTGGCTTCGCCCTACACTAAGCCTCACTACTGGACAATTAAAACCTTTATTTGACATCCTTCGCGGGAACCCTGATCCATCCTCACCGCGAACATTAACTCCTGAGGCCAGGAGAGCTCTAAAATTAGTAGAACAGGCCATTGAAAGATCCCATTGCGATAGATTTGATTTTGCACAACCACTAATATTGATTATTATTCCTTCACAATATACACCAACAGGAGTATTTTGGCAACAGGGACCTATATTATGGATACATTTGCCTGTCTCTCCTAAAAGTACAATTGAGTCTTATACCTCCATGGTGGCTAAACTTATTCTTCAAGGACTTAAAACCTCTACTAAAATATTTGGAATTCATCCTGCTACTATTACTACTCCTTATTCATCGTCACAGGTTGAATATTTGTGCTTCAATGATAATGATTGGGCTATAGCTAGATGCTCTACTTCTGCAAATTTTTTTTTTTTTTTTTTTTTTTTTTTTTTTTTTTTTTTGGTACTGGGGATTGAACTCAGGGGCACTCGACCACTGGATCACATCCCCAGCCCTTTTTTTTGTATTTTATTAGAGACAGGGTCTCACTGAGTTACTAAGTGCCTCGCCATTGCTGAAGCTGGCTTTGAACTCGCGATCCTCCTGCCTCAGCCTCCCAAAGTGCTGGGATTACAGGCGTGCGCCACCGCGCCCGGCTACTTCTGCAAATTTTGACAATCATATTCCTAAATCTCCTATACTGTCCTTTTGTATCAATCATCCTATCATATTCCCACAGGTAATAAAAACTCAACCCATTCCTAAAGCATTTAATGTATTTACAGATGGATCCTCTAACGGTACTGCTGCAGTAGTCACTCAAAATGAAAAAATGATTCATATCACTAATCAAAAATCAGCTCAATTAGTGGAACTCAAAGCTATAATAATAGTTCTGGAAAATTTTAAAGAACAGCCTATGAATATTTTTTCAGACAGCCACTATATTGTACATGCTGTCCCTAAATTGGAGCTAGCAGGTCCAATAGCACCACATACTCCAGCTTTTAAATTGTTTTCTCAAATCCAAAATCTCCTATGGCAATGAAAAGAACCTTTATTTATAGGTCACATAAGAGCTCACACTAATCTGCCTGGTCCTCTCCATGAAGGTAATCAAAAAGCTGATGCCCTCACTAAAACAATATTTATATTTACTACAGTACAACAAGCTACTTTATTTCATTCCCAGTTCCACGTTAACAGCACTACCTTAAGACAAAAATTTAAAATCACAAAAGAACAAGCTCGTAGAATTGTAAAAGAATGTCCATCTTGTGTAACACTTTTGCCCAATCCACATTATGGGGTTACCCCACGAGGTTTGATGCCCAATCATTTGTGGCAGATGGATGTCACACATGAGCCAAGTTTTGGAAAATTACGATTTATTCATGTCACCATAGATACATGCTCAGGCATGATTTTTGCTTCTTTACATTCCGGAGAAAAAGTTAAAGATACTATATCTCATTGTCTGCAAGCTTTTGCTGCATTGGGCATCCCCAAAATGCTTAAAACAGATAATGGCCCTGCATATACATCCACATCCTTCAAACAATTTTGTACAAAGTTCAATATTATCCACAAAACAGGTATCGCTTATAATCCTCAGGGACAAGGAATAATTGAAAGAGCAAATCGGACACTTAAAAATATGTTACTAAAGCAAAAAGATGGAAACTGGAAAAATCCTAAGGACAGATTGGCAGTTGCCCTGTTTACCCTAAATTTCTTAACTTTAGATTCTAATGGACATTCGGCTGGAGATAGACACTGGAGCCCACACCAACAACATAAACCTTTGGTTTACTGGAAGGATGTTCTCTCAGGTACATGGAAGGGTCCAGACCCAGTATTAATTTGGGGGAGAGGATCTGTTTGTGTTTTTCCAAAGCACGAATCCTCTCCAATATGGATACCATCTAGATTAATAAAGCAGGTACAAAGTCAAAAGGATCAAGACGAAGTTATTGAGGAGTCTAGATTGAATAAACAAGTACAAAATCAAGAGGACCAACATGAAGGTATGGAGTGATTCCCTTAAGAGTCCTCCATTAAATTTACAACTTAAATTTCATCTTCCCGGCCGGGACAAGAAGATCTCTCTTCAGTGTATACACAATTGTATTTTTTTTCTTTTATATATGTCTTTATGTCTGTGCATTTGTCTAAATTTCATGTTAATGTGATGTCACAAATATATGTTTATATGTGCGTCTGTCTAGTGTGACGTCACAAATAATTAAGCGCTTAAAAAAAAAAATAGGTAGATAGATATAGATCCAAATAACGTTAATTCATTTAAGCTTAGAATATTCTAATTAGATAATCAATAGATAGATAGATAGATAAATAGATATTCATATAAGTTCAGAATATTTTAATTAGATAATCAATTATAATGATAATCAATTTTGATTTATAGTTGTCTCCGGGACTTCTCTTCAGCTGTGAATATGTTTAATGTTGTATAACCTGATATTTTGGTGTTCCGACAGAGGATCGTTTATTTGTTATTAACTTCATTTGTTTAATAGCTGATTAATTTGAATTATTTTAACAGGTATAGGATTGCTGTGTATATAGAGACTCGAGGATTCCAGCTAACAAATTATTTTTCCAAAGTGCCTTTAGCTTTTCTTTATCTTTAATGCAGTAAACACCCTCAGTTTCTCTTTGATTATTTCTGAATGTGATATTTTGCCAGCTTATGTTTGTGGGAGCTTAAGCAGCAATGTGTGTGAGCAGAGATCAACTTTTATTTTCTACTCTAATGATTCTTTTTTTTTAGTTTGATAGCTCACCTTTTGATCTCAGTGCTGGAATAGCACTGCCTTTCCCTTAATAATGGATGCTTGAGTTTTTAGGTAGCGGGCCCTGAAGATTTGCCGGTGGAAATGTCTAGACATAAAAAAGACGGCTGCTGCTACATACAACTGCAGGGACCGCGGTCGCTGCAAGCATCCCTGCTGCTCAAGCATCAAACAACCTAACCAGCAGTGTGGCCTCTGCTCTGCATGCATGGGGCCTCCTGAATCTTTGTGTTATAACTTATGGACATTTTGATTTTCCATTATTTTGGGACATTACGGGACAATGCCTTGCGGGTATTTGTCTAAGAGAACTCAGTGTGTTACTTGATGAAACTAAGGGCAGCTGATTGGCTTAAAGAACTTGATACGCTATGGAAACTTGGCTCGTCAGCAGTAGGCTTACCGCCTTAAAGCCGCAGCATCTCCTGAAAATTGGACGGCTGTTAGTCAACACACAGTCGATCCTGAAGGGCTCTATTGGATGGCTGGTTAGCCTATGACGGGTAAGATCCCCAGAAGGGGACAACCTAAGACACGGCACAGTCGCACGGGACAGTCTAATGTGGCCGGCATGTCAACCTAAGCCAGGAGTCAGGACAGCCTAGACTCCCATGACGGGTAAGAATGTCAGTTGCACATGGACGTCCTAGAACATCCCCTCTTTTAAAACTAAAAGGGGGAAATGAAGGAGCCTATAATCAAGGAGATAGCTAAAGATTGCGGTTAGCTGAGAGCCATAAAAGATGTTCTAGTTTCCACCTGATAGTAATACATTATCCAAAGAATCTCTGTATGCCCGTGAACACTGCGTGACGCACCTGTAAGCTCGAGCTGTAAGCACGTGTCCTTGTTAAAGCGATATGTATATAACTGGGTGAGTTTGGTTAGTGTGTGTGGGAAGAAGAAGGTGGTGGTTGGAGTTAGAGCGTTTGGAGTGATTGCTGGAGCCAGAGAGAGAAGAAGAATAAAAGACCTTTTTTCATTTTCATCCTGCCTCCGAATTTTCCTGCGGCGTTCGTTGCTCCAAGCGGTTTCCGCTTCAGGCAGCAACATATCCCCAGCTGTATTTTGTATTTAGAGACAGGTTCTCATTGAGTTGCTTAGTGCCTTGCTTTTTGCTTAGGCTGGCTTTGAACTTTTGATCCTCCTGCCACAGCCTCCTAAGCCACTGGGATTACAGGCATGTGCCACTGTGCCGGGCTGGAAACGGAGATATTAAAGAATGGAAGACTTCAACATGTTTTTGAAGACTGAAAATATTATAAAAGGAGCAGCTACTTGCATAGGTGGGGTACTCTTAGGATGGAATTAACCTACTCCAGAGAACTCTAAAATACTTCAGGGTGTAAAGGCACATCTCAGAAGGTAGGTGATGGTATAGGGATGAAAACATTGAAATTGGTAGAATTTCTAAATTTGGGATAGTTAGATCCCAAGTACTCTTCCCCAGCGTCTATATAGCAGGGCAACTACTTGTGTTCTGACCTCCTCATTTTAGAGGTGTTTTGGTTTGGGGATATCTGGCACAATGGAGAATAGAGATGGTTAGTGGGAATGCAAACAAGAAATGAAAATAGTGAAGGTCTCCAGCAGAATGATAAGACTTGCACCCTCTACTCCCATGTTCTTCCCAGATCACTGGTTATAAGACAGGAGGTTGAAGAAATCTCTGCAGAAACTGAATGACCCTAGAGAAAATATCTTTAAATGGTAGGCCATGTGGAGATCCTTCTGTGAAAAATCTAGTTATGGCTTCCTTCTCCAGGTGCTTCAGTAGAAACCAAATAGAGCACCAAAGATATTCAGACCTTTGAGGGAAGTTTTAAGGTGAAAGGGAGACACCAAAACTAAGAAGCAGGAAAAAGGAAACTTGGAGTAAATAGGGACAATACATGAAACAGAAGAAAATTATTTAAAAATCTCACCAACTTTATATACCCAAAGAGTAAAGATAGTTTATTACATTTATACAATAGGAGCCAATAGCATAGAAAAATAGAATAATAAGGAAATAAGAAAGGCTTGTTGCAGGAGCACCTATGTTGGTCAATGATTTAGGAGGCTGAGGCAGGAGGATGGCAAGGTCAAGGCCAGCCTGAGCAACTTAATGACACCCTGTCTAAAATAAAAACTAAAAAGGGCAGGGGATGTAGTTTAGTGGTCCAGTACCAGGTTCAATTCCCAGTAACACCAAAATGAAGAAGAAGGAGGGGAAGAGGAGGGAAAGAATAAGAAAAATAAGAAAAAGCTCTGGGAAATTAAAAATATAGTAGTTGATATTAGAAGCTCAATAGAAATTTTGGGAAACAAAAATCAAGGAAATCACTGAATGCACAGGACAAACAGACATACCATGACAGCTGTCTTTTCTTCCAGAAGGCAGAAATAAGGAAAACTGAATAAATAAGAAACATACAAAACTCCAGCTAGCACCTTTTCAGAAACAGACAAACCAATCCTAAAACTCTTGAAAATGCAAGTGACCCAAGATAGCCAAAATAATTTTGAAAAAGAACAAAGTTAGGGGACAGTTATGGTGGTGCTTGGCTGTTATCCCAGATACTCAGGAGGCTTAGGAAGGAGGATTGCAATTTTGAGGCCAACCTGAGAAAATTGTGAGACCCTGTCTCAAAGTGAAAAGTAAGAAAGGCTGGGAATGTAACTCAGTGATAAACACCCCTGGGTTCAATTCTCAGTACCACAAACAAAACAAAACAAAAAAAACCCCCCAAAGTTGGGAGGATTCACACTCTGATTTCAGATCTTTCTACAAAGCTACACTTAATCAAGACAACATGGTACTGGAATTTAAGGCTAGACATATAGACAAATGGAATAGAATTTAGAGTTCAGATGGGACAAGTGGATATCCACATGCAAAAGAAATAAGTTGTGTTAGAGAAATTTGCAGGATGGACGGACGCTGGAACCGTCGTATAGGAAAAGGAAAGGGGTTTATTGAATTACCAAAGAAACACGTGGAGGGGATGGGGACAAACCGCGGGGAACGAACGGGAGCTGGAAACACGTGGGGACGGAGAGCAGGAACAGAGAGCGAACTCGGTCCGGTCCTGGTTTAAATAGAGTAGGGGCCATAAAACCCCCTTGGAGTGAGTCCTTGTCCTATAGGCCAGCAGAGGTCAAGGGGGGGGGTAGTGGACAGGGGACTTGCTGGTCAGGTTTTTTGGTCACGCTGAGGATCCTGGGAGCTGTAGTTTTTCACAAAGCTCCTGGGGAGGTGTGGCCTTCTGCCTGGGAGGCGCGGCCTTCTGCCTGGGAGGCGCAGCCTTCTGCCTGGAATCCAACAAGTTGGACCCCTGGCCTTACACCATATACAAAAAATTAAATCAAAATGGATCAAAGACCATAAAGAGATGTAAGAGATGAAACTATTAAAATCTTAGAGGAGGATCTTTAAAACCACCTGACCCACACTTAGGTTTCCCCTCCATTCTGAGTGGTACCTCCACTGCCCACCCAGCTGCATGTTTTTACTGCCAGTTGCCTTCATGGTGCCAACACCTTTTATGAAATTTTATAAAATTCCTTTTATGAAATTTCAGGATTTTGCTGGCACAAAGGATGTCTTCTATCTAATGTCAGACAGATCCTAATAATTTAACATTTTTCCTGTACTAAACTGTGTGAGCAGCTGACAACTCGTTGGGAAAAAAAAAAAAAGAATGGTTAGGAATTTTGGGACACCAACACTGAGTACACAGTACTCACTTATATTTTATCTAATACAAGTACATCGGTTTATCAAAAAGACTCCAATAAAATATTTTAAAGAAAAAAAAACTTAGAGGAAAATGTAGGCATAAATCTCTGTGATCTTGGATTAGGCAGTAGTTTTTAATATAGTACACTCAAATCACAAACAACAAGAGAATGAAACAAGTTGCACATCACTGAAATTAAAGACTTTCTTGATATAAAGGACATCATAAAGTGGAAAGGCAACCCAAAGAATGAGATAATTTTTTTTCCAAATCCTATATCTGATGAGGGACTTGTACATAAAATATATAAAGAACTTATATCTTATTAATAAAATTACAACCCAATTAAACAATAGGCAAGGGAACTGAGTAGATATTTCTCCAAAGAAGATATGCAAATGGCCAGGAAGCACATGAAGACATGTTCATCATTGTTAATTACATATAAGAGAAATGCAAATGGAGACCATAAAGAACTACTACTCCACATCCACAAAAATGGCTATAACAGAAAAGGGAGAAATAATAAATGTTGGCGAGGATGAGAGAAGAAATGGAACTCTCATGCACTGCTAGAGGAAATGTAAAATGGTGCAGCCACTTTGGGAAATACTCTGTAAGTTCCTCAACTGACTAAACATAGATTTACCATATAATCCAGCAATATATTCCCTTGGTATATACCCAAGAGAAATGAAAATATTAACTGATGAGCAGAGAAATAAAATGTGTTATACCCATAAAAGGAATAAATAAAATATTATCTGGCAATAAATAGAAATGAAATACTGATACACATTTAACATAGATTGCAGGAGCCCTGTTTGGGGATTGACTTGAATTGCAGTTGACTATGAGCCGTGGAGATTTGGCCATTGTCGCCACCCATAGTCTCACGGGATTTGTTGCGGGATCTCGAGTGACTTGGCCGAAATTGCTGATCGGGTCAGCGCCATTTTAGTGGAGTGTTTGGCGTGTGTTAGTTGTTGTTAGAACCAGAGAGAAAAGTTATCAGAATAAAAAGCTGTTTGTCTCCAGTTTGCTTCTGAAGTTCTTCCCGCGGCTCTGTTGCTCCAAGCGCTTCAGGCGGCGACAGGTGGCGGCCCGTACGGGGAACTTCAGAGCGGACAGGTAAGAACTGAAAGGTCTCTAAAGATGGGTTCGAATATAACTGAATCCCAAGTGATAGAGGCTATGCAAAGACTCCTTGATATACCTGACTCTGTTCTCAGTGAGGAGTATATAGACAAAAGTGAAAGTGATCAAAAAAGTGTAGATTCCACTGGGCCAACTGAGACCAGTAAAGAGAGTATTAGAAGAGACCCAAAAATGACAAAAATCCAAGCTATTAAAGCTATTCGGGAGTTATTGGCGAAAGCTGAAGGATACTTGCTCTCACTGGAACCTGGGCCTCAGGATATTGTTGTCAGTGAAATTAGCAGTGGTGAGGAATCTAGTAAAAGTGATCCTGAGAAAATGAGGAAAAAGAAATTAAAAAAGACCGAGAAAAAGGTCCGTCAGGCAGAGGAGTCACTTGTGTCCTCTACTCCCCCATGGGTGGAATCCATTACAGAAAATATGAAGGGTATTACTAGGCATTTGCATACCCTAGAAACAGAAATAAAAAGTCTTTCTGATCGCTTATGTGCTCTCGAGGACAACTCACAGATACATTGGGAACCGCCAGCATTTGAAAAGAAAAATGGACAGAGTGTCCATCAGTCAGTAGATTTCAAAACAATAAAAAATCTCAAAGAGGCAGTAATGACTTATGGGCCCCAAGCTCCTTTCACGTTGAGTATGCTGGAGTCCCTTAACACCTTTAGCTTAACCCCCTCAGACTGGAAAAGTCTATGTAAAGCAACATTAAGCGGGGGGCAATTCTTGGTTTGGCGATCGCAATTCCAAGAACTTTGTATAGAAACGGCTAAAAGAAACGCGGCTGCAGGGTTTGAAAACTATAATATAGACATGCTCACAGGAGAAGGGCAATTCGCAGACTTACAGGCTCAAACAGATTATGACCCAGATATATATGCTCAGATAAATGCAGCTGCCTTAGAGGCATGGAAAACTGTACAAGGACCTGGGGATCTACAAGGTAGCTTGTCAAAAGTGATTCAAGGACCTAATGAGCCGTATGCCGACTTTGCTGATCGACTTTTGAGAACTGCAGGTAGTGTGTTTGCAGATGTTGACCAAGCTATGCCATTAGTTGTTCAATTAGCTTATGAAAATGCAAATAAATGGTGCCAAGCAGCCATCAGGCCATGGAGAACTAAAAAGGATCTTTCCGTATATATACAACTATGTAAAGATATAAATGACGCCTTTGTCACAGGAAATGTGATTGCAGCCTCAATGAGAGGTGCTTCCTCTCGAAATTTCACAAAGGCTAAACGTAGATATTATAATCAATCAGGATATTCCAGGCAAAATTATCATAATCAATCAGGCAATTCTAGGCAAAATCCCAAAAGAGAAATAAGACCAAGCTCATATCGTGCCCCAGGCCGCTGCCCCAGGTGTAAAAAGGGAAATCATTGGGCCAATAAATGCCATTCAAAATTTGACATCCAGCCGGGCGCGGTGGCGCACGCCTATAATCCCAGCACTTTGGGAGGCTGAGGCAGGAGGATCGCGAGTTCAAAGCCAGCCATCAGCAATGGCGAGGCACTTAGCAACTCAGTGAGACCCTGTCTCTAAATAAAATACAAAAAAGGGCTGGGGATGTGACCCAGTGGTCGAGTGCCCCTGAGTTCAATCCCCGGTACCACAAAAAAAAAAAAAAAAAAAAAAAAAAAATTTGACATCCATGGAAATCCTTTGTTCAGGAATTCAAAAAACGGGGCACGGGGCCCAATACCCCGGGGCCCACAAATGTACGGGGCATTGCAGAAGGAGTATCCTCAAGCATCCACTCAGATACTTCCCCGACACAATCCCTACTACCCATCCACTCCCTCGCCAGAGGAACAAGAGGAAATGCAGGATTAGACCTCTGTTCCACCGCCCGAATAGTGTTAACACCTGAAATGGGGGTTCAACTGATTCCCACAGGAGTCAGGGGACCTCTTCCCTCAGGGACTGTAGGACTTATTATCAGGCGTAGTCCTAAAAGCTTATTAGGTTTGCAAGTGACCCCAGGTGTAATAAACTCAGACTACAAAGGGGAAATAAAAATAATGCTTAGCTCACCCCAAAGTATAACTTCTGTTAATCAAGGAGATAGAATTGCTCAGTTGCTTCTCCTTCCCAATTTACATAATTCATTTAAAATGGGTATGCCTCAAGAAGGGAACAATAGAGGATTTTGTTCCACTGACTCAAGTCCCATGGCTTGCTGGGTTCGAGACTGTTCAAGGAGGCCTATGTGTAAAATAAAAATCCAAGGAATAGAAATGGAGGGATTAATAGATACTGGAGCTGACTCTTCCATCATTAATTTACGCCAATGGCCCAAGCACTGGCCTCTGCAAAAAGCTTCAACCAGTTTAAGAGGCTTGGGATATAATAACCTCCCAGATAAAAGTGCAGTAATTTTAAAATGGGAGGATGATGAAGGCCATAAAGGAACATTTCAGCCTTATGTTTTACCTAATCTACCGGTTACTTTATGGGTAAGAGATATTTTGCAACAAATGGGAGTACACCTTGCAACCAAGCCTGCAGATGTTAAATGTGAAAACCTACAGGGTAATCTTAACCATAAAAGAACTCATTATCAAAAAGTACAGAGTAATCTTAACCCTAAAAGTAATCATTGTCATAAAGGAAAAAGATATTTTTTTTTCGGGGCCACTGAGAAAATAATTTTGAAAATACCATGGCTTTCTGATAAGCCAGTGTGGGTCCCTCAGTGGCCCCTATCTAAAGAGAAATTACAAGCGGCCCACCAATTAGTTCAGGAACAATTAGAAGCAGGTCATATAGAACCTTCCACCTCTCCCTGGAATTCCCCCATATTTGTGATCAAGAAAAAGTCAGGAAAATGGCGATTGTTACATGATCTTAGACAAATCAATAAAACCATGCAAGTTATGGGGCCTACTCAACCTGGACTTCCTAGTCCCGTAGCTATTCCAAAAAATTTCCATCTTATTACTCTTGATATAAAGGATTGCTTCTTTTCTATTCCCCTACATCCTCTGGATGCCCCCAGGTTTGCTTTTTCCGTTCCTTCTATGAACAATAATGGCCCTGATCAGAGATATCAATGGAAGGTTTTACCACAGGGAATGGCTAATAGCCCCACCATATGCCAAATATATGTGGACAAGGCTATCCAACCCATTAAAAATAAATATCCAAACCTCATGTGTCTACATTACATGGATGATATTTTATTGGCCCACCCTAATCAAAAAATCTTATTTAATATATTCAGTGATGTGGTAGAAAATTTAAAAAAATATGGATTATATATAGCAGAAGAAAAAGTTCAAACCAGATCTCCCATATTATATTTAGGATTTAAAATCATGGATACTTTTGTTAGACCCCCAAAAATTTTAATAAATAAAGAACATTTGACCACCCTCAATGATTTCCAAAAACTACTGGGAGACATTAATTGGCTTCGCCCTACACTAAATCTCACTACTGGCCAACTAAAACCTTTATTTGACATCCTTCGTGGAGATCCTGATCCATCTTCACCACGAACATTGACTCCTGATGCTAGGAAAGCTTTAAAGTTAGTAGAAAAAGCCATCGAAGGAGCTCATTGTGATAGATTTGATTTAACTCAACCGCTGATATTGATTATTATTTCTTCACAATATACACCCACAGGAGTATTTTGGCAACAAGGGCCTTTATTATGGATACATTTGCCCGTCTCTCCTAAAAGTATAATTGAATCTTATACCTCCATGGTGGCTAAACTTATTCTTCAAGGACTTAAGACTTCTACTAAAATATTTGGCATTCACCCTGCTACTATTATTACTCCCTATTCATCATCACAGATTGAATACTTATGCTTCAATGATAATGATTGGGCTATAGCTAAATGCTCTACTTCTGCAAATTTTGATAATCATCTTCCTAAGTCCCCTATTTCATTATCCCATATTTAGTCCCATATTTCATTATCTTTTTGTATTAATCATCCTATTATATTTCCACAGGTAATAAAAAATCAACCTATTCCTAAGGCATTTAATGTATTTACAGATGGGTCCTCAAATGGTACTGCTACAGTAGTCACTAAAAAAGAAAATATGACTTACATAACTGCACACAAATCAGCTCAACTAGTGGAACTGGAAGCTGTGGTAAGAGCTCTGGAAAATTTTAGGGACCAGCCCGTAAACATTTTTTCAGATAGCCACTATATTGTACAAGCCGTCCCAAAATTAGAGTTAGCAGGACCAATAGCACCTCATACTCCAGCCTTTAAATTGTTTTATCAAATACAAAAACTTTTGTGGGCAAGAAAAGAACCTCTATTCGTAGGCCATATTAGAGCACATACTAATTTGCCTGGTCCCCTCCATGAAGGTAATCAAAAGGCTGATGAACTTACAAAAACAGTATTTATACTTTCAGCGCTACAACAAGCTACTTTATTTCATTCCCAGTTTCATGTCAACAGCACCACCTTGCAACGTAGGTTTAAAATCACAAAGGAGCAAGCCAGAACAATTGTAAAAGATTGTAAATCTTGTATGACACATTTGCCCAATCCTCATTTCAGAGTTAACCCTAGAGGATTAATGCCCAATCATTTGTGGCAGATGGATGTTACTCATGAGCCAAGTTTTGGAAAATTGCGATTTATTCATGTGACCATAGATACATGCTCAGGCATGATTTTTGCTTCCTTACATTCTGGAGAAAAAGTTAAAGATGTTACATCTCATTGTTTGCAAGCTTTTGCTGCATTGGGCATCCCCAAAATGCTTAAAACAGATAATGGCCCCGCATATATGTCCTCATCTTTCAAACAGTTTTGCGCAAAATTCAATATATCCCATAAAACAGGCATCCCATACAATCCTCAGGGTCAGGGCATTATTGAAAGAGCAAACCGAACACTGAAAATTATGTTATTAAAACAAAAAGAAGGAAATTGGAAAAGTCCTAAGGACAGATTGGCAGTTGCCCTGTTTACCTTAAATTTTTTAACTTTAGACTCTAATGGTTATTCTGCTGGAGACAGACATTGGAATCGACACCAACAACATAAACCTTTGGTTTACTGGAAGGATGTTCTTTCAGGTACATGGAAGGGTCCAGATCCAGTATTAATTTGGGGAAGAGGATCTGTTTGTGTTTTTCCAAAAGACAAATCCTCTCCAATATGGATACCATCTAGATTAATAAAACAGGTACCACATCAAAATGATCAAGATGAAGTTATTGAAGAATCAAGATTAATAAAAAAGGTACAAAATCAAGAGGACCAAGATGAAGGTATAGAATGATTCCCTCAAAAGAGTCCTTCAAAATATTTCACAACTTAAGTGTCATTCCTCCCGGCCGGGACGAGGAGATCTCTCTTTAGTGTGCACACAATTGTATTTTTTTTTTCTTTTCTTTTTATACATGTCTTTATGTCTGTACATTTGTCTATATTTCATGTTAATGTGACGTCACAAATATATGTTTGTATGTTTGTTCGTCTGTCCAGTGTGACGTCACAAAGAACAAAGCGCTTATGAAAAAGAAAATATATATATATATATATATATATGGATCCAAATAACCTTAATTCATTTTAGGTTAAGAGTATTCAATTTAGGTAAATAATTTTATAAATGAAGGTACTTTCAATTTTGATTTATAGGTGTCCCTGGGACTTCTCTTTAGCAAACAATATGACTAGTGCTATATAACCTGATATTTTGGTGTTTTGACTTAAGATTGTTTATTTGTTATTAACTTTATTTGTTTAATAGCTCATTAATTTCAATTATCTCAACAGGTAAAAAATTGCTCTGTATACAGAGACTCAAGGGTTCCAGCTAACAAATTATTTCTCTCAAGTGCCTTTACCTTTTCTTTAATCTATCTTTAATGCAGTAATTACCCTCAGTCTTTCTTTGTTTTGTTCTAAATATGACATTTTTCCAACTTATGTTTGTAGAAGCTCAACCAGCGATGTATGTGAACAAAAATCAACTTTAATTTTCTAATCTAATTTTTCTATTTTGTAGTTTGACAACTCGCCTCTTGACTCAGTGCTGCAATAGCACTGCCTTTCCTTTAATAATTGATGCTTGAGTTTCTAGGTAGCGGGCCCTGAAGATTTGCCGGTGGCATTGTCTAAACATAAAAAAGACGTCTGCTGCTCAAACATCAAACAACCTCACCAACAGTGTGGCCTCTGCTCTACATGCATGGGGCCTCCTACATCAACATGTTATAACAAATGGACATTTTGATCTTTCATTGTTTGGGACTTTACGGGACAATGCCTTGCGGGTATTTGTCTAGAGAATTCAGTGTGTTACTTGATGGAACTTAGGGCAGCTGATTTGTTTAAACAATTTGATATGCTATGCAATTTGGCTCATCACCAAAAGGCTTGTTGCCTTAAAGCCGCAACATCTCCTCACAATTGGACGGCTATTAGTCATCATATATAGTCGATCCTAAAGGGCTCCATTGGATGGCTGGTTAGCCAATGACGGGTAAGATCCCCAGAGGGGGACAACCTAAGACAGGCACAGTTGCACGGGACAGTCTCATGTGGCCAACATATCAACCTAAGACAGGAGTCAAGGGCACAGCCTTGATTATCCGATGACGGGTAAGAATGTTGGTTGCACATAGACGTCCTAGAGCATTACCTCTTTTAAAACAAAAAGGGGGAAATGCAGGAGCCCTGTTTGGGGATTGACTTGAATTGCAGTTGACTATGAGCCGTGGAGATTTGGCCATTGTCGCCACCCATAGTCTCACGGGATTTGTTGCGGGATCTCGAGTGACTTGGCCGAAATTGCTGATCGGGTCAGCGCCATTTTAGTGGAGTGTTTGGCGTGTGTTAGTTGTTGTTAGAACCAGAGAGAAAAGTTATCAGAATAAAAAGCTGTTTGTCTCCAGTTTGCTTCTGAAGTTCTTCCCGCGGCTCCGTTGCTCCAAGCGCTTCAGGCGGCTACAATAGATAAACCTGGAAAACAGTATTCTAAGAAGCTAGTCACAAAGGACTCTATATATTGTGTGATCTCACTTACACAAAATGTTCAGAATAGGTAATTATTATAGAGTCAGAAAGTAGACTAATTGTTGCATAGGGGTTGGTGGGAAATGGGGAGTGATTTCTAGTAGGTATGGGGCTTCTTTCTGGGGTCATGAAAAAATTCTAATATTGGCTATGGTAATGGTTATACAACTCTGTGCATATACAAAATGCACGGAATGTGTGGTTTATGGAGAAATTGTATGGTTGTGAATTGCATCACAATAAAGCTTTTATAATTTTTTTTCAAAGAAATCACTCATTCTTTGGGAACTGTTTACAGATATGCTAAATATAGAGAGCAATAAAGGGGCAAACTGCTAACAATTTTGGAAATACCACAAAAGACATGGTAGAGGTTGCTAATGTTCCACTAAAATCTACCCTTCCCCTTTCTGTGGGATTGTAATTGTATTCTGGAATGTGCTACTATATCTTGATCCCCAGTGTGGTTAACGTGGCCATGCGGACTGAGTTGCATCTAACAGAATGCGATCAGAAGGGTTATGTGCCATTTCTGAACCTAGCAAGTTAAGACCTTCTTCGCCTCCTCTATACTCTCAGAAGATATGCCTTGATCCAGTTACAGTGACAGGGAAACAAGATATGAGAATACTATGTCCCAAAATAATTGTGTAGAAGGGCAATGTCCTACTAATGCCCTGAAGTGCTATACAAGAGAAGGATAAACATTAATTTTATTTTAGCTATTGATTTGGGGGGTTTATTTGTCATAGAAATTTAGTTTTTAATACATAACCTTATCTGAGGAAAACATTTGGAAGGGTACTCTAACAGGTTTTCAAGGTATTGGAAAATGAAAAAAAAAAAAAAGAGTGATAAACAATAAATCTGTACTCTGTAGTAAAATCTAAATAGAACAGAACATTTCAACTGAGAATATATCATCAAAGGATAAAATAAAAATTCCTGAAACAGAAAATACATATAGAAAGGAAATTCTAATCAGGCATGATGATATGTAGTATCTTGGGAGTCAGAGGCAGGAGAATTATTTGAGCTCAGGAATTCGAGGGCAGCGCAGGCAACATAGTGTGACCCCCTCTTTTAAAAGACAAAACCAAAACCAAAACTAAACTTTAAAAAAAATAATTTCTTAAAGGAAATTCCTAATAATAACAGACTAAAATTTGCTATTTTAGTGTGTCAGTTATCTATTGTTATGTAGCAAAATATTCAAAAATTTAGTGACTTTAATTTTGTATTTTTTTCTTTTCTTTTCTTTCTTTCTTTCTTTCTTTTTTTTTTTGGTACCAGGGATTGAACTCAGGGGCACTCGACCACTGGGCCACATCCCCAGCCCTTTTGTATTTTATTAGAGACAGGGTCTCACTGAGTTGCTAAGTGCCTCGCCATTGCTGAGGCTGGCTTTGAATTCACAATCCTCCTGCCTCAGCCTCCCAAGGGCTGGGATTACAGGCGTGCGCCACCGCGCCCGGCTATAATTTTGTATTTCTAATGATTGGTCAGAGTACTTCTGTTCCACATGATGTTGATGGGGTCATTTCTGTGGCTGTGTTCTGCTAGAAACTTGACTGGAATATTCAAGATGGAGTTACTCAATTTTCTTTGTTTCTAGAGTAAATATAATATTTAATCGTTTTATGTTGAAAGCATAATAGCAGAAACAAGATAGAGATGCCCAATAGCATGATTTTCATTCAACATATTACTAGAGGTTTTAGCGATACAATAAGGCAAGAAAAAGAAAGAAAAGTTATAAGATTTGAAAGGAAGAAAAATATTAGAATAAGTGAATTTAGCAAGGGTGCTATGTTCCAAGCCAACATGCAAAAGTAAATTATACTTTTGCATTCATACTGGAAACAAATAATTAGAAAATAAAAATCTTATCATTTAAACAAATCACCTAGAATTAATCTAACAAAGACATAAGTAACCTCTATGCTTAAAACTATAAAATATTATTAAGAGAAATTACAGACACCAAAATAAATGGAAAGACATATCATATTCATAGACTCTATAAAATGCTGGTATTAGTTTCCTAGTACTTTAATCCCCCCCCTTTAAAGTATTTATTTATTTGTTTTAGTTGTACACAATGCCCTTTTATTTTTACATGGTGGTGAGGATGGAACGTGGGCCGCACATGTGCTAGGCCAGCGCTCTACTCCTGAGCTACACCCCCAGCCCCAATCCCCCTCTCTCACATGGTGTTTTCCTATTATGTGTCCATCTCTATGTCTCTTTTCTTATAAGGATGCTAGTCAAATTGGATTAAGGGCCTGTCTTACTCCAGCATGGCCTCACCTTTAATAATTACATCTGCAATAAACCTATTTCCAAATAAGTTCACATTTTAAGAGTTAGGACTTCAACATATCTTTTTGGAAAGACATAATCCAACACACTAAAAAACAAATACTATTTTACAAAGTAAGTATACAGCTTTAGTATAATAGGGAACACAACCCCAGCTGATTCAAAATTTACAAGTTTTCTCATAATTGATCTAATCCTAAAATTGATACAAATGTGCAAAGGAGCAAGGAAACCCAAGATAATCTTTTTTTAAAAACATTTTTTTTTTTTTTTTTTTTTTAGGGCTGGGGTTGTAGCTCAGTGGTAGAGCATTTGCCGAGCACGTGTGAGGCACTGGTTTTGATCCTCAGCACCACATAAAAATAAATAAATAAATAAATAAATAAATAAATAAATAAAAAATAAAGGCATGTGTCCATCTATAGCTAAAAATAAAAAACCTTTTTTTGTTGCAAATAAACAAAATATACGTATTATATCCATCTACAACTAAAATTAAAAAAAACATCTACCACTAAAATTAAAAAAAACTATTTTTTAGTTGTAAATGGACAACATGCCTTATTTTATTTATTTATTTTTATGTGGTGCTGAGGATCGAACCCAGTGCCTCACACGTGTTAGGCAAGTGCTCTACCACTGAGCCACAACCCCAGCCCAACCAACACAATTGAAGAACATAATGGGAAAGAGGACTTTTTCTATCAGATATCAAGAATTTATTATGAATCTGTAACATAAATTAAGACAGTGTGTTATTTCCATAAGGAGAGACAAAGGAACAAACTGCATGGTCCTCAAACAAACCTATGCATATATTAGACAACATATATGACAAAGATGACAGTGCAGAGCAGTAGAGGAAAGGATGGCCTCTTCAAAAATAGAATTTTGTCAATTTAATATTCACACAGAAAAAAATAACACCTGATTTACCACATACCAGATGCAAAACCCAACTTCAGGAGGATAACAGCTCTAAAAGTGAAAGACAAAGTAATAAAACTTTCAGAGATTTCCGACCTGCGGTAGGAAAATATATATATATATTTTTTAAATATTTATTTATTTACTTCAGTTGTACACAATGCAATGCATTTATGTATACGTGGTGCTGAGGATCGTCGAACCCAGGTCGCGAACGTGTGAGGCGAGCGCTCTGCCGCTGCTGAGCCACAACCCCAGCCCAGGAAAATTTTTTTTTTTTTTTTTTTTTTGTGGTACCGGGGATTGAACTCAGGGGCACTCGACCACTGGGTCACATCCCCAGCCCTTTTTTGTATTTTATTTAGAGACAGGGTCTCACTGAGTTACTAAGTGCCTCGCCATTGCTGAGGCTGGCTTTGAATTCGCGATCCTCCTGTCTCAGCCTCCCAAAGTGCTGGGATTACAGGCGTGCGCCACCGCGCCCGGCTAGGAAAATATTTTTAACAGTATGCAAAAGGCACTTAGCATAAAAGTCTTCTACATTCATCAAAAGGCACCAATAATAAAGTGAAAAGGCAAGCAGCTGAGTGGGGGAAGATATTTGGAATACTTGTATTCAAAAAGGACTTAACATGGTCCATTCCTACTGTTACAACAAAAACTGGGTGATTTATAAATAATAGAAATTTATTTCTCATGGTTCTGGAGGCTGGGTAGCCCAAGATCACCATGCCAATCAATTTGATGTCCAATGAGTGCTCACTCTCTGATTCTACATGGTACCTGGTTGCTGTATCCTCTGGAAGGGAGTAACATTGCCTCCACATGGGTGAAGGGTAAAAGAGCAGAGGGGCAGGCAAACCTTGTGTGAAGCCTCATTTATAAAGGCATTAATTCCATTCTACAGTCTAATCACGCCCCTCCACCCCAAAGTTTACCTCTTTTTTAAAAAAGCAAAGTTTACTTTACCTCTTTATAGCATCACTTTGGGGTTTTAGTTTCACTATCTAAGAGAGGAGAACTCATATCCAGAAAATATGTCCATAAGAAAATGGCAGACAATCCAACAAAACAAACAGAAAACTAAATACTGAGTAAAAGTCTTGAACAGACACTTTATAGAAAGGAGATCCAGATATCCAAAAACATGAAAAGGGGCTCAACTTGAGTAACCTGGGAAATGTTAATTAATTTTTTTGAGGGGGCAGGTACCTCGGATTGAACTCGGGGACACATGGTCACTGAGCCACATCTCCAGCCCTATATTGTATTTTATTTAGAGACAGGGTCTCACTGAATTCTTAGTGCCTCGCTTTTGCTGAGGCTGACTTTGAACTTGCACAGTCTCCAGAGCCCTGGAATTACAGACGTGTGCCACCACACCTAGTGGGAAATGCTAATTAAAACTTCAGTGAGCCAGGCGCAATGGCGCATGCCTGTGATCCCAGAGGCTCTGGAGGCTGAGGCAGGAGGCAAAGCCAGCTTCAGCAACTAAGGGAGGCCCTATGCAATTTAGTGAGACTCTGTCTCTAAAAAAATATAAAAAAGGGCTGGTTATGTGGCTCAATGATCAAGTGCCCCTGGGTTCAATCCCTGGTATCAAATAAATAAATAAAGCCACAGCTAGATATGGCTCTACCCCAAGAGTTGGTTAAAACTATAAAAATTCATACTAGTAATTATTGGTGAAGAACTGAAATGCTCACACATTGCTGGTGGAAGTATAAACTGAAATAACCACCTTCTAAAATCGTTTGGCATTATCTACTTAAGTTTTACATATATATACATGCAATTACACGTGTGCATATGTTACAAAAATAAGAATGTTCACAGTAGCCTTATTCCTAATAGCCCCTATCGAAATCATCTCTATTACTAATTACTTGGAGGTGGGTTGTCTTTAAATGCAAGCGTATATTCGATTACACCAATCATCAAACACAACTAATGCAAAAAGTGTTGGGTGGGCTGGAGCACCCCAACTGGCATTCAATACACACTAATTAAAGCCTACAAGCAAATCACACAATCCTAGGGTAACCACAAGCCCCAGAGTACCTCCGATGCCACCTGACTTCTCTTAGCCAAAGAGCAGATGTTGTCTTTGGTGGTTCTCTCCAGCCCATGGTTGGATCTCGAGGAATGGTGGAGTCCATCTGGGGATGGACAGGAAGGCTGCTAGTCTCACTGATGTCTTCGGAGTGAAGCTCTCCAATGTGGCAGGACAAGCGGTTTAAATACAGTTCCAAGTTGGTGGTGTATGTAGGTGGTTAGTTATACCCAGTGAGAATCAATGTCCATTGGTTAAGTCCGATGAGATGATGTAATTGCGACTGAGCAGGTTCTTTGCGCATGTCCGTGGAGCTGTGCTCCCTATCAATTGCAACTAGACACGATTAAGCATGCCCATGACTGCTGTTCCTTATGGCCAGCAAATTAGGGAGTCCCAGCATGTCCCATCATGTCTATGGCAGATGCTCCTTACAGTCCCAAATTGGAAACAATTTATGACTAACAAACATAGATGATCAAATTGTAGTATAACCACTAAAATAGAGTACCACGGAGCAGTCAAAAGGAAGGAGCAGCCACAAAAATCACCGATGCATCTTTAAAACAACATTGAATGAAAAATACTCAAACTTGACTTTGGCAAGTTAATCTCGTCATTTATATCTCAGAGAAAAAAAAATGTATTTCTTAGAGGTCTGTTCAAGATTAATTGGGCTGGGCACAGTGGCACACGCCTGTAATCCCAGCACTTAGGAGGCTGAGGTAGGAAGATCGCGAGTTCAAAGCCAGCCTCAGCAATGGCGAGGCACTTAGCAACTCAGTGACACACTGTCTCTAAAAATAAAATACAAAAGAAAAGGGCTGGGGATGTGGCCTAGTGATCGAGTGCCCCTGAGTTCAATCCCCGGTACTCCCCCCCCCCCCAAAAAAAAAGCATTAATTAGGACAGTACATGAAATGTCAGGTATTATTTATTATGTTGTCTTGACCGGCCACCTTTCTGGAAACGGCCATTAAACAATAGAGCAGAACACCGTCGCGCCATCTAACGTCCCTGACAACCCACCCCAAAAGTCCTTTCCCACTCTTTCACAATCAAGGCTCTGTATCTTTAAGAAGCCAACCATAATTGAGGTAAGGGGGATGCTGGGAAGTGAAGGTCCCCTCAGCTCAGTCGTGAGGCATGACGGGAAAGGGGGCGGGGACTAGTTCTGGCAAGGTCCTCTGAATTCAGATCTGAGGCATGACGGGAAATGAGGGCGGAGACCAGTGCTGGCAAGGTCCACTCAGCTCAGTTTATGGCATGATGGGAAAGAAGGGCGGAGACCAGGGCTGGACAGGTCCATTGGGCTCAAGTCTAGGGCATGACGGGAAAGAAGGGCGGAGACCAAGGTAGCACCCGCGCCCTTGGCTGAATGCGGCGTTGAGCTGGACCAGGCGGAATTCCAGTAGGAGGAAATACTGTTCCTCCCCGCGCGGGACTTTGGGTCCTCTTCTGCGTCCTCCGCCCGGCGCTTCTCCGGGAGTGGGGAGGCGACTGAAGGTGAGGGCGCCGCGGAAGGGCAAGCGGGCAGGGGGCGGAGCGTAGCTGCGCCACGTGATAGGGAGGCGCTGGGCGGGCTGCGCGGCAGCGGTGGCTTGCTCCTACTGTAGCGTCTCCCCGGGGACGTGCTGACGGGCACTTGCGGGTCCAGTGCTCTTCTTCCAAGCCCGGGATGCGGCGTCGGTTCTTAGTGACCGGCGCGAGACTTCTTGCTGGGAATGGGAACTTGAGAACTCCTGTGATAACTCGGGGGAGGAATGAGCGCCCTTACGTGGTTAAAACTGTGGCAAGTGGTCAAAAGTTCTTATGTCTTCGTTGGCACGGACTTTTAGAGCAGTTGTCCGTTTCCTTGCCTGTCTTTTCTGTTTGGAGAGGTTCTCTTTTGTTTCAACTCTAATATGCATTTTTAGAGGAAGGGACGCTCTCTTGAACGGCCAAGTTTCTTGTTTACAGGATGGCGTTTGGGAAGCGGGGTTCAGCGGGGCCTGACCCCTATGGAGGTTCTGAAAGGTACAGGTGACCCACTTTAAGTAAGGGCATGTTGTGAGGGGATCTGGACCTCTGAACCAGCGTTAGACTAAGAATTGGCACCCTTGGAGGGTTCAAGTGAAGGGTGAGTTAGAGATGAGGATGGGAAGGTTGCTGTGCTCTTCTTTGAGAAATAAGACCTCTAGGTCAATACTCCTGGAATTAGGAACTGTATTTCTTGAATCCATTCTTCTGAAAGCTTGATGACTTCCTCTTACAGCTGGGTCTGCTAGTCCAATTTCCTTTGCAACCTAAAACATATTGGAGAAATTAGTGCTTGTCTTTAAAGATACCAGGGAAGTGCGAGCTGTTGCCAGAAGACTGCTTTCTTATCTCAAGGTAGCTAAAGGAGAGAAAGCAGAAAGAAAAAAGAACAGTCGTGGTCCTAGAGGGTTGCTTTTCAAATGTTCAATCCTGACACTTTTAACATTGATAAACATGAAAGGGGGGGGATTCCTCCCCAATAAAAACAACAACAACGAACAAAACAAAACAAAACAAAAAACACTAAACAGCTCTGTACTGATTTTGTATTTTGTGTTTTAGGAGTCCAACTATCCATTGCTAAGAAGAAATCTTATTGGTTTTAAACTGTAGAACTCCTCTACACAAAGAAGTAGAATGAAAGAACCTTTGGATGGTGGATGTGTCAAAGCAATGACACCTCAACAGGGGCTTCTGGACAAAATTAAAGAAGAACCTGACAATGCTCAAGTAAAGTTTTCCTCTTGAGAAAGTTTTTTTTTTTTTTTTTTTTCCATTCTTGTCTACTTTTGAATTGAAAAATTTACCTACGCAGTTTAAGGCTTATAAACTAAAACAAATATGATACTTTCCCCCTTAGGTGGGTGCTTTGGTTTGATTGTGTACTCAAAGTTCATTTGTTGGATGCATAATTAACCAATGCAACATTGTTGGTGGTTGAGGCCTAATGAGAATAATTAGGTCATGAGGGCTTCTATCCTCAAGGATGGATTGATGCTATTATCTCAGGAGTGGGTTAGTTACTGCAAGAGAAGCCTGTTATAAAAGCTAGTTCAGCCCTCTCTTGCTTCTTGCTCTTTCTTGTGTGCCCTGTTGCATTTTCTCATGATGTCGCAGATAAGGCCCTGACTAGATGTGACCCCTATGTCTTGGATTTCACAGGCTCGAGAACTGTGAGTACTAATTTTTTTCCTTATGAATTACCCAGTCTGTGGTGTTCTCTTATAACAATACAAAATGGGGCTGGGGTTGTGGCTCAGTGGTATAGTGCTTGCCTAGTACGCGGGAGGCACTGGGTTTAATCCTCATCACCACATAAAAATAAATGAATAAATAAAAAGTATTGTGGGGCTGGGGTTGTGGCTCAGTGGTAGAACGCTCACCTTGCACGTGCACAGCCCGGGTTCTATCCTTAGCACCACGTACAAATAAACGCATTGTGCACAACTAAAGCAAATAAATAAATATTAAAAAAAAAGTATTGTGTCCATCTACAACCAAATATATATATATGTGTGTGTGTGTATGTATATATGTGTATATATATATATACATACATATATATACGTATATGACAATACAAAATGGAGTAAGACAATGGGTTAATCAGATTTCTATGCTTTGAATGATAAAATATCTTGGTAGCTATGCATGATAAAATATCTTGGTAGCTATGCACTATTTTGTTTTGTAAAAGGAAAGTGATATGTATTACCATTTTTTCATATTTGGCATTTAAAAAAAATTTCTTGTATCCAATAACACTTTTTTGTTCTGTTAGGCATTTGTTGTCTATTGTATGCTCTGCGGCCCCAGGAATGAGTAGTTGGCTTAGTCTCCTACCTCATAGAGTTTACCAGTTAGTAAAGAAGACAGATTACACAAGTAATTGGCCAATTAAAAAAATACATATAAGTCGGGCGCGGGTGGCGCACGCCTGTAATCCCAGCACTTTGGGAGGCTGAGGCAGGAGGATCAAGAGTTCAAAGCCAGCCTCAGCAATGGCGAGGCACTTAGCAACTCAGTGAGACCCTATCTCTAAATAAAATACAAAAGAAGGGCTGGGGATGTGACCCAGTGGTCGAGTGCCCCTGAGTTCAATCCCCGGTAACCACACACACACACACACACACACAAAAATATATATATATATACACACACATATATATATATTTTTATATTTATATGCTTGTTTTTAATTGATTTAATTGAAACACCATAAATATATGGTTACAAACTATGACAAGTGCTTTGGAAGAAAAGCCTAAAAATGGGCACTCTGACCTAGTTTTGGCCAGGGGCTAGAAATAGTTAAGGAAGGCCTCCTAGAAGGAAGGATTTGTAAGCTAAATTATGAAGAATGAATTGATTAGGCAACTGGCATGTATAAGAGTGTTCAAAACAGTTCTGAGTTGGAAAGATACATGGTTCTTTTGATGAATTGCAAGACCAGTGAACCTGGAACAGAAAAGTATAAAAATGACAAGGATGATGAACAGCAACAACAATAACAGATGGTATTAGTATATCCACATGTAGTGTGTCATAATTATGAATAACTTATTGTATGTGATTAGAGTATGAACACTGTTGAAAGCAGTTTACATATATGAATCCATTTGGTGATTGCAACCTTGAGTTAAATACTGTTTTTATTTGCATCTTACACATAAGAGCAAACATACATGAGAAGCAGAGACAGTAACTTGTTAAAAGGTCACACAATTAAGGATACCATCTGTCTTAGTATGTTTTCTGATGCTATAATAGAATACCTGAAACTGGGTGATTTATTTATTTTGGCTCACAGCTGGAAGCTGCGAGTCTAAGAGCATGTTATTAGTATCTGCTTGGCTTCTGGTGAGTGTATGGTATCATATTATTTCACAGTGAAAAAGTGGAAAGGCAAGCATGCATGCACAGAAGTTACAAAACTTGAACCCTGCTTTATAACAACACACTCAGTAACTATTTCAATCCTATAAGAAAGGCATCAATCCCTCTTAGTGGTCTAGTCACCATTTAATGGTACCACGACCTCTCAACACTTTTTCAGTGGAAATAAAATTTAAACGTAAGTTTCAGAGGGGATGGACCGTATTCAAACTATAGCACTAAGTCATTTCATGTTGCCATAACAAAATACTATAGACTATAAGGCCTATAAACAACAGATGAATTTCTCCACAGTTCTGGAGGCTAGCAGTCTGAAATCAGGATGCCACATGGTTGGGTTTAGGGGAGAGCCAACTTCTTGTTGTAGGTGGTTGGAAGAAAGCTAGCTAGTTCTCTAGCCTCTTTTTTATAAGAGCACCAATGCCAATTATGAGGGCTTCACCCTCATGACCTAATTATCTCACAGAGGGCTCACTTCTAGATGTCACTTGAGAGATTATAAGGGTTTCAACATATAAATTCAGGAGGAGGGGACACAGACATTCAGCTATTGCAGATACTAAGAAGTAGTGATGAAGTAACATAACCAAAGACAGTAGAATCATTGGCAGTGTCAGATTTAACTTCAAGGCCAAGTAAGATAAAAACCTAAAAGTGTTTATTGAACTAAGCAATTGTGAGATGATTGGTTATATTAAATAATTTCAGATAAACTGGTAGCCTGATTGGATTCAGGAAGAAATTAAAGCGAGGAAGTAGAAAAAGAATGAAGTACATTTATTGAAGTTTGGTGGAATAAAGAGGGAGAAGGGAGGGGGAATATATTCATTTATAAATCGAGGGGAAGAAACCAATATGGAAATGGAGAAAGATAGTAGATAAAGGGAGGTAGGATGGAGTGCTGAAAGAAGAAAGAGAAGAAATCTTGAACACAAGCACTGTTTAAGAAGGTTGCAGCCGGGTGCGGTGGTGCACACCTGTAATCCCAGCACTTCGGGAGGCTGAGGCAGGAGGATTGCGAGTTCAAAGCCAGCCTCAGCAATGGCGAGGCACTTCGCATCTCAGTAAGACCCTGTCTCTAAATAAAATACAAAAAAGAGCTGGGGATGTGACCCAGTGGTCAAGTGCCCCTGAGTTCAATCCCCGGTACCACACACACACACACACACACACACACACACACACACACACACAAAGAGAAGGTTGCCTTTTCTTGTGAGGTAAAAGAACAATTTGCTAATCAGTTTATAGATATGATGGAGCCGGGAATCAGGATGTTGAGGAACTTGTTGCTTAGTTGCTTGTTTTTAATTGGTTAAACTGAAACATTGGTGAGCAGGAAATATATGAGGTATGATTATGAGGGTGATGAAGTTTTAGAACAGTTATTTTGCAAAGTAAAAGAAACTGAGCAGGGAAATATAATAAGAGTATTAGAAAAATGGGCTGGGGTTGTGGCTCAGCGGTAGAGCGCTTGCTTAGCATGTGCGTGGCCTGGGTTCAGTCCTCAGCACCATGTAAAAATAAAGGCATTGTGTACAACTAAAACAAATAAATATTTAAAAACAGAGATTGAGTAGTTGATAAGGCAAAACCGAGGAAGGTATATATTAGTACTTTTAACTTCTACCTCTTTCTGAGTGCCAGTAAATAAATATCAAGTATTGAGTAACGTTTAAGACCATTCACTTTGGATGGAATGGATTTATTCATTCATAAAATATTTATTAGTAGCCGGGCGCGGTGGCGCACGCCTGTAATCCCAGCACTTTGGGAGGCTGAGGCAGGAGGATCGCGAGTTCAAAGCCAGCCTCAGCAATGGCGAGGCACTTAGCAGCTCAGTGAGACCCTGTCTCTAATAAAATACAAAAAAAAGGGCTGGGGATGTGGCCCAGTGGTCTAGTGCCGCTGAGTTCAATCCCCGGTACCAAAAAAAAAAAAAAAAAAAAAAAAAAAGAATTTATTAGTGGCCATAATTGTGGACCTAATAAGTGTAAAAGCTGGTATGTTTGTACGTACATCATATATACACTTTATGTTTGTTAAATCATTTGCTTCCTGCTAATGGTCTATGGGTAATATTTTTATTTTACAGATAAGGAAATTGAAATGAAAAATGTTTAAGTAACTTGTATAAGAGCCAAGATAAGGGGCTGGGGTTGTGGCCCAGCGGTAAAGTGCTCGCCTAGTACGTTGCGGCCCGGGTTTGATCCTCAGCACCATGTAAAAATAAAACACATTGTGTACAACTAAAAGCAAATTAATAAATATTAAAAAAAAAGAGCCAAGATAATATGTTTCTGTCTGCTATCAGAACCCATAGTTTTTTCTGTTGTTATGTTTACTGTGCCTGGTATTGGGTATACAAAGGTGAAAAAACAGATATAGTCCTTGTCCATAATGGACATGGTTCTTTCAGTCTAGTGTGTTAGCCATTAATCACATTACCATTCCTCAGAATATGAAATGATGGTATGATAAGTGCTATGAGAGAAGGAGAGGAAAGAGACAACTACAGAAAACTTAATTTCATTTGGGGACCAGGGTTTGAATTCATCTGATCAGTCATATCGTATTTGTACATCTGTGAGAGATAGCATGAATTTTGGAAGAGAGACCTGGGTTTGGTTTCCATCTGTATACTTAGTATTTTTGTGACCTTGGGCAAGTTACTGAACATCTCCAAACTTTACTTTCCTTTTCTATAAAGAACGTATGATAGTAATCTTTAAAAAATTTTTTTTTAAATTCTTTTTAGTTATACGTGACAATAGAATATATTTTGACATATCATATATACATGGAGTATAATTTCCTATTTTTGTGGTTGTACATGATGTGGAATTACACTGGTTGTGTATTCATATAAGAACATAGGAAAGTTATGTCTGATTCATTCTACTGTCTTTCCTATTCCCCTGCCCCATCCCTTCCCTTCTCTTCATTCCCCCTATCCAATCCAGTGAACTTCTGTCTACCCCCCAACCCCCCTTTTTGTGAGTAGTATCACGTATCAGAGACAACTTTGGTCTTTGATTTTTTTGGGATTGGCTTATTTCACTTAGCATGATAGTCTCCAATTCCATTCATTTACTGGCAAATGCCATAATTTCATTCTTTATGGTTTAGTAATATTTCTTTATGTTAATGTACCACATTTTCTTTATTCATTCATCTGTTGTAAGGACACCTCGGTTGGTTCCAAAGCTTGGCTATTGTGAATTGAGCTGCTGTAAACATTGATGTGGCTGTGCCACTGTAGTATGCTGATTTTAAGTCCTTTGGGTATAAACTGAGGAGTGGGATAACTGGATCAAATGGTGATTTCATTCCAAGTTTTCTGAGGAAGCTGCCTACTGCTTTCCAGAGTGATTGCACCTTTCCAGAGTGATTGCACCAATTTGCAGTTCCACCAGCAATGTATGAGTGTGCCTTTTCCCCACATCCTAATATTTATTGTTACTTGTATTCTCGATAATTACCATTCTGACTAAAGTGAGATGAAATCTAGTGTAGTTTTAATTTGCATTTCTCTAATTGCTAAAGATGTTAACATTTTCTCATATATATTTGTAAACTGATTGTATTTCTTTTTCTGTGAAGTGTCTTTTTGGTTCCTTTGTCAATTTATTTGTTTATTTATTTTTTAAATACTTCTTTAGTTATAGATAAACACACAGTATCTTCATTTATTTTTATGTGGTGCTGAGGATCAAACCCAGTGCCTCACACATGCAAGGCAGGCGCTCTACCACTGAGCTACAGCCCCAGCCCTTTGCTCATTTATTGATTGGGTTGTTTGTTTTGTTGGTGTTAAGTTTTTTGAGTTCTTTATATATCCTGGAGATTAATACTTTATCTGATGTGCAGGTGGCAAAGATTTTCTCACATTCTGTAGGCTCTCTCTTCATGTTCTTGCTTGTTTCCTTTGCTGTGAAGAAGCTTTTTAGTTTGATACCATTCCATTTATTGATTCTTGATTTTACTTTTTGCGTTTTAGGTGTTTTGTTGAGGCATTCAGTTCCTAAGCCAACATGATGAAGATTTGGGCCTGCTATTTCTTCTACTAGGCGCAGGGTCTCTGGTCTAATGCCTAGGTCCTTGATCCACTTTGAGCTGAGTTTTATGCAGAGTGAGAGATGGGGAATAGTTCTAATAGGGAGCACCTCTTTTGGTGCCAAAATACCTTTCGTGGAAAGTGGTGAATTAATTCATTTGTTCCTAGATTTTAGCACTTAATAAAGCAATTTCAAAAGTGTTTTTGGAGCTGACATAGTTGTTTATTTTGATAATTTTAGTTAGGTTTTGCTGACTGCCATTTATTATGCCCATTGTTTAAGAAAAGTAAGACAGTTTTTTTAAAAATTTTTTATTCAGAAATATGTAAGGCCATTTTAACACACACACACAAAAGGTGGTCATTATTTCCAAATAAATGGTAGTCCTTTCCATGGTAGGTTTATATATTTTTAAAAATTCATTTAATGATTATTTTATTCTACATTTTAAAGAATATATTAAAGGTAAATCTGATTTAGGCTGTGATGGTTTGTGCATAATGAGCTGAATGCATTGAAATTCTTCTCTCTTTTCTGCCATTACAGATATGACAGCCTATAAGTCTTTTGGCTAAAATTACTGATTTAGATCTAAACTCTAAATCATCCAGATTTCATTTCATTTACTGCTCCCTTGTAAATACATCCTAAAAAATGAGTAGTAGTCTGGGTTGGAATAACTGTATATTATTGTCATACATCAAGATTATATTTGAAAAGTGAATATAGCTTTATAAAATATTCTCCAATTCTGAAAGATTGTCTTTATGAAGATTAAATCTAGTCTAATAACTTTCAAATTTTGACTTGAGATATTTGTGAAGGTGATTATGAGTAAGATGTAAAAGATATGAATGTGATAGAATTAGTTTTTGCTTGAATTTCTAGTTTACTTAAGTATATTTTATTCATTTTTCTCTTTCTTTTTGTATTTAAAAGGAGTATGGACTTGCTCAACAGTCAAAAATTCAAGAACGTGAACTGAAAATCAGTGCTGTATTTTCAGTTAACAACAATTCTCTTGGTAAGAAATAGAACTGTATAAGTTAATACTGTTAATACTTGTGTATTCTGTCTAGTAGAATTGAGGGAAACACCTCCTCGTGTAAGTCTTCTCCTTTAGAGCATGTTTTTCAAACTGGGAGCTGTTATTCACCATCATTTAAAAAAAGGAAATAGAATGAGATTATATCAGAATGTGATGTGTATAGCGAGGAAATGTGCCATTTCTTGAAACTTCTATTTCAGTTATTAAATTATACACACACACACAAATGTGTGTATGTGAGAAACTGGGTTATAAATGTAAAATTTAATTTTTATAGGTCATAGTTTAAAAGTTTGAAACCCCTTGTTTTGGAGCATTGTCTCATTAGTATTGAATTTCAAAACAGATTATATGTCCTAAAAAAGAATTACACGTATGTGTATATTTTACATATATAAAAAATACTAAAACTGCTGTTTTTTTCTTCTTCTTCTTCTTTTGCTAGCCCCGCAGTTGGATTCAGGCTTTTCTCTTGTACCATCTGGCCCCAACGTATTGCTTCCTTCAGTTCCAACCTTAGCTATTCAGGTTTTTTGTTCTGGTTGTAAAAAGATGCTTTACAAGGGTCAAACGGCGTATCATAAGACAGGATCTACTCAGCTCTTCTGTTCCACACGATGTATCGCTGGATATTCTTTACCTGTCTACCTACCACCTCCTCCCAAGAAAACCTGCAAAAACTGCTCAAAGTATAAAATTCTTAATGATATCTCTTTTTACTTTGCTTTTTAAAATGTGTATATATTTTAGTTTAAACATGTTGCTACCTTATGTCTCTTTGACACATTTCTATGGAAATTGCTTTTTAACTAATGGAGGAATTTGCAAATTAAAGTTTTGCAACATTATGTAAGTAACTTGGTGTTAGAAGTATTGCCTAAACCAGTTTTCTATCTCTTTCAGTTTAAATTTTACTATAGAAAGAAATGAACCATTTTTGGAATTGTAGGACCACTCATATTTCTGTAATTGTGGACAAAAACCACTTAAAATTGTTTAAAAGCTATCTAAAAGTATAGATATAGCTGGGCACGGTGGTGCACACCTATAATCCTAGTGGCTGAGTAGGCTGAGGTAGGAGGATCACAAGTTCAAAGCCAGCCTCAGCAAAAGCAAGACACTAAGCAACTCAGTGAGACCTTGTCTCTAAATAAAATACAAAAAAAATGGGGCTGGGGATGAGGCTTAGTGGTCAAGTGCGCCTGAGTTCAATCCTGGTCTCTCCCCACCACTCCCTACCCGCCCCACCCCCCAAAAAAAAGTATAGATACAATGGTATATACTTTCTTCTTTTTTGGATGGTAGAGATTGAACCCAGGTGTGCTTTACCACTGAGCTACGTCCCTAGCCCTTTTTCTCTTTTATTTTGAGACTTTTTCTCATTTTATTTTGAGTTGTAGTTCATTGGTAAGGCACTTGCCTGGCATGAGTGAGGCCCTGGGTTAATCCCCAGAACTAAAAGAGGAGAAAAAAAAAAGAGCTTGCTGTTTTTAGATTATGATTCCATCACTTTTTTTTTTTTTTTTTTTTTTTTTTTTTTTTTCGGTACTGGGGATTGAACTCAGGGGCACTCGACCACTGGGCCACATCCCCAACGCTTTTTTGTATTTTATCAGAGACAGGGTCTCACTGAGTTGCTAAGTGCCTCACCATTGCTGAGGCTGGCTTTGAACTCATGATCCTCCTGCCTCAGCCTCCCAAGTGCTGGGATTATAGGCATACACCACCATGCCTGGCCCCAGTACTGACTTCTTAAAGAGTTTTTTTCTTTCCACTTTTAAAAATTGGTTCATTATAGCTTTACATAATGATAGGATTTGTTACATATTTGTACATGTACACACACACAGAACAACACTGTAATTTGGTCAATATCACTCCCCAAGGCTTCCTACCTCTTTCCCCTCTTGCTATCTCCTGGTCCCTTGCATTTGTTGATCTCCCTAATTCCTAGAATTTTTTTTTTTTTTTTTAAACTAGGTATTGAACCCAGAGGTGCTTAACCAATGAGCCACATCTCCAGCCTTTTTTTTTTTTTTTTTTTTTTTGTGGTGCTGGAGATTGAACCCAGGGCATTGTGCATGTGAAGCAAGCACTCTACCAACTGAGCTATATCCCCAGCCTCCAGCCCTTTTTTCTATTTTATTTAGAGACAGAGTCTTGCTGAGTTGCTTAGGGCCTCACTAAATTGTTGCAGCTGGCTTTTAATGATCCTCCTTCCTCAGCCTCCCAATCTACTGGGATTATAGGCGACCACCACTGTGCCTGGTTCCTTAGGACTTTAACAAGACAGTGTTAGCACATTGCCTAGCACATAGTATTTAATAAGTGCAATCTTATTGTTAATAATAAATTTTAAATATTTATGTGCTACTATTTATAATTATTACTTTGCATTATTATTGTGTATACTTAATTTATAGGCTCTTTCATCTTTGAAGATAGGTGACAGTTTCTTTATCTAGTTGGTGTGTTGGCCTAAGGTATCTAAAAGTAAATCCTGCTAAAAGAAAAATCTCCAAAAGGGAGAGGTGTTGTTTAGTGTTTTATTTGTATGTTCAAATATAATTTGTTTTAAAATGCCCTTTTTTTTTTTTTTTTTTGGTACTGGGAATTGAACTCGGGCTCTTGACCACTGGGCCACATCCCCAGCCCTCCAGCCCTTTTTTTTTTTTTTTTTTGTATTTTATTTAGAGACAAGGTCTCACTGAGTTACTAAGTGCCTTAGCCATTGCTGAGGCTCCTCTGAACTTGAGATCCTCCTGCCTCAGCCTCCCAAGTGCTGGGATTACAGGTGTGCGCCACCATGCCCGTCAAAATGCCCTTCTTATACTTTAATATGTTAATGTCTATTTAAAAAATATTTTTTAATTGTAGATGGACACAATACCTTTGTTTTGTTTATTTAGTTTTTTTTACATGGTGCTGGGGATCGAACCCAGTGCCTCACACTTGCTAGGCAAGCACTCTACCACTAAGCCACAGCCCCAGCCCTGTTAATGTCATTTTAATGAAACTGATATAAAAGACTAAATTTAGTTTTTAGATATTTTGTTTCAGCATATTGAATATCAATATGAAATGAATTAAGTTTTAAAGAACTTGGCATGACTTACACATCCAAGTGCATATATTTTTTTTAAAGTAGCCACCCTGGCTAGTGACTTTTTAACCACAATGCTGCCCTTGTTTAGATTTATTTATTTATTTATTTATTTATTTATTGTGGTGCTGGGGATAAAACCCAAGGCCTTGCAGATGCTAGGCAAATGCTCTGACACTGAGCAGCCCCCTCAAAAAGTTTTTGATCTCTGGATATGGCATTGCCTTCAGAGTATATGAAACATTCTTTTAGATTAAGTTAGGGTACAAATCTGTCTTTTCAGCATGGATTGAAAAATTACTTGATACCTTATCAGGTCAGTGTAGTGAGTGATTATACTGAGTTATCCTGTCAAGCATGATATTCAATCATACAATTAAAAAATGTTCTTAGGGTTTTTTTTTTTTGGTACTGGGGATTGAACTCAGGGGCACTCGACCACTGGGCCACATCCTTTTTAAATATTTATGTGCTACTATTTATAATTATTACTTTGCATTATTATTGTGTATACTTAATTTATAGGCTCTTTCATCTTTGAAGATAGGTGACAGTTTCTTTATCTAGTTGGTGTGTTGGCCTAAGGTATCTAAAAGTAAATCCTGCTAAAAGAAAAATCTCCAAAAGGGAGAGGTGTTGTTTAGTGTTTTATTTGTATGTTCAAATATAATTTGTTTTAAAATGCCCTTTTTTTTTTTTTTTTTGGTACTGGGAATTGAACTCGGGCTCTTGACCACTGGGCCACATCCCCAGCCCTCCAGCCCTTTTTTTTTTTTTTTTTTTGTATTTTATTTAGAGACAAGGTCTCACTGAGTTACTAAGTGCCTTAGCCATTGCTGAGGCTCCTCTGAACTTGAGATCCTCCTGCCTCAGCCTCCCAAGTGCTGGGATTACAGGTGTGCGCCACCATGCCCGTCAAAATGCCCTTCTTATACTTTAATATGTTAATGTCTATTTAAAAAATATTTTTAATTGTAGATGGACACAATACCTTTGTTTTGTTTATTTAGTTTTTTTTACATGGTGCTGGGGATCGAACCCAGTGCCTCACACTTGCTAGGCAAGCACTCTACCACTAAGCCACAGCCCCAGCCCTGTTAATGTCATTTTAATGAAACTGATATAAAAGACTAAATTTAGTTTTTAGATATTTTGTTTCAGCATATTGAATATCAATATGAAATGAATTAAGTTTTAAAGAACTTGGCATGACTTACACATCCAAGTGCATATATTTTTTTTAAAGTAGCCACCCTGGCTAGTGACTTTTTAACCACAATGCTGCCCTTGTTTAGATTTATTTATTTATTTATTTATTTATTTATTGTGGTGCTGGGGATAAAACCCAAGGCCTTGCAGATGCTAGGCAAATGCTCTGACACTGAGCAGCCCCCTCAAAAAGTTTTTGATCTCTGGATATGGCATTGCCTTCAGAGTATATGAAACATTCTTTTAGATTAAGTTAGGGTACAAATCTGTCTTTTCAGCATGGATTGAAAAATTACTTGATACCTTATCAGGTCAGTGTAGTGAGTGATTATACTGAGTTATCCTGTCAAGCATGATATTCAATCATACAATTAAAAAATGTTCTTAGGGTTTTTTTTTTTGGTACTGGGGATTGAACTCAGGGGCACTCGACCACTGGGCCACATCCCAGCCCTTTTTTGTGTTTTATTTAGAGATAGGGTGTCACTGAGTTGCTAAGTGCCTTGCCATTGCTGAGGCTGGCTTTGAACTCTTGATCCTCCTGCCTCAGCCTCCCAAGTTGCTGGGATTACAGGCATGTGCCTCCACACCTGGCAAGGTTCTTATAAATTAAGAGAAATTAGGGAAAAAAAGAGAAAATAGAAGAAGGTTTTTTGAGCCATGTTATTATGGAAACAGGTATAATTTTTTTCCCTAGGATAAATGTAAAGGTTTAACACTCATTTGAATACGTAAGGTTTGTAGTGCATTTGTATTTTTGTGCACAAGTTTTCTTAAAAAGTCATTCTTATTGGGCTGGGGTTGTGGCTCAGCAGTAGAGTGCCTGCCTAGCATATGCACGGCCCTGGGTTCGATCCTCAGCACCATGTAAAAATAAATAAATATAATAAAGGTATTGTGTCCAACTACAACTAAAAAATAAATATTAAAAAAGTTATTCTTATTTACTTACTTATGCATACATTATGTCACTGGCAGATTTGCCTTATTTTTTTTAATATTTATTTATTTGCTTTAGTTATACACAATGCATTTATTTTTACATGGTGTTGAGGATCGAACCTGGGCTGCGCATGTGCTAGGTGAGCGTTCTACCACTGAGCCACAACCCCAGCCCCAGATTTGCCTTATTAGGTAGAATTCTTTATTGCTGTTTTTAGTAAAACGGAGCAATACTTTTTAATATTAATACTTCACTTACATATGAGCATATCTATTTGCTTTTTTATTCTGCATAATAAAGATACAGGATGGGAGTCGGGTTAGTGGAATGATTTAACTCCAGACTGCCTGCATTTGTATTCTGCCATCACTGCTTACCAGCAGCACAACTTTGACAAGTGGTTTCAGCTCTGATTTGCTCTCCTTACCTGTAAAGTGGCAATTATATTTTCCTCCTAATGTTTTTGTGATATTTAAATTGGTAATTGAGCCAGGCATGGTGATACACACCTATGATCTCAGCTTCTCGGGAAGCTAAGGCAGGAGGACTGCAAGTTTAAAGCCAGCCTCAGCAACATAGTAAGACTCTGTCTGAAAAAGGGCTGGGGATGTCATTTGGTGGTTAAGGACCCCTGGGTTCAATCCCTGGTACCGAATAAATAAATAGGATAATTGAGTAAAGTGAATAATGCCTGGCACATATTAATTACTCAGTTTACTTATATATAATATTACTGCCATTATTATTATTGTGACCTCTACTAGTGTTTCTAATTAATAACTGTTAACATTTGATTTTTTTATACTTGTGGGAAGAATAGTAATACTTAGGCTGTCTTTTACTAGGGTATTGCCATCAGTGCTTATTGCAATAATTAGCTCTTATAAAATGGCTCTAGAAATCTCATACAATTAAAAAAAAAGAAATCTCACACAAATATTTAGTTATTTGTGTTCTTCCTGTCTCATTTATATCATGCTTATTTTTTATATTTGACATTGGTAGTTTATCTGTTTCCCCAAATCTTGTATTTTTAAATTTTAAAAAATTTCACTTATTGTCTTATTCACGTTTCTACTCTTGGCAGTTGCTGGCGAGTAAGAGGACATGTATCTTGAGGTCTAGAGTTGTGGGATGGCCCCTGAATCTAGTCCCATTGACTCTAGCAGATGAAATTTGGTTGGAGCTGGAAGCTTCACTGTTTTTGTTATGAGCTACTGGCCAGTTATATTTTATCTTGTTTTATTTTTAATTAAAAAGTCTTTTTTTTTTTTTTTTGTGGTACTAGGGAATGAATCCAGAGCCCCCTGTGTGCTATACAAATGCTCTACCACTGAGCAATATTCCTAGCCTCTTTTTATGTTTTATTTTGAGACAGGGTCTCACTAAGTTGCATGGGCTGGCCTCTAATTTGTGATGCTCCTGCCTCAGCCTCTTGAATAGCTGGGATTACAAGCATGTGTGGCCATGCCCCACTGACTGCTTATATTTTACATAAAGTTCTCCCTCCACACATCTGTGAATTAGATATTATAAACACCATTTACACGAGGAAATTGAAACAGTAGTTGCCTGACTCATTGTCACTCAGATGATAAGTGACAGAACACAATCATCAAACCTAGGTTTTCATACGCTTTATTTAAGTTCTTTTTCTAGATGCCCCTGGTAAATATCAGGGGTAAATACTAGCTCACAAAGAGGAGAAAGTTATAATTGTTTAACATTTCATTTTGCCTTTGTGATTTATTTTTAGAGAAATTTTAAGTCCAAAGGATGTGATCACAACCCAATTTGAAAATTCCTCTCTTTGCAAAGATTTCTGCAGCCAATCATGCCTGTCTTCTTATGAGCTAAAGAAAAAACCTGTTGTTACCATATATACCAATAGCATTTCGACAAAGTGTAGTATGTGTCAGAAAAATGCTGATGTAAGTTACATTTTACTTTTGTTGGGATTCTTCTCAAAGACCAGAGATGTTTTAACTGACTGTACTTACTTTACATGTGTGCATGTGTTTATTTCCTAGATTCGATTTGAAGTTAAATATCAAAATGTGGTACATAGTCTTTGTAGTGATTCCTGTTTTTCCAAATTTCACTCCACCAACAACCTTACCATGAACTGTTGTGAGAACTGTGGAAGCTATTGCTATAGTAGCTCTGGACCTTGTCAATCCCAGAAGGTTTTTAGTTCAACCAGTGTTACAGCATACAAGCAGGTATGAATATCATTTTGTCATGCATAGTCAGGCTCACTCCTGTGCTGGTTGGGAATGGGTGAACTACAGAATAAAAGAGCAAGCTCCTGCCATCCATTCATCCTGATGTGATTTCCTCTCCAGGAAAACATGATTTCTGATACTGTAGGGGTGACTGAAGTGAGATGATATAGGTGGAGTAGGTTACTTTAAGGTTCTCTTCATGCCTAAGAATTCATTGGTAATGGCATGATTTGCTGTGTGAAATTTTGTGAAATCGTGAAGAAAAAACTCCTTATTGTTAATAAACTATGAGCAAAAGTTAAAAGGTGATAAAATCAGTGAATTTTGGGAAAGTATATCTTTTTTTTTTGTTTGTTTTGTTTTTGGTACCAGGGATTGAACCCAGGGTCTTGACCACTGAGCCAATGCATTGCCAGACATTTTTTTATGTTAGAGACAGGGTCTTTCTAAGTTCCTAAGGCTGGCTTTTTTTTTTTTTTTTTTTTTTGGTACTGGGGATTGAACTCAGGGGCACTCAACCACTGGGCCACATCCCCAGCCCTTTTTTGTATTTTATTAGAGACAGGGTCTCACTGAGTTGCTAAGTGGCTCACCATTGCTGAGGCTGGCTTTGAACTTGCGATTCTCCTGCCCCAGCCTCCCAAGTGCTGGGATTACAGGCATGAGCCACCGCGCCCAGCCTAAGGCTGGCTTTTAACTTGAAATCCTCTTGCCTCAGCCTCCTGAGCCTTTGGGATCATAGGCGTGCACCACCACTCCCAGCATATCATTTTTATTCTATAGAGTATTTTGGACTTGATTGTCATTTTGTTTGTTGTATTTAATTGTTTGTTATTTTGGCTTAAGTATTAAAGTACTTTAGCTGATTTTATTTATTGTAATGAATAGTGGGTTAATCTGGTTATTAAAAATATCAGTTTGTAAATTTGATTATTGCTGATGATTTGGGTTTTTAAAGTTTTTTTTTTTAAAGAATGTGAATGATAGTCAGTTTTTTTTTTAGATCAAGTTTTTTTTTTTTTTTTTTTGGTACCAGGGAGTGAACTCAGGGGCACTCAACCACTGGGCCACATCCCCAGCCCTTTTTTGTATTTTATTTAGAGACAGGGTGTCACTGAGTTGCTAAGTGCCTCGCCATTGCTGAGGCTGGCTTTGAACTCTCGATCCTCCTGCCTCAGCCTCCCAAGTGCTGGGATTACAGGCGTGCACCACCGCGCCTGGCTCCCTTTTTGTATTTTATCAGAGATAGGGTCTCACTGAGTTGCTAAGTGCCTTACCACTGCTGAGGCTGGCTTTGAACTTGCAGTCCTCCTGCCTCAGCCATTGTGCCCGGCATAGATCAGGTTTTTGATTTGGTAATTCTTTTGAGCTGTTAGTAATGCACATTCATGATTGAAAAATATCTCTTTTCTAGGAATTGCCACTTTGGCAGTCTGTTTACTACTTTCACAGGAATAGAATCTGATATTTTGTAAATGACCCAAAAATCAGTTCCATGTTTAATTTTGTTACTGGTGTTGTATTCTGTCCGTTGTGTAAACAATGTTCCTCTTTTGCTAGGAAGATTATGTGAAACTTCACAATTTATGTCTTCCTGCTATTTACTTTCTTACAGAGAGCATAATATAGCGGTTAGTGGCCTAAACTTCAGAGTGTGATGGAATAAGTTTAATTTCCTGTTTGTATTTATCTGCGAATTTAACTAAAGTTGCTTGTTAAACTTTGGTTAATGTAATTTTTGAAGGCACATCATTATGTTGTTTAAGAATGATATGATACAGTGTAATGATTAGCATTAGATTTGACTTAAATGATAAGCATTCAGAAAGTTAATAAGATTGGTTGTATAAATAGTAACCATTTTAATAATACTGTCATTATTTCTTGCAACAAACTTTCAGGCAGACTATTATGAAATTCAGCTTAAAAAAATAGGTAGTTCTGTAGGATCTCATGATATGCATTAAATAGCATTTCAGTCTTTTACTAAAGAGTCTCACAAGTTAAGTAGCTTTAAAGGTGGTAGATTCTACTAGATTGAGGTTTAGGTCCATACTGAGGATGGCTGTTTGGCTCAGGGACCACCTGGTCCTCTCTGGTACTTTATGATAAGAAAAGTATGTTGATTCCTCATTTATTACTTGTAATGTGTGGTTTTTTTTAATATTTATTTATTTGCTTTAGTTGTACACAATGTGTTTATTTGTACGTGGTGCTGAGGATCGAACCTGGGCCGCACACGTGCGAGGCGAGCGCTCTACCGCTGAGCCACAATCCCAGCCCTTGTAATGTGTTTTGTTCTTGCTAAAATGTCTGAGTAGTTACTACTTTTCTTTACTCTTTTATTATTATTTGAAAGAACCTATTTTTCCAACTTTCAGAAAAGTCTACTTGTCATGCTCAAATATTTCAATCAAAGACAATTGTTAAAGGTAGCTTTTCTTTCTTTTTTTTAAAAAACAATATGTAGTTATGTATGCTTGCACTAAGTATCTAAATGTTATTTTACTTTCTTAATAGAATTCGGCCCAAACTCCTCCCTATGCTCTGGGGAAATCATTGAGGCCCTCTGCTGAAATGATTGAGACTACCAATGACTCAGGAAAAACAGAACTTTTCTGTTCTATTAATTGCTTATCTGCTTACAGAGTTAAAACTGTTATTTCTTCAGGTAATGTTTAAATTTGATAAATTTATAGATTTAGTAAATGTTGAAGAAGCCTGTCACTGCTTTTCTTTCATTTTGTAACAAACTGAATTTATCTGTAGGGTTAAAAAAGACTAAAGTTTGAATTAAAGAACTGATTTGTATATATATTTTATAGGTTTTGTGTATGAGAAGAAGAAAAAAATTGTAAGTTCTGGTTAGTTGTTATTTAAGTAGGAGTTAATCAAGGTTAGTTGTGGTTAGATTTACAGATTATTGTAGAGTTCCTTAATTTTTTTTTTTTGTTCTTTATTTTTGTTGTTGTTGTTTATTATAGTTGGATTCCATATCTGTGGTTTCCCTATTCATGGATTCAAACAACTGGATCAAAAATATTCCAGGAAGTTAGTCAGTCTCAAAAATCCAAGTACCAAATGTTCTCTCTTATATAATGAGGCTATTTCAAAGTATTGTTGGATGGTGGTACATAGGAGGATTAGAGGAACACTAGAATGGTCAAGGGAAGGGAGGGTAAGGGAGGGAGCAAGAGGGGAGGGAGGAGGAGAAAAGAAAAAAAAAAAAGGTGGTTGAATGAGACGGATATCATTTTCCTTAATGCATGATTGAAGACCTGAATTGTACGAATATACTTTGTATACAAACAGTTGTATGTAAAAAGATACTAAATATATGCACTATGAGTTGTACATATTAAAAATTATAAAAATAAAAAAAAAAATTCCAGAAAAAAAATTGCCTCTGTACTAAACACGTACAGACATTTTTTTCCTTGTCAAGTTTTATAGGTAATCCAGAGATGCTTTAAAATATATGAGAAGATATTTGGAAGGATGTGCATAGATTACATGCAAATACTATGACTTTTTTTTTTAATATTTTTTTATTTACTTTAGTTGTACACAATGCAACACATTTATGTTTACGTGGTGCTGAGGATCGAACCCGGGCCGCGCACGTGCGAGGCGAGCGCTCTGCTGCTGAGCCACAACCCCAGCCCAAATACTATGACATTTTATGTAAGGAAATGGAGCGTTTACAGATTTTGGAATTCTCACGGAGTTTTGGAACTAATCTCCCCAGGTTGCTCAGGGGCAACTGTACTGAATATTTGATTATTTTTCTTCTACTTATAGGTTTTTAAATTATTTGTTCATTTTTATAATATACTCATTGCTTTTTATTTTTTTGTCATCAAGGTGTCCAGGTTTCATGTCATAGTTGTAAAACCTCGGCAATCCCTCAGTATCACCTAGCCATGTCAAATGGAACTATATACAGCTTCTGCAGCTCCAGCTGTGTGGTAGCTTTCCAGGTATGATCAATCTAAGGTAGAATTTTATCTCTGTAGTTTTCTTAGGTTTTATTCCATGGCAAAATGTTGACTGCTGAAGGTCTATAGTTAAAAAAGTTCATATTTGCCTGGCGTGGTGGCACATGCCTGTAATCCCAGCACTTTGGGAGGCTGAGGCAGGAGGATCACGAATTCAAAGCCAGCCTCAGCAATGGCGAGGCACTTAGTAACTCAGTGAGACCCTGTCTCTAATAAAATACAAAAAAAGGACTGGAGCCGGGCGCGGTGGCGCACGCCTGTAATCCCAGCACTTTGGGAGGCTGAGGCAGGAGGATCGCGAGTTCAAAGCCAGCCTCAGCAATGGCGAGGCACTTAGCAACTCAGTTAGACCCTGTCTCTAAATAAAAATACAAAAAGGGCCAGGGACGTGACCCAGTGGTCGAGTGCCCCTGAGTTCAATCCCTGGTACCACAAAAAAAAAAAAAAAAGGGGGGGGGGCTGGGGATGTGGCCCAGTGGTCGAGTGCCCCTGAGTTCAATCCCCGGTACCAAAAAAAGAAAAAATAAGTTTATATTTAAGAAGAAAAACATTCTGTTCAGCCAGGGTTCCAGAGGTTATTTGTACAAAGTATCTAAGCCTGGACATAGGGCTTCATTATTCAGGGTACTTAGGTGAACTACCCTTCCCTTCTACTTTCTCCCTTGGTTTTGTCCCTTTCTGAAGGATGGAGGCTAGGATATAGTATGTTGAAGAACAATAGTAGCCTTTTGGGGCTCATATGCCCCTTACTCTTATCCTGGGCCAGAAACTTAAGAACTCTTGGCCCATTTTCTTCTACTTTCTGCAATACACACAGAAAGAATAGAGTTTTGTGATATCCTGGGTGGGAGGAGGCCTAATGTGGTTAATTCTGGCCCCAAGGAGAAAAGAGACTGCTGGTAGCCACAGTGTTATAATAGCTTTCAGGAGTTGGTAATTAAGTGTGGTGGCATACACCCCTGCAAACCCAACTACTCCAGAAGTTGAAGTAGGAGGATAGCAAGTTCAAGGTCAGCCCCTGCAACTTAGGTGAGACCTTGTCTAAAAAAAAATAAAGGGGTGGGGGGGCGGTGCTGGGGATGGGTTCAGTAGTAGTGTGCCTGCTTATCATGTGTCAGGCCCAGGGTCCAATTCCCCAATGCCACTAAGAATAAGAAAAGATTTGATTGATGACAGGCATGCAGGAAGAGGTACCTTGGGGGAAGGTGAGGCCTGCCATAATTTACTAGAGAAATATGTGAGAGTTTGTTATCTGGGCAATCTGGATTCCAGTCCTCAACCTTAAAAAAAAAAAAAAATACACACACACACATACACACACACACATATATATATACACACACATATGTATATACACATATATATTTATTTATTTTTAGTTGTCTGTGGACCTTTATTTTTTATTTATTTATATGCAGTGCCTCACACATGGTAGGCAAGCACTCTATCACTGAGCTACAACTCCAGGCCAGTCCTCAACCTTTTTTTTTTTTTTAAATATTTTTTTAGTTGTAAATGGACACAATATCTTTATTTACTTATTTATTTTTATGTGGTGCTAAGAATTGAACCTAGTGCCTCACAAATGTCAGGCAAGTACTTTACCACTGAGTTACAGCCCCAGCCCCAGTCCTCAACCTTTTAATGTTGCATTTGTCGGTCCTTATATTTTGAAAGTATGTCATTGAAACTCTTCCTATGAGAAATAAGATTTTTAAAAACTGCTTGTGGTGGGATTAATTAAATTGAAGAATAAAAATATCAAATCATGTTATTTCTCATTTGATTACAATTTTTGCCTGTGTTCATTCAGAATGTATTTAACAAACCAAAGGGAACACAGTCTTCTGCCGTGCCCCCATCTCAGGGCCAAGTGGTTGCAAGTTCATCCTGCCGATCAGTAGGGCCACCAGGAGGTGGTGGTCTTGCTTCTGCCTATTCTTCCAGCTCTGTCAGTGGCTCTGCCATAGCAGCCAGTCACCAGACTCTCGCCGAACAATCCCAGCAGGTTGCTGTAACACAGACAGTTGTGAAACTCAAGTGTCACCACTGTTATCATCTGTTTGCCACAAAGCCAGAACTTCTTTTCTACAAGGTAAGGAGAGATGATGAAAGGGACTGCATAGGAACTTATGCAATAGAAGCACTTTTAGAAGCACTGTTTTCATCTTTGACAGTCACTGAGTGTGCTTTGAAATAAGAAGGAAAAGATTTTCTTAACAATATAGCAGCTGTTTAGTTAGATCTTAATGACTGTTATTTCTCTGCAGGGTAAAATGTTTCTGTTTTGTGGCAAGACTTGCTCTGATGAATACAAAAGAAAAAATAAAGTTATAGCAATGTGTGACTACTGTAAACTGCAGAAAATTATAAAGGAAACTGTGCGATTCTCAGGGGTTGATAAGCCATTCTGTAGTGAAGGTAAAGAAAGTGGCTTCGTATTATACACACAGCACGTGGTTGTTATGAAATAATTTATGATGAATTGGGCAATTAATCATGATTAATTTTCAAGTAATTTTTCTCCTATGAAGTATAAGTTGAACATTTTTATGTTGAGGTTTACTTAGTTTAAAGTTTGTCTTTTTTTTTAAGTTTTATTTTTTTGTGGTGCTGGGATTGAATTTATGGCCTTATGTAGGCAAGTGCTCTATTACTGAGCTACACCCCAGCCTTGAAGTCTTTCTTTTTAAATGTTACAGTAATCTCAGTAAGGAAAAATTATGAAAATATAATTAAATAAATGGTATTCATATAGAAAGTCTTGTAAGTTTAGCTATGACATTAGAGTTTTTTTTTGTTCTTTGACCCATTTGTAAATAGGGAACTTTAGCAGTTACTGCTTCTTGGGTTAAGAAACTTATAGTTCTGATGTTTCTGAATATAGATGGTCTAATATTTATATTTAAAAGGGGATGTGGGTTTGTTTTGTGAATGTAAAAAGACTGTTCTTTAACTTAGAGGCAAATAGTGTGTCAAATGTTTAGGAATTTGCTTAGCATTTGTATCTGTGACTAGAAACTCACTTTATGTCCTTGAAGTTAATGTGAATTTGATGTTTCTTCTTTTATCCCTGTGTGTGCTCAGTTTGCAAACTTCTCTCTGCTCGAGACTTTGGAGAGCGATGGGGAAATTACTGTAAGATGTGTAGTTATTGTTCACAGACGTCCCCTAATTTGGTAGAAAATCGATTGGAGGGAAAGTTAGAAAAGTTTTGTTGTGAAGACTGCATGACCAAATTTACAGTTTTGTTTTATCAGGTAAATGTGATATACTTTTTTACCTTTCGTTTTTTTCCTTCTGGGACAGGGTCTTACTGTGGTGTTGGGTTGGCCTTGAACTCACAATCCTGTCTCCGCCTCCCAAGTAGGCTTTTGTGGTTTTTTTCCAAAGTTAGGGCAAATTATTTTCTATTTAAAATGTGTTCAGCCAGGTGCCGTGGTGCGCGCCTATAATCCCAGCTCTTGGGAGGCTGAGGCAGGAGGATCACGAGTTCAAAGCCAGCCTCAGCAATGGCGAGGCACTTAGCAACTTAGTGAGACTTTGTCTCTAAATAAAATACAAAAAAGGGCTGGGGATGTGGCCCAGTGGTTGAGTGCCCCTGAATTCAATCCCCAGAACCAAAAGTGTTCAAATTATGTGAATAAAAGTGTGGTGTTTGGAGTTGTGTAGAATAAATTATTGGCTACTGTAACAAAGTTTGGTTGAATATAAACATCTTTGGAGAACAGAGTTTAGGATTTCTTGAGACTCTGTTGTTGATTGAGGATATGTACCATTTATTTTTGCTTTCTTATAAGGCACATTGACCTTGTTTGTAACTTTGAGTTCTTTTCAGTTACAACTTTACATAATGTTGCCTGAAGTAGCTCTCTCATTCAGGTTACTCTGAAGAATTTGAAGTCAGACCTTGTTCTTACTTCATAGGTCAAATGACAATGACAGGCAACCTTACCTACTTTCTTTTAGAAAAGGTTACCTTTTTGAAAGACTGCCAGTGATAGCTACAATTAGTTGAACCAAAAATACATGCCTGGTGCTCCAAGAGTGTTGTTTCATTTAATCCTCACCACAATCCCAAGAGGTAGGAATATTATTATCAGTTAAAAAATAAAGAAAAGAAGTGAAGTCTAGGAAGGTTAAGTAATGTGCCTTTGAGGAAGCTGGTAGGTGACACCTAGGTAGCACCTGTAACACTCTAGTGAAGTCTTTATTTTCTTGTCACCCCCCCAAAATATAATATTCTTGTGGTGGCAGGTAATAGCTTTTTCATCATTCTATGTTTAGGACCAACCAGTTCTTAAGACAAAGGATATTTAAGCCGGGCGCGGTGGCACACGCTTGTAATCCCAGCACTTGGGAGGCTAAGGCAGGAGGATTGCGAGTTCAAAGCCAGTCTCAGCAGTGGCAAGGCACTTAGCAATTCAGTGAGACTCTGTCTCTAATAAAATACAAAAAATGGCTGGGGATGTGGCCCAGTGGTCGAGTGCCCCTGATTTCAATCCCTGGTACCGGGAAAAAAAAAAAAAAAAAAAAAAAAACAAAGGATATTTAATTAGATATTTGTTAAGTGAATAAAAGTCTTAATGACCTCAAAGCCCATATTCCTTCTACTGCCCTAAGCTGCTGCCTTTTGTTTGTGTGTGTGTGTGTGTGAGGGGGGGGTGTTACTGGGGATTGAACCCAGGAATGCTGTACCACTGAGCTATAATCCCAGCCCTTTTTATTTTATTTTATTTGGAAACTGGCTAAGTTGCCCAGACTGGCCTTGAATTTTTTTTTATGGTGTGTGGGGGTGGGGTGGGTCACCAGGGATTGAACTTGGGGGCACTTGGCCACCGAGCCACATCCCCAGCCCTATTTTGTATTTTATTAAGAGACGGTCTCACTGAGTTGCTTAGTGCCTCACTTTTGCTGAGGCTGGCTTTGAACTTGCAGTTCCCCTGCCTCAGCCTCCCACGCTGCTAGGATTACAGACATGTGCCACTGTGCCCAGCTGGCCTTGAACTTTTGATCTTTCTGCCTCAGCCTCTCCAGCATCTGGAATAGCAGGCATGTACTCCGTGCCTATATGGTTTCTTAATCTTTTTTTTTTTTTTTTTTTTTTTTTTTTTGTGGTACCGGGGATTGAACTCAGTGGCACTCGACCACTGGTCACATCCCCAGCCCTTTTTTGTATTTTATTTAGAGACAGGGTCTCACTGAGTTACTAAGTGTCTCACCATTGCTGAGGCTGGCTTTGAACTCGTGATCCTCCTGCCTCAGCCTCCCAAAGTGCTGGGATTACAGGCGTGCGCCACCACGCCTGGCTCTTAATCTTTTGAAAATAGAATCTGCCTTTAGATTTTTTTCATCACTAATTTTGAAAATAGAAGAACAATTTGTATATCTTTTATTTTTTAGTTATAGGTGGACACAATTTTTTTTTTTTTTTTTTTTTTTTTTTTTTTTTTTTGGTACTGGGGATTGAACTCAGGGGCACTTGACCACTGGGCCACATCCCCAGCCCTTTTTTATATTTTATTAGAGATAAGGTCTTACTGAGTTGCTAAGTGCCTCGCCATTGCTGAGGCTGGCTTTGAATTCACTGTCCTCCTGCCTCAACCTCCCAAGTGCTGGGATTACAGGCGTGTGCCACTGCACCCGGCTTCTTTTCTTTTTAATATTTTTATTTTTTAGTTGTAGTTGGACACAATACCTTTATTTCATTTATTTATTTTCACGTGGTGCTGAGGATCGAATCCAGGGCTACGCACGTGCTAGGCGAGCGCTCTACTGCTGAGTCACAACCCCAGCCCACTGGACACAATATCTTTATTTTATTTTTATGTGGTGCTGAGGATTGAACCCAGTACCTCATGTATGCTAGGTGAGTGCTCTACCTCTGAGCCACAACCCCAGCCCCCAATTTGTATATTCTTAACTTAGGACATCTATGTGGAAAAAATAATATATGTGTATGTATATGATGAATGTTATCTTTTCATTATTTTATAGTTTTGAGCCTATGTTGTCTTAAATTTCTTTCTCAGATGGCCAAGTGTGATGGTTGTAAACGACAGGGTAAGCTAAGTGAGTCCATAAAATGGAGAGGCAACATCAAACATTTCTGTAACCTCTTCTGTGTCTTGAAGTTTTGCTATCAGCAAAGCATGAATGATCCTCCTCCACAAAATAAAGGTAAAATTAAACTTAGCTAATGAGACCTTTATATCAGTTCTGGGATATATCAGCACACAAAGTTGAAAATAATATAATAAAAACAAAATTTCACTGGATTTAAATAGTCTTATTCAAATAGTTTGAATTTCCTTTAAGCATATATATATGTATTTTTGAACACAAAGTACTTTAAGCATTCTTAATGATGGTCCTGAGGGAAATTTAATTTGGATGCTTTTTGCTCTCATAATCAAACATACCAAGAAATTAATAAATCTATGCTAATTTATAGGAAATATTGATTTGATTGCTTTTGATTGAACTTACGTGTACATAGATAACTTACATAAAGGTTATTTCTAGTTATTAACTGACTAGTCAGAAACTAGAAAATCGGAGCAAACAAAGGGAGAGGATATAAGTATGTTAATATAGTTTCTGTAACTGATGTAAGATTTGATCCAGAACTTGCTTGTAGCAAAGGAGAAAAGAACAACACATTAATTATCTCAGAAAAAATAAATAGACCACTTCTTCATGGGTAGCAAAGTTTTTCTTGGCTAAGAATAAAATAATTTTTCAAGTAGGACACTTAATGTGGTCAGACTGTCAGGAGAACAGATATGTGGCATGTCCTTAAAGTAGCTTTTCTAAGTAGTACTTTCTGAATGTTAGATCAAAACAGTTGACATTATTACTCTATATACATGTATGATTACACTATTGGTGTGACTCAACACCACATACAGCCAGAGGAATGAGACGTTATGCTCCATTTGTGTACAGTGGGTCAAAATTCATTCTACTGTCATGTAACTAATTAGAATAAATTTTTAAAAATCCAAAAGAAACACTTGATATAATGTTCTCTAATCAGACAGAGCCTGAAGTGCTACCTAATTGACAGAATCTTTGTCCTTTGGCCCCTTGCAATCTGGCTTTTGCCTACCTTTGCATTCTTATTAATTCTTACCTTAATCCCATATGCCTTGTGCTGATCTTTTGTGTTAGCCATTTGTTACCCTGGACTAGTCATGTTTGGAAGAATATTCATTTTGTAATGTAGCTTCAGAAAATCAATGTTAAGTGGTGGATGGATAGGTCCCTCATCAACTTACTTAGATAAATTGGCATGTGAAATTTTTATTTGAAGCAAACTTAAGTGTAGGAGTTTTAACATTCACTAATAGTATAGCCCAGTTACTCCTGAAGCTAATGCCTATATTTTTACCCATTAAATGTCATTTGAAGGTTATTTTACAGAATCAGACTCTTTTTAAGCCCTAGTGAACGCTAATCTGACCAGAATCTCTCAACCCAATGTTATATAAATATTTTCATTGTTTCTTGAAAACCTTGTTGTTAAATAGCTCTGTGTCTGTGTATGATCATTTTGTTTATACCAGGTCTTTTTATTTATTTTAATCAGTAAATATTTCTAAGGCACGAACTGCTTTGACGGAACTCCCTTCTGCAAAGACAGTTACAACACCAGTTATAACCAGTGTGGTGTCGTTGGCAAAAATACCTGTTGCCCAACCTACAGGGAACACTAACAGTGTTTTAAAAGGTATGACCTGATAAAAAAGCATTTGGCTAGAAAGTAGAGGTAAGCATTGCCTAGCCTAAGTGTTTCTTCTTGATAATATTTTTCTTTATATAAAGAAACCCTCTCATCTGTCTCTGGGGAAAATAGGTAGCAAGTAAGGTGATGTTGGTGTGAAAGCAAGCATTATAGGTTGTTGATTTTTTTTTTTTTTTTTCAAGAACCCAGATGGTTTTAGTATACCTGCTTCTTTACCATCAGAGATTCTAATACAATAAGATGGGCCTGGGACCTGGGGATCTCTACCTTTACCATGTACTACAGGTGATATTGATGTGGTTTCCTTAGCCCATTTTTTGAGAAATTCTGGTCCAGACTCTAGCCTACTTCACAGGGAGGAAATTCACTTCTTGATCTCAGTGTTTATTTGTTTGGGGAATAGTAGTGTATGTCTTGGGGTATAGCTTAGTGGTAAAGTACTTGCCTAGCATGCACAAGGTCCTGGATTTTATCCCATCACTGTAAAAAAAATTTTTTTTAAAAATAAATCTTAATTTATAACAGGTGCAGCTACTAAAGAGGCAGCAAAGATCATTGAAGATGTAAGTTTTATTTTTGCTTTTTATTTTTCCTGATAATACCACTAGGGCTTTTTTTCATTTTGGACATAACAGTTTTCTAATGTATCTGAATAATTTTATACTCATACTTTATTTACAAAAGGCAAAGTAGGGCTGGGGTTGTGGTTCAATGGAAGAGCACTCGCCTAGCACATGTGAGGCACTGGGTTTGATCCTCAGCACCACATAAAAATAAGTAAAATAGGGCTGGGGTTTTGGCTCAGTGGTAGAGTACTCAACCTGGCACGTGTGAGGCACTGGGTCCGCTCCTCAGCACCACATAGATTTAAATAAATGAAATAAAGGTGTAGTGTCCATCTACAACTAAAAAAAAAAATTTTTTTAAAGTCAAAGGTATTGTGTTCATCTACAACTAAAAATATTTTTTTTTAAAAAGGGCAGAGTAATATACCATGCACTTTTTGTCTTGAATGTTATAGTTTGCCTCTAGATCATTAATAAGAATATATTCCTGATTTATTTTACTGTTTGTGTTAACTTTAATTTTTTAAAAAGATTGCTTTTTCATCTGGTTGATTATCTTTCTTACTACTTTCAAGTATTTATTTTTTAGACTAGAAAGTTTTTGAAAGTTTAGTGTAGAGTCATTGTAAGTAAATTTTGTGAGAAAATGGTGCAAGGTAAAAGTATATGTAAACTCTCATTTTATGTCTCATTTGAAATATTGTGAAACTTCCCAAAAATTGTTTAAAAATTCAGGAAATGCATAATTTCAGATCTGGTAGGCTGAAAGGATTACAGCTATGCATCACCTTAAAAGGAGAATAAAATTTCCTTCATCCCTTGTCAGGATCACATGTTGCTGTGTCAGTTCTTGGGTTTTATGTTTTTGGTGACTGTTGTGCTGCTATCTTAACATTTGCTCTTGATATAATTAAAAATCTTATATGATGGTGTTATTCAAGAGTTAAGTGGTAGTACTAGTGCTAAAAAGTGTTCCCCAAATTCAGTTACTTTGGAACAGAAGTTAGATGTGATGAAAATCTATGAAGAGGATACTCATACTGGTAATTTAGCCAAGAGTACTTAGTCTGCACAGTGGTAGAGGTGATGGTCAGGAAACCCAAAGCAGCTTTAAAGTAGGTGCACTTCCTTAGCACACAAAAATTATAGCCAGGCAAGGATAATGAAATAAGTGGAAAATATCCTGGCCTTATGGACACAATTTGAAAGGAGATGACAGTGAAACAAAATGTTTTACTGAAAGTCACTACCTTTTTAATTTTAAAATCCATTGAGAGTTTTTGTTTCCTCTTTTGGTCCTGGGGATGGAACCCAGGGGATCCTCCTACCTCAGCCTCCCGAGCCACTGGGATTACAGGCATGGCCTGTATATAAGAATATAAAACTGAGCAGGGAGACTATGTCTTCTACCTCTAAAGTTATCAAAACCTTAGAAAAACCTATCGCTTGGAAGACCATATATGGTAACCTGCTGATACAGATTCTGTGAAAGTGGTAAAGAAGGTAGATTTGCACAGTCAATGAAGGGGCCATTAAAAATTTGCTTGGGCCGGGTATGGTGGTGGTGCACGCCTGTAATCCCAGCACTTTGGGAGGCTGAGGCAGGAGGATCGCGAGTTCAAAGCCAGCCTTAGCAATGGTGAGGCACTTAGCAACTCAGTGAGACCTTGTCTCCAAATAAAATACAAAAAAGGGCTGGAGATATGGCCCAGTGGTTGAGTGCCCCTGAGTTCAATCCTGGTATCACAAAAAAAAAAAAAAATTTGCTTGGAAGAAGCTAATTTTACAAATATTCTTAGTTCTATTTTTCTCTCTTAATATGGATGTAGAGATCACATGTATATGTATTATGTATTTTATACATATAATGAACATGGAAAATTTATTTAAAAAATGAAAATTTGCTTGAGCTAGAATTAGAAAAACAAAGGCAGCAGGAAGAGGAACACAGCAATTAACCTGGTCTTCCTTATAACTAACTAAGTAAAGCCATTGGCATAGGCTTTTAACCATATTTTAGCAGAAATGACTTATTTTTAAAGAAGATAATACAAATATGGATTGCTGTTCTAGGTAGCAAGGCAAAAGATCAAAAATGAGTCTGCCTGTCAAGAAATCCTCAATGGAAGAAAAGAGAGGAAAACTCAAACCACATTAGATTCATTCTTTAGCAAAGTCTTGCAGGGAATCAGACCAGCTTTCACTATAATGTAGAGAGAGAGCTTGTCCTGGTTTAGTAGCTCTTAACTCTCCCATTATTTGTGTTGTTGGAAGATAATAATTTCTACTTAGTTACTTTCAGGCAGTGTACCATGTTAATGAAATGTCATTAAATTAACATTTATTTGTATATTATGTGTTATACATTAAATTATTTTTAAATTACATGATTAATAAATCATGGTTATATAATTAATAATTGTTATTAACTATACAATTATACAATTATTAACTATACAATTATAAAATTAAAGTATTAATGTTATGTATTAATAAGTATCATTAATGAGTTTATACAAACGTTCTATATTGATTGTAGATTTATGTAATCTGAGGATGCATCCCTCTGCCACTAAGTGGGACAGTTAGCCTTGAGTTATGCTAGTTTTGAATTATTCAGGTTATGCAGGAACCCTATACCTCATATTTAATGTGTCTGCCCTATATATGTTTTCCCCATGTGGAGTATTTCTATATTTCACCAGTCATTTAAATTGTGTTACCAAGTACCTCTGATTAACGTTTTCAGCTTAGTCTATAAAAAGCTAACAATAAATAATGTAGTGCTCTTATGATGTGAAAAAAGTCTCTTACAGTCTTACAATCATTTTGTTGTTGTTTCTCCAAGAATGGTAATATGAATCTCCCGTAAGTTATTTAAATGTACTTAAATTTGGTGGAATGGTAAAAAATTGTGAAAAGTACAAAGAAGAAAAGTCAGCAAACTTTAAAAATCTAGGTAGTAAATATTTTAGACTTTGTAGGTCAGTTGGTCTCTGTTAAAACTAGAACCTGCCATTTCTGCCATTGCAGTGCAGAAACGGACACAGACAATAGATAAATTAGTGAGTGTGGCTGTGTTCCAGTAAAATTTATTTACAAAACGGGTAGAAGATTGGACTTTGCCCACAGTCTGTAGTTTGCAACCCCTGCTCTACTTTGTTCCCATTACCTAGAATTAACCATTATTTGCCTATAGTTTTTCCCCTCTTGCTTGCCTTTTTCTTTTCCTTTTCCTTTTTAAAAATTATTCACTACCACTATCCCCTTTTCACATCTCCAAAAGCAACTATCATGAGTTATGTGTGTCCTTTCAGAACATTTTGTAGTCTTTTGTGTATATAGTATGAAAATATTTAACATTATTTTTAGAAATATTTATCCATGTTGATACTTAATACATTTTGTACATTTCTGTTGATTATTATGTAGTATTATATTTTCTGTAGGTACCATATTTAATTATCTACTATGTTACTGGTAAACATCAGGTTGTTTCTAGATTTTTATTATTAAAAAAAAATCTCTGCTGCAATGAATATTTTTGTATATGTCTTTTTGTGCATGTATATGCGGGTATTTCTCTAGTGTAGAAATGGAAGAGTTGAATTGTTGAGTCAAAGAGTATTTGGATTTCTAGCTTTTAAATTGCCCTACAGTGACTGTTGTTTGTACCCATTTCTCAGAGCCCCACCATCATTTCTTTTTACTTATTTATATAAAAAATTTTTAGTTGGCTGAGTGCAATGATGTACAATTGTAATCCTAGAGACTCAGGAGGCTGAGGCAGGAGGGTTGTATGTTCAAGTCCAGCTTCAGCAACTTAGCAAGACCCTGTCTCAAAATAAAAAATGAAAAAATCTGAGGATGTAGCTTGGTGGTAAAGTACCCCTCTGTTCATTTCTTTATTTTTTCATTTTTTTAGTTGTCATTGGACTTTATTTTATTTATCTGCAGTGCTGAGAATTGAACCCAGTGCCTCACACATGCTAGGCAAGTGCTCTACCACTGAGCCACGACCCCAGCCCCCTTGTATTCCTTTTCTTTTTTAATATTTATTTATTTATGTTGTACACAATGCCTTTATTCTTACATGGTGCTGAGGATCGAACCTGGGCTGCGCACGTGCTAGGCGAGCGCTCTGGTGCTGAGCCATAACCCCAGCCCCCTGTTCAATTCTTAATACCACAAACAATTAATTAGTGCATTATAATTATACATAGTAGTGAGATTGGATATTATGTATTTCTGCATGCACACAGTATAACAATGCAGTTTGGTCAATTTCATTCTGTAGTATTTATTCTACCTGTCTCCATTCTATTTTAATGAAACCCCCCTACCTTTTTCTTCTTTTTTCTCTCTAGCTTCCACATGAGAGAGAAAACATATGACTCTTGACTTTCTGAGTTTGCCTTATTTCACTTAACATGATGCTTTCACGTTTCATCCATTTTCCTGCAAATGACATAATTTTATTCTTTATAACTAAATAAAACTCCATTGTGTTTATATTACAACATATTCTTTATCTGTTCATCCATTTATGAACACCTAGGCTGGTTCCATAATTTGGCCATTGTGAATTGTGCTGCTATAAACATGAATATGCATGTGTTGCTGTAGTATGATGACTTCAAGTCTTTGGGATAAATACTGAGGAGTGGTGTTGCTGGGTCATACTGTGACACCATTCCTAGTATTTTGAGGAAACTTCCATACTGATTTTTGTAGTGGTTGGTACTAATTTAATAATACTACCAGTGGTGTAAAAGTGTTTCTTTTCCCCCAGTTCATCATTATTAAATGTTATACTTAACGTTTTTTCCTTTTGCCAATCTGTTTGATGGTTTTATTGTTTTTGTATTTTTTATGTTTCTGAATACTAGTAGGTTTGCTTATATTTCCATTTTTTGCTCATTTGGATTTTCTTTTCTTGGAATTTCCTGTTTTTAATCTTCCCCTATTTTTGCTTTGAATTACCCTTTTCTAATTGATTTCTGGATCTTTGTACAGTGATTTTTGTTTCTATAGTTTCTGTCACCCATGGCCAACCATGGTCTGAAAATATTAATGGAAAATTCCAGAAATAAGTAATTCATAAATTTTATATTGCACACCATTCTGGGTAGCATTATGAAATCTCACACTACTCTAGTCTGTCATTAGGTGGTTTTAAGAACCACCTAGACAGTGGGACTGATTTTCAGATTCATTCCTATTGCTCTGACCTTTGAGCTGTAGATTCATGTATCCAGCTGCCTACTTGACATTTAGATTTAGCCATTTAGAATAACCATCTCAAATATGTCTAAAATAGAATCATTGTATTTCCCCTAGGCTTCTCTCCAGTGTTTGCTACTTCTTACCACCCCTGGGCTACATCTGTAATGTCGCCTTTCTTCTGGATTATTGCAGTGACCTCCTGACTGTCTTCCTGTATCCATTCTTACCCTGTGCAGTTTTTTTTCTCTGCATGGTTGCCAAAATGATTTTTCTAAAACAAATCAAATCATGTTACTCCTCTGCTGAAAGCCTTCATTGAAATTCTAAAAAAGAGGAATAAAGAAAGGAAGGAGCTAGTTCCCACATATTAAAATTATTGTAAAACTACAGATATCATAAAACTACATACATAGTTAAGACATGGGTACATGAGTAGACATCTCAACAGAAAGGAAATCCAGAAATAGACCTGTGTGTGTGTGTGTGTGTGTGTGTGTCTGAATTTAGTAATAATAAAGGTGGCATTTCAGATCAGTAGGAGAAATATGGATTATTCAATAATGATATGACAGCTGAGTAGACATATAGAAGAAATATAGTTGGATTTCTACCTCACAATTCAGACCAAAATGCAGTTCAGATAGAGAAAAGATTTAAATGTAAGAAACAATGACGGTACTAAGAAATAAACAGGAGAAAAATTTAATAATGTAGAAGTGGGGAAAGTATTTCTACTTTCCATAAAAGAAGCCACAGGGAAATTCAACTGTATTTCAAAGTCAAAAGACAAATGACAAAATGCAAAGGTTGCAACTTTTATCACAAAAAGCTAGTTTAAAAAACTGTATAAAGAGATTTCGTGAATCAATAAAAGACCCAATGTCCAGTAGAAAATAGGCAAAAATATGATCCATCAGTTTGCAGACTGAACATAAAAATAGTTCTTAAACATAGGCAAGGACATTCGACTTCAAAATTAGAGAAATACTGTTAGAATTGCAGTTTAATCATATTGGCTAAGATAGAAATGATGAGTAACATTGTGAAATCATTCTTATACATTGCCAGTAGGAGCATAAATGGGTAAAGCTGCTAAAAGCCATTAAATAGAGACCTTAATTTAAAATGTAAATATAATTTACCTAGAAATTCCATTTTTGGGAATATATCCTTCAAATACATTTTGCACATTTATGAAATTAATTATGTTCTAGGATATAAACTGCAGCATTTTTCACAATAACAAAAGTGTGAAAGCAACCTAATTGTTTCATCAGTGTCTGGGGTCATGGTGAGTTCACTCTTGAATTATCATGTGAATTAGGAAAAAACTGGCCCTATTCAGGCAGAGTCTGAAATTCACCCCTTTAAATTCACCCCTTTCTGGTCCCACACCTGTTTACATGGCCTGGCAAGTGAAGCCCCCGGTACAAGCACACAGAGTAGCTTTGGGGTTGTAATTAAACTTGGTATAACCTATCCATACAACATAATACTATGCTGCCGTTAAATCTGAAATCTAGAGTGAAAAGAATACATAACTCTTAAGCACCCTCACATTTGTGCTTTAAACACAGGTGTGCCTGTGTGCATACTTGTATACACATATAGACTATAACCGAAGGCCACCAATAACTAGGTTATAGTGATTGTCTCTGAGGAGAACTGAATGGTAGAGAATTTTAAGAGGGAAAATTATTTTGACATTATTTACTATTTGAATCCTTAAATTTTATGTTGCATATGCATAGGATTAAAAAAAATAAAGGAAAACAAGGCAAAAGTTTGATAGACAATTCACAGGAAAGGAAATGTAAGTAATGCTCACACAAAGAAATGCCTTATCACACCTAGAGTAAGATAATTTTTCACTAATTAGAAATAGCAAAAACTATGATAATACTCAGTTGAGCAAAATGTTGGGAAATAGGCTTGTGTATATCGCTAATGGCCACGTAATATAGTATAACTTCTATGAAGAGCAATTTGGCAATACCATCAGAATTAAAATCATGTACTTTAATACCCACCAACAACTTTAGACTTATTCTGTAGAAATACTAATACATGCAGAACCAGTTTATGTATAAGATAGTCACTGTAGCACAAGATTTATAACTTCCTAAATGGTCGTCAGGAAGGAATCTTCAAATTATGGTATGTTCTGTAATGGCCAACTATGCAAGCTGTTCTAGGCAGCTTTATACAAAATTATGTAGGTATACCTCTAAGATAGGTTGCTAAGTGACAAGAACAAAGTGCTGAGTCTTACTAATATGCTACCATTTTTAGTCAGAAACAATTATTTAATTATATAAACCATCTCTAGAAGAAACTGGTAACAGTGGTTGTATGCAAATTTGAGGCTAGATAGATGGCATTAGCATGTACACTTTTTTTATACTTTTTAAATTTTGTACTGAGTACATTCATTATTTGTTTATTTGGTACTGGGTATTGAACCCAGGGGTGCTTTACCATTGAACATCCCTGTCCTTTTTTTTTTTTTTTTTTTGAGAGAGAGAGAGGGTCTCACTAATTTGCTGAGACTGGCCTGAGATTTGAAATCCTTCCATGTCAGCCTCCCAAGTCTCTGGGATTACAAGGCGTGTACTACCGTGCCCAACTTATTACTTATTTTAAATAAGTGAATTTAAATATAACCTCCAATGGCATTCCATCATATTTAAAATAAGTCCCTTTTTTTGTTGTTGCTGTTGTTTTTAACTAGAACCTTCTGGTTTTACACAGATTGATTTCTGCCAACCTTCTCAATATTCCTATTCTCCCCCTGCTTACTGTTTCAGCCTCATTCTTGTTGATATTCCTAAACCACGTCAGGCCCTTTCCATCTTCAGGGTTTTTGCACCTACAGCCCCTCTGCCTGGACTGCTCTGACCTCAGACTTTTGCTTGGCTCATTACTCTTGAATAATTCAGATGATCTTTGCTTGGATGTTTTCTCCAGAAGTATCTTTCCTCCATGCTGTCACTCTCCATTTCCTTACCCTGCTTTATTTTTCTTTACTGCTGTTGTCACTACCAGGAATTATACATTATAGGTTTGTTCTACTTATTTGTTTTCTGTCTCCCTCTAGAATGTAAGGCTCATAAGAGGAGGACTCCGTTTGTTTTCTGCTCTATCCCTAGAGCTTAGAACAGTCTCTGGCTTATGGTAAACATTCAGTAAATATTTACTGAATGAATAGACATTTAAATAACATTCTCCCACTCTGTTGTTTATTTTATAAAAGCTTTGCTTACAGAAGTTTTAGATTTCCAGGTAGTCAAATGTATCAATCTTTTTTTACTTTGTTATTTCTTTTGTGTTTACTTAAGAATATATTCTGTGTACTTTGATCATTTGGAAGTTCTCCAGTGATTTTAAGTTGTTTTTATAGAAAAAGAGTATTTTTTTCCCTGTATGTTCTGAGGTTGGATCTACTTTTTCTGAGTAGCCAATTGCCCTAATCAGCAAAAATTGTTTTCATTATTTGGATCATACTACAGGCAGAATTATTATTTATTTTTTGTAGTGCTTGGATCAAATCTAGGGCCTTACACATGCTAGGTAAGGGTTCTCCTTCTGAGGTACCCTTCCAGCCCTCAGAATGTCTTTTATAAAAAGTCAATAAATTGAACTGATACCAATTAGGAGAATTAGGAATTAATGTGTGTTTCCCACAGTACCTTCTTTTTTGCAACTGCTCTTTCAGAAAAATTATATTTCTTTTGATATATTGCCTTTAAATGATAGTAATTAGAGTCAGTGATAAGGAACTAAAAACTCTCTTTTGTGTTTTAACTAGGAAAGTACACAATCAGATGCCATGAAACTTCTGTCTTCCCAGTCTTCTCAGTCTTCCAAGCTTTTAAAGAACAAAGCTGTGTTATGCAAGCCTGTCACACAGACCAAGGCCACCTCTTGCAAACCGCATACACAACAGAAGGAATGTCAGACAGGTATGTGTCTTTGTGCTTTCCCCTGTACATGTCTTTGTGCTTTTCCCCAGTGTGTTTACTGGTTTTTATAAGAAAGGAAAAAAAGAACTGACAATTTCCTAGCCGGGCGCGGTGGCGCACGCCTGTAATCCCAGCACTTTGGGAGGCTGAGGCAGGAGGATCGCGAGTTCAAAGCCAGCCTCAGCAATGGCGAGGCACTTAGCAACTCAGTGAGACCCTGTCTCTAAATAAAATACAAAAAAAGGGCTGGGGATGTGGCCCAGAGGTCGAGTGCCCCTGAGTTCAATCCCCGGTACCACAAAAAAAAAAAAAAAAAAAAAAGAAGAACTGACAATTTCTTGAGTGTGAAAAACATTCATTAATTTCTAGATTACCTACCTGAATTCACATGCACATATGTATGTGAACAGATGTGTAATGTACACAGACATCTACATGTGTATATTGTTATTTTCCAAATGTGCAGACAGCAATTTTAATTACTAAAATAAAAACATGATTACATGTATTACTGATTTAGCTGGGTGTTGTGGTGCATGTCTATAATCTCAGCACCTTGAGAGGCTGAGGCAGGAGGATCGCAAATTCAAGGCCAGCCTCATCAATTTAGGACTTAAGCAACTTAGTGAGACCCTGACTCAATAAAAAATAAAAAGGGCTGGAGATGTGGTTAAGTGCCCCTGAGTTCAGTGCCCAGTACAAAAAAAAAAAAAAAAAAAAAAGTGTTACTGATTTAACCTTAGTTCCTTTTTCTTTTTTTTTTTAAACACTGACTCCAGTTGTTAGTTACTAAAAGTACAACTAGTATGTCTAAGATGTTGGTGATCAGGAAAATTGTTGGACTTCATGCTTGAAAAAGCTGTAAAGTATTGCTCCAGTTCATGTTAACTACTTTTAAGCCTACTGTGCTTGTACTTACAATTACATTAGTAGCCAGCTCTGCCTAAAGCATTTTTTTATTATTTTTAATGATATTGAAATTGAACCTGGGGCACATTGGGCAAGTGCTTTTTCCATTGAGCTACATCCCCAGCCCTTTATTGATTTATTTATCTATCTCTCTATTTATTTATTTATTTATTGATACCAGGGATTGAACCCAAGGGTGCTTAACCACTGGTGGTGCATTCCTATAATCTTAGCACCTTGAGAGGCTGAGCCATATTCCCCAGCCCTTTTTATTTTTTTTATTTTGAGACAGGGTCTTGCTAGATTGCTTACAGCCTTGCTAAGTTGCCCAGTTTGGCCTCAAATTTAGGATCCTCCTACCTTAGCCTACTGAAGAGCTGAGATTATAGCCATGCATACCATGTCCAGTCTATTTTTTTTTTTTTTTTTTTTTTTTGTGGTACCGGGGATTGAACTCAGGGGCACTCGACCACTGGGCCACATCCCCAGCCCTTTTTTGTAATTTTATTTAGAGATGGGGTTTCACTGAGTTGCTAAGTGCCTCGCCATTGCTGAGGCTGGCTTTGAACTCGCGATCCTCCTGCCTCAGCCTCCCAAAGTGCTAGGATTACAGGCGTGCGCCACCGTGCCCGGCATGATTTTATTTTTAATAAAGATTTTACCTTATGTAATTATCTGTATTTCAAAAGCTTGGTCTGTATGTGGGCATGGTACACCTCTGTAATCCTAGCAATTCAGGAGGATGAGGCAGCAGAATCACGAGTTGGACTCAGCAATATAGCTAGACCCTGCCTCAAAAAACAACAACAACAAAACAATGTCAAAAAGTACTCAGCTGTTTTTTATTCAGGGTACCTTTCGTTTGGTGGGAGTCAAAGAGATTGCTATTTTTCTTCCTCAGGAGATTGATTATTTTATATTCCTGTTAATTATTAATTGATTATTTTATATTCACTATGTACATGAATTTATATTGAATGTATGATCACATGTGGAGGTTAGTAAAGGCTCTGTGAGCATCTGTATGCAGGGGTATATGTGTACCTATACATTTTTAAATTTCTAGATTAAATATCAGATTGTTTTCAGTATACTGTTGTAAACTATGTTAACTACTTTGTTATTTGACATTACATTGAAAATACTCCCTGTCAGTATAAATTTAAATATACATCAGAATTCTTTTTATTTTTTTAAATATTTATTTATTTACTTTAGTTGTACACAATGCAATGCATTTATGTTTATGTGGTGCTGAGGATCGAACCTGGGCTGCACACGTGCAAGGCGAGCGCTCTGCCGCTGAACCACAACCCCAGCCCCAGAATTCTTAACATACATAAATTTCAGTGTATGTAACATAACCAACCCCCTAAGACTAAACATTCAGATTTATTTATCTCCTTCCTTCCTTTCTTTCTTCCCTAGTACTAGGCACTGAACCCAAAACCTTACATATGCTAGGCAGGTGCTCCACCACTGAGCTACACCCCCAGCTCCTAGATTTTTAATATTTATAAGCAGTGTCAAGCTGTGTTAATGGATCTTTGTCTGCTTGTCTAGTTTTGTTCTTAAGACAAATCCTAAGAAGCAGGATTATTCAGTCAAAGGCTGTGGTCAGTTTTTAAAACTTTTGAAACCTGTTGCTAAATTGCCCTCCTGAAAAGTTACAATTTATGTTCTAAACATAAGTGTTGGATAGGATTCATTTTCTCTTCACCCTCTCTGACACTGGGTATTACAATCAACAATTGCCCCTGTATCTATACTCCAACTAAACAACTAAATTTCTTTCTTTTTTTCAACTTTAATTTTGAAAAATATCAAAATTCAGATAGGTTGAAAAACAATATCTTTAATGTCAGCATACCCTTTATCTAGATTCACCAAGTACTTCCTTCTTCCAACATTTTTTTCCCTGAGCTCTTTGAAAATAAAATAATTTATTCTTAATTTGATATGTTTCATGGACTTTAGAACTAATTCCAGTAATCTATCAGATCCTTGAGATTAATTACACATGTTTGACAGCCTATAATTTTATCAAGTGACCAAGCTTTGGACAAAGGAGAAATTGAATTTTTAATGGCATCATGAAAGTATTATAGTTTGTTTTTAAACTTTAATCAGTATATTATTTTCATAAACATAAATAGTAACAAAAAATAAATTTTAAATGTGTGGGAAAAAAACATAAAGAACAATGCTTATTTGCTCTTGAACTTAACAGTTATTCATATATTTCCCTTAGATTTACCTATGTCAAATGAGAAAAATGATGCAGAACTTGATTCTCCACCTGCAAAGAAAAAGAGACTAGGTTTTTTCCAGACTTATGATGTGGAATATTTAAAGGTTGGTTTTATTATCTGTCCTGGATCAAAAGAGAGTTCACCAAGGCCACAGTGTGTCATTTGTGGAGAGATCTTACCCAGTGAAAGTATGAAGCCAGCAAATCTTTCTCATCATTTGAAGACAAAACATTCAGAATTAGAAAACAAGCCAGTAGATTTCTTTGTACAAAAATCTCTTGAAATGGAATGTCAAAACAGTTCTTTAAAAAAGTGTTTACTAGTTGAAAAGTCACTTGTGAAAGCTTCTTATTTAATTGCTTTCCAAATTGCTGCCAGCAAGAAGCCATTCTCCATTGCTGAAGAATTAATTAAACCATATTTAGTAGAAATGTGTTCAGAAGTTTTGGGTTCAAGTGCTGGAGACAAAATGAAAACCATTCCTCTTTCTAATAATACAATTGGATACAGAATTGATGAACTATCTGTAGACATTGAAGATCAGCTGATCCAAAAGGTCAGAGAGTCAACATGGTTTGCCCTTCAGATAGATGAGTCATCAGAAATCTCAAATACCACTCTTCTCTTGTGCTATATTCGTTTCATTGATTATGAGTGTAGTGATATAAAAGAAGAATTATTATTTTGCATTGAAATGCCTTCTCAAATTACTGGTTTTGAAATATTTGAACTAATAAATAAATATATAGATAGTAAATCTCTGAATTGGAAACATTGTGTTGGTCTCTGTACTGATGGGGCTGCAAGCATGACTGGCAGGTGTTCAGATTTAAGGGCAAAAATTCAAGAAGTTGCTGGGAGTACAGTGGCATTTACACATTGTTTTATTCACCGTGAACACTTAGCTGCTGAAAAGTTGTCTCCATGTTTACATGAAGTTCTTTTGCAGTCAGCACAAAATTTAAGTTTTGTAAAGAGTAATGCATCGAATTCACGAATGTTAACAATTTTGTGTGAAGAGGTGGGATCCGAGCATGTGAATTTACCACTTCATGTTGAAGTACGTTGGATATCAAGAGGGAGAATTTTAACAAGGTTATTTGAATTACGACATGAAATTGAAATATTTTTAAATCAAAAGCATTCAGATTTGGCCAAATATTTTCATGATGAGGAATGGGTTGCAAAGCTAGCCTATTTAGCGGATATATTTTCACTTATAAATGACTTAAATTCAAGTCTCCAAGGAACCATGACTACTTTCTTCAATTTGTATAATAAAATGGATATATATAAGAAAAAGTTAAAAATGTGGTTGAAGCGCACACAAGAGAATGATTACGACATGTTCCCTTCATTTTCTGAATTCTCAAACTCATCAGATTTAAATGTGAGAAACATCACAAGCATTATTTTTGAGCACCTGGAAGGACTATCTCAAATGTTCCATGACTGTTACCCACCAGAATATGACTTGCGTCCAGGAAATTTGTGGATAATTAATCCTTTTATGAATCACCAAAATAATAATCTCACTAATTTTGAAGAAGAAAAACTAAAACATTTATCTTCAGATTTAAGATTACAGTCAGTATTTAAATCAATGTCTGTAACGCAGTTTTGGATAAATGCAAAGACAAGTTATCCAGAACTCCATGAAAAGGCAGTGAAATTTTTGTTACCTTTTTCAACTGTTTATTTATGTGATGCTGCCTTTTCAGCTTTGACTGTGTCAAGACAGAGAAATCTGTTGGTTTCTGGCCCTGCCCTGAGACTTGCAGTCACATCATTAATTCCAAGGATAGAAAAATTAGTAAAGGAGAAAGAATAGCAGCGAACATATTGCTTATCATCTAAAGTCTTAATTTTGTGGGCTGGGGTTGTGGCTCAGTGGTAGAGTGCTTGCCTGGTATGTGTGAGGCATTGGATTCGATCCTCAGCACTACATTAAATAAATAAATAAAGGTATTGTGTCCATCTACAACTAAAAAGATATGTATATATAGTCTTAATTTTGTGTTAAATTTTGTATAAATATCCTAAAATATAATTTCCTAATGTGGATTTGTGTTTTCAGTGATTCTTTTAATAATTTTCTCATTTTTGTGGAAGGATTTAGTAATTATGTATTTGTGCATAACTATGTTTAATTTTAATAATCCAAGATAGAGAATTTGGTTTATATTGGTTGATTAAAACTTGGGTTAGTGACCAAGATTGCATGTAATGAACACCCCCCCCCTTTTTTTGTATTGGGGACTGAAATGAGGTGCTGAACAACTAAGCCTCATTCCCAGTTCATGTTATTTTCTGTTTTTTTGAGACAGGGTCTCACTGAATTGCTGAGACTGGTTTTGAATCTGTGACCCTCCTGCCTCAGCCTCCTGAGCTGCTGGGATTACAAGGAGTGCACTACCTCCCCCTGCTGAAAGGCCCAGTTTTTAATGTGATAGCACAATCTAGATGTTGCAAGTTGGAACATGGGAGATTTCAGTCTTCAGGCAGCCAGCTGCCCCCAGCAGATTATGGGCAGGTGGAAAACAAAGATCTTAAGCAGTGGTTAACAGGGAAAAGGGCACAGGGGAGTTTGAGGCTTCATTGGCCCGCTAGACCGAGGCTTGGCAAACTTTTTCCATAAAGGGCCAGTTAGTAAATATTTTAGGCTTTGCAGCCATACTGTGGCCACTCCTACATAGTTGCAGTGTAAAAACAGCTATAAACAAATGAATATTTCAATAAAACTTTATGAATATTGAGATGTGAATTTCATATAATTTTCATGTGTTATGAAAGCGTCTTGCACTTTTAAAAAATCATTAAAAATGTAAGCAAACATTATTATCTTGTGTGGAGTAGAGTAGAAAAACCAAACAGCCCACAGAACTTGGCCCACACTTTGTCCCGGTAAGAGCAGGTGGGCCAGGAATGGCCTGCAGTGCTTTGTTCAATGAAAGCCTTTCTTCCCCCTGAAAAGTCTGAATACCTTTCACATTTCAACTTCAGCTGACAGAAGTTAGAGGGCAAAGACACTTCAGGCAAGATATACAAGAACACTTTTTTTTTTTGGTTCGTGTGTGTGTGTGTGTGTGTGTGTGTGTCGGGGGCCCACACTCGACCACTGAGCCACATCCCCAGCCGTTTTGTATTTTATTTAGAGACAGGGTCTCCCTGAGTTGCTTAGGGCCTCTCTAAGTTGCTGAGACTGGCTTTGAACTCCCCAGCCTATGGGATACCAGGCGTGCGCCACCGCGCCGGAACGACTGACTACGGGTTAGCTAAGTATCAGCAATGACTGTTGAGATTAGTTCACTCATTTACAAACGGCGTTCTGCCAGGCCAGTTGGCCACTCCGAGAACCGACGAGGCCTATCCCCGTAGGTGCAGAGAATGAGGCCGTGTGGGGTCGGCGACAGCCCAGCTCCTCCCGCTAGAGCGGCCGGCGCGGGGCCGGAGCCCGGGTCTGGGTCGGAACGGGCTCCTGCGCGGCCGCGGCCGGACGCCCACGCTCGGTGCCCGCCGGGAGGCGGGGCGTCGCTCGGGAGCCGCGGGCCTCGGGGAGCGCCGCCGAGACGGGTGGGCGGGCCTCGGGGGCCGCGGGAGGGAGCGCGCCCGCGGCGGCCCGGGTGGGAGCCGCGGCCATGGCGCTGGCGCTCGCCGCGCTGCGCGTCCTGCTGGGCGGCTTCTTCGCGCTCACGGGGGCGGCCAAGCTCTCGCAGATCTCGGCTCCCGTGTCGCAGCAGATGGTGAGCGGGCGGGCGGGCGGGGGCTGGGGCCGGGCGGCGAGCGCTCGGCCTGGCCGCGCCGGGGACTTCCCCGAGCTCCTGAGTTCTGTGGCCCTCGCTCGGGCGGGAGCGGGCGGCGCCACCCCTTCCGGCTGAGCGCGGGTGTCCGGAGCCGGTGAAGAGCGGGAGAGGAGTGCCCGGGGACCCTGGGGGCGGAGGGCGAGCGTCCTCCCCTGCTTCCCCTCTTGCTTTACTCTGGGTGAGTCGCGAGGCAGGCTGTGGTAATCCTCACTTTGCAGGTAGGAAACCTGCCCGGAAGGCCAGGTGTGACCTGCAGGAAGCAGGACCCAAACCGGACTCTCCTAATTCAATCCACTTTTCCAACAAGCCTAGAAGCCCCCTGCCAGCCTTCTGGCTAGTCACAGAGTGTAGGAAAGCTTTCATACTTCCTCTTATGATTTAGAATGTGGATTATTTGGGGGAAGAACCTCACCAGAGCCAAAGAGCTTAGAATGTTTCCTTGCAGGGCTGAGTAGGAGAGGTAGAAGAGAAGTGTGAGAGCAGGGAAAGGTAGATCTGGGTGAGTTGTCATTTGGCTTAGAGAAGGGCCCAACTCAGCAGAAGAGTCATGTTGAGCCCTTCCTCTCCTTCTCCTTCCTTGAGTCTGCCACAGCAGAATCCAGGACGCAACAGAAGATATTGAAGGTGGGATCTGTTTAATGAGCTCTTCCACACACACCCCCCACCACCACTTCCAAACATCCCCTGAAAAGCAGTCTGAAGAGGAACCAGGCCTGGCATGGTGGGCTTGCCTGTAATCCCAGTGATTTGAGAGGCTGAGACAAAGATTGCAAGTTTGATGCCGGCCTCAGCAATTTAGCAAGGCCCTAATCACTGAGACCCTGTCTCAAAATAAAAAGGGCAGGGGATGTAGCTTGGTAGTAAAGTGCCCATTGGTTCAATCTCCAGTACAAAACAATAACAAAACAAAAAGGATCTGGGAATTCACAAGGCCTTATTCCTAGAGGGGAAAGCCCAAGCCTTGGGACCAGGTCATAATCTGTTTAGAGTCTGGTGAGAAAATCATCTTCTTCTCACTTGGAGCATAGAGCCTGTGTCCTGATTTCAAAGCTCTGCACCACAAGGTGGCTTTTCTAGACTGACCTCAGGTCCTGACCTAGAGTAAGTAGCTATTTTGTTAAGGGGGTTGAGAGCAAAGGTATAGAATGCCCCTGCGGGGCCTCTGGACTGTGTATCCTTCCCTGCCATCTGTAGAAAGCCCTGTTCGTGCAGTTTGCTGAGGTGTTCCCGTTGAAGTTGTTCGGCTACCAGCCAGATCCCGTGAAATACCAAACAGCTGTGGGCTGGCTGGAACTGCTGGCTGGGTTGCTGTTGGTCGTGGGCCCACCGATGCTACAAGATGTCAGTAACTTGCTCTTGATCCTCCTCATGATGGGTAAGGGGGCCAAGTGGCCTGCGGAAATGGGATCTTATGGGATGGAATGATTGAAGAACTGGTCGTTCCCCCCCCTACTGTTGCCACCTTTTCTCTCTGGGACCAAAGAGCACTTTCTGCTCTGCTGCAGTTTCCATAGTCTTCAGAAGAGGACAGGTGCTTTTGAAACTTGATGTACTATAATACTGACCCATGTCAAATATACTATCTACCTCATGGCTTCTGTGGCTGCGTAGTATTCCATTATAAGACTATATTATAACCTCAGAGCCCCTACTCCTTCCTCCACACACCCACTCCTGGAACGAGGGGAGGAGCAGCAGCTGCCACTTGGCTTAGTGTGTGGCAGGTGGGAGTAAGAGCAGGGAAGCTGAGGTTCCCTGAACAGAAAGGCAGACGATTTCCCTAGAGGCACCTCTCCTGGAAGCTGTCCACAGGAACTACTGATGCAAGAAGACAGCTCTGCCTCAAAGACTAGACACCTTCAGGCTCTTCTTTATCCCCTCGGCCTGTGTCACCATTATTGCTACCATTACCACTCTACCTCCCAAGCATTCTTTCTATTTCTAGAGCTTTCCTCATTTTCAGATCTTTGCCAACACTTTGACCACAATTCCCACACCTCCTTCCCTCCTGTAGTTGTAGGATTAAGAAAGGAGAAGGATCAGGGAAAATTTGCAAAATCCCTGTCTACCCACCTCGTAGTCCCTGCCCGCTTTGACTGAAGTGTTGCTGTTTCTTTCTTACCCTCTGAGAGGGCCTTTATTAGTCCAAGAGGCTTCTAATTCTTGGTCCTGCTTTCTCTGGGAAGCCAAAGGTGGAGAGAGGGGTACATGTTGAGGGGTGTTTAATAGGAGGGCTTGGGCTAGAGTGGGTCGGCCTAGGCTGGAACCCCTGAGCTCCTGGATCTTCTGGCTGCTCCCAGGGAGCCTCAGGGACTTCGTTTTCCATTCTAGTGGCTATCTTCACTTTGGCATCTCTGAAAGAATCACTGAGCACCTGCATCCCAGCCATCGTCTGCTTGGGGCTCCTGCTGCTGCTGAATGTCTGCCAGTTCTTAGTGCAAACTAGGAAGGTGGTCAGATACTCTAGGAAGAAGACTCCAAGTGCATTCAAGGAACCCTGGAAGTAGAGAGTCTCTTCATACCGTGCAGCTGTCACAGCAGGAACATGCTGGAATAGCCTATCACCTCGTTACCAATATGTTCAGGTCTTCCAGTGTTGAAGGAGACATCTACCTACCCTGATTACTCTCTGTAACTATACTGCTCTCTTTTGAGGGGTAGATATTGAACACACTGACATTCTTCATGTCATGTGAAAATAGAAAATAAGCAGAAAAGAAATTTAAATCACCAAAACTCTAATATCCCAAAATTACCACATTTAATGCCTTGCTAACTATATCTCTTGACTTTTTTTAATGCCTTTATATAGATTTATATATTTTTTAAATGAAAATGAGACCACTTATCCTACTTTATTACCTACTTTTTAAACATTATATTCTGTAACACCATTCCATGTCTCTTACCTCATTAATCTTGATGGCTGCATAGTATTCCATTGTAAGGATGAACTGCATTTAGTCCACCTTCCATGAGGAACATTTAGGTTGTTCCCAAGTTTTTGTGATTGTAAACCTCACAATAAATCATCTTTGCATACTTATTTCCTTTCCCTGGAAGTGAAGGTGCTGGTTCAAAAGGCATGCACATTTTTGAGGTTTTAAAATACACATTTTAAAATTTATAGGTTGAATGTTACAGAGTTTTAAGTATCTGTTTCTGCCTGTGCCCTTCTAAGCCACCTGAAGGATTCCTTCCCATTTTTTTTTTTTTTTTTAATCTCTCACACTTTAGATTTGCAGAGCTTACAAAAATGGGCATTGAGCTGGGTGCAGTGGCACACGCCTGTAATCCTAGCACTTGGGAGGCTGAGGCAGAAGGATTGCGAGTTCAAAGCCAGCCTCAGCAATGGCGAGGCACTTAGCAACTTAGTGAGACCCTGTCTCTAATAAAATACAAAAAAGGGCTGGGGATGTGGCCCAGTGGTCGAGTGCCCCTAAGTTCAATCCCTGGTACCAAAAAAAAAAGGGGGGAGGCACCGAGTCATTTTATAGGACCTGAAATCACTGGCCTCTGATGGTGTAGTATGGCCCAGTCCAGGGCTCCTTCCTATGTGGAGCTGGGGACAGCCAGCTCCCTGGAATGCTGAATGGTACAGTAGGGCCCAAAGCCTGGGAGGAATCCCGGGGATCAGAAAGGAAAGCGGACAACATGGTAGGGGACCTTCTGTCATGTCACCAGCCACTTCACCTTTTGGAAAGTATTGTGCCTCTCATGAGGGAAAATAGAAAAAGTTTTATTTGTGCCAATATTCTATATCAGCCTATAAATTGCTTTGGGGCTAGGGACAATAGTTTGGGGAGCCCAAAGAAGAGTAAGAAGTCTGTATATTGCACCATTTCAGGTTCATGTTGGAAAAGCAATTCCTGCTCTGTCACTGACTAGCATGAAACTCAGGCAAGTTGAAAATCTTGGTTGGAGATCTTGTGTCCAAAAGCACAATGATGTAATCTACCTATAGCAAGGAAAAATAGATAAATGGATAACGGTGCATAAATACATGTGGCAGTGTTAAAACAGTAAGGAAATTTTCTCTCACGTAAGAAGTCCAGAGATGACTTCAGTTTCAGTGTTGGTTAATTTTGCTGCCTAATGAAGACATAAAGGACCAACGTTCCTTCAACTTTCTGTTCCTCTGCTTTCAGTTTATTGGCTGCTGCCTTCAGAGTTGCAAAATAGCTGCAGCAGCTACAGACAGCATAGTTGCACATGTCTAAAAATGAAAAGAAAGAGAGAGGATCTTTTAGAAGACCCTAGATTTCCCCTCACATCTCACCGGCCAGAATTATGCCACATTTCCATTCCTAAACCGATCTGTCAAAGAAAATGGAATTCCCATGGTGGACTTACACTCATTTTTACCCACTTTGGTCATTAAGGAAAGGGTAGGGAATGACAGTATTTGCCACTTCCTAGCTTGTTTATAAAATATGAAAAATAACTAATTAGGGTTGGGTTTGTGGCTCGGCAGTGCAAGGCCCTGGGTTCAATCCTCAGTACCACATAAAAATGAAATAAAGGTATTGTGTCCAACTACAACTAAACAATAAATACAAAAAAACTTTCATAATCTGGCATGTAACAGCTCAGTAAATGCTGTTATTAAATATCAATTTGTTCTGATGAGACTACGGATCAGAAAGTTTTAAGTGTTTGTGTCAGAACTGAGACTAGAATGAAGGCCTGACTGATTCCAAATCCTACACTTCATGTTGCACCAACTGCCAGAGCTGAAAATAGGCTGGCATGTCCACTGTGATAAAATCTGCCCTGCTTTCCAGAATTGCCCCTCTGCATGAAAAAAAAATTTTTTTTTTTTTTTTTGGTACCAGGGATTGAACTCAGGGGCACTTGACCACTGGGCCATATCCCCAGCCCTTTTTTGTATTTTATTTGGAGACAGGGTCTCACTGAGTTGCTAAGTGCCTCGCCATTGCTGAGGCTGGCTTTGAATTCGCGATCCTCCTGCCTCAGCCTCCCAAAGTGCTGGGATTACAGGTGTGCGCCACCGCGCCCGGCTTGCATGAAAATTTTGAAACCCATAGAAGTAGAGCCTGGGAAGCCCTGGGATCCTGCCTCACCCTTACACCCGTTCAGGATGCCACAGCCCACCTATCTCCAGCCAGGACTGTGAGTAAAACCTCTTGCAGCCGGCACTGGACTGAGGACTCCTGTTTACCAGGGCTTGTCCTAGAGGCTGATGAGTAGCCACTGGCTCCTCGAAGTTGGCAGGACAGGCATGGTGCTGGAGAAATGGGATGGATACCTTGTGTGGAGGAGCAGTTAGGATTGACCATAGCAGGAATCTTGAGGGTCTCCATAGCCCAAGGAGAAGCCAGGCCCCAGGAAATGTGTACCCCATCCTGCAACCTAAGTCTAGGTTAGCTCCGCACCTTTACGTTCACTTGCCTGGCCTCCTGCTATCTTTCTCCTTGTGCTGAAGGCCACTTAACCTGCGATAACACACTCCCTTCCCTTGGGGCCATTGCTGTACCCCACAAACCCAGCTCCCAGCTGCCATAGGTGGGCCCAAGCCCCTCCCCATTGGGCCCATTCTTCATGTCCTATCCAGAGATTAACAAGAAAGTTCTGGGACATGTGGTAAGAGGGATTCTTCTCTCTCGGCTCCTTAAAGTCAGGATCCCAGGACCCTAGAGAGAGCTCCAGCAACCAGCACAACCAGAGGTAAGAGGGATAATCTGAAGGGAGGTCAGGGAGGAGATGAGAACTAGAACTGAGGTGGACAGAGCTGGGAGCGGGGTGGGGGTGGAATACACTCATTCAGGGTCCTGGAAAAGACTGGAGCCTGAGCGACTCAAAAGGCAGAAATAGAGATGTTAACATTGGAGGGATTGAGTTTGAGGACATGATAGGGGAGTCTTAAGTGTCAAAATTACTAGTTTTGGTAATGTATGAATAATAAAAAGGGACATTGTATGCACTTTTCCCCCTTGGAGAGGGCAGGAAGATGACCAGATGTTTGCATGTTGTTTTGCTTGCTGTGTGTGTACCTGTGTGGGCACACACATTTATCTGCGTGCTGCCAAGAGGGAAGGGAGGGGACAGTTACGATGCATTTCCCCAGTGTCAGCCACAGGGCTCAGAGTTTTACTTATGCTTCCTCATAATCCTCCCAGCAGCCTTATGAGGTAGGTATTTTAGGGAAGACAGGCTCAGTGAGGCTGAGTAATTCACCCAAGGTCACATGGCAAATAAATGTGTGTATCTAGAAGCTGCAAGATTCCTGGGCCTGTGCTCTTTTCTGCTTTGCTGTCCAAAGTTCTGAGTCCGACCCAGAACTTCTTTATGGTCATAAGGTGAGGTAGGAGGAAACAGGTTGGAAAGCTTAGTGTTATGAAACCTTTTCAGCCCTGCCAAGGGGTGGGGACCTCCCAGGCAGAGGACCTTCACCAAGCAAGTCACTCCATGGACACTGTGCATAGGCTGTCCTCTGTCCCTGCATCACAATACCATCCTTCCATCTATGTCTTGCTCCCTCTGACACTAATGTGAGTGGCCCAGAGAGAGGAGTTGGTTGTTTTTTTTTTTTTTTTTTTTTGTTGTTGTTGTTTTTCTGGGAAGGACTCAATATTCCAGCCTCATTTCTCTTGAACTCCCAAGCCTCTGCCCTGCTTGGATGCACTTCACATAGCTGTGCCCCCAGGATTCTGACCCATGCTGTGTCTGTGAAGGGCACCTACCCTCTCCCAGTCACCAAGGTGGGAAATTTCCAAGCCCTCTTGGGACTCCTATCTTTTCCTCATTTCCCACAGCTCCTCACTTGAGAATTCTGGCGTCCATCCCCTGCCCGCTGTCCGCAGCAGTTGCTCAGTCCTCAGACCCTCTCAGGGACTTCCTTGCCTCTACTGTTCCCTTCTAGTGAGGACTGAAGAAGAGGGGATTAGGGTGGGAAGGGGTGGGCTGGGGACTTCTTTTTGTAACCTGGCCTCCACAGTGACCTCTCTTCCTCTCCCCCGTTCAAGGTCGAAGATGAACAACAGTGTTGGGGACCTGGGTATTGGCGGTTGCAGCCCCTGGGTCCACCCAGCTCGCTTCTTCATGATACCTGCGGCCTATGCCTTGGCCTGAGCCTTGGGCTGCCTCCCAATGTGGCCACCCTGGCCGTGCTTGTCCACAGTGCTGGGTGCCTGGGCCTGGCCCTGTGTCTTGGCCTACTTAACTTGGCCCTGGCCTACGTGCTCTTCACGCTCACACTGCCACTATGGCTCACGTACTACCTGGGCCCTGCCCGCTGGCCCTTCCCCGAGGCTGCCTGCCGTGTGACTGGGACTGCCTACTTCATGTCCACCTTGGTGGCACTCATCAGCTTGTGCCGGCATGTCTCAGTGTGCAGGCCCAGTCTAGTCTGCCAGCGCCCTCACTGACCTGCTGCACACTGCGCCCTGGGCCATGGCTGCCCTGCTCGCTGCCTGGAGCACGGCTGGTCGTGCTCAGCCCTGGCTTATGGTGCGGTGGCCTTCTCCACCACCGCCTTTCTGCTGGTGCTTGCTGCTGACGTGAGCCTAGCTTAGGCGATCGAGGCACCCATGGTCCACCCTGCCAGCCTGCATCGGTGCATGGCCAAGACCATGATCTTGGGGCTGTTGCTGGTCTTCGCCTTCTGCCTGGTGCCTCACAACATGCTGCTGGAGCCCTGGGACCGAGGTGGGTGCCACACCTCCTCCATGTGATGTCCTGCACACCCTCAGCCTGGTGCTGCTGAATCTCAGGAGTTGCTCGGATTCTCTCATCTATTACTTCTTAGTGCCCCGCTTTCTTCAGGACTGCTGGGAGCTGAGCTGCAGACCTAGGTTGGGGGCCAGGCTCACGGGGACTCCTTGGCATCTTCCTAGAGAGGCCCCTGGCCTTCCTGTCTGTTGCACCCCTCTGGCACCCACCTAGTGGGTTCAGGGTGGAGCAAGCTCATTGGAATGACCTGGATTCCCATCCTGTGGCAGTCCCATACTATCAGTGTAGCTGTGGACAGAGGTGGTCTGTAACAAGGGGAGAACATTCTTTGTAACCTGTGTCCCTGGACTCTGCCAGCTTCTGAACACAAATAATATGCTATTGTTTTTTTTAAAACCTCATGAGAGGTTTAAAAACCGTAATGTGGGCAACTAGATCCTGCTTCCCTCTAGAGCTCCTCTTCTACTCCCCATGCCTCTCTCCGTGGGCTTAGTCACCTTCTTGGTCCCTGGAATATGACAATTTTCTACCCTCCCAGCCTTTGCACCTGACTTGGCCAGGAATGATTTTCATCTCTCTCCTTCACTAAGTTAATTCCTCTTCCTCCTTACTTCCTCAAAAGTCACTCTTAAAAAGATTGCCTCTTCAACAAATGGTGCTGGGAAAACTGGAAATCCATAAGTACTTGAATGAAATTGAACCCCTATCTCTCATCCTGCACAAAAATCAAGGAAGTGGATCAAGGATCTACACATTAGACCAGAGACCCTGCACCTACTAGAAGAAAAAGTAGGCCCAACTCTCCATCATGTCAGCTTTGGAACCAACTTCCTCAATAACACTCCTAAAGCACAAGAAGTAAAATCAAGAATCAATAAACAGGATGGTATCAAACCAAAAAGCTTCTTCACGGCAAAGGAAACAATCAAGAATGTGAACAGAGAGCCTGCAGATGGGAGAAAATCTTTACTACCTGCACCTCAGATAGAGCATTAATCTCCGGGATATTTAAAGAACTCAGAAAACTTAACACCAAGAAAACAACCCAATCAATAAATAGGAAAGGAACAGAAGAAATAAGAATGGTCAACAAATGAGGGGCTGGGGATATAGCTCAGTTGGTAGAGTGGTTGCATCGCATGCACAAAGCCCTGGGTTTGATCCCCAGCACCACACACACACACACACACACGCACACACACACAAATATGAAAAAATTTCAACATCTCTATCAATTAGAGAACTGCAAATTAAAACTACACTGAGATTTCGTCTCACTCCAGTCAGAATGGCAATTATCAAGAATACATGCAACAATAAATGTTGGCGAGGATGTGGGGAAAAAGGTCCACTCATACATTGCTGGTGGGACTGAAAATTGGTGCAACCACTCTGGAAAGCAGAAGGGAGATTCCTCAGAAAACCTGGAATGGAACCATTTGACCCAGTCATCCCACTCCTCAGTTTATACCCAAAGGATTTAAAATTAGCATACTGTGGTAATGTAGCCAAATCAATGTTTATAGCATCTCAATTCACAACAGCCAAGCTATGTAACCAACCTAGGTGCCCTTTAACAGATGAGTGGATAAAGAAAATGTGATGTGTGTGTGTGTGTGTGTGTACACAATGGAGTATTACTTAGCCATAAAGAAGAATGAAATTATGGCATTTGCCAATAATGGATGGAACTGGAGACTACCATGCTAAGTGAAATAAGTCAGTCCTAAAAAACCAAAGGTTGAATGTTCTCTCTGATATGTGAATGCTAATACACAATAAGGGGAGCAGGTATAAAAGTTCACTGGTTTAGACAAAGGGGAATGAATGAAAGGAAGGGAGGGGGAATGGAAATAGGAAAGACAGTAGACTAAATTGGATATAACTTTCCTATACTCATATATGAATACATGGCCAGTATAACTCTACATCATGTACAACCACAAGAATGGGAATCCTAATTAAAATAAGTTATACTCCATGTACGTATAATATGTCAAAATACACTTACTGCTGGGCGCGGTGACACACGCCTATAATCCCAGCACTTGGGAGGCTGAGTCAGGAGGATTACGAGTTCAAAGCCAGCCTCAGCAATGGTGAGGCACTTAGCAACTCAGTGAGACCCTGTCTCTAAATAAAAATACAAAAAAGGGCTGGGGATGTGGCCCAATGGTCGAGTGCCCCTGAGTTCAATCCCCTGTACCAAAACAAACAACAACAACAACAAAAAAACTTACTGTCATGTATATATAAAAAGAACAAAAAAGTCACTCATAATACACACACACACACACAACTGGATCAGACCTGACGGCTCATTCATATTTCTTTTCACAATTGTAATCAAGACATTAATTGAGAAATAAGTTCTTTTTTTTTAATCTCTTGCCAGAATGTATTTATAATAATTCATAAGAAATTCTAGGCCCCAAAAGTTTAAATGTTGGCAATTTTATTTTCATTTAATTTAACCTTATACATTCCACATTTAACCTTGTTCACTATAGTGTCACCTGAGCTCAGTACTCTGCCTTTCACATCAAAGCATCAAATGAGTGAATGAAACCTTTATATCATTAAAACTCTCAAATTCTCAGACATCCTGATCTCTAGTAAATTTTCCTCAAACAATTCTGGAAATCACTGAGCTCGTTTTACTCCAGTGTAGACCTGATAACTGCTTCCTTTTGCCATTGCTGGATACCTGCAACTCTGCCATCACCCCCACTGTGCCAGGACTCCTATGCCAAGACTTGGTGGTAACCAAGCTGGAGAACCATCCTGCCATTAGCCCGGTCAGGAATCAGCCCGACTTGCCACCTTCAGCTTCAACTCATCTGAGACTTTCACAGGGTGCAAATCCCTGCCAATAGCTCTGACTGTGCGTGCTTTCCCTCCTTGTGGATAACTCAGCAATCTGCTTTTTGTGAGAGAAGAGAACCAGTCTCTCTCCTCAGCTATGTTATTAGCGCACCCCCTCTGCCCCCAACAAGACTGCTTGAGTCTCAAAGAGTTGGAGCTTAGCCAGTAAGAACAGCAAGTTCACATTCCCAAGTCTGCCTTAGAGAAAGGGTCCATCAATCAGCCCCATGTCTTACTTCCCTTCCGACCTGTTCATTGAGTTTTCCTTCTAATGATAAATTTGGTAAATTCCTGCTTTTCTTCTTGACAAATTACTTCTCATTGGTCCCTTATTCCTTCTTCAACTTTTTTCTTTTACGTTTTAAAAGTAATACATGTTCCTGAAAGTAAATTCAAAGCAGTAGAGAAAATGTGAAATAGAAAGTAAAGGTCCCCCAGTGGTAGCCGCTATTCACAGTTCCTTGTGTGTCTATATATCTTTCCAGATGTTTTCTATTCTAATATAAATACATGGATAGTCAATTTTCATCAAAAACCTACAAATGGGATAGTATTACAAGGGTCTTCTGCAATTTGCTTTCCTCATTCAATTTATCTTGTCCATCTTTCCACATCAGCAGTGTAATTCTATCTCATTCTCTTTATTAGTTGTGGTACTTATTTTACTCAATTGGCCCCTGTAGATGGACATTTGTTTCCATTATTTTATTGTTACAAACAATGCTACAATGAATGTTCTGGTTCACGAACCTTTGCATTAACTTGTAAATCTGTAGAATAAATTCCTGTCAATGAAATTGCTGTGTCAAAGAATATGTGTGTATACTAGAATTGTTTAATGACATTCACCAAATTGCCTCTGAAAACGCTGTACCAAGTACACACCCAGCAACAGCATGTGAGGGTCCTCCCTGAACAGCACTGGTTGTTATCACCTGCCTTCTTGATTCTGGATGACCTCCTCCTCTTCCTCTTCCCCTTCCTCCTCCTCCTCCTTCTTTAATATTGTTTAGTTGTTGATAGACTTTTATTTTATTTATTTATATGTGGTGCTGAGATTTGAACCCAGTGCCTCATACATGCCAGGCAAGCGTGCTACTGCTGAGCCCCAGCCTCAGATTGAATGTGGACTTCTATTGGTGCCCATGTTGGTTAGTTTTGTGTATTAAAACCTGAGATAATCAACGTATAAAGAGAAAGGTTTAACTGGGCATGGTGGCACATGCCTGTAATCTCAACTAACGGGGAAGCTGAAGTAGGAGGATTGCAAATTGGAGGCTGGCGTTGGCCAGAAACCTATCAAAAACCTATCTAAAAAAAGAAAAAGAGCTGGGGATGTGGCTCAGTGGGTAGAGTATCCTTGGGTTCAATCCCCAGTACTGCAATAAATAAGTAAATAAAATATTTTAAAAATAAAGGAAAATATTTATTTTGGCTCACAGTTTTGGAAGTTTGAGCCCCTGATCAATTGGCCCATTACTTTTTGGCCTGTGCCCAGGGAGCACATGGCAGAGCAAAACCACTCACCTCACGGCTAGGAAGCAAAAGAGAAAGAAGAGAAAGACGGCATGGGGTTCCATAATCCCCTTTAAGGGCATGTCCCCAAATACCTTAAGAACTTCCACTAGGCCCTACCTCTTAGAGGTTCCATCACCTTCTGTGTTAGCTTTCTATTCCTATAACAAAATGCTTGAGATAGTCAACTTATAAAGAGACAGTTTATTTCAGCTCATAGTTTGGGGGTTTTAGTCCATCACTGGGTGGGAAAATTGCTTCTGGGTCCATGACAAGGAAGCAAATAATGGCAGTAAACATGTAATGCGGCAAAACCTTTTGCCTCATGACCAGGTTGAGAGAGAGAGAGAGAGAGAGAGAGAGAGAAAAGGGATGTGCCCATAATCCCCTTTGAGGTCATGCCTCCAATGACCTAAACCTCCCACTAGGCCCTGGTTCCCAAAGTTTCCACCACCTGCCAATGGCATCAAACCTTTTAAACATGGGCCTTTGAGGGACATTTTAGATCTGAACTACAGCAGTGCCCTAGTTCCTGTAGATATATCTGAATATATCTGCATCCCAACTGTGAGCATAGTTCCCCTCCCTCCCCCGTCTTTCCTAGAAGACTTTTCAGTCTCCTTGATGAGTGTTTGAAACCTGGTGGGAAAGGAAAGGATGTCACTTACTCCCTCACACTGGTCAAATCTTAACCCATCTTGCTTGTTGGGGGGAATTAAAGGAGAACCCAAACGACAGCCCCCAAAGCATGTCAGTACATTTGCAGTAATTGTTGGTTCTCTACCCTTCCTTGGGAACCAAGCTGACTTAGCCCATGTGGTGCTGACCACCCAAGGCCAGGAGACAGGCTAGGCCCTCAACATCATGAATTCATTTGCTCTGGTGGAATGAATTGCTCAGCTCCAGGGGCCATGCAAGGCTGGGTCTTTGAGAAATGACCTGGCATCCACACCAGGGCCAGCTGAAACTCCTAAGGCTGAATTTGATTCTGTCCAAATAACAAATGATTCCCGATGGCCTCATCTATCCTTGCGGTCTTGTACTATCATGCTTTTGATGTGACTTTTCCCCTAGTAAAGTAGTCAGTTTCCTTTGGGAAATGTCCAACTTAGTTTTCTGTGTCTGACCTGGGGGGAGAAAAAAAACTTGAGAGTCAATTACCTCTGGAGGTCAGACACATGAAAAGAAAGCCTTGTCTAGAGTTGAAGCGTAGGGATCCCCTCCTCCCTTCCAGTCCGCTCAGGGAAGGAAGAACCTGGGATAAATGTCCACAGGCAAAGAGCCTGAGGGATGAGAGCGTGCAGACTGCTTTGCACTATCAAGCTTTTTGAATTCCGCAGTCCTTTACTTAATTCCAAAACCTCAAGAATTTTACAAAGACCCTCCCTTAATCTAGGAAGGAAAAGGGAGCCAAAATTGGTCCTTGACTGATGCTGGGATAATCCCTTCTCTCCAGATTCAGTGAAAATTCACCTGCCAGCTGTTTTCAGTAGCTACCAATTAGTATGTTGCAGACTTCTTGGCCCTTTTGCAGAGCCAGGAATGTCCAATCCTTGCCGGTAATCCACCTGGGTGGCACTCTGTGGCTGCAGGGTGCAGACATGGTGCAGGGAAGCTGTTTTTAGCACACACACACACACACACACACACAAAACACACACACGCTGAGCTGCCCTTCTTGCCTGACCCCACGCTCTCCTGAGCTCAATCACAGCCCAGATGTGTAAACCCAGCTCAACCCTGTTCTTGCCCTTGACCAGGACTGACTTAGGTCCTTGGCTCTGCACAATCCACCTGGGCCTCTCTGCTAGTCCTGCATCTTCTGTGACCCTGCCTGCTCCAGCCGGAATCCTCATCTCTAGCCCAGGTCCCATCTGCTCTGCTGGCCACTTAGGGAAGCCTATTAGACTCCAGTTCTTTTCCTTTTTTTTTTTTTTTTTTTTTCTTTTTCCTTCTGGTCTGTAGGCCTCAAAGCACTCTCCCGGCTGCTAATGCTTTGCCTTGACATCTCTTTCTCTCTCTTGTGGCCCCAGGAGGAGGATAGTGTTTCCCCTCTGGATCCTGCAGACCTGTGACTGCAGCTGTCCTTCACTGATCCTGAAGCCGCATCCTAGGACTGTATTCCAGCTTCAGGGACTAGGACCTTTCCAGAACAATTGTTCCTCAGACTCTCCCTGCCTTGCCCTTTCCTAGCCCTAATAGGAACGTCTGTCTCCAAATCAGCCTTGTCACCTCTGATTCTCAGTGAGCACCAGCCTAGTTCTGAAACGTACTTGTGGTTGGGGCCATAAGCATTTGTGAGGTCCTTGGCAAGAATATAAATGGAAGCCCACATCCTAATGTCTAAATATTTAAAAGTTATAAATTAAGCTAACACATTGTTAAATAAAATGCATTCCATCTTATTGCCTTGACAAATATGCCTTTGTAATGACAAAATAGAAAAATATGTGTAAAGCTGTGGTTTTCAGTGCTGAAAATCAGCAAATTATCAAAGGTGATTGAATTTGATTCTGCACATTAGGTTTAAACATTGTATTTGGGTCATGTATGATAAATTATTATCACAGAAAAGATAAAATGTTTTAATTTCATCACACAACTCACTATCATACATAATGTGAATTTTTACCATTTATTAAATCATATTTATATTTGTACAGAATCTCAAAATTTTTTTTCAAAAATTTCAGTGATAAGCTATTACATAAAAACCAGTAAATGAGGACTGGGGTTGTGGCTCTGTGGTAGAGTGCTTGCCTAGCATGTGTGAGGCACTGGGTTCGATTCTCAGCACCACATATAAATAAATTAAATAAAGGTCCATCAACAACTAAAAAAATTTTTTTTTAAATAGCAAATGACAATTGGTTTCTAAATTTGTTCAAATACCTCTTCAATCAAGATTATACCACAATCTGTAACAGTCAAAAAATAGTATATGTAGAAATTAGTTTAGAGCTGTGCACGGTGGCCCATGCCTGTAATCCCAGTGGCTAGGTAGGCTGAGGCAGGAGGATCACAAATTCCCAGACAGCCTCAGCAACTTAGTGAGGCCCTATACAACTTATTGAGACCCTGTCTCAAAATAAATAATAAAAAGGGTTGGAGATGGGCTGGGGTTGTGGCTCAGCAGTAGAGCGCTCGCCTAGCATGTGCATGGCCCTGGGTTCGGTCCTCAGCACCACATAAAAATAAAATGTATTGTGTAAAACTACAACTAAAAAATAATTTAAAAAATAAAGGTTTTAGTGCTTAAGTGCCCCTGGGTTCAATTCCTGGTGCAAAAAAAAAAAAAAAAAAAAAAAAGAAAGAAAGAAAGAAAAAATTACTTTGGAGATTATTTGTGAATTTTATTCATTGTAATGCAAACACTTTCCTTTAGTTCTAATTGACTTATATTTTATTTAAATCTCACTTTGGGCTGGGCATAGTGGCACATGCCTATAATCCTAACAATTTGGCAGGCTGAGACAAGAGGATCACAATGTCAAGGCCAGCCTGGTTACCTGAGTGAGACCCTGTCTCAAAATAAAAAATAAGGGCTGGCCGGGCGCGGTGGCGCACGCCTGTAATCCCAGCACTTTGGGAGGCTGAGGCAGGAGGATCACGAGTTCAAAGCCAGCCTCAGCAATGGCGAGGCACTTAGCAACTCAGTGAGACCCTGTCTCTAAATAAAATACAAAAAAGGGCTGGGGATGTGACCCAGTGGTCGAGTGCCCTGAGTTCAATCCCCAGTAACCACAAAAAAAAAAAAAAAAAAAAAAAAAAAAGGGCTGGGGCTGGGGCTGGGGTTGTGGCTCAGCAGCAGAGCGCTCGCCTTGCACGTGCGCTGCCCAGGTTCAATCCTCAGCACTACATAAACATAAATGCATTGCTTTGTGTACAACTAAAGTAAATAAATAAATATTTAAAAAAAATAAGGGCTGGGGTTGTGGCTCAGTGGTAGAGCACTTGCCTAGCACATGTGAGGCACTGGGTTCAATTCTGGGCACCACATAAAAATAAAAAATAAAAGTATTGTGTCCATCTACAACTAAAAAATATAAATAAATAAATAAATAAATAAATAAATAAATAAATAAAATAAAGGTATTGTGTCAATATATATGTGTATGTGTGTACGTGTATATGTGTGTGTATACATATATATATATATATATATATATATATATATAGCTGGGGATGTTAGCTTGGTGGTAGAGTGCCCCTGAACTCAATTCCCAGTACTGAAAAATAAAATCAATCAATCTCACTTTGGTTGCCTGTTTCACATACATAACTTTGATCAATTATTTCCTAATAATTGCAAGAACTAATTTAAAAGACGTTTTAAGAAATATTTTAATTTAAAAAGTGAAGGGCCAGGCGCGGTGGCGCACGCCTGTAATCCCAGCACTTGGGAGGCTGAGGCAGGAGGATCACGAGTTCAAAGCCAGCCAACAGCAATGGTGAGGCACTTAGCAACTCAGTGAGACCCTGTCTCTAAAATAAAAATACAAAAAAGGGCTGGGGATGTGACCCAGTGGTCAAGTGCCCCTGAGTTCAATCTCTGGTACCACAAAAAAAAAAAAAAAAAAAAAGGGAAATAGTGGGCTGGGGTTGTGGCTCAGCGGTAGAGCACTCGCCTGGCACATGCGCGGCCCGGGTTCAATCCTTAGCACCACGTAAAAATAAACGCATTGTGTACAACTAAAGCAAACAAATATTTTTTTTTTTAAAAAGTGAAATAGTAAAGCTTAGGTGTTTTATAAGCTTTTATTAACATTTTCAGTAGCATGCAATAGGGCAAATCAAGTAACAGTAATACATAGTCAAAAGTAGTGTTTTTCCATCAAAGACTATGATTTGTTCTTTATTTGAAAGTTTTAGTTGTTTCATTTAATTTCTCTAGTACATCTCATCTTTCTTAAATAAATTCAATTTAATTGATTTAATGGCATTTAGTTGGGATTGCCATAATATGTTTGAGGTTCTGAAGCCAAATTTGATGTGTTTCATCAATATATTCCATCTTTGGGAATATCCAGAAAATGTTATGTATATAATATTTGAATTACTCCAAAAACCATCATTACCATCAACATAGTTAATGCCACATCTTTATTGCCAAAAACTACTCATGGGTTTTTCGGCCAAAATTTTGGCTTTGTTGCCTTTCTTTGTCACATTAGCACTATGACTGTAGACCTATCCTTGGCAATCTTTTAAATCACTGTTGAAAATCAAAGCTTTTTTTCCCCCAGCTCTTCACTTAAGTCAAGCTTGTACTTTAGGATTCTCATTTGCACAGGATGCAGCAATAGCACTTCGCTTTGTTTGCAAGAACTAGAAAAAGTCAAATAAACCACAAAAGTCACGTTTTAAAGATATTGAACAGTTGTGGAAGCGGCAATGACCAGAAGAAAGCTGATGTTGCCTGGATGTTTTCTTCCCTGGGAACGTTTACATCTGCATTCTGTGTATGAACTGAGCATTGAGCCTGATCCATACAGAGGGAAAGAAACCAGTAAGACTTTTGTTGTTAAATGGAGCTGCTGTGGAAAAAAAAAAAAAATCAAGGTTTCTAAAACCAGCTAATTTTAGCTATGGGACATTTTCTGAGTCCTGAGACTGGGTGTGGAAGTCTGGGAAGCTGGGCTAAGGGCTTCTAAAGACAGTGTGAGATCTCCCATAATCTTGAGATGCTTAGGACACAAAGTCCACCTAGCGGAGGAAGGCTTGATACAAAAACACAGCTGTCGTTCTCAAAATATTTGCCAGTCTGAAGCTGTGGGGGTGAAGAAGTAGAGAAAAGGGATAAAGTGTTGAGCCTTGAACATCCAAAGAGCAGGACTGAATCTTTCGCAGGCCTTACAAAGTTGGGGAGATGGAGAACCATTAGTTGCTCAGTCAAAAGCCCAAGAGGGCCCAGCCTGAATACAGAAATGAATTAGAGGTGGACTGAATCATACTAGAACTGCAGCCCAGTTCTTTTTCAGTTAATTGCTGATAAGGTTGAGGTAATTAATCAGTTCTTCATCCTATCTGCCTAACAGAGGAAAGGTGGAACTTCTCTCTGGTGGGAGATACCATACAGAGCCTTTATAGGTCTTTTATGTGCAAGTGTCAATGGGTGGTTTTTTTTTTTTTTTTTTTTTTTTTTTTTTTTTTACTGCTTCTAAAGTCATTTTATTAAATGTCAGGAATCAATGTCTGGTATGCAATGAAAATCACTAGGTGTATTAAGAGGCAAGAAAATGTGATTGATAATCAAGAGAACAGATAGACAATAGAAACAGACCCACAAATGATCCAGCTATTGGAGTAACAAGACAAGAACTTAAAATTACTATACTTAATTATAATGACTAAAGAAAATACTGAGAAATATGTACAAGTGAATAAAAATGGATACTTTCAACAGAGAATTGGAATTTGTAAAAAAGAATCAAATGATTTGAGAACTGTAGAAAAGGTAACATTGATAGGATGTGGGATTCTTTTACAATAGAATAAGTGCCAATAAGCAGAGTTTGCTTTTGTAAAGTTTTAATTAATCCAAAACCTAAATATTAAAGCACAACAAATTAATTGGTCTCTTGTTGGGTACAAATCAATCAATAACCAAAATTAATTTATGCCACATGGTAAATTTTCACCAGAAATGTCTGTGAAGAAGGAATCGCTGGCATTTCCACACTGATAGAAACAAGGTAAGGAAAACCTGCTACCAAATATCTTATTAGCCTCTGGTACTCAGGAGGATGAGTTGTTAAATGACGTCCTCAGCTGCAGGCTGCCAGGACTCTGTTCTGCGGCGTTAGAGAAAACTAGAGGTGGAGTAGGTTACCCTTGAAAGTGCAGTTTCATAAGGACAGTTATAGTAACAAACAGTCTTTGTAAAAATGTCAGCTGAGAAAAAAATTACATATCATTAAGGTTTTAAGGAAAATGCAAATTCAACTATATTCCATTTAGTTCAAATTATTTTTCTTGGATTGTCAAAATTTGCTTGAAAATTAAGGCAGGACAAAAGTTTGGGATAAAGATGAGAAAATATTTAGGAGCTGGAGTTGGAGAGACCAGGGATAAACTCTCAGCTGTAGCCGCCTGAAGTGATGGCCGCTTGGAGCAACGAAGCCGCGGGAAGAAGTTCAGAGGCGAACTGGAAACAAACAGCTTTTTATTCTGATAACTTTTCTCTCTGGCTCTAACAACGACTAACACGCACCACACACCACCACAAAATGGCGCTGACACGATCAGCAATCTCGGCTCAAGTAACTCGAGATCCCGGGCCAAGTCCCGTGAGATCCCAGGCCAAGTCCCGTGAGACTACGGAAGGCAGCAATGCCCAAAACTCCATGGCCCATAGTCAACCGCAGTTTAAGCCATCTCCCCAAACAGGGCTCCTGCACTCAGCTCTATCATATTTCCATACAGACCCTTAGCAAAGTATTGCTCCTCCACATGCCCAGTTTTTGTTTTTTTCCCCCCCAGATATAAAGGAGGAAATGGTCTCATAAAGCAATTCATATAGTGCCTGGACATATCAGAGTGTCAAGGAGTGGTGGTCCTTACAACTGTGATGGGACTAATATTTGTAGATAAAATGCTTGTTATTTTGAAGATTTTCTTTTTAATTGGGCTTTCTTTGAGCAGATTTGTTTCTGCTGTGCTGTAGGATAAAATGCGAATATAAAATATGGCAACTAAGCACTGGTCACATGCCCAGGACAGACACTGAAATTATACATCTACTCATGAATATTGAAATGAAAATCTGGATATGTAAAATGTATTTACATTTATGTATTTTTTTCACGAGCAAAACAGAGAAGATGGAATGTAACAATAAGCAGAAACTAATTAGCAGCACAAATGTCAGAAGTGGAGACGTTTGAGATTCTGTGCTATAATTTATCTTCTGCACTGTGAATTTTAACTAAAACAAGAGGCTGTGCTGAAAAAACATCTCCCTCTGGTCAATTCAGGGGAATGGTCATTCTGAAAAGGCTGCTGTTATCACAAGATGGGATAAGCTTAAACAATCAGGATCAGCAGTTTATGCCCCTCCTAAAAGAAGTGCTCACAGAAGATATCTGTGGCAAGTGGAACAGAGGATGTTGTTTAAAAGGAGGGTTCCTTTTAATGCTACCTTCTGGCAATAACTGTGATTAGCAGTGACTGGTCAGAGTTGGAACTTCCAAATTGAGCTTATAGCCCATTTTTGTCTAAAATCCCCAGGTGTTAATCACTATTTGCCAAAACAAACAAGCAAAAATAAGGTTGAGTTTCTTTTCTTTAAAAAACACAATCAAATGGACATTCTAGGACTGAAATAACACGATATTTGAATTTAGAAATACAGTAGACGGGTTTAACAGCAGACTAGACACAGATTACAAAATCATTAGAAAACATCCAAACAGATTAAAGAACAAGAGATTAAAGAACAAGTTTTAAAAAAAGAGCATAAAAGACATATGAGAGCAATCAAAATACCTACATGATTTTAATTGTAATGCCAGAATAAAGGAATGAAAAAATGGAACAGAGGGCATAACTAAAGAAATAAGAGCCAAAAATTTTTCAAAACTAATGGAAGGCATTGATCCACAGAGTCAAGAACTTTAATGAAACCCATCCAGAATAAAACAAAACAGAGTGAACAAACGAAACCAACCAAACAAAAATCTCATAGGAACATCATAGTTAAACAGTTAAAATCCAAAACTAGTAAGAAATCTTAAAATCATCTAGAAGAAAGACACATTACAGTCAAAGAAGCAATAATAAGATTAGTAAATACTTTGTGGAAACTATACGACAATAGAATTACATCTTTGAAGTGTTGAGGGGGAAAACAAACAAACTTGGCAACCCAGAAAACAATCCTTCAAAACTAAATGTGAAAGGAAAATTTTTTTCAGACTGGCTGAGGACAGTCATCACTAGTAGATCTGCAATATAATAAAAACTAATTTAAGGTAGACTGTAGTAAGTCAAGAGTGCATGTTGTAATCTCTAGGGTAAACAGAAAGAATTCTAAAAGAACCTATCAATAAAGTTAGTAGAAGTGAAAAAATTAGGAACACCTGATTAATTCTAACATAAGAAGAAATAGACGTAAAAGAACAAACAAAAGATAAGAGAAAACAAATATCAAAATGGTAAATTTAGCCGGGCGCGGTGGCTCACGCCTGTAATCCCAGCACTTTGGGAGGCTGAGGCAGGAGGATCGCTAGTTCAAAGCCAGCCTCAGCAGTGGCGAGGCACTTAGCAACTCAGTGAGACCCTGTCTCTAAATAAAATACAAAAAAGGGCTGGGGATGTGACCCAGTGGACGAGTGCCCTGAGTTCAATCCCCGGTACCACAAAAAAAAAAAAAAAAAAATGGTAAATTTAGGCCGAACTATAACAGTAATAACATTAAGTGAATTGGGGCTGGGGTTGTAACTCAGTGGTAGAGCACTTGCTTAGCATGTGTGAGGCACTGGGTTCAATCCTCAGCACCACATAAAAATAAATAAATAAAATAAAGGTGTTGTATCCATCAACAACTAAAAAATAAAAAATAAAAAAAGAATAAGTGAATTGAACAATTAAATTAAGAGACAACATTGGTATAATCAGATAAAAACCAAAATCAATTATTTGTTTTTTATGAGATAGATACATTGTATATAAAATGATGATGAAAAGTTGAAAGTAAAAACATGGAAAAGATATACTGTGTAAATACTGAAAGAAAACTGGTGTAGCTATATTAATATCAGACAAAGTAGACTTTGAATCAAGAAGTATTAAAAGAGATAAGGAGAGACATTGCTTAATGATAAAATAGTCAGTTCAAAAGGCATACATGGCTGGTATGGTGGCACATGCCCGTAATCCCAGTGACTTGGGAGGCTAAGGTAGGAAGACTTTGAGTTCAAGTCCAGCCTAGCAATTTAGTAAGACCCTGTCTTAAAATAAAAAGGGCTTGGGATGTAGCTCAGTGGGATTGAAAATAAACAAACAAATAAAAACCTAAAGAAATGGGGATGTTGCTCGGTGGTAGAGTGCTCCTGGATTCAACTCTCAGGACTGGGGGGGAAATGACATACATAACAAACCTAAAGTAATAAGCAATGTTAAGGTTTAGATATGAGGTGTCCCCCAAAAGCTCATGTGTGAGACAGTGTAAAAAAGTTTAGAGGTGAGGGCTGGGATTGTGGCTCAGTGGTAGAGCGCTCGCCTAGCACGTGCACGGCCCGGGTTCGATCCTCAGCACCACGTACAAATAAACGCATTGGGTACAGCTAAAGCAAATAAATAAATATTAAAAAAAAAAAAGTTTAGAGGTGAGCCGGGCACGGTGGTGCACACCTGTAATCCCAGCACTTGGGAGGCTGAGGCAGGAGGATCGTGAATTCAAAGCCAGCCTCAGCAATGAAGAGGCACTTAGCAACTCAGTGAGACCCTGTCACTAATAAAATACAATAAAGGGCTGGGGATGTGGCCCAGTGGTCGAGTGCCTCTGAGTTCAATTCCTGGTACCAAAAAAAAAAAGAAAAAAGAAAAAAAAAAAAAGTTTAGAGGTGAAATGATCAGGTCATGAAAGCCTTGACCTAATCAATACATTAATCCACTTGAATGGATTAACTGGGTGGTAACTGTAGACAGGTTGGTGACTGGGGACATGCTTTTGGGGCTTATATTTTGTCTCTGGTGAGTGGGTCCCTCTGTTTCCTTGTTGGCATGTCCTGAGCTGCTTTCCTCCTCTACACCCTTCTGCCATGATGTTCTGCCTCATGTTGGGCACAGGGCAATGGAGTTGGCTGTCTATGGACTGAGGCCTCTGAAACCATGAGCCCCAAAGAAACTTTTCCTCTTCTACCTTGTTTTAGTTAGGTCTTTTGTTCACAGTGGCAAAAAAGGCTGAAAAGACAGAATGGCTGAATAGCACATGCAACTAAGAACACTTCGTAAAAGTACATAAAAAAAGAGTTAACAGAACTTAAAGGGGGAATAGACAAAGCAAATCCACAACCAGACTGGAGATTTAGCATATTTCACATAGAAACAGAATGCACAAATAAAATTTCACTAAGAGCACAAAATATTTTAACAATATGACTAATCAATTGGACCTAATTGACATTTATCATACATGATAAACAACAACATTCTTTTGAAGTACATACAGACATTCACCACATAATATGCTATGAAACAAGTCTCAGCAACTTTCAAAAGGTTAACTTGAGTTGGAGGTATAGCTGGGGGTGTAGCTCAGTGGTAGAGCTCTTAACTAGCATGAGTTAGACCATGGGTCCAGCCTGATTCTCTGACCACGAGGAATTATTATTTCAAATCAATAATAGAAAGATAGCCAAGTACAGTGTCTCACACCTGTAATCCCAGCAGCTTGGGAGGTTGAGGCAGGAGGATCGTGAGTTCAAAGCCACCCTCACCAAAAGCGAGGTGCTAAGCAACTCAGTGAGATCCTGCCTCTGAATAAAATACAAAATAGGGCTGAGACATGGCTCAGTGGTTAAGTGCCCTTGAGTTCAATTCCTGGTACATTCCCCCCAAATAGAAAGATAAATAGAAAATCCTCCAAATATTTGTATTTTAAGCAATTTGCTAAAACCACCTATTGGCCAAGGGAGGAATCACAAAATAAATTATGATTTTTGGACATAAATTATATTTCATGATATACTAGAGAGTCAGATAAAGTAATGCTCAGAGAATTTTACATTTAAATAAATATATTACAAAATAAAGTTTAAAAATAAGTGATGTAAACTTCAATCCCAAAAAGCTGCAAAAAGGAACAAATTAAACTTAAGAAAAGCAAAGGAAAGGAAACAGTAAAGAATAAGAGCAAAAATCAATGAAATTGAAAGCAAGCATCCAAATGATAAAATCAACAAAATCCAAAGTTGGGTCTTTGAAAAGACTAATAAAATTTATAAATGACTGGCAAAACTGATGAACATAAATAAGAGTGAAAAACCAAATTATCAATATAAGTAACAAAAGGAAGAATTTTTTTTTTTTTTTTTTTTTTTTTTTTTTTTTTTTTTTGGTACCAGGGATTGAACTCAGGGGCACTCAACCACTGGGCCACATCCCCAGTCCTTTTTTGTATTTTTTTAAAAAAATATTTATTTATTTACTTTAGTTGTACACAATGCACACATTTATGTTTACGTGGTGCTGAGGATCGAACCCAGGCCGCGCAAGGAGAGGGCTCTGCCGCTGAGCCACAACCCCAGTCCCCTTTTTTGTATTTTATTTAGAGATAGGGTCTCACTTAGTTGCTAAGTGCCTCGCCATTGTTGAGGCTGGCTTTGAACTCGAGATTCTCCTGCCTCAGCCTCCCAAGTGCTGGGATTATAGGTGTGAGCCACCCTGCCCAGCTAGGAAGAATTTTTTAAGGGAGAAAATTAATTCAGCAAATATTATGTAGATAATATATCTGAAATAGGCAAATAATTTGAAAGCTATAAATTATCAATTCATATATATTTATTATTACTTATATATTAATATATATAATTTATATTTATGTTATTTGTATTTATATTATATTATATATTTATATTATTTATATGTTAATATATTTATTAATATTATATATATATTTTTGTCATGATATGTTTCCTTACCATAAAGATAGTTCCAGAGGCTGGGGTTGTGGCTCAGCAGCAGAGTGTTCGCCTCGCACGTGCGCGGCCCGGGTTCGATCCTCAGCACCACGTAAACATAAATGCATTGCATTGTGTCCAACTTAAGTAAATAAATATTTAAAAAAAAAAAAAAGATAATTCCAGCGCAGGGCGCGGTGGTGCACGCCTATAATCCCAGCATTTAGGAGGCTGAGGTGGGAGGATCGCGAGTTCAAAGCCAGCCTCAGCAATGGTGAGGCACTTAGCAACTCAGTGAGACCCTGTCTCTAAATAAAATAGAAAAAAGGGCTAGGGATGTGGCCCAGTGGTCAAGTGCCCCTGAGTTCAATCCCCGGTACCAAAAAAAAAAAAAAAAAAAAAAAAAGATAGTTCCAAGCCCAGATGGATTCACTGGAGAAAATCTTTAAAACTTAAGAAAACAAATAATACTAGCCGGGCGCGGTGGTGCACTTCTGTAATCCCAGCACTTGGGAGGCTGAGGCAGGAGGATCGGGAGTTCAAAACCAGCCTCAGCAATGGTGAGCCACTTAGCAACTCAGTGAGACCCTGTCTCTAATAAAATATAAAAAAGGGCTGGGGATGTGGCCCAGTGGTCGAGTGCCCCTGACTTCAATCTCCAGTACCAAAAAAAAAAAAAAAAAAAAAAAGAAAACAATAATACTAATAACCAAACACTCTTCCAAGGGATAGAAAAAGAGCAATCACTTCCTAACTTCTTTCAGGAGCACAACATAACAATGATATGACAATAACATAACAATAACCTTAGAAGGACATTACAAGAAAGGAAAATTACAGGCTGATGTCCCTCATGAATATTGCTACCAAAATCCCTAAATAGGATTATGACAAACTGATGTGTATGATATATAAAAAGAATGATACATCACAAGTAAGATGGATTTATACCCACAATTCAAGTTGAGGTTTAACATTTAAAAATTAATCAATATATTTTGCCACATTTGCATAATCAAGGAAAACTAATATACAGAAAAAGCATTGAATAATGTTCAACACTAATCCATGACAAAATGTCTAAGCGTGTGAGGAATAAAGGGGATTCCTTATTTTGATAAAACACTATTTTCCCAAAAAACTCTACAGTTAACATTATTCTTTTTAAAAAAATATTTATTTATTTTGCTTTAGTTGTACACAATGTGTTTTACTTTTACGTGGTGCTGAGGATTGAACTTGGGCTGCGCATGTGCTAGGCAACCCCTAACATTTTTTTTTTTTTTTTTTTTTTTTGTGGTACCCGGGATTGAACTCAGGGGCACTCGACCACTGGGTCACATCCCCAGCCCTTTTTTGTATTTTATTTAGAGACAGGGTCTCACTGAGTTACTAAGTGCCTCACCATTGCTGAGGCTGGCTTTGAACTCTCGATCCTCCTGCCTCAGCCTCCCAAAGTGCTGGGATTACAGGCGTGCGCCACCGCCCCCGGCCCTAACATTATTTTTAATTATGAAATTTGAATCCTTTACTCCTGAGATCAGATCAAGATACCAGCTATCTCTATGTCATTGGCATTTTACAGGAGTTTCTAGCCAGTGCAGTGAAGAAAGAAAAGGAAATAAAATTTCAAAATATTGGAAAGGAAGAAATAAAACTATCAATATTCATAGTTAGATGATTATAGGCAAATCCAAATAATTGATGAACAATTAGAATTTAGGAATCAATCTACCACTGGGCGCAGTGGAGTAGGCCTGTAATCCCAGCACTTGGGAGGCTGAGGCAGGAGGATTGCAAGTTCAAAGCCAGCCTCAGCAATGATGAGGCACTTAGCAACTCAGTGAGACCTTGTCTCTAATAAAATACAAAAAAGGGCTGGGGATGTGGCCCAGTGGTTGAGTGCCCCTGAGTTCAATTCCCAGTACCAAAAAAAAAAAAAAGAAGAATGAATATTTACCAAGATCATGGGATAGAAGATCAATATGCAAAACACTAGTATATCTAAATAATAACAGCAAACAATTGGAAAATAAAATAAACTTAGTTTCCACACTGTATACACATACACAAGCACCCACACAAATCCTAAGAATAAATCCAATGAAAGCGTTCAAGCCCTCTAAACTAAAAACTACATAATATTTAAGATATTCTAAAAGAAAATCTATATGACTGATGGGATCTACCATATTCATGGATTAGAAATCTCACAGTTGTTAAAATGCCAATTCTTCTCAAAATGACCTGTAGATTTAATACAATCTCAGTAACAATCCAGATGGGGTTATTTTTTGTGAAAATCAACAAACTAATTCTAAATTCCATATAGAAATATAAAGGAACTTATAATAACCAAGGCAGTCTTTTTTAAAAAAAAATATTTATTTATTTATTCGTACACAATGTCTTTATTTATTTTTACGTGGTGCTGAGGATTGAACCCGGGCCACGCACATGCTAGGTGAGCGCTTTACTACTGAGCCACAACCCCAGCCCCAAGGCAGTCTTTTTTTCTTTTTGGTACCAGGGATTGAACTCAGGGGCACTCAGCCACTGGGCCACATCCCCAGTCCTTTTTTGTATTTTATTAGAGACAGGGTCTCACTGAGTTGCTAAGTGCCTCACCATTGCTGAGGCTAGCTTTGATCTCGCGATCCTCCTGCCTCAGCCTTCCAAGTGCTGGGATTACAGGCATGCGGCCACCGTGCCCGTGCCCGGCCCAAGGTAGTCTTAATAGAGGAACTAATTCAGAGATTTCTACTTCCAGATATCAAGACATGGTTAGGGCTATAGCTCAGTAATAGAGTACTTGCCTAGCCTGCATGGGGCTCTGGGTTTTATCCCCAGCCTTGCAATAAATAAAAAATAAATTGTGTGTGTGTGTGTGTGTGTGTGTGTGTGTGTGTGTGTGTATGCATGCGTGCACATGCACATATGTATGTTTATTTTAAATTAAATGCTTGACTCAATTTTGTAAATGTTGAACAATAGTTTTCTTTTCTTGAAATGCCTTTGTATGACTTTGGCAGTAATGCTGGTTTTATAAACAACCTGGAAATTATTCTTGTGTAGGATAGTTTCATTTCTTCTTTGATGTTTGTAGAATCTCCTAGTTCTCCCTGCTTTTTCTGACCAAGATACACAAAGAGATTTGATTGCTTTGTCACTTGACTAGATGCATGTTTTTCCCTGCAGGCTTGAACCCAAGGCCAGGGTTTGAATATTCCTAGAGACTGATATGTGTGGGTTGTTGCCTGAAACACAGAAAGATCACGTATGCTGTTAAACATGTTAGAACCTAGCTCTACCCTGAGCTTAATTTCTTTTTTTAATATTTATTTTTTAGTTGTAGTTGGACACAATACCTTTATTTCATTTATTTATTTTTACGTGGTGCTGAGGATCAAACCCAGGGCCACACATGTGCTAGGTGAGCACTCTACCTCTGAGCCACAACCCTAGCCCCTGAGCTTAATTTCTTAAGCCCTCATACTAACTCCGTAGACTGAACCTCTCCTTGCAGATATTCCTAGGTAGAACTTCATTTTTTCTGGCAGTCCAATACAAAGATATGTACAACACACTTTTTTTTGGTACTTTTTTTTTGTACAAAGATATGTACAAAACTTTTTTTTGTAATGTATTTACTTTGCAACATAATCATTAAGTGTTACACTTAAAATTTATGCACTACATGTAGGTATACAGAGTCGTATACAATGCAACTGCAATTCAATAAATGTATTTAAATTTAAAAATCAAATTATTAAACATTTTAAATTAATCTTCAATAAGAAAAATGTACTTTTTAAAATATATATTTATTTATTAGTTGTACACAATGCCTAAAGAACCTAGGGGTACTTTACCACTAGCTCTTTTATTATTTATTTATATATCCCTTTTGTTATTTATTTATTTAAATAAAAGCCCTAGCCCTTTTATTATTTAATGATTTATTTTTTGGGGGGGATACCTGGGATTGAACTCGGGCACTCAACCACTGAGCCACATCCCCAGCCCTATTTTGCATTTTATTTAGAGACAGGTTCTTACTGAGTTGCTTAGCACCTCACTTTTGCTGAGACTGGCTTTGAACTCACAATTCTCCTGCCTCAGCCTTCCAAGCCTCTGGGATTTCAGGTGGCTTTTTATTTTATATTCTGAGGCAGGGTATTGCTAAATTGCTAAGGGCCTCACTAAGTTGCCAAGGCTGGCCTTGAGCTTGTGATCCTCCTGCTTCAGCTTCCACAGTCACTGGGATTATAGGCATGTGCCACCATGCCCAATTGTTCTTTTTCTTGATTAGGGTTGGTTACAGGAATGTATTTACTTTGCAACATAATCATTAAGTGTTACACTTAAAATTTATGCACTACATGTAAGTATACAGAGTCATATACAATGCAACTGCAATTCAATAAATGTATTTAAATTTAAAAATTAATTTATTAAATATTTTAATCTTCATAAGAAAAATGTACTTTTTAAAATATTTATTTATTTATTAGTTGTACACAATGCCTTTATTTATTTTTACATGGTGCTGAGGATCGAACCAGGGCGGTGCACGTGCTAGGTGAGTGCTCTACCGCTGAGCCACAACCCCAGCCCTAAGAAAAATGTACTTTTAAGTGTGCTTCTAAAACAGGTTTTTGATCATTTAAAGGTAACAGATTTCCACAGCTGGGTATGAAATCTTCAGAGATGTGCTGGCTCATGGACTGGGGTGATCCCAAACCAAGTCTGATGTCAGAGAAAGGAGATCAGAAGTCATGGAGGAAGAATTTGCTGTAAATGGAAGAAGGAGTTGGGTACATGGACCAACTCTAGCGGTAGATGCCAGGTAATGGAGAGGAGAACTGACACAGAAGCTAATCCTGGTTTAGCCCTCTCATGGTTGATATGTACCCTGAGAAAACATGGATTATGAGTTTGCATTAGACAGTTAAACAATTGATCTCTAAAATATCATGGGGCTCAGTCAATCTTGCTATGACTCCTCTCTTCTCTTTCACTGACCATTCCTTGGAAAAGTCCCTTTCATACTTCTAAAGAGACAAGACAGGGATTTTCTGGCTTGAATGCAATGCAGCCTCTGAGTTTCATGGCCTTCAGGCTACAGCTGAATTCCAGCTCCACCAGCACATGGCACAGCTGAAGTTCCTGCTTCACTGGTTCCTAGTGATGGTGGTGATGATAACATCAGCAGGAATAGAATTTGAGCAGGAGTATGACTCTGTGGAATCATTAGGGCCTAAGGTTATGGAGTCCCTGCTTGGATGTCCTGGCAATGAGAACAAGAACGATATTAACTAACAGCTCAAGCAATTTTACTCCAGGACCTCTCCAGCTGAGCATAACACAGAAAATGCATGCTCTCCATTTCACAAGAGATAACTTTAATCTCAGGCATCATGCCAAAGCAGCAGCATTTCAATTCCACTAATGATGGCACATGGCAATGATGGGAGTCGAATGCCAGTGTGGACTGGCCCTTCCATGAATGATTGGGTCCTGAGCCTGCAGATTTCTGGCTTGGCTAGCTGTGGCCTAAAGCCCTCACATTTTGCTTACTTGTAAAGATCCTGGATTTTAAGCTACCAAGATTTAGTTGTGAATGTTAGTGGATAACAGTTGTATTCATCAACTGGCAAAGTCTGTGATCTCTGATCACCTTTGTGAGATTTTATAAATATTTCAGAATGAAGGCCTAGAATGCAAGAAGTAATGAAGAACAAATAAAATAGTAAATATGTGGATTCATATAAATAAAACTTCACTGTGTAAAACAGTAATAAAGTTTGGTAGGTTTTTCTTTCTTTTTTTTTGGTGGGTTTTTCAAAGATAGAATTAAAACACAAGGCAACAATTACACACACACACACACACACACACACACACACACACACTCACACACACACACATGTCCATAGCCAGTATTGCTTTATGAGGTCAGTTGACAGCTCATGTATTGCTGCTTTGAAGGCAACCTGTCTCTTCTTTGAGTTTTTCTTTTTCTTTCCTTTCCTTTCCTTTCCCTTTCTTTCTTTCTTTCCCTCCCTCCCTCCCTCCCTCCCTTCTTCCTTCCTTCCTTCTTCTCCTCCTCCTCCTCCTTCTTCTTTTTTAAAAATTCATAACTCATTTATTTATTTATGTGGTGTTGAGGATTGAACCCAGTGCTTCACACATGCTGGGCAAGCACTCTACCACTGAGCCACAACCCCAGGCCAGTTTTGCAGTTTTAATATGATGTTGTAAGTGTGGCTTTCTTTCTAATTTTTATGCTTGGGGTTCATTGGAAATCTATAGTTTGACACCTTCATCGATTCTGGAAAACCATCAGTCATTATCTCTCTATTTTGCCTCTGTCCCATTCTCTCCCTCTGCTTTTGGGTTTTGGGTTGGATGTGTGTTGGGCCATCTCATATTACCCTTGATATTTCTTAATGTCTTCCACAGATCTTTATCCCTCTAGAATGCTTCCTGGGTATTTTTCAGCTCTATCTTCCTGTTCACTGATTCTATTAGCACTTGCTTTTGGTTGGCTTTTAAACTCATTTATTGAGTTTCTAATTTTAGTTATTATATTTTTCATTTCTTGAAGTTATTTTTAGTCCCCTTTCCTATCTGCTTGGTTGTTCTTTAAAATTTCTCATATTTCAAATTGGTCTTTTATTTTTTAATGGACCTGAGATACACTGAACTGGATTGGTCATAATTCTTGGTCTATGGTTAATGCTTATCACTGGACATGGGCCCCTTGCTTTCTGTGTGAATGTATGCATGTATTTATAAAAGAATATAATGTGTACCACTCAACCTGAAAGCTACAAGAGCTATTTCTCTGCTCCTTCCCATCCAATGACTCTGCTTTTGCTCTTCCAAATTTGTGATTTATTGTTCCCTCTCTTTGCATAGTGTTATTCAACATGCCTGAATATATGTTTAGTTTTTGTCATTTTTCAACTTAATGAAAAAGATATTATGGTACATATAATTTTGGGGATGTTAAAAATACTCAATGCCATATTAACTAAAATTAATCCATATTTTTGCATGCTTTATGTAATATTCCATTGTGTGACTATTTTATGATGATCTTAGCCATTCTTCTGTTAGTAGACATTTTGCTTGTTTCTATTTCTTTCCTACTGCAAACAGTGTTACTATAAATATTCTTGTGTATATCTCTTCATAAATAATATGAGCAGGAGTTTCCACTTGGTATGTAACTAGGGGTGACTTGCTGAGTTGTAATATATGTAGGGCTATTGCTAGCTAATACATACCAGCAGAACTACAGGCTAGCATACAGTTTGATTGGTTCTGATTGATTAGCAGCATGTATTTGTTATTAATACTTTGAATATTATCCTATGAATGTCAAACTTTTCAAGGCAATGCTGAATTATTTAAAAATAGTTGTTCTAATTTATACCTCTATCAGATGTGTGTAAGAGATTCTTTTGATTCACATTCTGTCTAATACTTGGAATGGTCAGATTTTTAATTTTTGCAAATGTAATGGTATACATTATTATCTCATTTTGGTCTTAATTTGCATTTCCCTGGTTACTAATAGTCCACATATGTTTCCTTTAAGAATACCCTGATCATGTATGTTGCTCATGTAACATGTATTTTTTTTTCTTTTTGGGTACCAGGGATTGAACTCAAGGGCACTTGACCACTGAGCCACATCCCCAGCCCTATTTTGTATTTTATTTAGAGATACACTGAGTTGCTTAATGCCTCACTTTTGCTGAGGCTGGCTTTGAACTTGCAATCCTCCTGCCTCAGCTTCCCAAGCTGCTGGGATTACAGGTGTGCACTACTGTGCCTGGCCATGTAACATGTATTTTTTAGAATTGATTTTGAGGAACTCATATTGAGAAATAAACAATTATTAATACTAATTCTTAGTCAGTTATACATATTACAAAAATCTTCTCATTTATAGCTTGTCTTTCACTTTCTTTAAAATGATTTATGAATATAAATTCTTAGCTTTAATATAGTTAGGTATATTCATCTTTTTTTTTTTTTTTTTTTTGAGACAGGGTCTCTCTGAGTTGCTTCGAGTCTAGCTAAGTTGCTGAGGCTGACTTTGAACTCGTGATCCTCCTATCTCAGCCTCCTGAGCCACTGGGATTACAGGCATGTGCCACCAAGCCCAGCAACACATCTTTTCTTTCTTGGATTGTGCTTTTTTGGGTGCATATTGTTTATAAGAAAATATTCTAAACCAAGTTCAAAAGGATATTTTCCAGGTGTGGTGGTGTACACCTATAGTCCACCTACTCCAGAGGCTGAGACAGAAGGATCCCTTGAGCCCAGGAGTTTGAGGCCAGCCTAGGCAACATAGTAAGACCTCATCTCTCTTTTTTTTTTTTTTAAATTTTTTTTAGTTGTAGTTGGACACAATACCTTTATTTATTTATATGTGGTGCTGAGGGTCGAACCCAGTGCCTCACATGTACAAGGCAAGTGCTCTACCACTGAGCCACAACCCCAGCCCAAGACTTCATCTCTTAAAAAACAAAAAAAAAGGATTATTTAGCTAAACTTCTGTGATGGATAATTTTATGTCAACATAACTGTGCCTCTGAGTGCCCAGATATTTTGTTAAACATTATTTCTGGTGTGTTTGTAAGGGTGTTTATGGATGAGATTAAAATTTAAATCATAAACTGAGTAGAGCCAATGGCCCTCCCTAGAGTGGGTGGGCCTCATCCAATCCATTGAAGGCCTAAGTAGAAAATAAAGGCTAAGAAAGAATTCTTTCTCACTGGGTGCAGCGGCACATGTGTCTCTAAATTATATATATATATAATATATATATATATATATATATATTATATATATATATATAATTTAATATAATAATATATATAAAGGGCTGTGGCTTAGTGGCTAAGCACCCCTGGATTTAATCCCTGGTTAAAAAAAAAGGATAAAAAGAAAAGAATTGTTTCTCTCCACCTGTCTTTAAGCTGCAACACAGGTCTTCTGTTTTTGAACTGAGAATGGAATGATACTAAGAGCTCTCTTGGGTCTCCAGTTTGCTTAGTGCAGATCCTAGGACTTCTCAGCCTCCACAGTCATGACAGCCAATTCCTTATCATCTATCTATCCATTCATTCATCCATCTATCTGTCTACACACACACACACACACACACACACACACACAATTGCTTCTACTTCTCTGGAAAACCAGATTAATACAATTTCTATTAAGAACTTTGCATATGACATTTAATTCATTAACCCGACCCAACTGGAGTTGAATTGTATATTGTGTGAAGTAGGGATCCAATTAATTAATTTTCCAAATGGATAATCATTTGTCCTCCTTTTTCTACTTATCTGCTGTGGTCTCTCTGTCATACATCCAAAGTTTCATATATAAATCTGTTTTGAGCTCTCTAGTCTATTGTACTGATCATTTTGTCTCTCCCAGCCAGCACAGACCACATGGTCTTGATGCTATATCTTCTGATATGTGATAGGGCAAATGACACCTCTTTAGTCTTCAGAAGTATTTAGAGTAATTAATGAGATCTCTTAGTACCCAGTGTGAAGCTTTTAATACCATTTCAAATTAAAAGCAACCTGGATTCTTGAAAGAATGGCTATTTTCAGGTCTGGTACAGCAAATGACAAAATGAGTTGAAATATTTTCTTATATTATAAAGCAAAGAAATTACCAAATATTTCTGGGTGTGTGAAGGACCCAGCAGCTAACTTAAAGATGCTACCTTTGGCCATAAATGGGGAAAAATAGAGCATAAGTAGAATTGAAGCTGAGCATTAAGGAGGTTTTCTTTCATTACTGTGAGTTTGGCTATCAGCAAGAGGGCCTTGGGGCAGCTACCCCCTCTAGCCTACCTATTGTGTGATATGTCAGGAACTGCACACGGGTAAACTATTCAGTGACAATAATAGCCCAAGGAAATAATAATCTTTGTTCTTGAGATTAGCAGAACCGAAAAACATCTCCCAACTAGGCGATTAGGATCAGAGATGCATCATCTGGCCCATCCAATGTGAGGAGGCACCCACCAGTCTGGTTACCAGTGGGGAGGTTATATAAGCCACTCTGAAATCTGCTTCCTAGCAAGATGGATTCTGTGACAGGAATCCTCTGTCTTCTTGTCTAGCTGGATTTTCAAATAAAGTTGGCTTCCTTATCTGAACAACCTATTTTATTTATTTATTTATTTTTTTGTTACTAGGGATTGAACCCAGGGGTATTTAACTACTGAGCCACATTACCAGTCCTTTTAAATATTTTATTTAGAGAAGGGGTCTTGCTAAGTTGCTTAGGGCTTCACTAAGTTGCTGAGGCTGGCTGGGAATTTGCGATCCTCCTGCCTCAGCCTCCCAAGCCACTGGGATTATAGGTGTGCCATGCCGGGCAACAACTTATTTTTTATGTAATTGGCCTGTTGTGTGGTGAGTAGTTGGACTTGGGTCCCATAATGGAATAAAAGCTTCAATGGATCAAAATACACCAAATACGTTTATGATGATACTAAAAAAGCCCTTGGGGCTGGGATGTGGCTCAGAGGTAGGGCGCTCGCCTAGCACGTGTGCAACCGGGTTCGATCCTCAGCACCACGTAAAAATATATGCATTTGTGTACAACTAAAGCAAATAAATAAATATTTTTAAAAAGCCCTTATTATTCACCTTTGGAATATGCTAGGGAACCAAGTTGTTATTTTATTTTTTAAAATATTTATTTATTTGTTTTAGTTGTACACAATGCCTTTATTTTTACATGGTGCTGAGGATTGAACTCGGGATACACACGTGCTAGGCCAGCGCTCTACCACTGAGCCACAACCCCAACCCCCAAGTTGTTATTTTTATTTTATTTGGGGTTAAAAAAGACATCATAAAGTACATGTTAAATGTTTCGAATTTTTGTCTTTTTTTTTTTTTTTTTTTTTTTAGTTGTAGATGGACACAATACCTTTGTTTTATTTTTATGTAGTTCTAAGGATCAAACCCAGTGCCTCACACGTGCCAGGCAAGTTGCTTTACCACTGTGCCACAATCCCAGCCCCTAGAATTTTTATCTTTGTTGCTGTTACTTTTATTTTGAAACAAGATTATGCTGCGTTGTTCAGGCTGACCTCCAACTTCTGGGTTTAAGCAATCCTTCTGTCTCAGTCTCCTGAGTAGCTGGGACTGTACAGGCCTGCACCATTGTGCCCAGCATATAGCCATTGTGCCCAGCATATAGATTTTAATAAGTACAATCTAAAGTTTGATATTTTCTTATGTGTATTTGGTACCTAGGGTTGAACCCAGGAGCCCTGTACTGCTGAGTTACATCCCCAGCTCTTTTTTTTTTTTTTTAAATATTTATTTATTTATTTATTTTAGTTGTACACAATGCAATGCATTTATGTTTACGTGGTGCTGAGGATCGAACCCAGGGCCGCACACGTGCAAGGCGAGCGCTCTGCCGCTGAGCCACAAACCCAGTCCCCCCGCAGCTCTTTTAATTTTCATTTTGAGACAGGGTCTCATTAAGTTGCCCAGGTTGGCCTTGAGCTTGTGATCCTCCTGCCTAAGCCCCCAAGAGAGCTGAGATTTCAGGCAAGTGCCACCATTCCAAGCTTAAAGTACAATCCTAGATTGATGAGAATTTTACTTTTATATACATCCAAAAGAAGATATAGAACAATATTTTTCAAACCTTTATGGGCATATGAATCATATGGTGAATTGGTTAACACGCAAATGGATTCAATAGGTCCATGCTGGGACTCCAGATTCTGCATTTCTTTCTTTCTTTTTTTTAATATTTATTTCTTAGTTGTAGGTGGACACAATACCTTTATTTTTTATTTATTTATTTATTTATTTATTTATTTATTTATTTATTTTTTGTGGTGCTAAGGATGGAAACCAGTGCCTCACATGTGCCAGGCAAGTGCTCTACTACTGAACCACAACCCCAGCCCCAGATTCTGCATTTCTAACAAAAACCTGGGTGATGCTTGTGGACCCCACTTTGTGAGGCTAGGGTATATGATTCTATGTGGTAGCATATAACAGGAGCTTGTTCTTTTTTTATTGCTGATTTTTCTACTATATAATTATTTCATAACTTATTGACTTCTTTTCCCCATTGATGGACATATTTGTTTTTTCTAGCATGGGGCTATTGTGAAATAAGTTGCTATGGATATTCTTGTACACGTCTTTTGGTATACATATGCATTCAATTTGAGGCAGTATGTATCTAGGAGTAGAATTGCTGAGTCATAGGGTAGGCGTATGTTTAGCTTTAGTAGATGCTGCCAGTATACCAAAATTGTGGTACCATTACACTTTTACCAGCAATGTATCAGAGTTCTAGTTGCTTCCCATTTTACCAATACTTGGTACTACTGATCTTTATAAATTTTAGCTTTCTGTTGGATGTATGGTGGGATCCTATTGAGGTTTTAAATTAAATTTCTTTCATGAATAATATTATTGAACACCTGTTTATATATTTATCAGCCAGTTGTTGATCCTCTTTTGAGAAGGCTCGTTTAAGATTTTTTTGCTCATTTCAATTTTGAACTTGTTTCCTAATGGTTTGTGGGTGTTCTTGATACATTCTGGACATGAGTTCTTTTTTTTTTTTTTTTTTTTTTTTTTGCGGTACCAGGGATTGAACTCAGGGGCACTCGACCACTGGGTCACATCCCCAGCCCTTTTTGTATTTTATTAAGAGACAGGGTCTCACTGAGTTGCTAAGTGCCTCGCCATTACTGAGGCTGGCTTTGAACTCGCGATCCTCCTGCCTCAGCCTCCCAAAGTGCTGGGATTACAGGCATGCGCCACCGCGCCCGGCTTCTTTTTTTTTTTTTTTTTATTGGTGCAGGATAGTTGTACATATTGATGGGATTCTTGTTACATATTTGTGAATGCACACAATGTAACAATATAATTTGGCCAATATTACTGCCCAGCACTCCCCTCTCCAATACATGAGTTCTTTTTTTAAATGTTTTTTAGTTGTAGACACAGTATTTTTATTTTATTTATTTGTTTTTATGTGGTGTTGAGGTTCGAACCCAGTGCTTCACACATGCAAGGCAAATGCTCTACCAAGTGAGCTACAACCCCAGCCCTGACATGAGTTCTTTTAAAAAAAAATTTTTAGTTGTAGATGGACACAGTACCTTTATTTATTTTTTTAATTATTTTTATGTGATGCTGAGGATCAAACCCAGTGCCTCACACATGCCCCCAGACATGAGTTCTCGATTGGATACATAATTACAAATATTTTCTCCCAGCCTTTGGTTTTTTCACTCTTAATGATTTCTTTTTTTTTTTTTTTTTTTTGGTGGTACTGGGGATTGAACTCAGGGGCACTCAACCACTGGGCCACATCCCCAGCCCTTTTTTTAGTATTTTATTTAGAGACAGGGTCTCACTGAGTTGCTAAGTGCCTCGTCATTGCTGAGGCTGGCTTTGAACTTGAGATCCTCCTGCCTCAGCCTCCCAAAGTGCTGGGATTACAGGCATGCGCCACCGCGCCTGGCTCTTAATGGTTTCTTTTAATGGATATAATTGCTTAATTAAAAAAAATTTTTTGATACTGGGGGTTGAGCCCAGGGCACTTTATCCCTGAGCTATATCCCCAAACCTTTTTATTTTTATTTTGGGACAGGCTCTCTCTAGGTAGCTTAGGGGCTCAATAAGTTGCTGAGGCTGGCCTCAAATTTGCAATCCTCCTGCTTCAGGCTCCCAAGAGGCTGGGATTACAGGTGTGCACCACCATACTTGGCATAATTGTTTAATTTTAATGAAATCCAATTTGTCAATATATCCTTACATGGTTAGCACTTTTTGCATCCTGCTTGAAAAATATTTGTCCACTCCAAGGTCATAAAGGTATCCTCCTGTGGTATTTTCTGTGGAAGCTTTAATGTTTTGCCATTCACATTCAGTCTATGATCTATTTTGAATTGCTTTTTGTGTGTGTGTTTTTTATTTTCCTTCCACTTTTTGAGGTTCATTTATTTCCCTCCAATTCATTGTTTTTAAAACTGGAAACTAAAGGAATGAATATTTTTCCTGCTTTTCCTGTATGAACTATTTATTAAGGTAATAAAATAATTGAGGAAGTTTTTCTTTATGAAAGTGTTCCAGCCAATAAACGAAGAAGGAATTGTATAATTAGTACACCATTGTTTTGCAAATTCCAATGCATAGAGGAGACATTATAAAAAGAGAGACAATCAGATATGGTGTATCTACTAATGAAAATATACAACACCACCTATGAAGAATTCCTCCTCTGGAACTGAATCAGCATCTGATTGAAGCTCTAGATCAAATTACCCATATATAGAAAATATAGGGGATAAGTTGTGCAAAGTGGTGCACACCTGTAATCGCAGCTACTTGGGAAGCTGAGTCAGGAGGATACCAAGTACAAGGCCAATCTGGACAAATTATTGAGATCCTGTGTCAAAACAAAATTAAGAATTAAAAAGAAGGGGCTGGGGTTGTGGCTTAGCGGTAGAGCACTCGCCTAGCACGTGCGTGGCCCGGGTTCGATCCTCAGCACCACGTAAACATAAATGCATTGCATTGTGTACAACTAAAGCAAATAAATAAATATTTAAAAAAAAAGAAATAAAAAGAACAGGGCATGTAGCCCAGTGGTAGAGTACTTCTGAGCTCCATATCCAATACCAGAAGTAAAAAAGGGGTGGGGAGGGAGGAGATAGAGGAAAAAACGATAACTCCACAGACAAAATTCAAAATATATGAGATGCTCAGGATGATCAATCTGACCTCTTCAACAAGTAAGTTTGCTATTAAAAGAAAAGGAGAGGGCTGGGGTTATGGCTCAGTGGTAGAGCACTTGCCTAGCATTGCATGAGGCACTGGGTTCGATCCCCAGCACCAATAAAAATAAATAAATAAATAAATAAATAAATAAAGGTATAAAAATTAAAAAAAAAAGGAGAGAGGGACTATATGGATTTTTAAAAAAATCTTTTAAATGGTACCAATTGATTACAATGTATGAGAAATACTAGAGAAATATAACATAATATTTGATAGCTATTTGATGACATTAGAAATTATTGTTAAATTTATGTAGATGTGGTTATGATATTATGATAATGTTTAAAAATAGTTTTTATATGTACATAATTGTTGCCGCCTGAAGCGCTTGGAGCAACGGAGCCGCGGGAAAAACTTCAGAAGCAAACTGGAGACAAACAGCTTTTTATTCTGATAACTTTTCTCCCTGGTTCTAACAACGACTAACACACGCCAAACACACCCTAAAATGGCCTGACCCGATCAGCAATTTCGGCCAAGTCACTCGAGATCCCGCAACAAGTCCCGTGAGACTACGGGAGGCGACAATGGCCAAATCTCCACGGCTCTTAGTCAACTGCAATTCAAGTCAATCCCCAAACAGGGCTCCTGCACATAATAAAATATCAATAAAATATTATGTCTAGGTCATGCTTCAAAATAATACAAAGACAGTGCAAATGGAAGATACAGATTAAACAATATTGGCTGAAAGTTTATAATCATTACATTTGGGTAACAGACACATGGTATTATACTATTTTCCCTTTTTTGTTATATGTTTAAAAATTTTCATGAAAAAATTAAAAAGTGTCTTAGTCATTCTTGGCTCTTTACTTTTCCATATTAATTTTAGAATCAGGTAATCAAGTTACATGGCATTTCAACTGAAATTGCATTTAAATCTAGGAATCAATATGGGAAGAATTACATCCCTATGAAAGTTACAATTTTTTATTGATCAATGTGAAATATCTCTTCATTTACTGTCCTTTTTTTGGGGCGGGGTTACTGGGGATTGAACTCAGGGTCACTTGACCACTGAGCCACATCCCCAGCCTTATCTTGTATTTTATTTAGAGACAGAGTCTCACTGAGTTGCTTAGCTCCTTGATTTTGCTGAGGCTGGCTTTGAACTCGAAATCCTCCCTCCTCAGCCTCCCAAACTGCTGGGATTACAGGGATTACAGGTGTGTACCACCACACCCGGCACCATTTATTGTCTTTTTAATTGACATTCAGTATTTATAATTTTACATACCTTTCATTAGATTTGTCATTAAATATCTGACATTGTTGTGGCTATTGTAAATTATGCACTTTAAAACTTACATATATTTAGCCAGATATGGTGGCACACAACTATAATCCCAGCTACTTGGGAGGCTGAGGATCACAAGTTCAAGGCCAGCCTGGGAAATTCAGTGAGATCCTGTCTTAAAATAAAATAAAAAGGGTTGGGGATGTAGCTCAGTGGTAGAACACTTGCTTATCATGTGTGAGGCTCTGGGTTCAATCCACAGTCCTGCAAAACAAAAGCAAAAACAAAACACAAAAAGGAATAAAAGAAAAAAATTACATACATTAACAAAAAATTTTAGTTAATTAGAAATAAAATGGAACTTTATGTGATTGAGAGGGGTCTCCAAAAATTTTACAATAAATATCATCCTGAAGAATAAATATCAGAAGCACTAAAGTTATGGAAATGACAAATAAAGCCACCACCATCACTTCTAATCAACATTGGGCTCTAGGACCCACTCCACATATGATAAGAAAAGAAAAATAAGCCAAAGGCAATAAGATTATTCTTCTAAATATACTAAACATAGTATTTTCTATTTGATGTCTCATAATTCTAATAGTCGAGTTTTTGGCAAGTGTTTCTGCCCTGTGTCATTTTTGCTGTTTGTGTTGATTAGGGTGTTCCAGAGAAACAGAACCAGTAGTATGTCTATATAGATACAGGTACAGAAAAAGCTACGTAAGAGGGGATTTATTATGGGAATTGGCTCACATGATTATGGATGCCAAGAAGTCAGTCCCATGACATACTATTTGGAAGCTGGAAAACAAGGAAAGTTCATGGTACCATTCAGTTCACATCCAAAGGCCCTGAGAATTAGGGGAGCCATTGGTATAACACTTCAATGGCTGAAGGTCTGATAAATGGAAGCTGCAATGTCCAAGGACAGTAGAGGACAGATGTCCCCATTCAAGAAGAAAGAGCAAATTTGTCCCCGCCCTTATTCTTTTCTTCTTTTCAGTACCAGGGACTGAACCCAGGGATGCTTAACCACTGAGTCACACCTCCAACCCTTTTTGTTTTTTATTTTGAGATAGGGTCTCACTAAGTTGCTCAGGGTCTCCTAAACTTTTTTTTTTTTTTTTTTTTTTTTTTTTTTTTTGGTACCAGGGATTGAACTCAGGGGCACTCAACCACTGAGCCACATCCCCAGCCCTTTTTTGTATTTTATTAGAGACAGGGTCTCACTGAGTTGCTAAGTGCCTCACCATTTCTGAGGCTGGCTTTGAACTCGTGATCCTCCTGCATCAGCCTCCCAAGTGCTGGGATTACAGGTGTGTGCCACCGCACCCAGCAGGGTCTCCTAAATTGCTGAGGCTCGCCTTGAATTTGTGATCCTCCTGCCTAGCCTCCTAAGTAGGTGGAATTATTGGTGTGCAGCACCCTCCCTCCCTCCCTCTCTCTCTCTCTCTTTCTTTCTTTCTATAAACTGGGCCCTCAGTGGATTAGATGATGCCCACCAAAATTGGTGAGGGTAAACCTTCTTTACCTAGTCTATTCATTCATCCTCATAGACATATCCAGATTTTTTACTTTTTTATTTTTTGTTACCAGCTATCTGGGTATTCCTTAACCCAAGCAAGTTGACACATTAAAATTAACCATCACACTGATTCTTGTTCATGGAATCAAGTTTTTTTCTGTGTTCATTTTCTTTGAAAATTTATCTGTGGAAATAATTTGAGGCCTGAGATGACCATGAGTTCTTTTTTTTTTAAAATATTTATTTATTTGCTTTTAGTTGTACATAATGCTTTTTAAATTTTTTTTTTTATTTTTATGTGGTGCTGAGGATCAAACCTGGTCTGCACACATGCTAGGCGAGCACTCTACCGCTGAGCCACAACCCCAGCCCCTGATCATGAGTTCTTTTGACAAAGATTTACTTTTGTTTCTGCCAGGCACCTGAGGCACTATCATTCTGGGACCATTTTATTCTAAATTCTTGGTTTGAGTTTTTCTAGCTCTCCTAGGTCTGGTGAATTGGGCTGCATGTGATGTGAGATCTAACTTATAGTTATGGGTCTTCAGGAGGTGATTGTTTCCCCTGACACTCATTGCTATTGCCAAGTTCAAAACAAGCTATTTTCTTGCAATTTTCCATGTGTAGGGATGGGCTGAGTTTTTTTTCTAGTTTTCTTGTACATTGAGAATATAGCCCCTTGGAGGTTCTAAGTTCTAGTTAAGGAGTATTTGACCCCTTTGGGCAGACTCTGGGTTTTATCTTCTTTCTCTTATGCCCTAAGAGATCATGACAACTGATGGTAAATTTCATTTGTCATCAGATGTTCCTGTACCAGTTATTTATTGCCATGATATTGTGGCATAACACACCATCCCAAAACTCGGTGACGTAAATTAACAAGCACTTATTACTGCTCAAATTGGCTTGATGATTCTTCCTACTTAGCTGGCTCACATGTGTCTGCAGTCAGCTGTGGCCATAAATATTTCTGCAGCTTGTGGCTGGACTCTGTTGTGCGTTTACAGGTCAGCTGCTATAGGCTGGCCTTCACTGTTCTTGGTTGGAATGGTTGGGATGGCATGGCTCTTTTCTACCTGTCTCTCATTCTTCAGGAGGCTTTCTTAGGCTTGTTCTCATCGTGGAGGCAGGAGACCAGGAGAAAGAGGAGAGGAAAAGAGAAAGTCTTTTAGTGGCTAGGCTTAGAACTGGCACATTGTGACTTCTTCCACATTTTGTATTGGCCAAATCCACCCAGATTCAAGGGGAGAGGAAACAAAGTCCACCTTTCAATCAGAGAGTTAGTTACAAAGTCATATGGCAAAGGACATGAATTCAGGGAGAGTCAGAGAATTGGTGCTCTTTTTGCAACTTATCTGTCATAGCCCCCAGTTCTTTTTTTTTTTTTTTTTTTTTTTTTTTTTTTGGTACCAGGGATTGAACTCAGGGGCACTCACCACTGGCCACATCCCCAGCCCTTTTTTGTATTTTTAGAGACAGGGTCTCACTGAGTTGCTAAGTGCCTCGCCATTTTGAGGCTGGCTTTGAACTCGCATCCTCCTGCATCATCCTCCCAAGTGCTGGGATTACAGGTGTGTGCCACCGCACCCAGCAGGGTCTCCTAAATTGCTGAGGCTTGCCTTGAATTTGTGATCCTCCTAAGTAGGTGGAATTATTGGTGTGCAGCACCCTCCCTCCCTCCCTCTCTCTCTCTCTCTTTCTTTCTTTCTATAAACTGGGCCCTCAGTGGATTAGATGATGCCCACCAAAATTGGTGAGGGTAAACCTTCTTTACCTAGTCTATTCATTCATCCTCATAGACATATCCAGATTTTTACTTTTTTATTTTTTGTTACCAGCTATCTGGGTATTCCTTAACCCAAGCAAGTTGACACATTAAAATTAACCATCACACTGATTCTTGTTCATGGAATCAAGTTTTTTTTCTGTGTTCATTTTCTTTGAAAATTTATCTGTGGAAATAATTTGAGGCCTGAGATGACCATGAGTTCTTTTTTTTTTTTAAATATTTATTTATTTGCTTTTAGTTGTACATAATGCTTTTTAAATTTTTTTTTTTTATTTTTATGTGGTGCTGAGGATCAAACCTGGTCTGCACACATGCTAGGCGAGCACTCTACCGCTGAGCCACAACCCCAGCCCCTGATCATGAGTTCTTTTGACAAAGATTTACTTTTGTTTCTGCCAGGCACCTGAGGCACTATCATTCTGGGACCATTTTATACTAAATTCTTGGTTTGAGTTTTTCTAGCTCTCCTAGGTCTGGTGAATTGGGCTGCATGTGGTGTGAGATCTAACTTATAGTTATGGGTCTTCAGGAGGTGATTGTTTCCCCTGACACTCATTGCTATTGCCAAGTTCAAAACAAGCTATTTTCTTGCAATTTTCCATGTGTAGGGATGGGCTGAGTTTTTTTTTCTAGTTTTCTTGTACATTGAGAATATAGCCCCTTGGAGGTTCTAAGTTCTAGTTAAGGAGTATTTGACCCCTTTGGGCAGACTCTGGGTTTTATCTTCTTTCTCTTATGCCCTAAGAGATCATGACAACTGATGGTAAATTTCATTTGTCATCAGATGTTCCTGTACCAGTTATTTATTGCCATGATATTGTGGCATAAACACACCATCCCAAAACTCGGTGACGTAAATTAACAAGCACTTATTACTGCTCAAATTGGCTTGATGATTCTTCCTACTTAGCTGGCTCACATGTGTCTGCAGTCAGCTGTGGCCATAAATATTTCTGCAGCTTGTGGCTGGACTCTGTTGTGCGTTTACAGGTCAGCTGCTATAGGCTGGCCTTCACTGTTCTTGGTTGGAATGGTTGGGATGGCATGGCTCTTTTCTACCTTGTCTCTCATTCTTCAGGAGGCTTTCTTAGGCTTGTTCTCATCGTGGAGGCAGGAGACCAGGAGAAAGAGGAGAGGAAAAGAGAAAGTCTTTTAGTGGCTAGGCTTAGAACTGGCACATTGTGACTTCTTCCACATTTTGTATTGGCCAAATCCACCCAGATTCAAGGGGAGAGGAAACAAAGTCCACCTTTCAATCAGAGAGTTAGTTACAAAGTCATATGGCAAAGGACATGAATTCAGGGAGAGTCAGAGAATTGGTGCTCTTTTTGCAACTTATCTGTCATAGCCCCCAGTTCTTTTTTCTTTTTCTTTTTCTTTTTTTTTTTTTTGTACCAGGGATTGAACTCAGGGGCACTCGACCACTGGGCCACATCCCCAGCCCTTTTTTGTATTTTAGAGACAGGGTCTCACTGAGTTGCTAAGTGCCTCGCCATTGTTGAGGCTGGCTTTGAACTCGCAATCCTCCTGCCTCATCCTCCAAGTGCTGGGATTACAGGCATGCGTCACCACGCCTGGCTCATGGCCCCCAATTCTAAAGTTGGCTTCAGTGTCCTCCTTTCTTCTCTGGTTCTGCCTTCATTTAGATTTAGACTGGAGTGATTCTTATTTTTTATTTTTTTTTGCCAGCACATTGATATATTTAAGAAGACTTTAAAAAGCCTTATGTATCATTTATCATGTTTTCAGCAGGAGGGTCAATCAAGACACTTGGTCTGTCATGCTGCTTGATGGACACTTTGGTGAGTCTCTGTCTTTGTACCTATGTAACTCTCCACCTGAAATTCTTCCAATCTTTGAGACTCTACTCAAATACCTCCTTTATGCTTCTTTAACTCCCTCTCTTCACCTAGACAAAGGTGGCTATTGCCTCTAGACTCTAAAGGTATACTGTGCCCGTTTCTGTGAAGGCATAGAATTCTTAATGTAGCAGTCATAATTTACAGAGTCCCTTGTTAAAAAATTATTAAAAATTTTAAGACAGGGCTGGGGTTGTGGCTCAGCGGTAGAGCGCTTACCTAGCACGTGCGTGGCCAGGTTTTGATCCTCAGCACCACGTAAGAATAAAGGCATTGTATACAACTAAAAAGCAAATAAATAGGGGCTGGGATGTGGCTCAGCGGTAGGGTGCTCGCCTAGCGTGTGTGCGACCCAGGTTCGATCCTCAGCACCACGTAAAAATATATGCATTTGTGTACAAACTAAAGCAAATAAATAAATATTTTTTAAAAAAGCAAATAAATAAATATTTAAAAAAAATTTAAGACAATGACAGCAGAACATTAAAACAAGAGCGTGGTCCTTCTAAGTGTGGGGCTCCATACAACCACATAGGTCAAACTCCCATGAAACTGGCTCGGATAGTCATTATTGATTAACATTTCCATTGTCCTTAAGAATCACTAAATGGGTGTTCTTTCTAAGGTAATCCTGTTTAATTAATCATTATGTCCCAAGAGGCTAGCAAGGTGCCAGGGATGATGAGTCAATGTTGTTGAAGGAGCAAACGAAAACTACATTAGGTTGTCAATTTTAAAACACAACTCTTTGATAACAGCTTTTAAGAGAAAAGTAGAAAAAACATACCAAGTGTCCCCATCTATTGTAAGACGCTTTCCAGTTTCAGAATGGTTAACAAAATATACATGTTAGAATTGACAAAGCATGGTGGTGTCTTTTAGTATCCTAGATGATGACTTTCTGTCTCTCTCTTTCTTTCATACTGGGAATTGAACCCAGGAGCACTTTACCACAGAGCCACATCCCAAGCCTTTTTATTTTTTCATTTTGAGACAGGGTCTTTCTTGCTCAGTTGCCTAGAGCCTTGCTAAGTTGCTGAGGCTGGCCTTGAATTTACCATCCTCCTGCCTCAGCCTTTGGAGTTTCTGGGATTATAGGCATGCACCACTGCACCCGGCTAGATGATGACTTTCTTATGCTCCATTGGAAAGTGAGATGTTTCTTTCAGTTCTAAGGAGTTCCTGAGACTAACTTTCTATCGTATTTTCTCTGACATTTACTCTTGACTGACTGATTCCTGGGCTGGGAACTGTAGCCTCAGCACATGATTGAAGGGACAATGTCCTATGTTGTAGGCAGTAGATAGCTGACCAAACTGCTAATCTCCCACTAAGACCTCTCAGTTTCCTTTGTGAGAAGGACTCTCTAAGCTCCTTTATGTAATGTGGCACCTTTCAACGTCTCCCTGGGACTTGGCTCCCAGTTCTAACTCTGTAGGGCCTGTGGCTTCCACTTTCTGCACCTCAGTTTGCCGCTTTACACAGGAATAAGAACCAGTGGCTCCAAAGGGATACTGAGAGAAAGGGGTATGGGGGCACTGAATCAGAACAACTCAAAGGTCTCTCCCCAGAGCGATGCACGGTCTCCCAAGCCTCTCAAACCCACGCCTCACCAGTTCAAGTTTTCAAAACCACAAAAGGTGGAGGAAGAGGGCTTTAAGGACGTACAGGGCCCTCCACCCCAACTTTCACACCCACCCTGGAAAGTCAAAATCCAGAGCCAGCCCATCCTCCACATCTTCAGCCCCTCCCCCCTGCGGCTTCCCCCACGAGGCCCCCTCCCCCCCATTACGGCATCGCTCTGGGCGCCAAGACGGATTCTAGCCAGGGACTGCTGCAGTCAGCTCTCCGCCTCTCCTGGCTCCTGCAGCCCAAGTACTGGTTCTGCAGCCACCGGCTGTGCTCCGGACAGTTCCCTTTCCCTTTCCCTCTCCCACCCCGCCCCCGCCATGGCACAGCCCCTGGCTCTGGGCCCAGTGGTGGGCGGGCACAGTGGGCACGGGTGGGGGCCCCAGCAGAGACCGCAGGTATAGCGGGGTTCTCCCTCTACACTGGGGATGCCTCCGCTGTGCGGAGTGTGGGTGGGGGACGCCTGTCAGTGGCCCTGAGACCGGGCACAGCGCCTCGTCTTGGCAGGGCTGGGGCAGAAGAGGGGGGCTTCCTGAACCAAGCCCAAGAGCTGAAGTCGGGGAGCAGACCTGGAAAACCCGAAGGAGAGTCTCCTAAGGGGACGTGCCGGGATGGGGGCTAAGTGTGACATTCAGGCTGTGATTATGCCTCGGTGGGGCAGGAGACCTTGACTGTCAGACTGTGTGACTGTCTTCCCCAACCGCCCGCCTCTGGGCTTAAGTCCCTGTGCCTAAATTGGCTATGCGTGGCAGTGACACTGTAAAGTGCCCGTTTTGGGTCCTCGATGGACACTGGTCCCGCGGCCTCCAGTGAGCGGGATCTTATTGGCACCCCCAGGCTGGGCCTCCCCAGCGCTGTCGCTCAGCTAGGCGGGTGCTCCTCGGGGACCCGGTGGCCGCCCGCCGGCTGCGACCTGGGCCCTCCTGGGTCCGGCGCGGGGGCGGGGAGCTTGGTCCCCCTCCCTCTCCTCGGCTCCCAGCTCGGCCGCCCTGCGCGGGGGCGGGGGCGGGGGCGGAGCGCGCGGGCGGGATCCCCCCGCCTCCCCTTCCTGGTCCCCGGGAAATCCAGCCTCCGTGGCTTGGCCGCCTCCCGCTCCCGCGCCCGCTGCCGCTCGGCGCTCGCTCGGGGCTCCGCAGCCGGCGCGGCCCCTCCGCTGGGGGCTCCGCAGTGCCGGGTCCCGGTCCCCTGCTCGCACGCCCGTCGCCGCAGCGTCCCCCGCCCGGGCCGCCGGCACCATGTAACCCGGCCGGAGCCGGAGCTGGGCCAGGTAAGCTGCCGGGAGGGGTGGGGACGGGGCTGCACTCGCCGCGCCCTCTGCAGCGCCCCCCAGGCTCTGCCCGGCCACGGCCCGGGCGCCGCCCACGCCCCGGGCTCGGGCGGCCTCAGCTCCGGCCCCGCGAGGGGGGAGGGGCTGGGCCTCCTCCGCGGCCCCCGCCCCCGCCCTGGCCTGGAGGCCCGCGGGCCTGACCTGAGGGACGCGCGGGGGACCACGCGGACCTAGGACCCTCTCTCCGGGCCCGGGCTGTGCCAAGCCGGCCAGCCCCCGCCCAGCCCTTGTCGGGCTGGAGGCTTGGGTCTGGGAGGGAGTAGCTGGTTGGTTGTGGGGGGAAGTCGTGATGTTGGGGAGATCCGGAGAGAAGTTTCCTCTGCAGGTGTGAGTGTGAGTGCGTGTCACTGTGTGTCTGTGGTGAGTGTGTGAGTGTGTCACCGCGTGGGTCTGTGGGTGATTGTGTGGCAGTGAGTGTATGTCACTGTGGGTGAGTGTGCGTGCAGTGATTGTATGCAACGAGGGTGTTACTGTACATGTATCTGTGGACATGTGTGTGAATGAGTGTGTGTGTGTGTGTGTTGCCACTGTATGTGGCTGTGTATGTTTCTGTGAGTGTGTGCGTGTGTGTGTGCGCGCGCGCGCCTGTGTGACTGACTGTGAGGGTCCGGGTATCTGTGGTATGCGTGACTGAGTGTGTGTGTGTGTTGGCTATGTGAGAATGTATCTGAGCAGGGTTCACTCGGAATCGCCCACACCTGGTCTTTACGTCCTCCCCCCCACACACCCCCAGTTTTGGTGGGATGTGGCACCTGGAATAGGGAAATCAGACTTCTCAGAGGTCAGATCATCCCTTCTCCCTAGGGACTCCCTTCTCCTGGACTAGATAAGAGCCTCATGACACTCCCTACATTGGTCTCCACCTTCACCTACCTCAGGGGGCATCCTGTATGGTGCTACTGGCTGTGTCCTTCCTGCATGCAGGGCTCTGCTGGTGGTGGTGGTGGGCCTGGAGCTGAAGACTGTGTGCCTGTGTGTGCTGCTTCTCCTTCTTGGGGCCTGGGAGCTTGTGTCACCTCAGTAATGTTTCACTGAGGGCCCTTTAGAGCCAGAAGCTGAGGAGGCCAGGTGGAAGCGTCTGGTCTATTGTTAGTCATCAGAGCAGGTGGCTCTCTCCCAGAGTTCCAAGCCCCAAATCTCCAAGTTCTGGGTCATTGGTTCAGCCCACTGGCTCCAGGTGTGTCTGTACTGAGCTCCTTGAAGTAATAATAATACAATGCCTCTGTATCAGTCCAGGACTTTTGAAAATGCTCTTCTCTCAACTCTTTATTTCCCCAAAAGCCTTGGGAAACAGGGCAGATATCAGGTTAAGCCATATGAAACTGCCAATATTTCACTGTTCTATTTTAACCTATAGAACAGCCATTTCACATGTTTCAAGCAAATATAATGCCAATTCACAGATGAGAATGTTGAGGTTTGAGAGATGAATTCCATTTCCCACAATAACACATTTCTAGTCAGTGGTACAGAAAGACTCCCACCTATCTCTTGTTGACCCAAGGAACTGAACTGGACCAAGGTTAGAGGGTGGCACTCCCTGATGTGTGCTCTCTGACACTGGGGGCACAGCCTTCCACCTCTGCCCAGCATTTCCTGAATGCTGGGGCTACTTGTGCACCCAGCTGCCAATGCCTAAAAGGAAGAGAGAGGGAGAAGAGAGGAGGGAAGGGAGGGAGAGGCTTCGTGAGTTGGCAGTGAATCAGGGTCTAAAAAGGGAGCTGGGAGGGCTAGGGTGGCAGGTGTTTCTAAAAGGAACATGAACATAGGATGAACAGCCTCAGACACAGCCCCCGCATCCCCACCCCCACTGCCCCACTGATCTGGCAGGCAGTGCCCACCGCCTTTTGTGCCAGAGGGCTCACGTCCAAGGAGTGAGCCTATATGTAGTTATGTAGAATGATGGCCATTGAAGGAACCTTAGAATTCACATGGTCCAACCTCTTAATTACACATTGAGGATCCTGAAGCCCAGAGAAGGAAGGGGACCTGCCCAAGGTCACAAAACAAACTTGTGGGTTCCAAGGCTAGTATTAGCTAAGGAACTTTCTAAGCCCTCAGGTTGCCTTTTATTCCTGAACTCCCCACCCCCATCAAAGCTGAGTATAGGGGATTTGGGGAGAAGTAATGCAGACTCAATACCTCTAAGGCTGTATACTCTTTAACCTGGGACTCCTTTCCAAAGAGGGGATGCTACAGATATTCCTGGGGATGGGGATTCCTAGCCATACCTGCAGCAGAGGCAGGCCATGGGCTTGTCTGAGTTCATGCTGGTAAGGGGCTGGAGCTGCCACAGGCCTGACTCCTAGACTTTCTTCTGTGTCAGTGCCTGCTGTCAGCAGCTGCCTGGCACCTCACATCTCCTCCAGCTGATGTTGGGGCCTGAGCTGGCAGAGCTCACCCGTTTCCCCCCCCTCCCCCCCGTTTCTGATACATTTTGCCTGTAGCTTGGCTGACACTTCCTTGGTTTCTGATAGGTAGACAAACTTCTGGGGCTTATCTGATTTAGGAAGGGTCTATAGTTACTTATAAACCCTTTCTGATTCAATCTTCCAGGAGTTTAGGGCAAATGATAATTATGATTGTCCCTATTTTATAGGTGAGAAGACGGAAATTCAGTGAGAGGTTTCCTATTTGGTTGGTTGGTAGGAGTGAGGGGATGAGGGAGCAAATGACAGAAGCTTTTGTTAAAAGGGGCTTCCAAAGATCCCCTCCAGTGTCTTACATCCCCACGGTCAGGAAACCTTTCCAGATTCTGATATCATTCCCACTTTGTGGAGTCAAAGCTTTGTCTCCCAGTGGGGGGTGGGAAGAACAGCTGTGTACCCTCCTCTATGCAAGCATTATGTCTCAATTCCCTCTTTATACACCCCCCCTCCAGTCTGAAGGCTGCTGGCTCAGCGGGCCTCCTGCCGTCTGGGGAGTCTGGGTTTGAGCTGGGGTGAGGTGGTGGCACCATCGTTATGGTAACGAGCTGCCAGCTCATCGTTGCTAATAACTTGTCAGGCCCCTGGGCTCAGTGCAGCATCCCTTCCCACCAGTCCTTCTTCCCATGTCACAGACAGAAAAAGTGAGGCTGTGAGGGAGGGGCCTAGAAAGAAGGAAGTCTGGGGAGGTAGGTGGCCTTTTCCCTGGAACTGTAGCTAGAGAGCAAAGGACAGGGAGGAGAGGTTGCTTGGTTCACACATATAGTCACATAGGTTTATGTTTGATTGCATGAGCTGGTAACATGTGAATACACTCAGAACATTTTGCTGTAAACTTGTACATGCTAGCTGACATGTTCCTGTACTTTTACACAGCAGCTCACAGGCAAGCATACTCCAGGCATCAGAACATGCTTGTGCATGAGTACTGCCTCTGCCATCTGTACATAAGGCACCCAAGAAATCTGGGTTTGTGGGGGTGTCCAGGTATGTGGGTGGGGATCTGATCTTTTTCTGATGCAGCTTCAAAGTGTCTTGTTAACAAAGGGACAGAATGGTCCCAGGGTTCCTTCTTCTCCCTTCCAGTCAAGAGCTCAGAATGGGAGTGGGCTGGGGACAGTGTGGGGGTCCCAAGCTCTTCGCTCCCAAAGGCCTCTGCCTCTATGCCCTTTGAGCTCAGGTAGCCCCTGCCCCCCTCACTCTGTTCTTTCTCATCCTCTTCTCTTCCTGTGTGTAAATATTAAAGAGCTGAGCCTGCAGGGCTGATGTAGACATGGGGAGAGAATGAAATTAAAAAGGATTCCCTCGCCCCCAACCCGACACCCCCGCCCCACAGTCCCCCGCTCCTGCCTCCTCCCCTCTGCCCTCCCCTCACTCAGTGCTTCCACATTCTCTCCTCCCCCCAGTCCAGATGGGAGCTGGCTCCTTCAGAAAGGGGGCTCAGAACAGGGTGTGGGGAGCTACCTCTCTCTGCCTCCCCCCAGCACATCTGCCTACAGGGCTGGGAGCCCCCACGTGAGTATTTCTTTTTATTTTTGGGGTGGTGGTTAAGCAGGAAAGTGTTTTTTAGAACCAGCTGTGAGTGGCGTTGAGAGGCTCAGGGCTGAAAGGAGGTGGGTGGGGTCCTGTCTCTAGGCTCCCTCCAGAAAGCTCAGGGTCGGGGTTTCTTTTCTCTCTTGGGACGTGGAGGGAAGGGAGGGGTATCAGGTGCCCCCGGTGGTTGGAATTGAGTGTGGGAGAGGTAAGGGAGAGGGGCTTTGGTTCTCAAGAGGGTGTGTGGTGGGAAAAGCCTACTCCTTCCCGGTATCTAGGTTTCTGGCAACGGGGGCCGGAATGTCGCTGGGAGCTGTCCCGAGTGCTGAACGGGGCTCTATGGGATCTGCTGCTTAGGAGCTGTCCCGAGTGCTGAACCGGGCTGCGTTTGGGACGAGGATGAAAAGGCGGCCGGACAGTGCTGAGGGCTCCCTAGAAAATTTCTCCCAGATGACCCACTTTCCAAGGGCAGGGTCCTTGGGCAGAAATAAAAATTCTGGGGTCCTGTCTGGGGATTTAGGCCTCACAGTTATTAGTGGCATCTGGAAAAGGGACTCTCCTTTCCCTGTTTGCTCACCCTCCTTCTTCTAAAACCATCCTACAGTTCTGAGTGGGTAGGGATAGAAGATGAAATTGTGGCTGTGAGATCTCTTCCCCTGGGATAATTTTTAGTGCAACAAGCTTAGGGGTACTTTCACCAGCCTCTCTCCTACTGGGTTCCAGAAGTTCAGGCTCAAGGCAGTTCTGGGTTAAGAGAACTTGGGTCCTGCTGGTTACTCCTGGAGTGGACAAAACTCAGGAGTTCAGGATGATTTTGTTGGTATCCTCCTGCTCATCATACTTTGGAATTCAGGACAGGGACACTGAAAAATTCTGCAAACCTTTCTTGTGCTCTGCCCATCCCCAGCCCTAGCTCAGAGCAGCATTTGGGAAAGACTTTTGTTGGGGAGGAAGATTTCTAAGCAAAGGATTCAAGGAGTGGGTGGGGTTGTTCAGTGCCATGGAGAAGAGAAGGAGGAGGCTACTGGAGACAGGGCAGTGGGAAAAGAGGAAGATCTGGAGGAGTTAAAATATTCAAATTGAGGGATGAGGTCTGGGTTTCAGTCCTTAGCTTCCCTGGATATCTTTTCCCCACTAATCTATGGTCAGGGGTCATTGCAGTTATTGGGGTTCTTATGCTTTGTCTTTGTAACTGTGAAGGGACTAGAGCAAGGAGTTATTTCTCCAGGTCCCTTCCCTTGTCCCAGGGGGATGAGAGCCAAATGTCAGGACATGCAGATGAGGACTGTGGGGGAACAACAGGCAGGAGGGGGTGATGGCAGCTCACCTCCCATCCTCAAGAGCACAATCAAATATTCAAATGGGATCCTTCTTAGAGGGAGAGGAAGGAAAGGGTTTCCAGATGGTACTGGGCAGAAATTGGGTGTGGCAGGGAGTTAAAGACAAGGGAGAGAAATCTAGGGGATCTCAAATTGAACCAGTTCCTCCCTTCCCAGATGTGACTTCTAGTTAATAAGGAACCCTTCACCCATCATGTTTTTGATGTAACTCATCAAGATGATTCCTCCCTTCTCTGGCTGCTTGAGAGGAGCTGAGTTTTCTTATGCTGTGGGTGCTGGGAGGTGGTAGGTGTGGGTGTGGGTGCCTGTTTGGGGAGGGGAGGTGTTTGTGCTCTACTCAGCTCCCTTGGTTACATAACAGCTTTGATAAGACTTTACTTTGGAACTGCTGCTACTGCCTGAAGCAGTCACCCCTCCACCCCCACATGGAATGCTAGATGTCCACCCCCTTTTCCCTGGCCCCTTGGAGAGTCCTGCTATTCATGATCCAGTGTTCTAGCAGCTGCTTCCCTGCCAGGAGGTGTCTGTGGCTTGCCTCCCTGTTCCCTGACTGGCTCCTGTTTTTAAATATTTGCTTCTTTTGTTATTCTAAACCCAGGTCACTCTTTCACTTTTGTTAGCCTCCTGGTCTTCTCTCTCCCTGGCCAGGGCCCTCAGCCTGGGATGGGAGGGGCTCACTGGACATCATGAAGCTCTCCTCTGGGGGTAGAAGAAGGGTATCTCAGGAGGTTTCAGGACCAGAGCTAATTCCCTTCCTGTTCTTCCCTGCCTTAAGATCTGTTATATCTGTTTTGGAGTTTGGGAGTGGTGGCTCATACCCAGAAGACTTGGAGGAAGGACTCTGGCATTGATATTTCCCTTTATAAAATTAAGGGGTTGTATTTTCGGGGAGCTTCCTGGGTGGGAAGGGATACACCAACTTTGTTGTTACCCTACCCAAGTTGTCTGAGCAAGTTCTGGTTTCTCCAGGCATTCGACAAGGGAATTTCCAAGCTCTTCTTTTAAAATGACTTTTGTTTCCCCCTGAGAGTGGGTGAAAATGGGATGTGTCCAGGAGTGAGTATGTCTTATTGATAACAGAAATACCTTTCCAAATGGAGAAGTGGGAGACTCACAAGTTTGTAATTACTTGTTAATTGGAGAGAATGTGAACTTCTGATTTGTGGACAGGGCAGAAGCCAGGGGAGGGAATGACTATCCCTGTGAATGGATCTGTGACTGTGTGTATGTACATTTGTATGTGTGAGTTTGTTTATGTATGTGAGTGTGGGCACACATATACATGCATGTGTGTATGACTCCATGCATGCACCCATGTGTGTATGTGACTGTGAAGGCAACTAATCAAACCAGTGTGTTTGGGGTGTGTGTGTGTCTTTGTTGTTCTTATCCAGTGAGACCTTATGTGAGTGTAAGCATGCATGTGAGCATGTATGTGGGTCACATATACACTGTACATAATGGATCAACAGTGTATAAATATATGTACATAAGTTGAGTCATGCATGTGAATAAATGTGAGAGAGATTAAGAGAGATTAATTCTGGTTGAACATTGAGGCTAAAAGTTGTTCTCCCACTAGCTTGAACTTGATCCACTCTGATGCCTATGGCTCTTCTCCAGAAAGCAGACTCCCTGAGGTCTCTCAAATTCTCAGGTCCTGGAGAGCCAACTATACCCTGCCACTATCTCTAGGCTTCCCCTACTAAGGCAGCACATATGACTAACTAAAATACACAAATACACACACGTGTGTGTGATGCAGGTATGCGTTTGTGTGCTGTATCTCCTTTTCTCAACTTCCATTGCCAATGTTTTAAATCAGTCCACCCTCATCCTGATTTCTCACCAAAGTTATATAACAGGTTCCCAATTGTTGTCCATCTTTGCCAGTCCACCTCCATGGACTCTCCTTCTGAAAGAAGCCAGAGTAAGATGAGATCATGACTTTTCAATGGCATTCCATCTCATTTGGAGTGAAGTCTAAAGTGCCTAGTGGGGCCTGAGCAAAGTTGAATATTGTGTATAAAATAGGCATCGATCACCTCTCTGATCCTACACGGGCTTCCTTTCTGTTCCATAAAGATGCTGAGCACAGGGGCACCCTGAGGCTGCTGCATTTACTCTTTCCTTCAGCCTGAAATGTTCTTTCCCCGGATAACTTACTCCCTCACTTTATTCAAATCTTCACTCAAAAGTACCATATTTGGACAGGCCTCCCCAACAGTCTAACTTAAATAGCCTCTTATCACTCTACCCCCTCACCCCCTCATATATATATCATATATATATATATATATATATATATACATATATATATAAATATATTTCAGTACTTGCTACCACCATCATCTCATATATTTGTATATCATTCCACTTTCCCTGCTAGAATATAAACTTCATGAGAATGGGAACTTCATGTCTTGTTCATGGCTGTATCTTCTGTGTCCAGAAGAGTATCTGGCTTGGAGTTGGCATTCACTTCATATGTGTTGAATAAACCAGTTGTAGATGGATCAAGGTAGAACAAGAAGCAAGGCAGGGAGACGATTTAGGAACATGTTGGGACAGCTTTGGTGAGAAGTTAGCATCAGAGTGGCCTGATGGCAGTGGCGGTGGAGAAAAGCAGATCCAGTGTTCAAACACATGTGTGCACATGTGTGTGTGCCTGTGTGTACATGTGTATTTTAGCCAGTCATATCTGCTGTGTTAGTAGGGGAAGGCTAAGGAAGGTAAAGGCGTCTACATGTTACAAACACCCCGTGACAAGCTGGACACCCTCCAGCTAACCCTGGCTGCCATTCTTGCCTTCCTTTTGGATCTTGTCACCACCATCCCACATACCCCCACCTCTGCCAGCCAGGCTGCAGAAGGCTGCTAAGTAGAGGCTCAGTGGTTCCATTCCACCAGTGATGTGGAGCTTTTGCCTTAGGGAACAGGGTAGGGAGTAATGGGAAGGATCTTAGGAAGTCAGAGCCACTGACAGTCTGAGAGACACCAAGAGGCATGTGAACCCGGAGAGGAGGGGGAGGAGGAAGGACTGTGGTGAGCTCAGAGCCAGAGAGCTCAGGCATGGTCCAGACTTCCTGAAGCCAGATGTAGTATCCTCCCTGTTCCACTCTAGGTCCTCTCTCCTGGTGGGGAGGATACCTTAACCAAGGATGGGCTTGAGAATTCGTGGCCTCCCAGGACAGTCTGGGGTTTGGCAGTAGGAGAGGAATTTCTGTTTGTCTCAACTTTGGTTATTTTCCTGTCTCCCAAGAGAGGATGGGAAATTAAGTTGTGTTGCAGAATGAGGAACTAAGGTTAGACCTCAGGCAGGACCAATCAGCTGCTAGCCTGAAGGGACTAAGACTATGTGGGTGAGCAAAGCTGGAAGGAGGTCTGGTGAGAAAAGGTGGAAGAAATGGGAGTTGTGGGTCAGCCCCACCGCGTGCCTCTTCCTGACCTTGGGTGGTCAAGACCCAAGATCCTCTTTGAGAGTTCCTCCCCCAGACCTCCAAGCCTGGGGCTGGGTTGCCTCCGAGCTAGAGCTCTTTCCAGGTTCTGGGGTGTAGGGGGCCTTCTCTGGCGTTCTCTTATCTGGGCTAGGGGCCTGGCGCTGCAGCCGCTCCCCTCCCACCTGGGCTGTGAGCATGGGGGTTGGGCCGAAACAGCCGCCAGAGCCGCCCACCTGCCCGCGGTGTCATGGCAACGACTCTGCCCACGTGGACGAAGAGGAAAGGGAGGAGAAGAGAGGAGAGGAGGGGCATCTCGACAGGAGGATGGGAGGGGGCTTCTCAGGGTCCCTCCTGCTGGAGCCCTCACCTCTCTAGCTTGGCCCCAGCCCTAGCTTCTCCCACCTCCAAGCCCCCAGGGCAGGGTGGGGCTGGTATTCCAGCCCTGGCCTCAGAGTGTGCATGTCCTTGGGTGTCCTGAGTAATGACAACCTTGGCCTCCTGCACTGTGGGGCTTGGTTGGGGTCCTGGGGGACCTGGGGCTTTGGCACATGCTGATTTCTCCCTCTCTCCCCATCCTGCAAGTCGGGGATGGTGCCTGGGGCTGAGGGGATGAGAGCCCGACCTACTTCTCTATTTTCTCACTATTTTTCAAAAGGAAAATGACCCACTTTTCAGCCAATAGGACTGGGGCCTGTTCCCAGGCTGATTCCCTGAGCCCCCCTGCCCAGGCCTCTGCCCCATCCTCAGCCTTTTAGACACGTGCTGGGCCCACTTTTTAAGGGAAGCAGGTGCACCTGTGTAGAGGGGTCCCCCCCCCCCCCCGCCATCTGTGCTGGGCTCAGGGAGGAACCTGTTCTGAGTGGGGCAGGGGTGGGCCAAGGTTGGCTGATCCAGCTCCCATCACCCCTGCTTTGGGGTGGTGCCGTGGACTGCCTCAGTCCCAGGCACTTTGAATGACCTATCTGCCAGCCCCTTACACTCCCAGGATGTATCTTCCATCTCATAGAGTGGCAGGAAGGGCTCTGGGGAGGGCTGGAGGAGAACCGTGCCCCCTTCTCACCTTGTTTTGGTGGGTGGTGGTGGGCTCTTTTCCCAAGCTGCTCGGTTTCCATGTGGAAAGGGAGAGCCCGTGGCGCTGAGAGACGTGTCTGTCTGCCTGCATGACAGTTTCTCCCAGAGACCCCTCCTAGAGGGTTCTGCCTGTGCCTCTCTTCCCAAGCCCCTCCCCTTCTCTAGGATATTGGTTGGGCCTCAGAGCCCCCTCCCTCCCTGAGCTATATTGGCCTGGACTGGCTTGGGGGGTGATTAGGGATTTAATTATTTAGTTTCTCCAGCTCAGTAGATTAATTCCATCCATCACAGGCAGGCCAAGTCTTCTCCTTCTCTCTGGGCTGCCTGGCCAACCCCAGAGGGAGGGAACAGCATTGCTCACCTGGGCCTAGTACTGGATCTGGGAACAATGGATAAAGTTCTTGTTGGGGGAGGATTTGGTGTATGACACTGAGCAGTTCTGGGTGCTTAAGAGCTGTGAAATGAACGTGTATAGCTATCATACGGGGGTGAGCGTGTGGACGTGTGAGATGTGAGGTTTGCATCTGTGCAGCTTCTGTGCACAGAGACATCAGTATCTTGTGGATGAAAACACACGTGTGAGGACCTTCACAGGAATAAGTTTGTGTATTATCTGTGCACATTATTTGACAATGGCTATATGTGAGAGGACAAATTCTGTGTAAGATGTATATGCATGAGTGCATGTTTGTGTAATTTACCTATACATGAACACGTGTTTAATTGTGAATGAGCAGACTTGGCAACATGTATGGCCACGTGGGAGGGAGGGATGGCAGGAGTGGTGCTTTCCTGAGGCAGAGTGCTGAGCCAGGCCCATGGAGGTCCGGCTTCTGGCCTCATCAGACCATTTTGGTCAGGGAGACATGCTACTTTAGCCATGTCTGTTTAGCCTGGGCTTGGTGTCCTGGTGGTTGAAAGTGTCAGGTATGGATTCAGACCCACTTTGAAATCCTTCTCCTACCACCTGTGTGACCTTGGGCAATTTTCTTTATAGTCTAAGACTTGTAATTTCCTCATCTGTAAAATGGGACTAGTGATGGTAGCTACTGCATAGGACAGTTGTGAGGACTGTATGAGGAAATGCATCCAAAGAACTTAACACAGTGTCTGCGTGGTTGCAGGCATTCAGGTTGCTGAACCTTAGACTGCAGAGTTGAAAGGCACCAGATGTTGTCTGTTCAGTGCTTGAATCCAACCTCTGCTCGCATGCCTCCCTGGGCAGGAAACTCCCAGCTCTTCAGCAACTGGCACCCACTTTCCCTGCTGTAAAATTCTGGCCCAGCTACAGGGAGTCATTTTTCTTCTGCCTTCTCTTGCTTCTCCCCCTTTCTCTATGCATTAACTGGGGTTGCTATTTTTTGATGGCTCAGTTGCTGACCCTGAAAATGTTGAGCACCTACTGGATGCTTTGTTTGTTCATACAGAGATAGATTGCACGAATCCTGGCCTTTGAGGAGCTCACAGTCTGACAACACAGTTCCCCTTCTGTGCTGATTGGAGAGGTATGGGACCCAAGAGGAGGCAGGACCTTCTGTGTCCTGGGGTTGATGGGAAAAGCACTCCTATGGAAGGCTTCTTAGAAGAGGGTGAAGTTGAGAGAACAGGTCTTCTATGTGGACATTACAGTCTGTGCTGCTTCCTCTCCCCACATACCCTCCTGCTCTGTCCCCAGCTCCTCACTCTCTTCTGTCCTCCTAAACCTAGACATTTAGAGAGGGGAGCAAGGGCTTAGACATCCCTGAGGCTGGGGCAGGGTCAGACAGAGTTTCAGATAGTGCCAAGATTTGAACCCGGCTTTCAACCAACAAAAGGGCCTTCAAGGAGCCCTGGGGGAACAGCCCTGTGCTTAATTTTCCTGTAGGAGAGGCTCAGAAGGAGGGGACAGGCCTTGTGCTGGAAGTCCCTGACCCAGCTCATACAAAAGGCTTACAGGACAGTGTGTTAACCCTGGAGGCAGTTCCAAGCTCAGGACCTCCCAGAGGGACCACATACCTAGGCTGGTGGTAGGAAAGTTTATGATCCTGGCCAAGCACCTCATGCCCAGTGGACCCCTGTCATGGACTTGGGCACCTACCTGTTGTTCTCAGGTGGCCCTGCAGGATCAGGTCTGGCAGTACACTGGAGGCCAGGGCAGCACTAGCCCAAATCACATACAAATGAAAGAGTGTGCTAGGGCACTGAAGTCAGGAGAAGCGACTATATGGGGACAAATGTGCCAGCTGACTTGCTCTTGCCACAACCTAAGGAAGTAGGCATCATTATCCCTATTTTATGGATGTGAAAATGGAAGCTCAGATAGAGGAAAGGGGTTGTTCACGGTCACACAGATAGGCTGCAGTAGATGATCGGAGGTGGATGATTGTCTGTCTAGTACCCAAGCTGTGAAGTTGCTGAACTTTCCCTTCCAGATCCCTGGAGTTGGAAGAGAGACTGCCAGCCATGGCTGCAGGGGTTTGGCAGGGTTTGTGAATCAAGGGCTTCTAGCTTTCTCAGATGACACCATCTTTGGCCACCTGGGCTATCCTGCTGTCTCCTACATGCTCAAGATGTGGGATGTCTTCAAAAAGATCCCAGGCAAACAAATTCTTCAATTCATGAAACAAATGGGTTTTCAGAGTGTCCATTTCTGATCCAAACCTGTCATTTGGCCACAGACTCTGCCCAGGGCTGTCTGAAACATCCTCCTAGAGGTCTCATCTGAGTGTGGTGGCTCATGCCAGTGATCACAACAACTTGGGAGCCTGAGGCATGAGGATGGCAAGTTTGAGGCCAGGCTGAGCAACTTAGTGAGACCCTGTCTCAAAATAAAAAAAAAATAAAAAGGACTGGAGATGTAGCTCAGTGGTAAAGCATCCCTGGGTTCAATTCCCAGTGTAAAAACAGAAACAAATGAACCCACAAAAAGCAAAACCCTGTGTCTAATTTTCATACATTTAAATTGTTTTTCTTTCATTATCAATAGCTACCCCTTCAGCACAGTATGGTACATTTCACCTGTATTATCTTTATTCTTATGGCATCACAGGGAGAAAGGGACTTCTTATTCCCATCTGAAAATCAGGAAAGTGGCCTTGAGAGAGATGAAGGGACTTCCTTAAGGTTACATGTTTAGTAACTGATAGCCCTGGGCTATGAACCCAAACAGTTTGGTTCCAGACCTGGTGTTGCCGCCTGTAGCAATTGCCACTTGCAGCAACGACGCCGCTGTGGGAGAAAATTCGGAGGCAGGATGGAAATGAAAAAGTTCTTTTATTCTTCTCTCTTCTAACTTCTCTCTCCAGCTCCAACAACCTCTCCAACTCCAACTCCCACCACAACCACACCTCTAACTAACCCTCACCTGGTTAAATACTTTTTGCCTTAACAAGGACACGTGCTAACAGCTCGAGCTTACAGGTGCGTCACGCAGTGTTCATGGGCATAAAAAGATTCTTAGATAAATGCATGAATATCAGGTGAAAATACTTGAACACCTTTATGGCTCTCAGCTGGCCGCCATCTTAGCTATCTCCTCAATTAGGGCTCTTACAACCTGGAACTCACAGTCTGTCTCACCAGTTGTCTCTGGCCAGGATCTCGTAGGAGTTCTGGTCCTGCAGTCCTGGAATCTTCCTTTTTTGCAGATGGAGGCCTTCAAGACGGGGAGAATGGACATGACAAGGCAGCATAGTGGAGGATCAGTTTAGCTGATGAGATGGAGGAGATGGCTGAGAACAGTCTGGAAGTGTTGGCCATGATGGGTGAAGCTGATCAGGATGAATTATGTCTCAGTGGGCCTTTGGCAGCCCTGGAGAAGGAGGAGGAGGTTCAAACTTTGCTTCTGGGTTCTCTTGATTACATGGCCCAACTAGAGAAGGAGCTCTGGGGCCCAGCAAATTAGAGTGAGGAGGGGCTGGAGGGTGAACCCTGAATCTTGTTCCTACATACAGCTCATCTGTGAGAACCCTCCTTATAGCCTATTCTTGCCATGCAACATTGGGACGGTCACCTTTTCTTCTTCTTTTTTTTTAAAAAAATATTTATTTTTTAGTTGTAGTTGAACACAATACTTTTATTTTATTTATTTATTTATTTATTTATTTTGGTACTGGTGATTGAACTCAGGGGCCCTTGACCACTGGGCCACATCCCCAGCCCTTTTTTGTATTTTATTAGAGACAGGGTCTCACTGAGTTGCTAAGTGCCTCGCCATTGCTGAGGCTGGCTTTGAACTCGCGATCCTCCTGCCTCAGCCTCCCAAGTGCTGGGATTACAGGCGTGCACCACCGCGCCCAGCTATTTATTTATTTATTTATTTATTTTTTGGGACCGGGGATTGAACTCAGGGGCACTCGACCACTGGGCCACATCACCAGCCCTTTTTTGTATTTTCTTTAGGGACAGGGTCTCACTGAGTTGCTAAGTGCCTCGCCATTGCTGAGGCTGGCTTTGAACTCGCGATCCTCCTGTCTCAGCCTCCCAAAGTGCTGGGATTACAGGCGTGCGCCACCGCGCCCGGCCCAGCTATTTATTTTTATGTGGTGCTGAGGATCGAACCCAGGGCCTCACCTGTGCTAGGCGAGCGCTCTACCGCTGAGCCACAACCCCAGTCCCCCTTTTTTTCTTCTTACTCCTCTAACTACCTTCCCTGTGCAAAAGGGCACATCTAGGGTAAACCTAGGTAAGCAGGATGCGCAGGGTTGGGTTTGGAGGTGGGATTTCTAATACTAAAGTTTGCACATTGTTCCAAAGCCTTTAAAAAAATTTTTTTTAATGGACAGAATGCTTTTATTTATTTTTATGTGGTGCTGAGGATCGAATCTAGTGCCTCACACATGCAAGGCAAGTGTTCTGCCACTGAGCTACAACCCCCAACCCCCAAAGCATTTTTTCTTTCTTTCTTTCTTTTTTTTTTTTTTTTTTTTTTTTTTGTGGTGCTGGGGTTGAACCCAGGGCTTCACACATGCTAGGCAAGCACTCTACCATTGAGCCACACCCCAGCACTGTTCCAAAGCCTTTTGAAGGAAAGGTGTGGAGTTCCTTTCTGTGGGCACCAGAAGATGGGTGAGGCAGCAAGGGAAGACACTTATTCATGCAACAGATATTTTTTTGAGTACCTGCTAGTGCCAGACATTGTTCTAGATGCTCAGAATGCTGCAGTGCATGAGACAGATACAGTCCCTGCCCTTCTGGGACTTATGTCCTACCACAGGAAGACACACTCAACATGTGTAATGAATGGAGAAAATAATGTCAAGGAGCAATAAGTTCCATGAGGATAATAAAACAGGGTGATGTAGAGCGACATGGGGGATGAGGCAGAACTTTAGTTAGAGCGAGTGGTCAGAGAAGGCCTCTCTGAGCTGAGCCCCAAAAAATGAGACAGAGGAAGCCATGGGAATATCTGGGACAGAGTGTTCCAGCAGAGAGAACATCAAGTGCAAAGCCCCCTGAGGTGGGATTTTCAAAGAGATTATAGGTAGTGTGGGTTATTCACAGGCTGAGCACTGTCCAGTGGGTCAGGAGATGCATTTAGACTCAGATCTGCCTAAATGTCTTGAGTGTTTTGGAACAGTAAACCCATTTTCTATGAAATTCCTGCCCTATGCCCCAGGCAGAGTTGATGAAATAAAGAGGTGAAGGTGAGTGAATAAGACTGCAAACCTCTCTCCTTCTACTTTGTTCCTCCTTCCTCCTTCTCCACTTTCTGGGGCAGGGAGGATAGGAGAAGGAGCGTTTTCCTTGGAGTCCTAAGGGCTGGGGTCTGTAGCCATGGGATAGGTAGAGGGATTGAGGGAAGCACGGACAAGGGCACCAGACCAGCAGCTACAGAGATACTACCACAGGCCAGGGGCTCAGGCAGACATAGGTGAAGAAAGAGGCCTCCATGGGCAAGGATAAATAGCCGGGAGAGTGAGCTGCAGGTTAGAGGCTCTGCGTTAGGCTCCCAGTGGCTGGCTTATTCAGTGTGGACACATGGTACCTGCCACCCAAGCTGTAGCCCAGTCAGGGAATGGGAGAGGGCTGTACAGGAAAACTGAGACAGAATCCTGGCCATATTGGTTAGGTCAGCTCAAGGAAAGGTGGGAGATAGGTGAAGCCTGAAGCTTTGGGCACACATGGCTCACCCACAGGGATGGAAGAGCCCAGGCTTATAGCTTCCAAATGAATTCTAGGCCTCACTTGCTCTAGGTTCTGCTCTAATACTGGACCTGGTGTGGGGGTGACCTCATGGGCTCCCTGTGATGGGACTGGGTAGGGCAGATCCCCAGTGAGAGAGCAGCTGTACCCTTTTGCTGCTATTAGACCATCATGTCAAGCTTGTCACTCTCCCAGGGGCTTCCCGAGGAAGGGGTGAGTCAGCTAATATTCAGTAATCGAAATCTTCGTTTGTTCAAGGTGTCACTTTGTGACAACCTCTGAGACACTTTGTCAAACACACCTGGATCCCTGGGTCCCTAGATATGGACAATCTTTTTTTTTTTTTTTGTACCAGAGATTGAACTCAGGGCACTCGACCACTGGGCCACATCCCCAGCCCTTTTTTGTATTTTATTTAGAGACAGGGTCTCACTGAGTTGCTAAGTGCCTCACCATTGCTGAGGCTGGCTTTGAACTCGCGATCCTCCTGCCTCAGCCTCCCAAAGTGCTGGGATTACAGGCGTGCGCCACCGCGCCCGGCTAGATATGGACAATCTTAAGAACAACTTATCTTTTCCACAGTAGAGTACCTTTGGCCTTAGATGGTTGTCACCAAGAGATTAAGTGACCTACCTAAGGTCACACTGTAAGCCAATAGAGGAAGTAATAAAAGCAAAACTACAAATAATGATAGGCACCTTTATTGGGTATTTACCATGTGCTAGGTACAGTGCTAAGGGAATTATATGCTTTCCTTTATTATCCCTCACATCATTAGTACCTTTATGGTGGCTCTCATACAATCCCCATTTTGCAGGTAAGGAACTAGTTTAAGAGAGGTGAATCACTTGCCCAAGTACACACAGGTAGTGAGTGAGTAGAAAGGGGTTTGAACCCAGATAGTCAGATGACAGAGTCCACACCAATAACCGCTTTGATCCAGTGAATTTGTGAGTCACCTAGGTCTCAAGAAAAGAAAATCAACTGATTTGGCTGGGCAGAGCCCTGGGGGCAAGGGAGAGAAAACACTCTGACTCCTTCCTCTGTATCCCTTTTACTTCCCCCATTTTCCATTCTTTTTTCTGGAAGGTAATTGCTTGGGGCAGTGACAACCTCCCTGGCGAATTACACAGCTGGTTTCCCAGTGAGATTTGTAACAACAACCCCGCCAGCCTGGCAGCCCCCAGCAAGTTCCGGTTTAAGAAACTAATTGCTGGATTGTGTAGTTGGTGCTAAATTGGGTAATTTCTTGGTGACGGCATCTGTGCCACTTCTTCCATTCCCAGATAGATTCAAGCTCTATCAGAGAAGAATTTGTCACACACGGCACCCTCCCAGACTCCTTCGCTTCCCACTTCCCAGCCAGCCACAGGCGACTTGCAGAAGTGGCTGCTTTCCCGGCCCAGAGGTTCATCATCTGGGCAGCTCCTTGTGTCCTGGGATAGTGGAGAGATGACTTAGTGCAGTAAAGTGGGGAAAATGATGGCAGCACCCAGAGTTGCCACAGGGCTTCAGGGAGCTTCTTTTATTCTGTGCTCATCTGACCTTGGTCTTGGCATAAATGCATGCTCGCCACACAGGGGAAAATGTTAAATCATGCACTGGTTAGCTCTGGAGTGTGTGGTATAGGTGAGGTCTTTTTTTTTTTTTAATATTTATTTATTTGCTTTAGTTGTACGCAATGCCTTTATTTTTATGTGGTGCTGAAGATCGAACCTGGGTCGCACACGTGCTAGGCGAGCGCTCTACCGCTGAGCCACAACCCCAGCCCAAGGTGAGGTCTTTTGATTTATTTGTTTGCTAAACAAAAGCAAAAAAACATCCAAATGCCCTTTCGTTGCTGTATTTACTTCATAATGGCATTGAGTAAGAGACTTCTCTGGTCTAATAGCATCGATGGTGGAAGAGTTAAGGTTTTGGAGTTAGGCAGCCCTGGGTTTGACTTCTGGCTTTGCCACCAGCTTTCAGTGTGACCTTAGGAAGGTTAATTAGCTTCTCAAAATCTCAGTTTCTTTTTCTGTAAATTGGGAGGGTGGATAATGTCCATCTCTTGAAATGGTTTTGGGAATCAGATAAAATATCACAAGTGAAAGGATGTTGTTCTTCGTAGGCTCACAGTCTCTCAACAAACACCTGCCACATGCCAGACACTGTGCTAGGGGCTGGGGAGAACACGGTGACTGAGACGGACAAGATTCCTGTGTGGAACTTACATTCTAGCAGGAGAGATAGGTGATCTTGGAATCACACAAATTTAAAATGGTAACGATGTAAGAGCCAGGTCCGTGGTGCCTTGAGAGCAAACAGCAGGGGGATCTGACCTACTCAGCGAGGCCAGAGAACGCTTCCCCGAGGAAGCAACCGCTGGGCTGAGATCTGAAGGGAACGCAGGAGTCATCCAGGCAGAGGTGGGCCAGAAAACACTGGGGGCAGGGGGAATGGGGCCCCATGATGTGAAGGATCAGGGAACTGAAAAAAGACTGGCACAGCTGAAGCAGAGAGAGCAAGGGGGAGTATGTGGCGAGAGATTGTTGGAAAGCGGGAAGGGACGTGCCGGGCAGGCCTGGTCGGACAGGTGAAGGTACTTGATCCTAAGCATCATTGGTAAGCTAGTGAAGAATGTAAAGCAGAGAAGTAACACGATCAGATTAGCGTCTTCAAATGATCATTTGGGTTGGAATAGGGTAACAACTGAAACATGGAGACCAGTTGGGAGACTTTTGCAGATGTACAGGCAGAAGGTGATGTTCGGAGGTGTAGCTGGATTCGTTTGTAGTGCTTTCTGCTGCACATGCAGAAAATCTGGCCAAGGGTGGTTTAAAATAGAGCTTATTCCGTATCACAGTAGGCCTGGAGAAAGGCAACTGCTTGTGTTGCTTCATGGCTCCATGGTGCCAGGACTAACATCCCTGCTGTTGCCTAGGGCTTTCTCTCTCGGTGGCAAGATTGCTACCCTCATTCTGGCCATCGTGAGTTTATATTCCGGCCAAAAAGAAGGGGGAGGAAAGATGGCACTAGCAAGCTCTGTCCTTTTTGTGACAAAGGCAACACATTTCCCAGAAACCCTCACCTTATTTTTATGTTTTGTTTTGAAGTACTGGGGATTGAACTTGGTGGTTGCTACCACTGAGCTACATTCCTGGCCTCTTCCCCCATCCTCCCCTAAGACAGGGCCTCACTAGATTGTCCAGGCTGGCCTTGAACTTGAGATCCACCTATCTCAGCCTCCTGAATAGCTGGGATTACAGGTGTGTGCCACAGTGCCTGGCTCATCATATGTTTATGTATATATAATTAGCCAAAACTGAATCATGTGGCCTGCAGTTACATGGGAGGCTGGGAAAGGGAGGAGGTTAGGAATGAGTTTTAGCTAGTCAGCCAACAATGATTGGTCATAATAGAAATAAGTGGTACATTTATTTTTAGGAAGCAGAATCCATAGGACTCCGTGATGGATTGCATTATGAATCCCCTTCTCCCTTGTTTTTACCTTCCCATAGATCAGGTCTAGTAGCGGGTGGGAGCAGAGGGTGAAGAAATGTGGCTGTGAAGCATAATATATAGGAAGAAATCAGTTGATAATGAATTTTTTTATTTAGGAAATCCATAAATTAGATATCCTCTGCCCCCAGTAACTTGGATTTTTAAAAATACTCTTTACTATTTGGACACTGAGGAATTCAGAAGTCCAAAATAAACGCTTCACATGAGAGATTACATTGCATGATCTTTTAGAGCTTATAAAGTGGTTTTGTATTCATTGTGTCATTCGATATGCACTGAAGTGAGCAGGGATCTCTAGGGTTAGAGAAGTTGGGTCACTTGTCTGGGTTGTATACCTTCTGGTCTTGGGACTGTGCTCTTTCCACTAGACAGTGCTGCCCTGTAGGACATGGGTCAAGCAGCCAGAGGGTCTGTCTGAAGAGGAGCAACTACAAGGACTTATCTCCTCTGAGAATACAGCCAAGAGAACATGGATCAATTTTAAAGAGACTGACGTGTGTTAAGATCTTGACTGTAGCTTACCTGTGTGAAGCTGGGTACAGAGAGCACCTGAGAACACCCACCACTGGGAAGCTCAGTGTGAGGTTCCAGCTCGATAGGACTGCAAACACACCAAATGGGATTGTGTGCACTTCTACGAAAGTGGCCATGTCTGAGTCTCAGACATGGGTCCTGCCTGGGCCAGGAAGAGGAATGTGCCATGGACAAAGGACCGGGCTATCAAAGCTTCCACCCAAGGTGTGGAGATGTTTGTGAGTGCTTTTCCAAGTGCCTAAGAGGCAGCCATCTTGGTCTGAAGTTCCCTCTGTTACCCCAGAAAAGGGCAATGGAGGAGAATTGTCACAGAGCCAGGCAGTTGATGTCTGTGAGGTCACCCCAATCTCTCTCCAGGCACGATAACCCGTAGCTACTCCAGTTCAGTTCTCAGGGTGAGCTTGGAGCTAGGCATATCTCACACTTTCCTCTATGGAAGATTCCCAGGAGACTCCACAATCTTCTTCATTGTCTCACATCCCTCAGGGTCAGGAAGTTCTTCCTGATGTCTGACTGTGTCTCTTCACTACAATTAATCATGGTTGCAAAGCTAGCTCTTCTCCTGACAACCCTGTGTCTAATAATGGCATCATTAGTCTTCCAGTCATAGCTGCTGCAAACTTCAGAGTTGTCTTCCTTTCTGACTCCCTTTCTTTCCTTCTCACTATTCAGCAAATCCTGTCTTTCTACTGGAACTTTCCCAGCCCACCCCTCAGAATTCTTTTTTTTTTTTTTTTTTTTTTTTGGTACTGGGGATTGAACTCAGGGGCACTCGACCACTGGGTCACATCCCCAGCCCTTTTTTGTATTTTATTTAGAGACAGGGTCTCACTGAGTTACTAAGTGCCTTGCCATTGCTGAGGCTGGCTTTGAACTTGCGATCCTCCTGCCTCAGCCTCCCAAAGTGCTGGGATTACAGGCGTGCGCCACCGCGCCCGGCCCCTCAGAATTCTTTATTCGCACAACTCTTCTGGCTTGTGCTTGCCTTTCCTCCATTGGAGATATCTCCCCTCCACCTTTGTGGAATACACAGCCATCTTGTACTCTAATTCAGTACCCTCTTCTCTGAGAAGTCTTCCTTGATTTCTCTCTACTGAATTGGTCTTGCCCTCATCTAAACAAGCCTAATATTTTTTCACCTCTCTCCAGCACAGCCATTTACTCATGCAGTTAGTGTATGTTTATTAAAGATTAGCTCTCAGCAAAGCCCTAAGTTAGATTCTAGAGATCCAGAGATGAATAGGACTTGGTTCCTACCCCGTGGAAGACTATACTGTAGGGGAGGATATAGAAATGGCAACAATTTCAGTGCAGTGTGAAAGCTATTTCATGGGGCTACCCTGGGTGTTATTAAAAACCCAGTAGAGAGGCATAACCCAGAATGAGAGTACAGAAAGTCTTCAAGGGAAGGTGGGGCTTAATCTAAGTGTTAGCTGGGGTTGGGGAGGTTTGGGGCAGGTGAAAGGAAATTCTAGGAGGAGGGAACAGCTCATGTAAAAATATGGGGATCTGAAATAACTCTGTCATGTAAAAGGTTGTTCCCTGTTAAACTATAGACCCCTTAAGGACAGGGATCACATTTAAATCACCTCTATACACTTCTCATTTGGAGTCTTACTCATGGTAGCTGCTCAACAAACGTTTGTGGAAGGCAGCCATATTTAAGGGCAATGAAAATGCTGCGGCTCAGCACCATGGACAGATCACACAGACACCTGCAGTTGGAGGTAGTCCAACCTGTGAGCTCATTTGCATACATTTGCATAATGAAGCCAACTTCATTTCCCTGGGGTCTGAAGGCTCTGCATCATGGGGGATCCAATCAGTCCTGGTTTGGGGGGTTGGGTACGGAAACTGTCAGGGCCAGAGACCAGAGGACTTCCAAAGAATCTCTTTTCCTTTTTGCTGACCACTTCTGTCTTTTCTGTTAGGATCCAGTGGTCCTGAGCCTTCTGAAGTTAGGATTCTGCCTGGTGGTGGGGATCCTGACATCAAGGATGGGACACCCCGGATGGTGAGTGGTAGGAAATTCTGGGAGATGGGGATTAGATTCACGTTCTCAAATCTGAATAATTTGAGTTTGTTGTAATCTTACTATTTTGAGCTCCAGTTTCTCATGGTAAGTGTGGATAATATCTACATGACAGGATTTCAGTGGGGTTAGGGTGTTAGGTATGCACAGTACCTGGTACATAGAAAGTGTTTAGGAAATAGTAGGAGATGAACTGTGAGCAGGGTTCGGAAAAAGCCTGAAACAGGGTGGGTGTGGGGAGGTGGTGGTGGGAGGAAGGGAGATTGAGTCTCAGAGGTGCTGCTGTCTGGAGTCTTCTGATTGTCATCCCCTCCTAGTCAGCAGATGGCCCAGGAGCTGGTCTGGGACGAGGGAGAGCTCCGTCTGCCAGCTCCTTCGTCCCTGTCCCTCCTGCTGTCACCCCCTCCTGCCATAGCTCCTGTCCTGGCAGCTCCTGGAGTTCTGATTGGAGGCAGCTCTTGCTGAGAGTTGACCTCTCTGTCCTGTAGCCTTGGCAGCCTGGGATGGGGGCCAGGGACACTGGTTCCAGTCCTTCTTCTCTATCACCTCTCTGCCTTGCCAGCCCACTGTTCCTGGGAGGAGGAACTCCGGGGTTCTAATCCCAGTTTGGGATTCAGATACTACCTTGTATAGCCAGCATTCCTCCTCTATGGCTTTTCCTCTCTCCTTGATTCCCCCACCCCCCCACCCCAGTGGAAAGAAGCTGTGTGAGGGGGTACATGACAAAAGGGGAAATTTCACTAGAGAATATCTGGAGCCCAGAATATTTCCCTAAGAGGCCTTTCATGCTCATAGAGGGTGGGAGCAGCCACAGCTTCTGCATAAGCTCACAGCCCCAGCGGAGGAAACAGGAGGAGTCATCTCAGGTTTTCCTTCCTGTCTCAGAGAGGGGGGTGGGAGAATGAGCCTGCAGCCAGATGGAAGGAACTGGGTGTGGAAGGAAGGGGAGGGATTTTTCTGTGAAATTGTGCTGGATATGGAGATTTGGGTCCAGTGTTCTCTGGTCACACGGCTGGGAGCTGTGACCCTAAGGTCTGGCACCTATGGTAGTAGGCTGTAGAGTAGGGTTGGGACAGAGGTTTGCCTAAACCCAGCATGTTAAAAGTTAGTTCACCTAATGACCAGTTTCTTTGAATATTTGGTGTGTCTGCTGTGGATTTCCTTTTGTTTCTGATAACCTAAGGATATTTAAAAACCCATTTGGCTGAGAGCATTTCCTCTTGTGAATAAGTATTTATCAAATTTACAGCATTTGATGAATGACAGGATTATTTTGTGTCCTTGTGTCTTTGTCTATTATGACTATTTTAAGGACTTTTCAGCCCATTTGTGGAGAAGTAGTACAATTAATCACAATAAATTGATACCTAAAGGAATACAGGAATGCTTAATGAAAGATGGCTTTAGGTGAAGTAGCTTGTTCAGTCTGAAACCCATTTCTCCCTATTTTCCCAGGAGGTTCCTGGGGCCTGGCCCCCAACACTATGAAGAGCCTTTGCTGAGGCCATGAGGGGTTACCATGGCGACCGAGGCAGCCATCCCCGCCCAGCCCGCTTTGCTGACCAGCAGCATATGGACGTGGGCCCAGCTGCCAGGGCCCCATACCTGCTGGGCTCCAGGGAGGCCTTCTCCACCGAGCCCCGCTTCTGTGCCCCAAGAGCTGGCCTGGGACACCTTTCTCCAGAAGGTCCCCTGAGCCTGAGTGAGGGGCCATCGGTAGGCCCTGAGGGAGGGCCAGGGGGGGCCGGGGCAGGGGGGGGGAGCAGCACCTTCCCCAGGATGTACCCCGGCCAGGGTCCCTTCGACACCTGTGAAGACTGTGTGGGCCACCCTCAGGGCAAGGGTGCCCCCCGCCTGCCTCCCACACTCCTGGATCAGTTTGAAAAGCAGTTGCCCGTTCAGCAAGATGGCTTCCACACGCTACCATACCAGCGAGGTCCAGCAGGGGCTGGGCCTGGGCCAGGGCCAGGGTCTGGCGCCGCCCCAGAGGCTCGCAGCGAGAGTCCCAGCCGCATCCGGCACCTGGTTCACTCTGTGCAGAAGCTCTTTGCCAAGTCCCACTCTCTGGAGGCACCTGGGAAGCGGGACTATAATGGGCCTAAGGCCGAGGGAAGAGGTGGTTCTGGGGGAGACAGCTACCCTGGCCCAGGCTCTGGAGGCCCCCACACCTCCCACCACCACCATCACCACCACCATCACCACCACCATCAGTCCCGGCATGGCAAGAGGAGCAAGAGCAAGGACCGCAAGGGGGACGGGCGGCACCAGACCAAGGCCGCAGGCTGGTGGAGCTCTGATGACAACTTGGACAGTGATAGTGGCTTCCTGGGGGGTGGGCGACCCCCAGGGGAGCCTGGTGGTCCCTTCTGCCTGGAGGCTCCAGATGGGTCCTACCGGGACTTGAGCTTCAAGGGGCGCTCAGGCGGGTCAGAAGGCCGCTGCCTTGCCTGCACTGGCATGTCTATGTCACTGGATGGACAATCAGTCAAGCGAAGTGCCTGGCATACCATGATGGTCAGCCAGGGCCGGGACGGATACCCTGGGGCCGGGCCAGGCAAGGGGCTTCTGGGTCCGGAGGCCAAGGCCAAAGCCAGGACTTATCACTATCTGCAGGTGAGGCTTTGTGGGGGTGGGGAACAGGGTCCTCAGCCCTCACCAGTCTTGTCAGTCAGGAAACAGGGAAAGGGTTGGATGGGAGCCAGCTGACCCTCTGGTGGAGGGCATGAATGCAGGGAGGCACCACTTGCCTCACTGTGTCACCCTGAGCCCCTGTTGGGGCTTTAGTTTCCCCCCTTGTGCAGTAAAGGGGCCCTTCTTCTGATGATGCACATCAGTGCCAGGAAGACTTCTCACTAACCTACTGTTTTGGACAAGGTGTGCTGACCTCTGTCTTATGAGATTGGAGGCAGAATGAGGTTGAGGAAAGGCAGTGGATAGTGTGAAGCTCTCTGACCCTAGCTGCCCTTGAGCTTGGAGGTTGGCAGTTGGAAAACAATTCTCCTGCCCTAAGGCCTTCATCTGAACTCGACTGCTCAAATCAGAGTGGTCCAGATGTTGTTTGAATACGGAGGCCAGTTTCCAGAATATGCTTCTGCTGAGGTTTGTCATGCTGGGGTACCTGTGGTGGGAAAGCCTGGGAGGCTGTGGAAGGGCCCCGGGTCACTGCCTTGTGAGTTTTCCTAGGCTGAGGACGCGTTGAAGTCTGAGCCCTGATTTAATTCCAGGGGATCCTGGGAGTGGATGGTTCTGGCAATAATTGGCATGCTCTCCCCATCCTGTCTTACCACCTCTGAGGCCTCTGCTGGTGAGGCCAAGAGTTCTGACTTCTTCTTATGGACACTTTATCCCACCCTCTGCCAGCCCAGTCTGTTTTTCTTGAGCTGTCCTGTACTTTGAGAAAGGAAAAGTCAATACAAGTTCTGGGGGTCCAGCAGACTCAGGGTTATCTCCCAGACCCACATCCTCATAGATGGTTAATCCACATTCATTCATTCCATGAGCATTTCCTCTGTGCTCCGATGGGTGCAGAGATGAAGACATAGATGCTGCTTGTGTGAGCTCACAGTTTAGGAGGAGTAGACAAGGAAGCAGATGGAATAGAGCATGATTGGCTGTGACAAAAGAGAGCCCTGGGCATCATGGGGACACAGGAGGCCCCTCACCCACCTGGTGATGTTGGCCAGGGGTGGCTTGAAACAGCTTCTGGGAGGAATGTCCCCTAAATAGAGTGTCAGCAGAGGAGTTGGAGGTAGTTGAGTGCAGATTAAAAGTGTTCCAGGAAAGACTACATACAGGCTGTTCAGAGGTGTGGAGAAGTGAGCCCGCGTGTGTCTTTTGGGTGTTTTCGGCCTTGCTGGTAAGTTGCTCACACATTACAGTTCTCCCGGGGGAACTCTTGAAAGCCCAGAGGAGGAAATAGGGCCATTGTGGAAGTAGAAAGGGACTTCTGGGATTCAGGACTTGTGGGTTGGCCTTGGATTGCCCCATCCTGGGTAGGAGGGTGCTCTAAGCTGAAATTTGAAGGATGCAGGGAGAGAACAGCCACTATTCCTCCCCCATAACTGAGCCCTTGCCATCCCTGGAGGCCTGCCACCATTTTGCTGCTCCCTGCTGCTTCTCCAGGGCTGCCCTGACCTCCCTGGGGGCTTCCTTTTTAACATGCACCTCACAGTGTCCTGCAGAGGAGCGAGGAACTCTGCAGTGGCTGTGGAGTGGGAGCCCTGCAGTGTGGCAGAGCCTGCCCTGGCCGCCCCATCTGCTGACTTACCTGCTGCTTCTCTCTGTACAGCATGGGGAAAGGGAATGATCCTCGGGGTCTGGGATTCCAGGGTGTTGTGGAGTGGGAAGTCTGAGCTCATTTAGGTGAGAGCCAAGGGGCTGCAGGAACCTCCCAGACAGCCTGGTGCTCCCCTGGCATCCAAGCAGGGGAGGCTGGCTCCATCAGCCTCCCAGACCCTTTGTTCAAGCCCCGTTTCTCTAATGAGGCACCAGCCCTCCCTCAGCCCTTTTCTGGATCCTCTCTTTCCATTCTGAGCCTTGCTCCTTTGTGGAGCCTGGTCTCCTTTCTGTATTCCCATCTTGCAGCCCTGGCCCCTTGCTGAACCCTGCTCTTCCCTGAGGAAGATTGCTGCTCCCTGCTGGAAGATTGCTTCCTCCCTGAGGAAGAGCAGGGTTCAGCAAGGTCCCATCACATCCCTGGTCCCCAGTTCTCATACTGATCCCTGCCCTTATCCCTCCCTTGGACCCTAGACTCTCCTGAGCCTTGTTCCCTCTTGGGGCCTCATCTTTGCCCTGTGTAGCCTCTTCTTTACAACAAGTGTTTTAAATCCTTGTTGCTTTCCCTAGTCGTCTCCTCTTACCTTCACTCAGATGACATTCTTTGCAGTGTAGGTGACCAGCATGGACTCCCTCAGAGGAAAAGCCAGGACCACCTAGCTCAGACTGATCCCTTCACAAGGGCTTGAACCCATCTTCTCTGGACTTCCTCCATCCCTCTACTGCCCCCGTTCTAAAGGAAAATCTTTTCTGCCTCTTTCTTTTCATCCTGAAAGCATGCTCAAAGTCACTTTCACCCTAAAAACATCTTTCCTCAATTTCATTGCCTTTGTACTTCTTGCTTCTCTTTCTACCCAAGTTCTAGAGTACAGACTCCTCTCTTCACTTCCCTTTCCTTCTGCCCCTCACACCCCCTGACCACGGAAGTGCCCTGGTTTCTGAGAGCTGTCTTCGAAGGGTACCTTCCATTCCTATAATAATATTAACATTTATTGATCACTCTCTATGTCCAGGACACTCGATATTGGCTTATTTAACTTTCCCAACAACTCTTTGATGTAGGCATAATTCCATTCCCAGTTCACAGAGAAGAAAACCAGGCTGATGCTTAGCGATGAATCGGTTTTGCTCAGGTTCACCTAGCTAGCAAGCACTGGGGCCAGAATTTGCTTATGGATCTCCCAACTCCTAAGCCTGAGTTACTAACCTCTGAACGCACTGTGGCATTTGACATAATCGACTTCTTTTATTCTCGAGATGTCTCCTGTTTCTATGACATGGCATTCTCCTGACTTCCCTCCCACCCTCCTGCCCACTCCTTCTCAGGTGACTTCACAGGCTCCTCTTCTTTTCTCCACAGCCCCCTTTTAAATGTCAGTGGCTCTCGCTTAGCTCCCTCTTCCTATATCCCCTGGGCTGTCTCCTTCACTCCTATGGGCCAGCTGCCACTTGTGACTGCACAGGTCTGCCTCTACCCCAGTCTCCCTGCTGAACCCCAGACCTAATATCCAACCACCTGCTTAACAGTTCTGTGCCAAACTCAAGGCTCTCAACCCCAAACCTATCACCTCTCCCAAGCCTATTGCTCTGGGGTTCTGTGGCTCAGTGAGCGACAGCACCCCCCACCCCGGGTCCTCAGCCATCAGCCTGGCAGTCATTCTCAACTCCTCCCTGCCTCCTTTTCCCCCCACGGCTAATCAGGCTCACTGATGCTCCTTAACACCTCTCATCTCCATCTCCTCTTCCCCCTCATTGTCACTGTCTTAATTTAGGCCTCATCATCTCTTGCCTGGATAACAGCCTCAGCCTCCTAATTGGTCTCCCACCCGCCACTTGAGCCCCTGCCCTGCTCCTGGTCCTCCACCCTGCAGCCTCCGTCTGGGCTGTCAAGGGCTCCTCTTAACACAAACCTGATGTGTCCTCTGCATAACATCCTCTTTGGCTCCTCCCGGGCTAGAGCAGGGTCGAGGATGCAGCAGGCGAGCTGCTCAGGAGGAGGGAGGAGGAAGGGTGGAAGGCGCTTGAGGTCAGTGGGTGCTTCACTGCCCGGAGCAGGACTGCCAAAGGCCACTTGGGCTTCTGATCTTCAGCCTGTCAGCACCTGGCAGGTCATACCCCAGACTCTCTAAGTGGCCCTCAGTTAAGTGGCGGGAGGTCCCTGGAGGATGAAGTAGCATCGCCCTCAAGGAAGGGGCGGGTCTGAGACCTCCCTTCTTGTTCCTCCTCTGACTGCTCCTGAGCATGGTCTGCCCCAGCCAGGGAGCCCCCTCCCACTGGCAGTGGGAGTAGAGAATCCTGGCCCCTAGATTGACAAGGGACATGTCTGAGAGACAGAGACCCTTGTCCCTGCAGGTGCCGCAAGATGACTGGGGGGGTTACCCCACGGGTGGCAAGGATGGGGAGATCCCCTGCCGTAGGATGCGGAGCGGCAGCTACATCAAAGCCATGGGGGATGAGGAGAGCGGCGACTCCGACGGCAGCCCCAAGACGTCTCCCAAAGCAGTTGCCCGGCGCTTCGCCACCCGACGCTCCTCCAGCGTGGACCAGGCCCGGATCAAGTAAGGACAGGGAGGGCTGGCAGTGGGTGTCAGGAGGCTGATGCTGGGTCTTCTGCAGATGTGTGTAGAGTGGGTTCAGTTGGGTAGCCCTAAAAAAGGGTTCACCTGGGGTATCTTGCTCTGCCCCATGTAAAGGGGAAGGTTTTGGTCATAGTTCCTGTCTGAGTGCCTTTTGGGGGGAGTCTCTTCACCCAGAGTCTCCTAGGGGATCTCTGGAGGTTTCTGAGGAACAGAACCTGGTCAGAAGTCCCACTGCTGCCATTTCCCCTAGCAGACCCCCATCTGACATTGACATTTTGACCTTTTCCAGCTGCTGTGTCCCACCCCGGATCCACCCCCGGAGCTCCATCCCTGGCTACAGCCGTTCCCTCACCACTGGACAGGTAGGGAGAGGCCAGTGCACCTGGAGGGAAGGGAGGAGAGGGGCGTTCGGTTCCATATTCATCCTGGGCCTTAAAATCAGAGGCCTGGCCATGGGGAGCACTCAGGCCTGGTTCTGGTGAAACTGAGAAACTTGCTTTGAGTCTCCTGGGGCTACTCAGACTGGGGGTCTCAGTTGCATCTGTGGAACCTGCCAAGCATCCTCAAAGTTATGAGCTTGTAAGGGAGGACAACACTGCTTCTCTGAGGTTCTCTGGCCCTCTCCAGGCCTGACTGCTTCCAGCCCCCCCTCATGCAAAGAGTGGGATTGATTTGTACAGATAGGACATGGGCCAAGCTGCAGCCTCCCAGGCGATCTGGGCCTGAGTTCTGCCCCTACCACCTCCATCCCGTGGGACCTCCAGCGAGAAACCTTACTTCTCAACACCTCCCTTTTCTTATTTTTAAAATGACAACAGTAGTGATAGTTATCTCTCAGGGGATTTGTGAAAGTTCAGCAGAAAAACTGTATTCAAACACAAGGTACCAATCCCAAAATTGATATTTTGTATGTGTGAGTTTCATCCCTAAGTGTAGGCTTTCTCTTTAATTAAGCAGAGACAGCTGCAGTCTAGTCATTAAATCTGGAGATGGGCTTGAATTCCAGCTCAGCTACTTACCAGCTGAGTGACCTGGGGCAAGTAACTTGACTTTGTTTGAGCCCCACTTTCCCTATTTAAAAATAGGCATCATAATAGTGTTCTTGGCACATAACCAACACTCAATAAAGGTTAGCTATTTTTACTGTTTGCTGGGGGAAAAAAGCAACGCAAAAAGTGATGCAGAGGACCGTCCACACGGACTCCCATTGTTCCCCACAGCGGTCTCTCAGTATTCCTTTGTTACATTTCCTGAATCAGGGAATCTTATTGGCACAGCTGTCTTTTCACATCACACCAACCTATGTTGCTAAACCCACTAGTTAGTGCTCAGTCCTGGTGTTACTCGACCCATCGGTAATATCTTATACAGTTGCTAACTCTCCTTCCTGAAACATTTTTTTTTTCCTCCTTGACTTCGGGCACACCAGACCCTCTAAATTCTCCCTGACTGGCTGCTTATTCTCATCTGTGTCCTGTATGCCTCCAAGACTCCCTAGGATCTCAACACTGGAGTTTTCCAGGGCTCCTGGACTGCTTCTACACCCACTCCTTGGGTGATCTCATCTAGGCTCATGGCTTTGAATATTACTGAGAGCCTGATGACTCCTTTGGATGTACAACCCAGCCCCAGTCTTCCCAGGAATGCCAGGCACGTTTATCAAGCCATGTATTGAAATCTCACTTGGATGTCCAGTAGAGATCTCAACACGAGATGCCTAAAAGTAAACTGCAGACACCCACTTCCCTCCTCCACAGATTGGTGCTCCATCCACCATCTTCTCCTTTTCAGATAGCATCAACTTTGTTCTTCAGGAACTCTGGTCTGAAAGTTCAACATCACTGTTTTCCTTACGTGTGTGTGTGTGTGTGTGTGTGTGTGTGTGTGTGTGTCTGTCTGTCTGGGATAGAACCCAGGTCCCCGTACATGCTAAGCATGTACTCTACAGCTGTGCAACGCCCCCAGCCCATGAAGTCAATCTGTTTTCTCTTTTTCTCTCACATCCCCTATCTAACCCCTCAGCAAAGCCTCTGTGTCCCACCTTCAAAATGTCAAAATGTATCCAGGATCCAGCCACCCTTTACCACCTCCACTGCAAGTTACCATGTCCTTTTGTCTGGGCTCTTGCAACACCTTCTAGTTGGCCTCCTGTAACCTGCCCTGGCTTCACTTCATTCTCTGTCAGTGTAGACAGGGTGGTCATTTAAACACATCACTACATCCATTCACTAATCTGCTCAAAACCCTCACCTTGCTCAGAGTAACCACCTAGGACTTTACCGCGAGTTATAAGGCCCTGCGTGATTTTTCCAGTGCTGCCTCCAAGTTCCTCTCCAAACACTGTTCCCTCTTCCACTCCAGCTGCACCAGACCCCTTGCTGTTCCTCCGACAACACACTGTGCTCCGGGCTGAGGGCCTTTGCATTTGCTGCTGCCTCTGCCTGGGTGTCTCCTTCCCAGACACTGCCCTGCATCACTTCCTTACTTCTTTCAGATCTTTTCCCAAATGTTCTAAAATTCTAATTTAACCACCCCCCGCAACATTTCCTATTCCCTTTCCTCCTCCTTCTGCTCCTCTTCTTTTCTCCTCCTCCCACTTTACATTATCTAACATCACATATACTTGACATATTTCTCCTGGAGGGATGGCTTAGAATCTCTGCTTTACGGAAGAGGAAAGAGATTTAAAGCACCAGAGACGCCACCCCATTATCTCTAATAATGCTTTTTCTCTTAAGTTTATTTTTTTGTTCAGTATTTGCCCAGAACATCTTTTTCCATCTTTGACCTTAAAGATTTTTTTTTGTGTGTGTGTCTGCTAATGTTTCAGGTATGTCTGTTGTAAATACTCTGTGGTTAGATTTGATTTTATAACCATTTGATAATTGTTTGAGAGTTTAGTACATTTATATTTATTGTGGTTGCTGATACACTTGGATTTATTTCTATCATCTTATATTGTGCCTTCTATTTGTCCTGCCTCTTGGGTGATGCATTTCTACTCCTTTGCTGCCTTCTTTTGGATTGATTGAATTTTCTTTCTTCTTCCTTCTTCTTCTGCCAAATCCTATGCTGGTTTGGCAGTTACATATTCTATTTTATTCTTCATGGTTACCTTTATAATTTTAATGTGCATACTTGACTTAGCAGATCAAAGCTGATGTTTTTTTTTTCTATCTTCACCCTGAACAATGCAAAGAACTTAGGACACTTAATTTTGATGACCTCTTCCATTCTTTTTTAAAGCAATATGAATTTATTTTCAGGTTGGTAGTCCTAACTCAGTGATAGAGTTCTTTCCTAGCATTCATGAGGCCATGGGTCCAATTGCCATTGTCACACACACACAAAATTATTCTCTCACAGTTCTGGGTACTAAAATTGTAATATTAAGGTGTGGCTGGGGTTGTTTCTCCTATTTAGGGACTTTTATTTTCATGTTGTTTGAAGAACAAAACACTGAGTTTGACCAGGTACAGTTCATCTAATTTTCTCTTCTTAGTTGTACTTTTGATAAAAAATTTAAGAAATCTTTGCCTAATCCAAGATCACGAATATTAATATTTCTTATACTTTAATTTATGTATGTGATCCATTTTGAGTTTTTTTTTTTGGGGGGGAGCTGTGTGTATGATTTGAGTTAGGGGGTCTCACTTCATCCTTTTGCATTTTGATATCCAGTTTTCCCAGCATCATTTGTTGAAAAGATTTTTCTTTCCCCTTGGCTCCTTCGTCAAAATCAATGTACTTATAAGTGCATGTGTTTAATTAATGAACCTTCAAATTTATTCCATTGGTATAACCACCTGCTCGATAACTATAACTTTGTAGTAAGAATTGATTATGGTAAGTTTAAATAATAGGATTTTGTAATTCTTCATAAGGGTTGTTTTGTGTCTCCTTTGAGGAAGCTTGTTGAATGGCTTCAGATATAGTTGGGAATTTGAAGGGACTACATTGAATCCCCAGATCAATTTATGGGGTATTGTGTTTTTAACAACATCAAGTATTATTATTCTTGGACATGGGATGTTTTTTCATTTATTCAGTTCTGTCTTTGATTTCAGCATTTAAAAATTTTAATTTTATTGTAGTTTGATAAACTGTATATAATTATGGGGTACAAAGTGATATCATGATATATGAATACAAGGTGGAATAATTAAACTATTAGCCTGCCCATCCCCTCAAATATTTAAATGATGTTCTTTTTAAAGGGATAAAAAATGTCTCTTTTAAAATTTTTTTTTTGGTTGTTGATGGACCTTTATTTTACTTATTTATGTGTGGTGCTGAGAATTGAACCCAGTGTCTCATACATGCTAGGCAAGCGCTGTACTGCTGAGCCACAACCCCAGCCCCTATTGTTGGTACTTTTTATGCTATCAGTACTTGATTATGTTTGCTCACAACTTTACCTTCTTTCCTCTTTACCATTGCTTCTTATATCCATTCCTTCCTCCTAAAACATATTCTTTAGTAAGTTTTTCAGTGAATGTTCACTGTACAGCAAGCCGTAACAAAAATAACATGTTATCTTTACTTTTTTTTTTTTTTTTTTAAATGCTGGGGTTCAAACCCAGGGCCTCACATATGCTAGGCAAGTACTCTACAACTAAGCTAAGTATATCTTCAGTTTTTTATCCTCACTATTTGATATAGTTTAGCTTACTAGGGGAATTTTAAGTCAATAATTGTTTTCTCTCAGTGTTTTGAAGATATTTGTCATCTGTCTTCTATTGTTGCTGTTAAGAAGTCTGCTATTAGTAGCCGGGCGCGGTGGCGCACGCCTGTAATCCCAGCACTTTGGGAGGCTGAGGCAGGAGGATCGCGAGTTCAAAGCCAGCCTCAGCAATGGCGAGGCACTTAGTAACTCAGTGAGACCCTGTCTCTAATAAAATACAAAAAAAAAGGGCTGAGGATGTGATCCAGTGGTCGAGTGCCCCTGAGTTCAATCCCCAGTACCAAAAAAAAAAAAAAAAAAAAGAAGTCTGCTATTAGCATAATTGCCTTTGTAGGTAATTTTCATTTCTGCCTGGTTGCTGTTGAGATCTCGTTTTGATTTTGGTGTTCTGCAGTTTTATTGTGATATGTTTGAGCATGTGCTCCCTAAATCTGAGGATTCATGTCTTTCATCCATTTTGGAAAATTCTCTCTGGTTACTGTTTGTATGGTACATTTAAATTTTTTTTTCTTAGTTTCCACCCATGTTTATTTTGAATCTAAGATATGTCCCTTATTGACCACATTTCCATCCATTAACATATAATGCGCTGGGCGCGGTGGCGCACGTTTGTAATCCCACCACTTGGGAGGCTGAGGCAGGAGGATTACGAGTTCAAAGCCAGCCTCAGCAATGGTGAGGCACTTAGCAACTCAGTGAGACCCTGTCTCTAATAAAATACAAAAAAGGACTGGGGATGTGGCCCAGTGGTTGAGTGCCCTTGAGTTCAATCCCCAGTACCAAAAATAAATAAAGAATAATAATAATGCAGTTATTGGTATGCTTGGGTTGTCTCATATCATATTTTATTTATATGATAAACAAAATTTTCTTTATTGAAATTTTCTTTATTGTCTTCTTTTATGTTAAATACATCTTTTAGTGTACCATTTCAGTTCCTTCATTATTTTTCACTATAGTGTTTGAATTATTTTTTAATATTTATTTTTTAGTTATAGGTGTATACAATATCTTTATTTTATTTTTTACGTCGTGCTGAGGATTGAACCCAGTACCTCATGCATGCTAGGTGAGTGTTCTTTCTCTGAGCCACAACGCCAGCTCCTTGAATTATTTTATTAGTGGTTACACTAGGAATTACAATGTGTGTCTTAGCTTATCAAATATAATTAATGATGTTAAAATATAGAAGCATTGCTCCAATATATCTCCTTTTTCTCTTCCTTCTTTGTGATATTATTGTTATATAAATTACTTATGCATATGTTATAAACCAACAATGGCATTATAACAAATGCTTTATGTATCCCTATGCCTTTCAAAGAAGAGGGTAAGTGAGGAAAATATTTTATAGAGCCTTTTATATTTACTCACATAGTTACCATTTTTGTGCACTTCATTTTTTATCAGAGTTACCACCAGGTGTTATTTCCTTTTAGCCTGAAGGACTTCCATTGATATTTCTTGTAAGATAGGTTTGCTGGCAATAAAGTCTTCAGTCTATATCTGGAAATATCTTTATTTTAAATTCATATTTGAAGGGTATTTTGCTGGATATAGAATTCCTGGTTGATAGTCTTTTCTGCCATTCCATTTTCTTTGGTGTTCATTGTTTCTGATGAAAAGCCAATGGTTTCCTTATATGTGATGGATTTTTTTCCTCTTGCTGCTATTAAGTTTTTCTCTGTCTTCAGATATCAACATTTTGACTATCTGTTTTAATATGAGTCTCTTATGGCTTAACTTACTTTAGGTTCATTGAGCTTCTGTACTGAATTTTTTTAGATGTTGATGGATTTTTATTTTATTCATTTATTTATATGTGGTGCTGAGAATCAAACCCAGTGCCTTATACATGGTAAGCACTCTACCACTGAGTCATAACCCCAGCCCTACAGGTTAATTTTTTTTTTACTATTTATTTTTTACTTGTAGTTGGACACAATACCTTTATTTATTTACATGTGGTGCTGAGGATCAAACCCAGGGCACATGCTAGGCGAGCGTTCTACCGCTAAGCCACAACCCCAGCCCTCACTTTTTAAAATCAAATTTAGAAATTTTTAGGCAGTTATTTCTTAAAATATTGTTTCTCTCCCCGTCTTTCCCCTCTTCCTTCCATATCTTCTTCATCCTCCTTTTCCTCCTGTTCTACTTTTTTCTTCTTTTTCTGGGGCTGCTATTGCATCTATGTTGGTATGCTTAATGTTGCACAGATTTCTCAGACTTTGTTCATTCTGTTAAATCTTTCTCTCTCCATTCTTCACATTGGGAATTTATATTGCTCTATTTGCAGGTTTACTAGTTATTTCTTATGTTGAGCCACTCTACTGAATTTTTCATTTCAGTTATTGTACTCTTCAGCTTCAGAGTTTCCATTAATTTCTCTTTTTAAAAATAATTTCTCTTTTTTTTGTGACTTGTATTCATGAAACCATTGTGGTTGTGCTTGCCTTTAAATCTTTAAGCATAAAAAAATCTTTAAGAATGGTTTTTGGGCTGGGGTTGTAGCTCAGTGGTGGAGAGCTTGCCCCTCGTGTGAGGCACTGGGTTCGATCCTCAGCACCACATATAAATAAACAAAATAAAGATATTGTGTTCATCTATAGCTAAAAAATATTTTTTAAAAAAGAATGGTTTTCTTTCATTTTTAAATTAATTGATTAATTAATTAATTAATAGTACTGGGGATTGAACTAGGGTCTCTTACATTCTAGGTAAGCACTCTACCACTGAGCTACATCCCAAACCCTTTAATATATTTATAATAACTACTTTGTTACTTTTGAGTGGTAAATCCAACATTTGGGGAAAATTTGCATTTTCTTCATTATTTGCATGTCTTGTAATTTTTAGATGAATATGGAACACTTTAGGTAAATAGCAACTCTGAATTCTTACTTTTTCCTTCTGAAAATTGTTATTGCTTTGTTTATTTGTTAATGAATCCCTGGACAAATTGGTAAAATCCATCTGCCCTACAACATGTAGCCACTGATGTCTCTGTTCAGTTTTTTTTTTTTTTTTTTTCTTTTTCTTTTTTAAGCCCTGTTTCCTCTGGAGGTTGTCTTTGTATCTACATATCTTAGTGTTTAGCTAAAGATTGGTCAGAAGTTGTCCTAAAAAATCCTGAGCTGCCGGGCACGGTGGCGCACGACTGTAATCCCAGCACTTTGGGAGGCTGAGGCAGGAGGATCGCGAGTTCAAAGCCAGCCTCAGCAATGGTGAGGCACTTAGCAACTCAGTGAGACCCTGTCTCTAATAAAATACAAAAAAAAGGTCTGGGGATGTGACCCGGTGGTCAAGTGCCCCTGAGTTCAATCCCCCGTACCACAAAAAAAAAAAAAAAAAAAAAAAAAATCCTGAGCTACGGAGGCTTCTCCTTTGGTTTTCTGCAAGGCCTGAGGGGGGATAACTTCAGGTTGTTTTCAAGTCTGCCTTGGTTTTTACTCTTCCCCAGGCTGTCTTGTGTTTTTTTCTGAACATATATATTGGTTTCACTGGTCAGGGATGTGTAGGTGGCTCAGGGCCTCTCTGGTCTCTGCTGTGCATTCATCCAACTTCCAGTTGGCCCAAAATATGTGGAGAAGTTATCAAACTCACTGTGGCTATCTCATTTCCTGGAATTTTTTGTTAATTACTTGGCTGATCTGCAAGTCCATTGCTTGCCCCATGCAGTGCCTCCAGTGTTTCTGGCCTTCTCTGTTCTTGAAGCTGTAACTGACAATGCTCCAAATGAAGTGCAGCCCCTGGCAATGGTGGGAAGCAGCTGGTTTCACACCCTGGGTGAACTCTTGCAATTGAGAGCTGGAGGCTTGGGAAATGGGAGCAGCTGGAGGCAAGGCTACTGCAGAGTCATGCTGTTCTTACCCAAAGTTCAGTAATGTTCATGATGAAGGGTCCTTATTGTGTGTGCCTTTGATTGATTGTCATGGGGTAAAGTGATTGTTTTTGATGGTTTTGTCCAGCTTTCTAGTCATCTTGGGTGATAGGATTTAGTGTCTGCCTTACTCTTCTTCTATGTCTGAAATCAGAAGTCACAAAAATTTTCCAACAAGTGTCATTATCTCTTTAAATATTGCCTCTCTCACAGTCTATGTAGTCTGTCCATCTGGAGCTCCTATTATGTTATAAGAGGGACCTTCTATTATTGTTTCTTCCATGTATCTGTTTTAACCTCTATGTTTTCCCTCTCTTTGTCTCCCTAAGCTGCCTCCTAGGTGTGTTCCTTGGGTGTATCTTCCAATTCAGTGAATTTTTCTTCGGTCATATCTTATCTACTATCAACTCATCTGTTGTATTTTAATTTTGCTAACTTATTTTTATTTCTCAAAATCTGATTTGGGCCGGGCACGGTGGCGCACGCCTGTAATCCCAGCACTTTGGGAGGCTGAGGCAGGAGGATCGTGAGTTCAAAGCCAGCCTCAGCAATGGTGAGGCACTTAGCAACTCAGTGAGACCCTGTCTCTAAATAAAATACAAAAAAGGGCTGGGGATGTGGCCCAGTGGTCAAGTGCCCCTGAGTTCAATCCCTGGTACCAAAAAAAAAAAAAAAAAAAAAAAAAAATCTGATTTGGTTCCTTTTCAAATCTTTAGTTTCTCTTTTCCCCAAAGCTTTTGTTCTATCCTTCTATTTTCAGTTTTAGCTTTGAAGTAAGGACTTTCAAAGGTAGTTCAAAGCTTGGCACGATAACACTCCTTGTTCCTCAGGAGACTGAGGCAGGAGGATCACCTTAGCCCAGAAATTCAAGGCCAAACTGAGCAACGCAGCAAGATCCTGTCTTTTTAGAAAAAGTATCAAACATAGTTTAAGAACAATTTTGTTATATATAAGGCAACATTAGCTGCTAGACCGTTAAAAACTGGATTCTCAATGACTTAATTAAAATTTATGTCACAGTTTGTATTAGTTATCTATTCCTACATAATAATTTATACCAAAATGCAGCATCTAAAACCCTAAGAATTTATTATCTCCTGTTTCTGTGGGTCAGGAATCTGAGGGCAGCTTACCTAGGTGCTACCCGGGTCAGGTATCTCACAGGGCTGCAGTTAAGGTGATGGGCAGGGCTGTGGTCATCTCAGGGCTTGCCTGGGAGGAGGCCTGCTTCCATGCTTACTCACGTGCCTCCCCACCGATTAACCAGAGACATCAGATTCTTGTTATGTGGGATTCACTTTAGGGACATTGCACAACATGGCAGCCTACCTCCCTCACAGCAAAGCCTGTGTGTGTGTGTGTGTGTGTGTGTGTGTGTGTGTGTGTGTGAGAGAGAGAGAGAGAGAGAGAGAGAGAGGATCTAAGATGGAAACCACAGTCTGTAACCTAGTCTCAGAAGTGACATCTCATGTATCTGCCACGTTCTGTTGATGAGAAGTGGGCCAATAAGTCTAGTCTGCACTCCGGAGGAAGTAGTGCATGCCAGGAGGTGGAGACTATTAGGGGTGATGTCAGAGGTGGCTGCTACGTAGACACCGTTAGCTCATTTTCAAAGGAGCCTCATCTATGAGAGGCCTGAACAGCCTGAGTTAGGCATGGATCCCTCAGGGATACATTTTGCAATTGCTTCTGTTAAAATATTCCTGGTGTGGGGCCATTTTATGTTAATTTTTAATCTGGGCCATGCAAGCCCATGAAGATACACAGTCCTGTGTCTGTGGGAGGACTGGCTTATGGGTACAGGTTTTTGGGGGATTTGTCTCCTTTCCTCCCCCTGGTGCCTGAACTACAGACTGGCTTTTTTCTGTCAGCTTGTGGTAAGAATTGATTTAAAAAAAATTTTTTTTTTTTTGGTGTACATTTTCATCGAAAATTTCCCCTTTTCTAGTTTTTAAAGGTTCTCATTTCTGCTTCTCATTTGGGCTTCGTGTGAGCCCAAAGCCTGACTCCTCCGCCCAAGTGGGTGTTAAAACCTAAGTCTTTTGGTTACCGAGACCAGAACCCCCTGCCCCCACTGCCCGCCTCCACTGGGCTGTTTGCAGCATTGGCTCACATAGTTCATATTCTGATTTTCCAGTCTCCTCTTTGCTTTTGTCCCCTGGGGACTTAGCTTGCTTTCTTGTGAGCTCAGCTATGCATATAAAATGACATTTGTTATGTTTTATCCAGTGTTTTGGAGTGGCTTGAAACGGGAGGCTTCAAAGGTTATCTAAACGAAATAACTGACGTAAAGTGTACAGGATGTTGCCAGGCCCCCAACTGGACCCACTGACTCTAGCATGGACGATTTTCAATTACGATTCAAACAAAGTATTTTCCTTTCGTTATCCCCTGTGCTTGGAAATGGCTACTGATTCTGAGTCTGGTTTGTAGAAAGGCTAAGGATCTCATTTCCCCAGTGGATTCTTTGATTTTGACTCTACTGCAAGTGGGGGCTGGAGGAAGGAGGATGGAAGTTGATGCAGGAATAATGGGAGTATTCACGATGCGGTGGTACCATTTTATAAGCATAATATAACATAGGGCAGATCAACTCAGGTGCAGTATTCCTCTCTGAGTCTATATAGATTGTGTTTCCCTTGGGTCCTCGTCCCTTGTAGGATCCCCAGAATCTCCTCTTGGCCAGTTCAGCTATGACCTCAGGGAGCTTCTTACTCTCCTGCTGTCTGCCTTGGATAGAGTTAGTTGTGGACACAGCCTGGGTGTAATTTTTAAGGCAAATAGATAGAGAGATGTCTATTTGGTTCAGAGAGCTCTCTCATTCTGAGTGGTATTGTCACTGTGATTTAAGAACCTCTTGCTACTAATAGTCATAGCTAATGTTTATTGAGCATCTACTGTGTCAGATATTATGCCTAGTGCTTTACACATAGAAGAAAATTGAAGTTAAGTGCAGAGTGAGATTCCTTGAATCCCTGATGACTAGGCTACTTGAGACAACAATGCTCTTGGCTAGGGTTAGATTAGCTCCCCTGGGATCCAGGAGGGACTCTCTGAGCTGGATTGGTTTCTAATTGGGGAGCACTTTGAGCCTAATCTAGAAAGGACAGGGGGTTAGTTCAGCTCCTGACTTGTAGGAAATACCCTGGCAACTGCTATCCATGGTGTCCCCAACATCCAGAGACAATATAACTGAATAGTAGATTACAGGAAGTCATGGTGATAGCCACAGATGCCACATGGTGTGGCTTAGGCTGGTCAGACATGGAAGAATTTAACTTCTACTGGATCTTGGGTTGCTTTTTCTGTGGCCTGTGATTTCTGTTCCATTGTACTGAAGTTCCTTTAGAAAGTCCTCTTTTCCATTACTGGGCCTACATTAGAACCACTGAGTCTGTATCTGAGTGGTTTTCTGAGCTTCCAAGCAGCCAAAGCAGAGAGAAGAACATAGTTAGAGGGCCACAGTTTAATAGGTTTAATAGGTTCCCCAGGAGATCCTGATGCTCAATCAGCCTTACAGGGGAGCCGGGAAATGTAGCATTTAATTTTAGTTTTACCACTTACCAACTGGCTATTTGTGGACAATTCATCTGCCCTCTCTGAGTCTTAGTTTTCTCATTGATAGAATGGGATGGAAATTCCAGCTCTATTTGAGCTAGGGCCTAGTGAAATCGTGTTACACTTAGGAGGCCTAGTCATGGAAATATTGAGCTGCATTTTACACTTGGATCAAGACAATCCTTTGATTCTCTGTTGACTACACATAAATACGATGCTGTGAATCTTTCCTGGGAGATGTCACAAGATGCAGCCTAGGAAACTTGCTGTTACATTCACCATGGGATGTTATTGAGAACCTTGTGTAAGACTCCATCCAGTGACCTTTGCATAATTATCCACAGGGAAATTTCTCTTGGGCTCTGTGAAAGGAGTAGTTATGGTTCTCATGAACACCTACCCTGTGCTTTCTGGGCATGACTTTCTATGTACCAGTTGCCATGCCAGGTGCCTCACATGTTTCTTTGAGTCCCTTCAATAGACCCATAAAGATGGTACCATTATCATTCCCATTTGACAGGTGAGCAAGCAGAGGCCTCCAAACTTTTGCTTTCCCAGGCCATGCTGCTAGGAAGTGACAGAGACAGCACTTGAATCTAGGTGAGCCTCATCTCATGGCCTATGCAGGCAACCCTCAGGCTACATTCTTCCATGCTTTGGCTGGGTGGAAGCTCTGGGTCAAGTATGTACCCATTTGGAGCAATGTTTAGGACTCTGTCAGCTGTGTTTTGTCACAGAGCTTACCTCTGGTACTACTTTTCCCTACCTTTTTTTTATTTTATTTATTTGCTTTATGCTGAAACCCCGGTCGCGCACATGCTCTGTAGTGAGCCACAATCCCAGCCCCTATTTTTCTTATGTGTATGGTTTGGTTTGTGGCATGGTTCCATGAACAAAAATTTTGTTTTGTATTTTTCTTCCTTGCTTCTATATATTTTTTAACATCATGAATTCTGCCTCACAAAATGCGAAAAACAAGAACTTCATCCCATAGGCTTGGGAGGCTGAGGCAGGAGGATCAAAAGTTCAAAGCCAGCCTCAGTGACTTAGGGAGGCCCTGAGCAACTTAGTGAGACCCTATTTCAAAATAAAAAGGGGATGTGATTCAGTAGTTAAGCGTTCAACTCCCAGTATCAAAAACAAAAACTTCATCTAGTAATGTTGAGCTTTCCTCAGAGGGTGGGGGCAGGGCAGGAGCCAGTGGACCAAGTAGAACCATTGTTTGTGGGCACAAAGTGGGGAAAGCCTTGAGATACCTGTAGGCTAATAATTCCGTTCCATTATTTACCCATTAATTTCCATCTTGCCCCTTGGGATATGTATGTCTCTATAGGTTGCTTTTAATCAATTTTGTAATGTAGTGGGGTAATAAGTAATAAAGTGTCTTTCCCTGCAGTCCCCACCCTGAAACCCAGCAGGAGTGTGGATGACAAGGTTCTGTCAGGCTCAAGTGTGAGAAAGATGAGGGACTAGGTAGAGAAGAAAGTGTGGTCATGAGTCCGGGGTACAGCCAGACACCTGGAGAGGTGCAGTGGGGAACAGGTAGGGGTATTTAAAGAAAAGTGGGCCCCAAGGCAGGCCTTAGGGAGTATCACAGGTGTCTCCAACTTTCTTTGGGGACAGTGAGTGTTTCTTTTAGCCCAAATGCTGGAGAAGAAGAGTCACACAGAGGCTTAGTGGATGCAGACTTAGATATGTTCCTAAAGGCACAGCACCCCATCCCAGCTCCTTGGTAACTGACCTCCCGGCCCCTGCCCCTAGCTCAGCGAGGAGTTGAACCAGCAGCTGGAGGCCGTGTGCGGGTCTGTGTTTGGGGAGCTTGAGTCCCAGGCCGTGGACGCCCTGGACCTGCCCGGCTGTTTCCGCATGCGGAGCCACAGCTACCTCCGGGCCATCCAGGCCGGCTGCTCTCAAGACGACGACTGCCTACCCCTCCTTGCTGCCCCTGCCTCTGTCTCAGGGAGGCCCGGCTCCTGTGAGTATGCTTTCTCTGTCCCTGGCCTGGGCCTTGGTTGGAGACCTCCCTGGTGTCCCTTCTGGCCAGCGCCATAGCTGTGCTGTGGACAGATCACCTTCCTCTCTGGGCGGGATGAGAACAGACCTTGGCCCTGTGCCTGGCTGCTGGGTCCTGGGGGAGTGCATGGCGTGTCAGGTGCTGGGCCTTAGGTTCTTGCGGGGATGTTCATCTCATTCGCTGGGACCCTGCCTTCGCTCTCCACAGCCTTCAACTTCAGAAAGGCCCCGCCCCCCATCCCGCCGGGAAGCCAGGCCCCGCCCCGCATCTCCATCACCGCCCAGAGCAGCACCGACTCTGCCCACGAGAGCTTCACCGCCACGGAGGGCCCGGCCCGGCGCTGCAGCTCCGCGGACGGGCTGGACGGCCCCGCCATGGGCGCACGCACCCTCGAGTTGGCGCCGGTGCCACCCCGGGCCAGCCCCAAGCCCCCCACACTCATCATCAAAAAAACCATCCCTGGCAGGGAGGAGCTGCGGAGCCTGGCGCGACAGCGGAAGTGGCGGCCGTCCATTGGTGTGCAGGTATGAAAGGAGGAGGCACCACCGAAGGCTCAGGCCCTGCAGTTGGGGATGGGTGGGGAAGACCAGAGGGGCCTTCTGGATGCACAGAACGTCTTGGCTGGTCTTGAGCTGCAAGTGGACCCTGTGCCTGGCACCAACAGGGCGGCTTCAGCAACTCCAGCCCACTCCACTTGCCCCTAGAGGTGCCCAGTAGTTGCCACCTTGATCCGTCTGCTCTCTCCTCTTGTCAGGGACGTTTTCCCTTGAACATTTGCCAGTTGGCTTGGGGCTCAGCCAGTGCTGACCATTCTCACTGGGAAGGGGTGTGTCCCCTGGCTAGCCCCAACCGCTGACTGCTCCACCCTGCCACCAGGTGGAGACTATCTCAGACTCTGACACCGAGAACAGGAGCCGAAGAGAGTTTCACTCCATCGGCGTACAGGTGGAAGAGGACAAGAGGTAGGTCCTGGTGGATGCATCTCAGGTGTCACTGGGGAGAAGAGGAGCAAGGGCTGGTCATGTCCTCCCTGGCACACTCTGCCTGCACTTGCTCTCCTACTGGAGGTGAGACCCCACCTTCTTATTGGGGAAGAGTCAGAGCAGACAGAGGTTGTTCACAGAGACCTCACCAGGGTAGTCATCAAATCCAAAGTGAGTTCTCCTTGTTCTCATGCCTATCTCCAGTGCCTAGAGGCAGACAGATACACAGTGGTTGGGGGGAAGGAGAGGTAAGGAAAGGCAATAGGTGGCAAGCAGGCCTCCAGTCATTGTCCTTTACAGGGGATAATAGGACTGCCAGTCCCTCCTTACATCCTGAGGTGTGCCAGTACATGAGCCCAAAATAAAAAAATAAACAGGAAGAGGGCTTCTCGTGGCTCCTGGCAGATATAGCACTCCTCCTCACTTGGCTTGCACAAGCATTTAACCAGTTGGGGGTACCTATTATATGCCTGAGTCTGTGGTGTACCCGAGACAGTAGAATTACCAGCAGCCACTCTTCTGGCATTAGGTGGCCTGAGAAACACTGGTTCCTGGAGAATTAGCATTGTAAGCTCCAGAGGGAATATTGAAAGAAGTCCTCTCTGTTGTTGGGTGCCCCTGGGGAGACGCTTTCTCTAACAACCATGTGGCCATGCCACAGTGCCCATCTGCCCTCTGGAGCACGATGCCTGGTGGCCCTGGGTATGGTGTCTGGGAACCTTTCTGGGGCTGACTGAGGGTTTTGTGGTAATCCAAGTTGTCCAGGCCATACCCACTGTAGGAATCAAACTAGTGCCCCAGCACTGTCCCTTGCAGCTCTGTTCCCACGTGCCATTGTTGGGGCTTCTGGCCTTCCTTGTGGTTCTGCAATCTATTCCTAGGACCCTTGGAGTTCGTGTGTGTGTGTGTGTGTGTGTGTGTGTGTGTGTGTGTGAGAGAGAGAGAGAGAGAGAGAGAGAGAGAGAGAGATATCAAGTCTTCTTAGGGTTTCTGTGGGATTTACCCTTTTTATCCACTCCTGCTCTAGCTCCTTGAAGGCCTGTACACTCCTGAAGTAGTAAATGCTTCTATCAAGGGTGGCAAAAAGCCTTTGTTGCCCCGTCACTCCTAAAGCCGCTATCTTGCAAACTCTTAATATGTCGGGAGGATTACGGAGAAGTGAGAATTTATGGCAAACTCAATTTGCAAATCCATGACTTAAGTTTTTGAGGATGGATATAGCTCTATGTTCCTAATTCTGCACGTTACCCTGACTCCAATGCTACCTGTGCACCATAAACCAAGCCCATTGTCTTCACTGCTCCCATGGGATGACTTTTTAAAAAAATATTTTATTTATTTACTTTAGTTGTACACAATGCAATGCATTTATGTTTACGTGGTGCTGAGGATCGAACCCGGGCCGTGCACGTGCGAGGCGAGTGCTCTGCCGCTGAGCCACAGCCCCAGCCCCCCATGGGATGATTTTTGACCCCTCATCAAGATAGATCCCTGAGGAGTCCCTCCGTTCCTCTTAACAAGCCTGAATCCTGGGAAGAGGGTAGCAGGCATCCTAGCTGAGCAAACTCTGCCATTCATTCATTCGGCAAATACTTATTAAGCCTTTGTTATATGACAAATGTTCGGTGCACTATGTTAACTGCTCAGGGAAACAGCAAAGACACAACTTTTGTCCTTATAGAAGTTATGGTCTAGAGGGAAATTGAGGCAATCAATAAGTAATCCATGAATAAAACCAGAATGACACATTATGGTAATAGCATGTAATGGTATTATTGCACATCATGGTGGGGATGTGAAAGAGGAAGAGATAAGAGAGAAGGAACCTTATTTAGATTAAGCAGATGACATTTGAGCTGATGTTTGAGAACACTCCAGCATTCTAGGAGAAGAAATCACATATGCGAAGGCCCTGGGGCAAGAAGGGTTTGACATGCATCAGGAACTGATAGAAGGTTCCCCTGATTGGCAAGGAGTGCAGTGGGGGAGTAGCGAGAGAGTGCATTGGAGAGTTCCAGGGGCCAGGTCATGCAGAGCATGGGCATGATAAAGAATTGGAATCTAATTATAAGTAATGAGTAGCTATTAAAAGGTTAAAGAAAGAGTGTGACATGCTCTAATTTATGTTTACAAAAGATCACAGGCTGCTGAATGGAGAATGAATTTGAGGAAAGTAGTAGTGGAAATGAAGCTAGTAGGGGTTATTTTTCACAATCCATAAGAAAGGTGATGGTGTTTTACACTATGGTGGCTATTATGATCTAGGTCTTTTTTTTTTTCCTGTTGTATTTTATAATTGGGCACTGCTAGCATATGGGGACACTATTAAGTTTTGCCTATTGATTTTGTATTCAGCAGCCTTGCTGCTCTCCCCTTCTCAGGTCTCAGGTTTTCTGAAAAATCATGAGGGGTTTTCTATATAGATTTTTTTGCAAATGAGGATATTTCTTTTAAATCTTTATTTTTATTATAATAATGCATTGAATAAGACTTCCTTTTTACTGTTGAGTAGTAGCTTGCTTATTCCATTCCTGAGTTAGTAGCTATGCTTCTCAAAATGTCTGCTACACTTTGTGATAGGTACTGTTTTTTTCAGGTTAAGGAATTTCTTTCTATTCCTAGTTGACAAAGAGTTTTTATTTTCATTTTTTTTAAATAGAAAATGCAAGTGGAATTTTACTGACTGCTCTCAGAGTCTGCTTAGATGATCCTAGATTTTCTCTTTCCATGTGGAATGTGGTGCATTATATGAATACATTTTCCCAGTTGGCCCATTCTTTCATTCCTGGATAAACACTGCTTGATCCTGCTATCAGTTTGGATTGAATTCGCCTGTAACAGGGCCTTGGTGTATCAAAGAAGTATATTTCTCTTGCAACTAAGGCCGCCTGGATGTACGAGGTATGGTGTCAGGACCCCAGGCTCTTCTTCGCTGCTTTTCCATCCTGTGTGTATTACCTCATATCCTAGGAGCTGAAATTCAAGCTCCACCTGTCATGTCTGTATTAATCAGTGGGAAGGAGGAAGGGAGGTTGAAGGATATTGTCCTTCCTCTTTAAAAAGTCACACACAGCACTTTCACCTACATCACCTTGGCTATAACCACATCACCTGGTGGCAACTTGCTGCTGGTGGGGGTGTGTGGAGGATAGTGTTTCAGCTGGGAAATCGTGTGCAAAGTATAAAGTACACAGGCAAAAATTACGGTTCTTATAACTAAAGACTGAGACGAGAATGGATATGTGGCGCTCTTGGAGTTTTCATCACAGGCTTGCTGTGTTATTTTTATGTGTATTGCTATATTTTTGAGTAGTTATTACTTTAGGATTCTTCTATCTATGTTCACGGGGATGTTGACCTACAATTTTGTTTTGTTTTTGTTCAGTTCAGGTATTAAGGTTATGCTAGACTCCTAAAATGAATTTGGTAGCTTTCTTTGTTTCTGTTCTTTGGAACAATTTGTGTAAAGCAGGCATGACCTATTCCCTAAGGTTTGGGAAAGGTTACCTATAAAACTCTCTAGGCCTGATGCCTTTTGGGAATAAGAGAGCTTTTGAAACTATGGTTTCGGTTTCTTTAGTGGTTATTTATCAATTCTGGTTTTATTTTTCTTTTTGAGTCCCCTTTTGGTGATTTATATTTTTCTAAACAATGGACCATTTTACAAAAATTGGTAGTTTTCCAAATTGTTTGGCATGAAATATTGTGTCTCATAGCATTATAATTTTATAAATGTTCATTGCATCTTTTAAGTTAGCTTCCTTTTCCTTCCTAATACATGTATTTATGCCTGACCTCTCTTTCTTGATCAACCTTGTATCTTTTAACATTTAAATGTATTTTTAAATTACATTTTATCAGCCTTTTAAATAACTAGCTTTTGGTTTTGGTGAGCAATCGTAAATATTTCCTTTCTTTTACCACTTTGGTGTTATGATTTTATTTCTTCTAACATGTTTGACTTTTATTAAAAAACTCTTGAATTGGCCTCAGCGGTAGAGCGCTCGCCTAGCACGTGCGCGGCCCGGGTTCGATCCTCAGTACCACGTAAAACCACATTGTGTACAACTAAAAGCAAATAAATAAAAATAAAAAAAAAAAAAAAAAAAAAAAAAAAAACTCTTGAATTAAACACTAACTTCCAATATTTCTTATTTTTCTAATGTGCTTTTGGCGCTATAAATTCCCTTTCTTACTATACTGCATCTCATAAGTTTTGAAATTTTGGTATTTTTCACTGTTCAGTTTTAAATAGTTTGTAACTTTCATCATATTTTCCTTTTTAACCTGTGAATTTAGAAAAAAATTGGTGGTTTTATTGTTTGTTTGTTTTTTTAAGTTTCCAAGTGTATTTCTTGGAGGGAGGGCCTGCCTTTTCCTGATTGGTTTCTGAATTTGCTATGTGTGGTCACAGTGTGTGTTCTGCCTGGGACTTAGTCCTTAGAATGTGTTGAGGCTTCCTCTATCATATATACACATAGGTCTAATTTATAAGTTAAATATTTCAAATGTTCATCTTTCATTTTCTTGGTATGTTTACTCTACCAGTTTTTTTTTTTTTTTTTTTTTTTTTTTTTTTTTTTTTTGCTACTGGGGATTGAACTCAGGGGCACTCGACCACTGGGCTACATCCCCAGCCCTTTTTTGTATTTTATTAGAGACAGGGTCTCACTGAGTTGCTAAGGGCCTCGCCATTGCTGAGGCTGGCTTTGAACTCATGATCCTCCTGCCTCAGCCTCCCAAGTGCTGGGATTACAGGTGTGCGCCACCGCGCCCCGTGGGTTTTTTTTTTTTATATTGGGGATTGAACTCAGGGGCACTTAACCACTGAGCCACGTCCCCAGCCCTTTTTTGTATTTTATTTAGAGACAGGGTTTCACCGAGTTGCTTAGGGCCTCACTAAGTTGCTGAGGCTGGCTTTGAACTCAGATCCTCCTGCCTCAGCCTCCAAAGCCACTGGAATTATAGGTGTGTGCCTGTAATATATTTTGTTTTAGTTACTGATGGACGTTTATTTTATTTATTTATATGCAGTGCTGAGAATTGAACCCAGAGCCTCACACACGCTAGGCAAGCGCTGTGCCATTGAGCTACAGCCCCAGCTCCTAATCTACCAGTTTTGAGAGAGATGTGTTTAATGTCTCACTGTGACTGTGGACATGTCATTTTCCCTGGTAACTTTATTTTTACTGGAGTCTGACTGTGTGCTGTTATAGTTTTTGTATCTTCTCAGTGAACTCACTCTTTTTTTTTTTTTTTTTTTTTTTGTGGTACCAGGGATTGAACTCAGGGGCACTTGTCCACTGGGTCACATCCCCAGCCCTTTTTTGTATTTTATTTAGAGACAGGGTCTCACTGAGTTGCTAAGTGCCTCGCCAGTGCTGAGGCTGGCTTTGAACTCGCGATCCTCCTGCCTCAGCCTCCCAAAGTGCTGGGATTACAGGCGTGCGCCACTGCGCCCGGCTTGAACTCACTCTTTTTATCATGAAATAGGCTGCTTCCCTTACTCACTAATGATTTTTGCCTTTTAAAAAAAAATTTCTAAGCCGGGCGCGGTGGCGCACGCCTGTAATCCCAGCACTTTGGGAGGCTGAGGCAGGAGGATAGCGAGTTCAAAGCCAGCCTCAGCAATGGTGAGGCACTTAGTAACTCAGTGAGACCCTGTCTCTAATAAAATACAAAAAAGGGCTGGGGATGTGGCCCAGTGGTCGAGTGCCCCTGAGTTCAATCCCGGTACCACAAAAAAAAAAAAAAAAAAAAAAATTTCTATAGCTGCTTTCTTTCTTTTTTTTTTATATTTATTTATTTACTTTAGTTGTACACAATGAATGCATTTATGTTTACGTGGTGCTGAGGATCGAACCCAGGCCGCACACGTGCGAGGCGAGCGCTCTGCCGCTGAGCCACAATCCCAGCCCAATATAGCTGCTTTCTTTTGGTTACTTTTCCAATACATCTTTCTTTCTTTTTTTTTTAATTTTATTTTTATAATTTTTAATATGTACAACTCATAGTGCATATATTTAGTATCTTTTTACATACAACTGTTTGCATACAAAGTATATTTGTACAATTCAGGTCTTCAATCATGCATTAAGGAAAATGATATCCGTCTCATTCAACCACCTTTTTTTTTCTCCCCCTCCCTCCCCTCTTGCTCTCTCCCTTACCCTCCCTTCCCTTGACCATTCTAGTGTTCCTCTAATCCTCCTATGTACCCCCATCCAACAATACTTTGAAATAGTCCAATACATCTTTCTGCATCTCTTTATTTCCAATGTTCCTGTATCCTTATGTTTTAGATGTGTTGTAAGAAATATGTAGCCAGAGTTTAGTAGACATGTTTAATCCATTTGATATTGATATAGTTATATTTTTGTTATTTATTTGGATTTATTTCTGCCCTTTTTTTTGTGGGGGTACTGTTGAACCCAGAGGTACTGTACCACTGCACTACATCTCTAGGCACCTCTGTTGCTTTTTTTTTTTTTTTAAGTTTGAGACAGAGTCTCCCTAAATTGCTGAGGCTGGCCTTGAACTTGGGATCCTCCTGTCTCAGCCTCCCAAGTAATGGGGATCACAGGTGTGTGCCATCATGCCTGACTATTTCTGTCATCTGTAAATCTTTTTTTATTTAACATGTTTTTTATTTATTTTTCTCCTCTAATTTTTCTGTCTTCTGCTGAACTGATCAAGTATACATTCTTTCTTTTTCCCTCTACTGGTCTGGAAGTTTACATTTTGTAGTAGTGATTTACCTTACAAATTTGACAGATATGCTTAGTTTCTTGGTTTCTAATAATGTCTCAAATTAGTATTTCTATCCCTCTCAGACATAAAACAAGAGGCTCTCAGCCGGGCGCGGTGGGCGCACGCCTGTAATCCCAGCACTTTGGGAGGCTGAGGCAGGAGGATCGCGAGTTCAAAGCCAGCCTCAGCAATGGCGAGGCACTTAGCAACTCAGTGAGACCCTGTCTCTAAATAAAATACAAAAAAGGTCTGGGGATGTGACCCAGTGGTCGAGTGCCCCTGAGTTCAATCCCCGGTACCACAAAAAAAAAAAAAAAAAAAAAAAAAAAAAAACAAAACAAAAAAAAAAACAAGAGGCTCTGAACACTTCAATTTTCTCTTTAACTCCTTCCCCTCATCTTCTATATTGTATTTACCTAGTATTTTGATTATACCTCTTTAAAAGTTTCTGCTAGGTCAGTTGCTGTGTCTTTTTTTTTTTTTTTTTTTTTGGTTTAATAGTGTAGATTTACAAACATGTTTGAGCAATTTGTGAGTTCACCATTACTGCCCACTTCTTCCTCATGGGCTCAGTTCCCGCCATGCTGCGGTGTGACTTGAGTTTGGGACCACTTTTAAAGTTAATGTCTCAGTTTGAATTTCCATGTTTCCCTGGCAGTACACATTTGAACCCCACACCTCTGCCCAAAGCAGCCTTAATGTGCTGATCTCCCAGCGTCCTACTTCCAAGTCACACTCCTGAATCGCCGGCATGAGCTTACTTGGTCCAGGTTTGTGAACTAAACAGACCTTCTTGGCTGCTGGCTTCATGTACGGGTCTCCTTCCAGCTCTCCATGACGCTCGGGCTGAGGTCTCTCCTCCCTCCCTCCCTTCTAGCCTCTAGCATATGTCTGGCCCCAGATTCCCAGGGCTCCCTTGGCTTAGACGCCCTCTCACTACTTGTATTTTGAATTTCCTTTTTGCTTTTGGTACCTGAAGATGTCTCTTTCCTGTTTTCAAGCTTGGCGTTGTAGCAAAAAAACACCTTTTTTAGTTTGATTTTATCCAGCGTTTCTATGTGTTTGGGGCGTAGGTGGGAGCTTCCTAAGTTGATTCAGTCTACTATAGTGATCGGTGGTTTGGAAAAGGCTGGTAGCAGCGGATCCAGGGAGAAGTGGACTCAGGTGAGAGGCATTTTGGGGTGAAAGGTGGGCAGGGCAGGGTCAGGCAGAGAGCTTGGGCTTCCCTGCCCTTGTGTAAGTGCTTGGTGAGGTCTTGATGGGGTGGAATCAGTTTGAAAAAGTGTCTGAAACATGGGATTGCCTGGGACAGGTGATCACACTGGGAATTCAGAGGCAGTGACAGGTGGGGAGAGGGGAAATCTGGCCCATCTCTCTGGCCCAGCTCCCTTGCTTGTCTGCTGAAGGCATCCTTAGTTATACACCTGTACAGCCCTTGCTGTCCCTTCTGTCCCTGGCACTTTGAGTCTGACTCACCACACGCCATGCCCCAACTGGTGCATAAAAGTGAGCCATGAATTCCAGCAGCCTCACTAGGCAAACCTCCAGGACGAGCCCCCCACCCACTGCCACCCATTTTCTTGGACTCTTGTCCTTACTCCTGTCTCGCTTGTCTGTACTTTGGTTTTTTAAATTGCTGGACAGGAAAGTGCGTGTCTCTGCCTTTCAGGGTATTCTCTGCCAGCCTCTTGGGTAGAGTTCAGATGCCCGGCCTGTTACATCTGAGAATCGCCTGTGGATCCTTCTAGTTGTCCATCATCAATGATGACTTAGCTTAGAAATGCACAGGGGTGGGGACTGCACCCTCACCCCCACCCAGGACTCATTTGCCTACAGATGGATTGGATCCCTGTTATTTGCCAACTACTGGGCTGGGTATCGAGGATGCAGACATGAGCAGAACCAGATACAACTCCTGCCTTGGGAAAACATAGCTCCATGTTAATCTAAGAGTCTCAGCAATAATAAGGAATAGGGCTAGAGATGCCACTCAGTGGGAGAGCACTTGCCTAGCACTTGCCTAGCACGTGTGAGGCCCTGCATTTGATGCACAACAGTGAAAACAAACAAACAAACAAAAGAACCCCAGGCTGGGGGAGAGTTACAGCTATGACAGCTGGCACAGAGGAGAGGTGTGTCTGCTGTGAGACCATATTCTGGGGGCTTTAACCTGGTCAGAGAGGTCAGGCCTGGTGTCCCTGGGGAAGTGACATTTGGGTAGAGACCTGATGGATGAACAAAAATTAACTGAATGAAAAATGGGAGATAAAAATGTTCCAGGCAGAAGGAATGGCATATGCTAAGGCCCTGTGGTGAGAAGCAACATACCTAGAAACAGTCATCAGCTCTCTCTCAAGGTGTCCTTACCACCCCATCTTCCCAACCCAGTACTCTCTGGGTCATGTAAAGGGTCATCCAGTGTCCTTGCTGAAGTTTAGAAGGCTGTCCTGGGGGTCCTGGGGTCATAAAGGATGTGCCTCCAGCTCTGCCCAACCATGGGCATCCCCTGTGTCTTCCATCACTGTGTTCTTCCTGCAAAGAGCGCATCTTAAATTCCAGATTTAAAAACAGAAACAAAACCACCTCCACCACTCGGGGGCTGGGGTTGTGGCTCAGCGGTAGAGCGCTTGCCTTGCACGTGCGCAGCCCGGGTTCGATCCTCTGCACCATGTAAAAATAAAGGCAACTAAAACAAAACAAACAAACAAACAAAAACACCCACCTCCACCAAAAATATCAACCAAAAGAAACAAACCTCAACAACAAACCCACCAGGATGCACAGTTTATTAGATAAATAACAAATACATTTTATTTGAGGATGTCCCATGCAATATTTGGGACATACTGATACTAATAATGGCATCTGTTATCTATCTGAAGCTGAAATTTAACGGGGCGTCCTGTATTGGACAACCCTACTTAGACCCACTTGCCCCTACCCAGGAAGCCACCTGGGAAGCTCTGTAGGAAGGCCTGTCCACCCCTTCCTTAACATCCTGGTCACTTTGGCGTTAGCACCTGGGGAAGGACATGTGCTGAAAGGACAGGCCCTGGAGCCCCAGGAAGGAATCTTCCATCCACCGTGAGGCTACATCCAGGAGAAGCCCTGGCACGGCACTGCCGCCCCTCCTCCCCTTCAGCTCCAGGGCGGTTCCTAAGTGACCTTTGTGACTCCTCCTGAAATGCCATCTAGTCCCACCCCGGCTTGGGTGGTGATCTCCGGGACCCCAACCCTGATCATCTTAGATGCGCTGTGCCTGGTACAGGCACGATGATACAATGGCTGTGCCTGGCTGACATGTCACTGCCCCTCCTCCTCCCTGCCCACCCTCTTCCTGCCCCTGCCCATCTCCTGCCAGATACTCCTGGCAAACCCTCTTGACAGTTTCTGAATTTTTCCTTGGACACTGTGTCTCGGGGGGTGGGGGGGGGGGTAATCCAGTTTCTTCCCAGAGGTTTATGTGTTATCCCCCAGAGAGTCACAGAGGGAACATCTCTCTGAAGTAACCACGAAAACAACTTCCAGAATCACCAGGAATGCCATCGTCACCTGGAAGAACTGAAGAGGAGGAGGCCTCTGGAGCCTAGTTAAAAGGCCCGAGGAGAAAATACCATGAACGCATTGTTACACATTAGTGATAATTCCCAGCCGGAGCCAGTTTCTGTCCTGTGCTTACAGCTGTTGGTGGAGACCACAGCAAACACTGCCAGATCCAAAACTTAAATGGGGGGGGGGGGGGGCTAAGTCCTGGACTTCACTACCCTGAAGATTCAGCTGCTGTAGTTAGGATTAGGTTTGGCTGTGAATTATAGAACCCCCTCCTCCAAATGACAGTGACTTAAAAATGATTGGATTTTATTTCTGTCTTGCTGAGAACAAGCCCAGAGGGCTGGTAGCTATTCATTCCATGGTGTCAGGACCCAAGCTCCTTCTATCTCACTGTTCTTCCACCCTTGACACTTGCTTGCTGTCTCATGTTCCAAGTGGCTGCTTGTGGTCCAGCCATCATGTCTGCCTCTGGTTATCAGGGAGGAGGGGAGGACAAAGAAGGGCACACCCTTCTTCTTAACGACACTTTTCTTTCTTTCTTTTTTTTTTTTTTTTTTTTTTTGCGACTGGGGAGGGAACTCAAGGCCTTGGGCATGCTAGACAAGTGTTCTACCACTAAGCTATACTCCCAGCCCAACGCTTTCAATATACATATATGTGTGTGTGTGTGTGTGTGTGTGTGTGTGTGTGTATTTTTTTCTGTTTATATACACTTGAGATGATAAAATGACACAGATGGAAAACAGATCTAGTCCTTTCCTTTGAAGAACACTTTCTGGAAGTTGCACATACCACTTTTGCTTATGTCTTATGGACTGGAACTTAGCCACATGGCTATACCTAGTTGTCAGGGAGATTGAGAAAAGAATCTTTATCCAAAGTGGCCACTGTCCAGCTTAAAATTATGGGATTCTGTTACTAAGGAAGAAAGGAAGAACGGATGTTGGGGGATAATTAGTGGTCTCTACCAACCTTCCTTCCAGCCAACCACCCAGTAAGCCACCCAGCCAACATTTATGTTTGAGGAGCTGCCCTATTTAGTGAGAGAGACAGATATGCAAATAACTCACTACAATACAATGTGATATGGAGTATAAAAGAGGTTTTGTTTGGAGTGCTGTGGGAGAACAGATGGAAGTGATCAACAGCAATCAGAATAATTAATGACTACAATGCCCTAGCCGGGGCCTCGTGCTACATTCGGACTATTGTGTCTATCCAGCTCCCTTTCTTCGCAGTGAGAGCCACAAACTTTCCTACTTCTCCATAATAGCCAGCACAATGGGCCGGCAGGTGCTGTCCTGAGTTCTTCATGCACATTATCTCACTGCAGTCTCACAAGCTGCGACTGTCCTTCTCACTTACAGATGAGAAACAGGTCACCCCTTTCCTCAGTCCCCATGAGTCTCCTCCGGCAGATGGTCTCCCTAGCCACTTTATTGTGACAGCCGATGTCATCTGGTCACCTTCAGACCAGCCCCCAGCTTGCCTGCATCCCTTCCCTGGCTTGGTCTCGGTCTTCCTGGTTAGAGCTGCCCTCCCCTGCAGTCTGGAGAGGCAGCAGGGTGTGGTGGCTTAAGGAAGCCACTCAGCCTCTCTAAGTATCACTTTCCTGTCTGTAAGTAGGGACGGGACTAACACCTTTAACACGGGACTGGAGGAAGGATCCAGCATGCCAAGTACTTAGCCTAGCACCTACTCAGTGCTCAGAGCACGGTACTATTTTTTTATCCCCCTTCCATCTGGCACCTTGGACTGTTACCTCTCTGCATCTTCAATCAATTGCTCCGCACAGGTTGTATTGGTTTCCTACTCCTGCCATAACAAATGACCACAAATTTAGTGAGGTAGCACAGACATATTTAATCTCTTCCATTTCTGGAGGTGGGAAGTCTGTGCTAGATCTCACAGGGCTAATGTCTAGGTGTTACAGGACCGAGTCCCTTCTGGAGGCTTTGGGAAGAATCCGTTTTGTTATCTTTTCGGGTTGGCTGAGGCTGTTTGCATTCTGCATGGTCCTGGTCTCAGGTGGCCTCGCTCCCGCCTGGATTCCTTCCTCCCGTCTCTTCCTCCCTCTCCAGCCTCTTGCCGCCCTTTCTCACTGACAGGGACCCTGTGACTAAACTACACAGCCCTGGATAATCCAGGATACTCACTTCATCCCATCTGCAGAGTCTCCTTTGCCACGGAAGGTAACACATTCAGTCTCAGGGGATTAGGGTGTGAGCCTCTTTGGGTGCCATTATCTTGCCTACCCCTTGGATTCTTTCCCCTTGGGATGTGGTAGGTGAGAACCATCCTAAACAAAACACCTCTCCTTTAACAGTGTGCCCCTCACACTTACTTGCTTCTCAGGCACACTTTATTTTGGTGCCAGGGATTGAATTCAGGGGCACTTAACCACTGAGCACATTTCAGCCTTTTAAAAAAATTTATTTTGAGACAGTCTTGCTAAATTGCTTAGGGCTTCACTAAATTACTGAGGCTGGTCTTGAATTGCAATCCTCCTGCCTCAGCCTCCCCCATGGCTGGGATTCCAGGTGTGCACCACCACGCTGCCTCTCGGGAAAGCTCTTTGAAGGAGTCATCTTGACTAGCTTTCCCACTTCCTAAAAACCCACTGCAGTCTGTGTCTGCCCCCACATCCCACCAAACCCACTTTTGCCCTGGTCACAGTGGCTTTGGTGACACTTTTCGTTCTTAACTGGCTGCATTGTCTATGCTGTCTGCTCATTCCTGCTGGAGACCTTCCTCTCCCTGTCTGCCTTTAGGTCTTTCTGGTTTTCTTCCTCATCCTCCCTGGCTTCTTCCTCTCCTCTATGAGCTACGCTGTCTCCACCCACCTGTGCAATGTCCACGTTCCCCTGGACTTTAGATCTTTGATCCCTTGCTCTTTTCTTGCTAGTTTTAAATGCCACTTACACAAGGATGACTGACTCCTGCTTGTGCTGTGGAACTCTCTGGCCCCTGGCTGGGAGTGGTGGTGAGGAGTGTGCTTCTACCACTAATCTCATAAGCTCGTCAGCTCCTTCAGTCTTCCTTGACGCACACACAGTGAGAGAGCTCGTTGAGGTGGTGACTTGAGAACCATGAAGCCTGGGGCACTTTGTGCTTCTGTTCCAGACTGTGTGGCTGCTTCCATGGAGATGGAGCGCCATCCTCTCAGGACTTCTCAGAGGAAGGTGTGAAAGGCAGCAGGCCCAGGTGTGCCACAGGACAGATCGGTGTTTAGTGGGGGCGACAGGGGAGCAGCAGGGATAGCAGCTTTTTGGTAGTGTGTTTACTGGGGCAAACCCCACCTTTACCTTGTGATTTGCAACTCCTGGAGCTCTAAAGGAGTTACATGCTCACTAGTTCAAAGGCACAGAACCATTCATGGGAAGCTAAGATGCATCCTGATGGTAGTTAGACACACAGGACTCTCACCAGGGAACAGTTTACCAAATAGTGGGGCTGCCTCTGAGTGCAACAAGACTGCTGGGGGGTGTATGAAACTGAGCAGTGGCCTGGGGGCAGTCAGGAGATTCAGAGAGGATGAGGGACTTGGTCATGGAATGGATAGGGAGTGAAGAGGAGGAGGAAGGCCATTTGGGGCAGGGGGATATCTTGTGCCAAGGTGGAGAATCAGGATAACGGATAATCTGTTTAGGGAACAGGGAGATTGTGGGGGAGATGAGGTCAAAGATGAGGACAGCAGCCAGAGCATATGGGCCTCATAAGGGCTTCAGGTAGGTTCTAGCAGGAAATTTGAACTTTATCTTGCTGGCAGTGGGAAGCTATGGGATTTTTTTTTCTTTTTCTAGTTCTGGGCATTGAACCCAACATGCATGCTCAGCAAGTGCTGTGCCACTGAGCTATACCTCCTACCTGAAGAAATGATGGTGTGTGTGTGTGTTGCTGGGAATTTAACCAAGGGTCCTGTGTATGCTAGGCAAGTATTTTACCACAGATCTACATCCCCAGCCCCAATTTAAAGGTTATGATCAGATAAATGACTTGGCAGAGCTCAGCTCTTTAGGAAGACTACTCTAACTCTTCAGTAGATTGGGGAAGGATTTTTGGGCCTTAGATCTTAAAATATGAAAGGTATAATTTTAGAGGAGATGCCTTGATAATTAATGGTCCATTCCTATAATTTTACATGTTATATTCCCATAATTTTATGTGTATTTTTAGATATAAGTGAATATTTTTATGTAATATATAATCATATATATCATCTATTTTAAGTATACCCTCACACATATTAGATGGCCTAGATGAACACACAGTGACAAAGCCAGCATTAGAACTCAGGTCTGCCTCCTAGTCCAGTGATCTTCTGTACTGATCTGAGTGGATGCAGGGGTATCTGAAAGGAGGCTGTCCAACTGTCTAGGCAAATGGTGATGCCAGTCTTGACCAGGGGCAGACCCAGGTCAAGACCATGTGGGAGGCAGTGAAGACATGTTGTCTCTCCTCTCTCTCTCTCTCTCTCTCTCTCTCTCTCTCTCTCTCTCTCGGTGGGGGTGGGGACACAGGGCTCGCTGGAGACTGCACATGAGTGCATCTCTCTTTCCTGGGTCCTGCAGCATCCTTCTGGGCCTGGTTTCTATGGCAACAGGCTCCCAGCAGGCAGCCCGCCAGCTGGAGGGAAGCAGGCAGGCAGGCAAGGAGAGAAGGCCTGGGCAGTATGAGGAAGGCTGAAGTTGCGGGGGTTGGGAGAGTCTCCTGGGAAGCTGGACAGGTCTCTGGAGCTGTCCCAACAAGCCTGTCTCTCTTCTGACCATGTGGGGATAGGGGGAACTCAGGACCCATGGATCTTTCTTGTGAGGTCCTTGCATTCTCAGATCTAGAACTTCTGTTCATCCTCTGTCCCCCCACATCTCCTGGCTCCCACTTCTTAAAGAATTGTCAGGCCCTAACCTTATATATCTTAGGGGGCCACTGAGTTCTTTATAGAAAAGAGCCCCTACTCTGAACTCAGGGGAGAAAAATGAACAAGGCCAATTGACTTTCTGTTTTGCATAGGATTTGCATATTATTAACTCAAAGACAAGAAATTTCCAGGCCCTGTGTCATTCCTGCCAACAACTTAATTCAGCTCCACTGGCACTGGCATACTGTGTCTGGCCAGGCTCTGGGCTGAGCCATCAGGGTCCCTAGGGGAGAAGTCCTCCCAGCCGCATGCCCACTCCACCCCCAGCCCCTCCCAGGCACCTCCTCCCCTGATGTTCTAGCAGCTGCTGTGGAGCGTGGTACAGAGTGCTCTGACTGTGGAACCCAGCAGGCAGCCCTGGGTCCAAATCCTGGTTCTGTTACTTTGTAGCTGGGTGATGTTGGGCCTCTGGGCCTAGGTTTACTCATGGGTTGAGCACACACTGTACAGCCAGTGCAAACAAGCATGGATTTACCTTTGTTAGATTGCTGAATACATTTGCATTCATCCATAAAGAGCTAACACTACCCTGGACCCTACCTGGGACCCTCTGGTCTACCTCATAATCCAGCTTCTGCAGGTGAAGTCCCAGCAATTTGGTCACAGTCTGCTCTGATTGGTGTATGACAGCATCTGCTCTGGCCATGGAGTACTGGTTGTTAAATATTTTGACTGTCACCCTGTCCAAAGGTGGTGCAATGGGTAGGTATATTAGGTGCCTACTAGTTGCAAGGACTCATCCATTTCAAGTACTTGGCCTCCTGATCATTGCTTTGTAGGTTCCCTTCCTCACTCCTTTCCCTTTTTGCCTGGGATGTGGGTGAGGGCTAAGATCAGAATGGTCAGGGACCGAGGGGACAGGCATCTCTCTCCACAGGCGGGCAAGGTTCAAGCGCTCCAACAGCGTGACGGCCGGCGTGCAGGCAGACCTGGAACTGGAGGGCCTGGCTGGCCTGGCCACGGTGGCCACAGAGGACAAGGCCCTGCAGTTTGGACGCTCCTTCCAGAGGCATGCCTCTGAGCCCCAGCCCGGGCCCCGGGCCCCCACCTACTCAGTCTTCCGCACGGTCCACACGCAGGGCCAGTGGGCCTACCGCGAGGGCTACCCACTGCCGTATGAGCCGCCGGCCACCGATGGGTCGCCCGGCCCCGCCCCCGCCCCCGTCCCCGGCCCCGGGTCTGGCCGCCGCGACTCCTGGATGGAGCGTGGTTCACGTAGCCTCCCCGACTCAGGCCGCACGTCCCCCTGCCCACGGGACGGCGAGTGGTTCATCAAGATGCTGCGGGCAGAGGTGGAGAAGCTGGAGCACTGGTGCCAGCAGATGGAGCGCGAGGCGGAGGACTACGAGCTGCCCGAGGAGAGTGAGTCGGCGGCCGTCCTGGGGCGGGGGCGGGCAGGCTGGGGCCTGAGGGCACAGGGGGCCGTGCGGTGGGGCTGCCGCACAGCGCGTGCCCCCCTGGTTGGACCGAGTTTGCCTTCCTCACTGGTTCTCCAGCTCCAGAGCTTGGAGGTGGGGGGTCAACAGTGGTAGCAGGACCTGCTGGGAGCCCTTGGAAGCAAGCAGCTGACCAGTCCAGGGCTCAGATCAGGCAGAGGGCTAGACTTTTTAGAAGATGGCTCCCAATCCAGGTCACCAAATCCATGAGGACAAAGGGAACTCCATGTCTGAACTGGTGTGGGGATCCGGAGTGATCCTGGAGCGAGACCTGGAGGTGGAGGGAAGGCAGGGCCAGTCAGATCAGATCTGAGGCTCAGCCAAGCAGTCACAGCCCTGGCCTGGGAGGGCATGGCCCTTCCTTGTAAATCCAGGTTGAGGTGAGGGGAGACACAGTCTCTAAGTTTATGGGACAGTGACTAGGAAGACAAAGTGTCATGTTCATGAAATTACCTAGTAATTCCTTTTTTTTTTTTTTTTTTTTTTTGTGGGGCTGGGACTGGGACTAAGGATGGAACCTGGGATTCCCAAATGCTAGGCAAGTGCTCTACCACTGAGCTTCACCCCAGTCCTTATTTTGCAACAGGGCCTTGCTGAGTTGCTCAGGGTCTAAGTTCGGTCAACAGGGCTAGGCTGGGGCTGGTATCCATTTGTTCTCTGGTGTGGAAGGAGGGGGATACAGGATGAGTGCTCAGCTAATGTAGGCTGTGTGGAGGAAGGAGCGTCAGCGCCTCAGGACACAGTCCTCTTGGTGAGGTGGGCTGGGCGCTGCTTGTCAGGAATTGAGGATGGGGATGGGGAAGGGGCTGGGGGAGACAGTGCAAATAACTGAGTGGTGAGACTCATTCAGGGCAGACTTTCTGGAGGCCGGGGCAGGAGATGCCTCATTCCCCTCCTTGAGTTTCCTTCTGTTCTCCAGTCCTGGAGAAGATCCGCAGTGCTGTGGGCAGCACACAACTTCTCCTGTCCCAGAAGGTCCAGCAGTTCTTCCGGCTGTGTCAGCAAAGCATGGTGAGTGCCCATAGGAATACAGCCTACCAGGTTTGTGGGCCCGGCAGGTGATCCAGAGTGTGACCAGGAGGTAAGACCAGGTCTGCAGGGGTGGTTCTTAGTACATTGTGCCAGGGGGGGGGGGAGATCAGGTATTTTTGCCCAAGAAAGAAGAGACCTGGGCTCTTTTGTCCTGCTTTCTCCCACCCCAACCCCACTCTCCCAGGTTGAACTTCCTGAGGGTGGGATTGGCTAGGGCTATCTGTGGTCCTGGCTGGGGTCAGACCTCCCTGACTGGTTGCCTGCCTCGATGTCTTCCACCACTGCAGGACCCCACTGCGTTCCCCGTGCCCACCTTCCAGGACCTGGCGGGTTTCTGGGACCTCCTACAGCTCTCCATCGAGGATGTGACCCTGAAGTTCCTGGAGTTACAGCAACTCAAGGCCAACAGCTGGAAACTTCTGGAGCCTAAGGTATGTGTTGGGGGGTGTCTCTTCAGGCCTAGAGGCCACACTCTGGACAATTACTTTCCATAAGAGATGTGTATGAAGGGGTAGGGTCCATGGGGAAGGACCCATGGGCAGCAAGGGCAGTCCTGGACAGGTGATGGGTGACCATCCACTTCCAGAACGACCACACTTCTGGTCATTGCAATCTGGGTGGCCCCAATGCACATCACTGCCTAAACTTCCAGAGCTGCCTCAGGCATCTCTGGCCCTTGCAGTTTGGGAGAATAGAACTAGGTGACCTTTTAGGTCACTTTCAGTTCAGGCCTAGGCACAGAGGACAGAGCAGTAAATATACCCTCAGATCTCAGCCCACTAGACCCTGTCTGCCATGGGTCTCAAAAGGAGTAGTGGGTCACCTCGCTTGCCTAGCTTGGGTTTTCAGAGCTGAGCCCTGTCCACCTGGCGTGAAAACACAGTCTCCCAGCCAGCATCCTGGTGCGAGCTGTTGAGAACAGCTCCACCAGGGGGCGCGCGAACATGACACGTTTTAGTGAAAGGGGGCTTTGACCTTGTCAGATCGAGTACACCTGGGGCTTCATTCACGTCGCGGCACCCGCGTTCAGAGCCGCACTGTTTCCATCCCTCCGGGAGCTGGCATGTGGGGGCGCGGGATGCGGGGTGATCCCCGGCGCCCAAGCTCAGCCGCCGCGCTCTTCCAACAGGAGGAGAAGAAGGTCCCTCCGCCGATACCAAAGAAGCCCTCGCGGGGCCGGGGCGTGCCGGTGAAGGAGCGCTCCCTGGACTCCGTGGACCGGCAGCGGCAGGAAGCGCGCAAGCGGCTCCTGGCGGCCAAGCGCGCCGCCTCCTTCCGCCACAGCTCGGCCACCGAGAGCGCGGACAGCATTGAGATCTACATCCCTGAGGCCCAGACCAGGCTGTGACCCGCCCGGCCCGCCCAGCCCGGCCCGGGCCCGCGGTTTTCTACCCGTACTGTACACCCAGCGTCGAGGTCACTGTGAACGCGGGCCGCCCAGTGCGCCCGCCGCGCCGGCACCGCACGCCCCGGCCCCTCCTGCCCGTCACACTCTCGTGGGTTTTTTACCTTCCTGACCCCACGCGAAGGCGCCCGGGCTGGGCTGGGGGCCGTGCCTCTCCGCCCTGCGCTCCCCACCTGGAACCCCCACCTTCCTGGTCCGACGCTTTATCCCCACCTCCCCATGGGCACCATCTCTGCCATTATTCCCCCCACGGGCCAGGCCGGGCCGGGTCCCCCATCTGGGCTCTGCGTCCCCCCACCCACCCCGCGGGGCTGGGCTTCGTGGGGATCAAGCTTCGTGGCTTTTTATGAAGAATCCCAAACCCCGCCTAGGAGCCCACCCCACCCTCCCAGGGCTCCACCCTCAGCCCTCAGCCCACAGGGCCCAGGGACCACAGTGGCTGGACCAACCCAGGACCAGGGCGCCTGGGCCTCTCCCCTTTCCCAACGGCTGGGGAGGGAGATGGGGGCTTCCCCTCACCACACCTGTGGCTGTTCCCACATCCCGAGTATCCCAGGAAAAATAAAACCGCAGAACTGCACTTGAGCCAGCTGCTCTCTCCAGAAGAGGCCACCTCTGCCTGGGGGTGGGTGTGGCAGGGAGGGGCGGGGCAGAGAAGGGCCATGCTGGTGCTCTTGATTTTGGGACAGCAGAGGTTGTCTAAGCCCCTCCAAGGGGATGGGCCAGCTGGGAGAAAGGGGATTCAGCCCTCTGGTGGCCACAAAAAGGACCGAGGCTTTCCTAGAGGGGCTCTAGTGGCCTGCAGAGGGGAGGGTGTCAACCTCTCCACTCTCCCTGGTTCAGTTGGGTTCCCTTTCTGCCTTCCATTCCTCCTAGGTTTCCCCCAGAGGTGGAAGCACTGGCACTCAACGCCTGGCACACAGCATGTGCTCAACAAACTGAGTGTGGTTATTATTAGGTATCTACAAATATGGTTTCTCTTCCCTTGAGGGCACAGTGTTCCTTCTGCTCCAGTCATTCCTAATCAGCAGCAGAAAACTATTCAGAAAAGTGCTGCAACTTCTTATGCCTCCTATGGGTGGACACTGGGAAAAGGAAGTAGAAGGAACATAACTTTCCTGGGAAGCCGATCCAGATCTAGTAGTAGTGATGGCTGATGTTTATCAAATGCTTCATGTGGGTCAGGCAAGGGATGCATGCATTATGTGAATATAGCTCATTTTACAACAGAGGACAAAGCTGAGCTCAAGGAAGGTTAAGTGATTTATCCAAAGTTGCAAAGCTAGAAGTGGTTTCCCAGGTCTAATGCTAAGTCATGAGTTCTTAGCTTTATAGCCTTCCTAGCTCAGAAGAGACTGGGTTGCAGCCCCCACCTAGAAAGCCCTATTTCTAGTCCTTGAGGTTAATGTATCACCTTGAGACAGGAAGAAAAGCCCCTCCAGGGGTTGGCTGCTTTCTGGGTTCTACTGGACCAATTCTCACATTTATTCGGCAAACATCACTCTCAGATACCATAGAGATAGCCCTGAACTGTGCAGTTTCGGTCCTTGTGGAGCTTATGCTCTTATGGGAAAACCAGACAAGTAAACAAGCAGTTAAAATGCAGTGGCAAGTGCTGGGAATGACTAGGTATTAGCCACTGACAAAGGGCTGGGGCTGGGAAGAATGCTCCAAGATCAGGGAACAGCTGTGCAAAGGCCTGCAGGAGAAAGGGCATTGGGAAGGCAGAGATGGATCATGTGGGCTTCTGGGTCTGGTTGAGGAGGGTGGGTCCCCGCATTCTCTGTGCCCTGGGTAACTACAGAAGGGTTTTGAACTGAAGAGTGGTGTAAGCTTTTTGTAGGCTGGTTTGGGAGACTACTACTCTTACTACTACTGCACATGCACACTCCTGTGAGCCCATGAGGAGGGCTCCCATGTGATCTGAATTCCCAAAAGCAAATTAGCTTGGAGCTGATCCCATGCAGATTCCTGGGCCTGGTCCAATACTTAGTGACTAGACCTTGTCCTTGAATGGGTATTTAACAAGTGCTCCAGGTGATTCTGATGTGAGGCCAAGTTTGGGAACGCAGATTGGACCACACAGGTTTCCTTTAGAAGTGATGATTGCCTATTTCCCATAGACTTGCCAAGGGAAACCTGGATTGCATTACTTCTCTGAGATTGTTTCGTGTCTAAAATTGGGATGTGAATGAGTTTTGAACTAGACAGCACTCATAACAGTCTTGTGAAGTGGGTATTTTTATCACCCCCATAAGTAAACTGAGGCTTGGAGGGGTTAAACAACTTACCTCAAATCCTAGCTAGGAAGCAGCTGAGTCCAAGTTCAACCTTCTACATTATACCTTCTTTTTGGTGGGGTCTATATCTTTTCTCAGAATGGAGTTGGGTTTCCTGGAATCACGAGGTATATGGGAGTGGACACAGAGGAGCATGTCAGCTTCTGCAGTTCTGATCATCTTGCTACTGACATGATGTCTAAAATGTCCCCAGATGAAAAAATGTGGGGGAGTCCCCTTAGATTGTTGTAACTTGGGTAGGTGGACTGAGCCCCAAGGGTGTATTAATGAGGAGACCAAATTCTTGTGCCTGAGTTAACCCCAGTCTGGCCATAGCCAGGAACATGAACAGAAAGTTATGCTACAAAGGGAGGTAGGCCTGCTCTCACAGGAGGTCTGAGGAGATGAGAGTGGGGAGGCTCTAGCAATCAGGGTGCCAGTCTGTTTTGTGCTAATATAATAGAATACCACAGGGTGGGTAGTTTATAATGAGCAGAAATTAATTGACTCACAGTTTTAGAGGCTGTGAAGTCCAATATCACAGTGCCTAAAAGCAGGGCACAGTAGTGTATGCCTATAGCTCCAGCTATTCAGGAGGTCCACTTGAGTCCAGATGTTCAGGGTCAGCCTGGACAACAGAGCAGGGTGCTATTAAAAAAAAAAAAAAAAAAGTTGCCTGCATTTGGCAAGGGCCTTCTTGCTGCATCATCCCATGGTGGAAGGTGAGAAAGAGCCAGAAAGAGGAAGAGGGGCCCAAACTCACCTCCTTAAAAGGGTACCAAATCTTACCCACCCATGAGAATGGAGTGCTCTAATCACCTCTTAAAGGCCCCATTGTAACAGCAATTAAATTTCAACATGAGTTTTGGAGGGAATTCACATTTAAACCATGGAGCTTTTTGCTTTGTGAACTGATGAATTAGCATTTTGCATTCAAGGAAGAGAAGGGAGAACATTCGTTTCAGGTGAAGGGATCAACTTTGGCAGAGGCTTGGAAGGGTATGTGTGCTGGGAATGATGGCAAGAGCAAAGGCTGGAGAGAGGCGATAGGCTGGGGTGTGGAGAGCACGGAGGAGATGTGGCCAGAAGGGACCCATGGCAGCAGTGGCGTGCAGGGAGCTAAACTAGAGATTTCACGTTTTTGGGTAAGTTTTTGAAAGACCCTTGGGCCAAAAGTATAGAAGTAGTCTATAGGGGGCAATGAGAAGGCAGGGAGATCATTGCTAATGGGATCCAGGTAAGAGTGATGTTGACTTTGAGAGACATTTAGGAAGCATTGACGCCCTAACCTTGAATGTCACTTGGGTTTTTGGCTTAATGAGTGAATAATGCCAAAAAAGGACAGGAGGGGCTGGGACTGTAGCTGAGTTGGTATAGCGCTTGCCTAGCATGTGTGAAGCATTGGGTTTGATCCTCAGCACCACATAAAAATAAAATAAAGGAATTGTGTCCACTACTATAAAATATTTTTTAAAAAGGACAGGAGGAATTACTGTGTGGAATATTTAACATCAATAATCATTTACTGAGCACTTACTGAGGAGGTGCCAAGTACTATGCCAAGCACTTTATATACCTTAAGGTGATATAATACAGCAATCCTAGAGGGTAGGTACCATTATTGTCTTTTTTAAAATGAAGAGTATAAGTAGCTTTCCTGAGATTAGCAGATAGCAGAGCTGGAATAGCCATCTGATTTCCAAGTGTGGGCTCTTGAGCCACATCCAGTTCTGCCTGAGGAAACTGTTAGGACCCAAGACACTCCTCTAGGGAGCCTTCCCTGATCCTTCCTTGTTGGGTTGATGGTCCTCTTTTGTCATCATCTTATACCCTGGTGACATTCTGTAGACTTATCTGCTTCCCCTTCAGTCAATTCCAGAGGTCAGGGAAGATCCGAATCATCTCCAGTCATCTCCACTGCATCTCCAGTGCCTACTATGTGTTAATTGGCTGTCTGAATGCCAGTTATTCCAGGCACTTCTGTTCCTTTCTCCTGTCTTACATATTCAATATGCAAGTAAACAAGTTCTGCTAATAACAGTCTCTAAATAGTTCTTTATACCTTTCTTTCCATCTTAACTGACAAACTTAGCTTTGGGCTCTTCCTGGTAATAGAGGAAGTGTCTCTAACCTGGTGGTACAGTATAGGAGGCTTCCTATGAAAGTAGTTCATGAACTTGAAAACAAACAAAACCAACCAATCAACAACCAAACAAAAAGAGTTACTTCGTTAAAGAAGTACTTGGTAAGAAGGACTTCAGGTAAATGGAAAAGCATAAGTAAAGTTACAGACCTGTAAAACAGTTTGGTCTGTGTGGGGGGAAATAGGAAGGGATTAGTATGTATTACTAAAGATCAGAAACTATGCCAGGCAGAGATCAGTTTGATGAGGTTGGGAAGGCAGAGCCATATGGGGACATTAAGGAGCTTGGGTACAGGGACTCACCCCCCCCCCTTTTTTTTTTCTGTATGTGATAAAATAGACCTCTCTGTTCAGTGTACAGTGGAAACACAGAAGAGGGAGTGAATACTTGAACCTGAGGGGGGTCACAGGTTTTACTCTTATTTCAATTTTTTTGTAGACTCACAATAGCTACCATTTATTTCCCTGCTGTGGTGTGCCTAGCACAGTACTTTACATACATGATCTCATCTAATCCTCGCAACATCTCTGCAAAATGGGTGTTATTGCCTCTACACAGAAGAAAAGGAAGCTCAGACAGATTAATAATGTTCCCAAGGTCACACAGCTGGAAAGCTAGCTCAGATCGGAAGAGGTTTTAAAGCACTAGATTATAATCTCCTAAAGAGTTTCTTGAGGTCAGGGATCATGTCTTATGTTTCTGTGTACCCGACCTAGGTCTTAGAAGATTCCTAATAAACGTCAGTTGAATAAACGAATGAAGGCCTTTCACTTTCTCCACGAGAAAAGCACGTGGCGACGTCCCAGGGAAACCTCCCGGACACGAGGGGGCGCTGTACCGATTTCAGCTCAGTAGGGCCGGGTTGCGTACACCTAGCTCCTTCTCTCCCTTGGCTGGAGCTCAGCCAATCCCTGCGCTCGAGAAACCCGCGGTCAGTGGGCGGGGTCACAGGGCAACGCCCCGCGGGCCGCCGGGAGCGGTGACATCCGTGCTCCCGGCTAGCTGGGAGAGCGGGGCCAGGTCGAGGAGTGCAGGCTGGGCCGCAGGTGAGCACGCGGGCCCGTAGGGCAGTTGCCTTCTCTGGAGCGGCTGCCGGGGCCGCCCGTTCCACGATGACGGCTCCGGGCCGCGACCTCTGAATTAGGGGAAGGGTGATTGCGAGTGTCCGCTCCCGCGCAGGCCTGGCCTAACGGCGCCCTCTCTTCCCGGAGCTTGGTTGCAGAGTCTGGGAGCCCTGCTGGCCTTCTGCGAGTTTCTTGGCCTCAGGCACCTGAGTGAGGACCGGCGTTGACAGGTCCAGGTCCAGGAGTGTGGTGGGACGGAGGGAGGGAGGGTAGCGTCTGGACCTTGACCTCACTTGGGCTCCCATCCCTGGACTGGGCTCGAGTGACTTTGAGAGCTCATTCTTTTTTTTTTTTTTTTTTCACCGAGGATTGAACTCAGGGGCACTCGACGTCTGGGCCACATCCCCAGTCCTTTTTTGTATTTTATTAGAGACAGGGTCTCACTGAGTTGCTAAGTGCCTCGCCATGGCTTAGGCTGGCTTTGAACTCGCGATCCTCCTGCCTCAGCCTCCCAAGTGCTGGGATTACAGACGTGTGCCACCGCGCCCGGCTGAGAGCTCATTCTTCCACCTTCGGAGGCTCCCTCTGTACTTTGTTAGTAGTTTTCAAATATGGGAGTGCGGCTTCGGGTCTCATGGGCCCACCGGGCCTAGGTACAGGTTTCTTGGCAGCCCTTGATCTATACTGGACACATTATTCCTCCATTGGAAATAGTCGTGACGGTATTTGTGAGACACTTCTGCATCTTTCATTTTGATACCCTAGGGATGACTCCACGGAGTCTCTAGTTTTCGTTTAATCAGCAAAGGCATCTGCTGTGTTCCTGCCACCTTTTGAGGGTGGGTGGATGACTGCTGTGGTTTTATGCTAGTGAATTGCTTGAGCAGTCTGTCATTCGTACAGTGAATTCGTTCCAGCTTCCCCGCCCCCTTGACCAGTTTGTGCCAGGGAGGTTGGGAGAGGTGGAGGGATGGATAGGACATAATGGGGCTGGACAGATTTGGTCCTTGTTCTTGAGGAGCTTTAAAGTGTGTTGAGAAATGCAGACAAGTAGAGCAGTGCGCACACAGAGAACATGATTATAAGTGTTCAATAAATGAATAAATTGACTTATTTGTGAATGACTATAACACAAGCAGGATGACAGAGAGAGACCTTGTACTGAGCATGAGAGAATTTTAGTTGTAGACTTGTGATTGATATGTTTTAGGACAAATTGGAATGCTCAATGAAGCAGCTGTTTAGAAAAAGTGTTTGCTTAAAAAGAAGGAACTTGCTTAAATGGTAGGAAATAAAATTGAGAAGTGTTAGGTGTGGGATTCTTCAAGGTTGTCTCTTTTAACAATGTCTAAGAATTTTACAAATTTCTCAGTATATCAATTTGCAAAAATGGAAGCACTTCTAGGTAATGAAATGCTAAGTTAATGGGGGAAAAAACTGCAGAAGACTCTTCCTAAGCCCAGAATTTAGACAGAATCCATATACATATCTGCAGTGTGTTCTTTCCACTAGAAAAGCACAGGCTTTGAAGTTAGAGAGGTCTAGCCTTAAAATCAATGGGTCTATCACTCCTAGTGGTCTTCAGCAAGTTAACAATGTCTCTGAGCCTTTATGGCTTTAGACAAAAATCTGGGCTACCTCACAAAGACATTGTGAGGGCCAGATGATGACTAATATATAAGTTGTCTAGTGTAGGGTCTGGTGCTGAGACAAAGGACTAGGAAGGGAATCTTGAAGCTGCTGTAGTTTTCTGCCCCCATGATGGTCCATTATAGTCTTAGGTCCACAAAACACTTGGATTCGGAGAGGGAGAGAATGAAAGAATGAATTATCTTTTCTTTGGTGAGGTTTTGATTGTTAGTCTCTAAACCAGAGAGAGGCTGGGGAAATATCCACAGGAGCACAGACAGAGTTTTAGTTGGGGCTTTTGGGCAAGTTACTTAGCCCTCTGATAATGCCATCTATCTTTTAGGGTAGAGATGAGGATAAAAGAGATAGTTTATGTAAAGTGCTTAGCCCAAGCCTAGCTATAATATATGCTCCATAAATAGTAGCCATCATTATAATAATTGTGAATGATCTTTTTTTAAAAAATATTTATTTGCTTTTAGTTGTACACAATGCGTTTATTTTTACGTGGTGCTGAGGATTGAACCCGGGCCGTGCACGTGCTAGGCGAGCGCTGTACCACTGAGCCACAACCCTAGCTCGTGAATGATCTTTGATAATTGAAAACCCAGGGCTGAGGCTGTAGCTCAGCGGTAGAGCGCTCACCTAGCACGTGCGCGACCCGGGTTCGATCCTCAGCACCACGTAAACATAAATGCATTATGTACAACTAAAGCAAATAAATAAATATATATTTAAAAAAAAAAAAAAAAAAAAAAAAAGAAAACCCATTTTTCCCATTGTCCCAGGTGTGGAACACCTATAAAAACTTAAAATTGAGCAACAAATATACCACTTCTGGTAACTTTGAAATAATTATTGTTTTTAGAAGGTCATTTTTTTGAGAAATGTAATAGGTGAATGATTATATCATTTGAAAAAATACATATGTATGTATTTCACATATATACATAAAGGCTTTATGAGCTCTAGATTATGATTTCCAACCTATTTTTTTATTTTCTAATTTGTTATATATGACAGTGGAATGCATTACAGTTCATATTACTCATATAGAGCACAATTTTTCATATCTCTGATTGTATACAAAGTATATTCACACCAGTACTTTGGATAATGATGTCCATTTCATTCCAGCATCATTCCTACTCCCATTTTCCCTTCCTTCCCCTCCTGCTCCTTTGCCCTATCTAGAGTTTGTCTCTTCCTCCCATGCTTCCCCTTCCTACCCCACTATGAATCAGTCTCCTTATATCAGAGAAAACATTCAGCATTTTGATTTCCAACCTATCTTAATGCACTTGTGTCAATATCATTGAAATGTTCACAGAATTGATGGTAACTTGGGACTTCATGAGTTAGTATCAGGAATAATCATTTGTCACTAAATGGCCATTAAAATGAGACAATTTGTGTGTGTGTGTGTGTGTGTGTGTGTGTGTGTGTGTGTGTGTGTGTTTGGTACCTGGGATTGAACCCGACAGCACTTAAACACTGAGTGAGGCACATCCCCAGCCCTTTCTTATATTTTACTTGGAGATAGGGTCTCACTAAGTTGCTTAGGGCCTTGCTAAATTGCTGAGGCTAGCTTTGATTCCTGATCCTCCCGTCTCAGCCTCCTGAGCCATTGGGATTACAGGTGTGCACTACTGCGCCCGGAAATTTGTGTGTTTTTACATTAATCTGGCATTGTTCTGTTTCATTTCAGGAGGCCCTTGTGCAGTTCCACTCTTTTTATTTTCTGCTATGTCTTGTACAATGTTTTTTACAGAGAATTTTCAAAGTCCTAGGGCCCTGCAATGCCCAGAGTATATAATGGTTTGTGATATTTTTAGGAGCTTACTATGCAAATGTGAGGATATGAGTTTGATTGAAGATAGTATATTTTGAAGAAGGTTTGACCAGCAGATTTGTAAAGTGTAGATTAGTCCCATTGTTAGAAAATCTAAGTTCAGAATAAGATAAAACCTTTATTTATCTTATACCCAGAACAGTTAGGTGATAGATTATGGATTTGGCTGTTTCAATATGCTCCTTATACTTTACATGAGGAAGAGGAACTATTTTCTCATTAATGAGGAGGTGGGAAATGACAGTGGGATTGTATGTGGTTGCTGTCTATTTTGTAGAACAGGAAAAGGCTTCTTTTCCCTTCCTAATATGTCGGCAAACTGGAGGGTTTGCAGGGCTGTGGGCCACAAAAGGCTTGAAGCTCAGAGGTCCCTTGTGGGGAGCCCTGCCATACACAGGTGCATGATGCATGAGATAAAGATTCTTTCCCTCTTCCCTAACAGTTGAGTCTTTCAAAATTTCCTAGATTATTTCAGGGACCTTGCTGTGCATAAAGCATAGTACCCTCTGGCATTACTCTGCAGCAGCTGGCTGCTCAGTAAATTGTGCCAGGCTACTTGGTAAGTGGTGTGCCCCGTGGGTTGTCCATATCTGGTGGGTTGTAGGTGTTCATTTCTCCCTAATTCTACCTTATGCTCTGCTGCAGATGTCATGTGGCCTGTGTTTTGGACCGTGGTGCGTACCTATGCTCCCTATGTCACATTCCCTGTGGCCTTCGTGGTCGGGGCTGTGGGCTACCACTTGGAGTGGTTCATCAGGGGAAAGGATCCCCAGCCAATGGAGGAGGAAAAGAGCATCTCAGAGCGCCGGGAGGATCGCAAGCTGGATGAGCTGCTGGGCAAGGACCACACTCAGGTGGTGAGCCTGAAGGACAAACTGGAGTTTGCCCCTAAAGCTGTCCTGAACAGAAACCGCCCGGAGAAGAACTAATGGAGGACATGGGGCCATGTGGTCCACAGGGCTGTGACTGGTTCTGCCATGTCAACCCAGCCCCAGAACATACATCTGATTTGCTTTGCTGCTTATTCTGGCCCCTTCTGCACCTCACAGCCACACTGTACTGGCTGTTCCTTTATGGCCAGGCAGGCACAACAGCAGCTGAGGGGCCAGCAAAGAGGAAGGCCGCATCTGTTGAATGAGGTCCACAACTGCTCAGGCTTCTGGGCTTACGTGGGTGCACTGCGCAGAGGACTGTTACGGAATGAACGTTGGTTCTCAGACCACCTGGGGAGATGGTTTGGTCTCTGGTGGGAAGGATTTGGACGTTGCCTTTAGGAGGGATCCACACATGACAAGTTCTAGTTTTACACTGGGAAAAGTTCAAAAATCTACCTGGCTTCCTCAACTGGTTCACCCTATCTTTCATGTTTATTCTTCCTGAAATTCTGTTGTCAGCTCAGGAATGGGATTCCCCAGGGAAGGAAAGCATTTTTCTGTTGTCAGAAGCTCAGGCTGTTCACCTTGGGACAGGGAGAAACACGTGCCTGGTGAATTTGCTTGAAAACAATCACCGTCTTCCACCCCTTATTGATATGTAGTGAAAACCTTGATTAAAGTAGCATCTGAGCACCTGTTGATTGAATTCTATCTTCCAGAGGCATTTGGTGTCTCCTTAGGAGTTAGGAAGTACAGGCAGTTCAGGGAGAGAGAACAACAGTGGTGTTCGAGGACTCCCAGGAGCCTGGAAGCCTTGTTTCAGGTGGTTCACAGCCTCCGTGGTTGCTGTGAATCCCAGAGGCCCAGGTTCCCAAGAGCCTTTTAACCATGACAACAAGAGGCTATAACATCATCTAAAGTCTAAGTACAGCAGATGCATGTGTATATGCATGCACGCACACACCACACACTGCACACTTGAAAAGTAATATATGCACATTAGAGAAAATTTCGTAGGGATTAAAAAAGGTCACCCATGGTCTCAGTGCTCTAACTACTGTTAACCTTTTGATATCTTTTCACTACTCTAGTTTTTAAAGACATACTTTATTATTATTATTATTATTATTTATTATTATTATTTTTTGTACTGGGGATTGAACTCAGGGGCACTCGACCACTGGGCCACCTCCCCAGCCCTTTTTTGTATTTTATTAGAGACAGGGTCTCACTGAGTTGCTAAGTGCCTCGCCATTGCTGAGGCTGGCTTTGAACTCATGATCCTCCTGCCTCAGCCTCCCAAAGGGCTGGGATTACAGGCGTGCGCCACTGCGCCCGGCCATACTTTATTATTTTTTCACATTCTCTTGCTTTTTAAATATTTTTCAGTACTGGGGATTGAACTCAGGGCTTTGCATGTGCTAGGCAAGTGCTCTACCACTGAGTTACACCCTTTTTAGCATTGAGACCAGGGTCTTAGCCGGGTGTGGTAGCGCATGCCTGTAATCCCAGCACTTGGGAGGCTGAGGCAGGAGGATTGCGAGTTCAAAGCCAGCCTCAGCTATGGAGAGGCACTTAGCAACTCAGTGAGACCCTGTCTCTAATAAAATACAAAAAAGAAAGGGCTGGGGATGAGGCCCAGTGGTTGAGTGCCCCTGAGTTCACTCCCTGGTACCAAAAAAAAAAAAAAAAAAAAACCCAGGGTCTTATGCTAAATTGTCCAAGCTGGCCTCAAATTTGGTGATCTTCCTGCTTCCACCTCCTAAGTAGCTGGGATTACAGGCATGTCCTCTATTCCTGGTTATATATTATTTCTTAAAATCACTTTTCCATCTTATCACGTGATTATCATAATTTAATTTTTTTTAAAGTTACAGATGGACATAGTACCTTTATTTTATCTATTTATGTGGTACTGAGCATCCAACCCAGTGCCCCAGGTATGCAAGACAAAGCGCTGTACCACTGGGTCACACCCCAGCCCTCAATTGTTTTTAATAGTTCTTTGCATAATTGCCCGTGGGCAAATATGGCAAAGTTTATTTTAAAATTTCCCTGTTGGTGGACATTTGAATTGTTTGTTTGTTCACAAGTTTAAATACTGCAATGAAGATCTTATCCAAGGCTTTTCCTGCATTTTTTGAGTTAATGATAGGAAGAGTAAATGGCGTTTGGATAAAAGGGATTAACAGTTTTGAGGGTTTCTGTGCATAGTTAGCTAAATGTGTTTCTGAAAAGACTGTAGGAGTTTATGCAGAATGTTACCACTTAAGATGTTGCCAGTAGGGTTGTAGGGGCTGGAGAGCAGAGGGCTGGAAGAGGCATAGGACCATGTTGCCTCATGAAACAGAGTGGTGAACCTTAGTGAGCAAGGGGATTGCAGGTAATGAGTGCTGGACAAAGAAGGAATCTACCTCTAGAAGTGGGGACGGTGTTTGCGCAGCTTATCAGGATCTCTCTCCCCAGGACCTGATGGTTTTTAACTGGTAGGTGAGGCTGGAATTCCTCAACAGGTAGAGATGCCAGCTGTGGAGAGGAGGAAGCAAATACAATGAGTGGCTTCCCCTCAGTGTTGCTGAGGCCCAGTGGGAATGTTGAACTGAGCTGCTGTTGCCTCCCAGGAAAGGAATCCGATGAAGAGTATGGGGAAACATTGCTACTCCTATAAAAATGAGATTGGGGTTCTGAAAGGATCTGGGGTTCTGCTAAGCTCAGCTTCTGCTTACAGACCAGCCTGTGGCATGCCTCATTGACAGAGTGGTGCTGCCACCCTGTGGCAGTCCTGAGCATTACCAGGCCTGGGATAGCTTGGGGGCTAACCCAGGAGCAAACTTTATGCCTTTGGGTCAGTTAGATGACAAGTGAACAATAGGCTAGTCTGGCTGGGAACTGGAAGGCACAACCCTGCCTAGAGGGGGCAGTAGTGATTCAGCTTTCAATTTGTGCGGCTTGCCCAGTGGCACCAGATTTTCCATTCCCCCCACCCCCAAAGATGCTAGAAATTCAATGGAGTTTTAATTTTTTTTGTTTGTGGAAACTTCTTCTTCTTTTTTTTTAATGTTGACAATTTGTTTAAAAAAGTTAAGCAGGGCTGGGGCTGTAGCTCAGTGGCAGAGTGCTTGCCTACCATGCCTGAGGCACTGGATTTGATCCTCAGCACCACATAAAAATAAACAAATAAAATAAAGGCATTCTGTCCATCTACAAATTTTTTTTTTTTTTAATTAAGCACGCTAACACACTTCCAGGGTTAATTTGACCCAGGGGCTGCCAATTAGTGATCTTTCAAAATGCACTTCTCAGGCTGGTGATTAGCTCAGTGGTAGAGTGCTTGCATATGAGCATGTGTGAGGCCCTGGGTTCCATCCCCAGCATTGGAACAATAATAACAAAAAGCCTGTCTCCTAATGACATCTCCTAATGCATGACAACAAATATCAGGTCCCAGAATTGGTTTTCATTGAACACTTTTGGGTCTCCTGCACATGTGCAGTTTAATATCAACCTAAGCAAAACATTTGAGGATGGAAAGCCACAGAAACCATACCAAAAAGATTTTCCCAGAGACATTTTTAGATTTTCAGATATTTTAGAACAACTCTGTCTCTACTGGTATGCCTCCTACCAGTGCCTCACTAAGGAAGCCCTATCTTTGGAAATGCAAGTTGTTCCCTTTCTTCAGGCTCACTTTGATTGTGCCCCCTTTTAAATAATTTCATTTCCTAGGGCAGGTCCTGGCTGAATTTCTGCCTCCAGCAAGTCTATTAATATTCTCAGCTAGATCTTTCTTTCCCACGGGCTGGCTGAGATTCTGCTGCTGTAGTGGCTGTAAGACAGTGCATGCTGTCCTGCTTCTGTGCAGGTGACATCAAGCAGCAGGGCTAATGTGGATGTGGGTAAAGATAGGTCATGGTTGCTGGGGTGAACCAGGGCATGGACTGGTTTTCTTCCATTTTTGCTGATTCACTTCGAAAGCATGTGACCCTCTCTGACTGGTCCAACAGTCACAGTTCATTGAAACACATTAGCAAGTGGCTGTGCTTGGGGTTCTTTGCTTGTCCTCTACTCCCCTGTTTTTTTTTTTTTTTTTTTTAAACCAGCCCTGTGATGGCGGTGGCTTTGGAGCAGGGTTATCCTGTCTGAGCATGGCAGAAATCATTACTCTGCCCTCAGCGGCTCAGTGTCTGGTGCTTTTCCACTCTCGGCCCTTTCCTGTGCCTGTTGCTGTGTTAGCATGTCAGCTGGGTAACTGCCAGGACAAGCCTTCCAGAGAGCCCTTTGACTCTTGTCAGCTTCCCAGGGCCCTGGGCTGGTGGGACTGTTGGCCGGGTGAAACAGCATGGAATGAGTCCCACTGAAGTCTGGGTTGGGGGCCGGTCAGCTGGGATGAAGAGGCTCTGCCTTGCCTCGCTTGTCCTCATCCAGGTTGGCGTGGGTCTCTATGTATTTGTGGGGTGCTGAGCCAGGGCAGTGTAGTAGAATGAAAGTAAAGTGGTTTTGAAGGTTGGCAGACTTAAGTTACAAACACTGCTTCAACAACTGGACTTTGGTCAAGTCACCGAAGCTTTTCTGAACCTCAATATCCTCATTTGGAAAACGCGTAAGACTTTTTGGAGGGTAGTTTGAGGATAAGGTAATTTATGTGAAGTTTTAACACAGCCATGGCAACTAGTAGGTGCTCAGTGAGTGTTAGCTGCTGTAATTTTTATTGCAGGAAGTGCCTACATTTCCTGCAGTGGTTGCATGTACCATTGTGATCCTGGTGAGTGGGAGGAGAAAGCCATCTCAGCTGGTGACCCCAGGGACACTCACAGGCCTGGTGGTTGAGGGCTTCTTAGGAAGAGTTTATGGAAAGGACTGGCTTTCCTAAGAACCAAGCTGTCCAGGGGGACTGCAGGTTAGACCTGGTTACTGAGTAGTACTCCACAGGGTGGTCTGCAAAGGCAAGAGGTGAGAAGTGGGGAGTAAGGCGTCCAGAGGTGTTCTGACCCAAGAGGTCATGGATCAGGAGAATGGGAAGAAGACAGAGCCTTGGAGTTGAAGGCAGGAGAACTGGGAGTCTTGGGGATGCTGTCCCCTCTCCTGGCCTTTGGTTTCCCCACCTGCAAAATGGGGTGCTAACATGTTCCCTGCTGGTAGCACAGGAAGAGAATCAGTTTTGAGTACTTTGAAGACATGCAAGGGCTGGATGTGCTGACCCAGTAAAACCTCCCTTTTATCTAAGTGGGATGGCAGCCAGTCTGAACAATAAAATATAAATACATCCTCTTTTATTCCTTTGCTGTACACAGTCTCTTTTAAAAGGATTTGTTAAATAGAAGTCTTTGGAGGACTCAGCTTGAAGAGCAAAGAATAATTAGTAATTGGTGTCTCTGTTTTCATCCTCTTCCAGTAGTGCCTCTCATGTACATAAAAACAGTTTATTCTTTTCTTGTGCTGGGGATTGAACCCAGGCTTCCTGCATGCTAGGCAAGTGCTCTACCATTGAGCCATACCCCCAGCCCAGTGTATTCTTTATGAATTAAATTCGTTAACATTATCTGTTAAGCCCTTTTTATGTAAAACCATGGCTCTAGACAATGGCAAATGGGCCTTCTAAATTATTGAGATTTAAAAAAAAAAGTCTAGCATCCTGGCAAGGGCATGGATACCTTGGAAGAGTCCAAGGCGTTTGCCTTATGTCCTCTCTCACTGCCCCTGATCCCTCACATCCACCTCCATCTCCACTGGGATTTAACCCAGAGGGGTTTTACTGTTAATTTACATCCCTTGCATATAATTTAATTTTTTCATTTTAAGACAGGGTTTCACTAAGTTGCTGAGGCTGGCCTTGCAATCCTCCTACCTCAGCCTCCTAAGTCGCTGGGATTACAGGTGTGCCCTGGCTCCACTGTCCTATTTCCTTCTGAGCCTGCACTGCCAAGTGCAACTGGAGCAATTTGTATAGCCCCACTCCAGGCAACACAGTCTGAAATGTTTCAAGGTAATCCTTTTTATTTAAAATATATTTTTAGTTGTCAATGGATCTTTATTTTTTTTAAATTTATTTATATGTGGTGCTGAGAATCGAACCCAGTGTCTCACACATGCTAGGCAAGCACTCTACCACTGAGCCACAACCCCAGCCCAAAGTAATCCTTTTTAAACAGGCTCCTTGAGTCCCCAACACTACAGCTCTCTTAGCTGTGCTGCTTGCTCACTGCCGCTGCCGCTGCCACTGCAGTGGCGTCTTGGCTAAAAGCCTCTGTGATAGCAAATCTGGTATCCTCGTTTTGGTCCTGGTCATGTTTGAGCTCTGCAGTTTCCGGCACTCTCTCCATGGACTTCTCCCTTGACATCACCACCATCTCATCTCAGTGTCTATCCCCCTCTCTCCCCTGTTCTAAACATGATCAACTCCCAGCTTCATTCTTGTCTCTGCTTCCCTGTTGGGCAACCCTAGCCTCATTTGTGGCTTCAACCACTTCCTGTATCTGCCTTGATGACTCGCACATGCATTTCTAGTTCTGAATTCCCCCCTAAGCTTCAAAACAGTGCACTGTACGTAACCTGGAACAGATACTATGCATCTCTGCTTTGATTTACTCTGTGGTATGATAGTTAAAAGTGTTGACCTGGGTGTGAAACTGTGAACTCTATGATCTACTTATGTAACCAGAGAAGTTACTTAAACTGTAGAGCATCATCTGTAAAGCGGGGATGATTCTGCTTACCTCTCAGAGGTACTGAGGACTGAGATGATGTTTATAAAACACCTGGCACAGGCTCTGGCACAGAGCATCTCTTCTGTTGCTCACGTCATTTTGATACTTCCTCCTCCCACTGCCCCCTTCATGGATTCCAGTGCCACCCTGTGGTGACCCACTTCTACATCTGGAATCCATCTCACTCCACTGCTTTAGGCCCTCATCTTCTCTTGCCTAAACTCTTGGTCTCTTCCTGAACATTCGTTTTCTACCAGCATTTTCTTTCTAAAACACAGTGGTTTGAGGTTATTCCATGAAGATCTTCTGGCTCCTCTTGCCTACAGTCCTTTCATGCCAGGTAAGGTCTTTCACCATCTTGTCCCAACCCACCTCCTCAGCTTTCTCTCTCACTACTTGAGGCAGAACCTGGTTTTTGCAATTTCCTCAATGTGCTCTTTTAAACCTTGGTGGCTCATGTCTGTGCGTGGGCCTCCTTGGTTCTTGCCTCCTTGGCTACCTGGCGAACCCTAGTTACACTGCAAGATTTACCATGAGGGTCCACACCTGACTTCCTGGAGCAGAGATTACCTTTCCCTCTCTGCTTCTCCAGCCCTGTGTTCATTCTACTGCAGCATTTGTTCCCAGGGACTGTGACTGCTGTGCTTCTGTTTCCTTAGACTGTGAGTTAACTTGAGGGTAGGGACCAAGTCTTACCACTGTCCCTTGCAGGCCTCACATATTGTCATTGTCAATAAATGTGAAAGAATTAAGAGGCCCTTGAGTGTGATTCTGGGAGGGAACAGGTAGTGGGGGTGGGGGTGGGGAACTCTCTCTGAAGGGTAAGGGAGCAAGGTACCAGGTTTGTGCTTTGAGGGGCCCGGTAGCCTGGAGCTACAGTGTTACGCTACAGTTTTGCCTTCCCTAAGAGAAAACATTGGCTTAATTTTCTCAGGGGAAGCGAGGCTTGGGCAGAGGGCAGCCTTTCTCCACTGGGTAGGACCTGGACCAGCACAGCCATGATGAATTTGACCCTGATGACTCTGTAGTGGGGAACAATGTCCTCAGGAAAGCATTCAGGAAACCCTTCGTGTAGCAGTGATCAAAGCCCTGCAGTAGCTCAGTGGGGTGGATGGGAAAACTCCAAGGAATCCAGCAAGGCCCTTGGGTCTGAGCCCAGGGAACTGCATAATGCACTCAGCAGGTGGAGCGCTCACCAGGCCTCAGATCCTGGGCAGCCCTCTGGGAGAAGGAAATCCTAGGTGCAGGCAGGAACACCTGCCGGGGAAGCCCTAGCGGCTGCCCTGGAGTACCTCATTTTTCCCTCAGTGTCTTCCTCCCATTTAGGGCCCGAGAGCTTGGGGCGGGCTGGCAGGTGAGGCTGAGAACCCTCGTGAACAGGTAGGGCAGGCTCTGGTTTCCATTTCATCAAGAAGCTGAGGGAAAGGCTTGGGAATAGTGTAGCTCAGTAGTAGAATGTACACTTATGCAGGAGGCCCTGGGTGCCAATCCCCTGCACCAAAATAAATACATTTAAGAGAGAGACGGGGAGACAGGTTTCTGCTCCTCCCTTCAGTGGTTCTAACTCAGTAAACCTGGGGCTGGGCCCTGGGATCTGCATTTTGGCTGGCTTTGATTCAGTGGTGAAGCTTGTTCTTGACATGTGCAAGCCTGATCTCCACCTCCAGCCCCCAAACAAAACAGAATCAAGCTAACGCAAGACTTCGTGTATTTATATGAAGCCCTTTTCACTGCCCTCTTCCTGGAGGAACTCAAGTAGACAAGAGAGCTCTCGTTGTCCTTACGCCAACGTCAGGGACCTGGGGCCTGGAACAGGAAATGGCTCACCCAAGATAACACAGGGTTCTTGGCAGAGCTGGCCGTGCCACTCCATGTTCTCTCCCCTTCCCAGCCTGCCTCTTGTCATCTCACCAAACCAAGGTCAGCTTGTGGCCTGCAGAGTGGCTGATGTGATGACTAGGGAACACCCTTGAGCGCCTGCTGGCCATCAGGCGCCACCACAGCCTTGTGGCCTGCAGCTCCCCTGACTAAACTCTGAAGCAGCCTTCAGCCTGCTTTTCCTGCCCCTTCCGGTTTCATTTCCCAGAGTGCAGACCCAAGATCAACTCTAGGGGTAGCTCTGGCCCTTTGATGCTCTCTACGCTGTTTTCCCCACGTGCAAGAGGGTAGAAGGTCACAGTCTTTCCCACAGACAGGAGTCCTGTTTGTTTATCATTTGTTCAATTGATGACAAGGGGGGTTGTTCAGCTACTGTTGTCCCTAAAGCCCTGTCCCTGCCTGCCTCTCTCCTCACTCACCTTCTACGCTGGGGCCTCTGTGGGCTCAAATCCCAGCCTTGCCCCAACCCCCTCCAAGAAACTGCTCTGGAGTCAGAATGTTTGTGTCCATAGCCTGGCACTGCCACTTACTGCTATGTGCCCTTTGGCAAGCCACTTCACAGTGTCTCAATCTCACTTGTCAAATAGGACTAATACATCGCTTCTCTTCCAGGGTTATTGTCAGGACTAAAACACACCAAGGCCCTTGGAACAGGGACTCCCAATCAGTTAGCACTTAGGAAAAGCTGGTTGCTGTGATGAGCAGAATCTCCCCCATTCCATGCATTTAGCCTCCTTCAAGGCCCTGGTCTCTGGGCTCCAGGAGCAGGTGCCTGAGCATAGAGGGGAAGCAGGCCTGCAGTGATGCTGCGGCAGAGGGCTAGGGAATGGGGGGAATGCCGTGGTCCTCATTGCTGAAGCCTGTTGACCCTGCCTTTTTGCTGCCTCTCTGCCCATTTCAGCTGCCCTAGTCCTGTTCTGCACGACCTTGGTACCTTGCAGTGTCCACCAGCTCTAGCTGGGTCCCTAACACCCACACAGCCCTGCCTTGGTTGGCTCACTGATTGGTCTGATTTCTGGAGGAGGCTGTAGAAGCTGGATAGTGAGGGGTGGGCTGAGCTGAAGGGGCCCTGCCTGGGTTATCATGGCTCCTGGAGCGCTGTCCCGGTGTGAGGATCAGCTGGGTGTGCACGAGGAGGAAGTCAGACCCTTCTTCATCATCTCCAGACAAGTCAGGGAGGAGGCCTTTGTTTGCTAGTGCTGCCATAACAAAACACCCCTGAATGAGTGGCTTAAACAGCAGAAATTTATTTTCTCGCATTTCTGGAATCTGAAGTACAAGGTCAAGTTGCCAGCAGGGTTGGCTTCTCTTTTTGTTTTTTGGTACTAAGGATTGAATGTGGGGGTGCTTAACTACTGAGCCACAACACCCCTTTATTTATTTAAATATTTATTTTTTAGTTGTAGTCGGACACAATACCTTTATTTTATTTATTTTTACGTGGTGTTGAGGATTGAACCCAGGGCCTTGCACGTGCTAGGCATGCACTCTACTGCTGAGCCACAACCCCAGCCCCCACCCTTTTAGTTTTTGAGACAAGGTCTTGCTAAGTTGTTTAGGGCCTCACTAAGTTGCTGAGGCTGGCTTTGAACTTGTGATCCTCCTGCCTCAGCCTCCTGAGCCACTGTATTTACAGGTGTGTGCCACCATGCCTGGCTGGGTTGGCTTTATTTGAGGCTTCCTGCCTGGCATTTTTTTTTTAAGGTGGGTTCTTGCTGTGCTGCCTAGGCTGGTTTTGAACGCCTGGGCTGAAGTGATCCTCTCACCTCAGCCTCCGGAGTGGCTGGGGCTATGAGCATGCCACCACATCCTGTCTGCCTTCCTTGACTTTGCAACTGCCTGCCCTTTTCACGTGGTCATCCCTCTGTGCATGAGCACCCCTGAGCCTCTGTCTTTGTGTCCAAATTTCTCCTTATGGACACCAGGCAGATTAGATTAGGGCCCATCCTATGGCCCCATTTAAACTCAGTCATAGTTATAAAGGATATCTCCAAGTATAGCCACATTGTGAGGAACTGGGGTTTAGGTCTTCGCCATCTGAGTTTGGAGGGGCAGATGACAGCAGCATGGAAGGGGCTTCCCCTGGGGAAACCTGCAGATGAGGGACGGTGGCTATGAGGTTAGGTGTGGACCTACCGAGGGAAGGCCTGCTGGTTCCTGGCTGCTTGCTTGGCCTTGGGGTGAAGCTACTACTGGGTTCTCCCCTTCTTCTTCCCTAGAGGTCTTAGGTGGGAACTAAATGCCAGAGGCTGGGAGGCTGTGTGAACTGGTGATCCCTGTGGTCTCTGGGGTGAAGGAACAGTCAGGGGGCAGGTCTGTCCTTCCCCTGCCTTATCAGAACCTGGACATCCTTCTGCCTCTAGGCTGTGGCCCAGGATCTCCCAGTAGGGCACACTGACTTTGAAGGGGTTAATGCTGCCACCTTTGTTTTAGCTGAGCTCTTCAGCTCTCTGTGTCCCCGCTGGGCAGGGAGTGGTAGAAACAGCATGGAGAATCCAAACATCTCTTCTATTATTTTTTCCAGAAGTCTTCACCAGCCTGATTGGATTGATTCAGGCTGATACTATAGTAAAGGTTTCCCCTGAGCTCAGTTTCCTGATAAGAGTGAGGGCAGGTGGGGAAGCCTCCCAGAAATGTGCTGGGGAGTCAGAATCGGCCATTGTTCATGCAGCCCCATAAGGCAGGCTAGAGATCATTTCAGGGGCCTCTGGTGGGGTGCCACCCTCCCTCAGTTCTCTGTGTCTCCCACTGGGTCAGTAGTCCTAGGCCTCATGAGGCTTCTTATCAACCAGGGTCCAAGAGGGGCAGGAAGGGTGGATGCTTTAACCTGGTCACCACAGGGACTGCCCAGCCAGTCCACGAATCCCAGGCTTGCAGAGGTTCCCTGCATCTTGGAAAAGGGTCAGAGGGTGGCTACCATCATCCTGTGGACCTTGTCATCTTGGGAAGGTAAGGCAGAAAATTCCCAGGAAAAAAGAGAAGGAAAACTGTGCTCACTGAGCTGCAGGCTGAGCATCAGGCTGGACGCTCCTGGGATCTCATTCAGTCCTCTTGAGAGCTCTGCACAGCAGGGATTGTTTTCGCTATTTTTATAGAGGAGGAAACTGAGACTCAGGCTATTTAACTGCCTGAATCACACATTGAACAACAGTTGGTCTTGCGGGAAGGAGAGCCTAGGTCTGCTGGCTTTGGATCTCTTCTGCTCCCAGCCAAGCTGGCTGTCCTTCCCGACTTCTCTGTGCCCTTTGCCTTTCTTCCCCTTGGACTGTGGAGGGTGGGAAAGTAGGTGAGGGCCTGCTTCCCTCCGCCTTCCTTCCAGTCCAGAGACCTCTTTGTTCTCCCCATTCCTATACACTCCACACTCTGGGCCAGGGCTCTCAGGTCTCCAGTAGCTGGAAAGAATTGAATGGGTTGTCATCTCTGACCTGTCTCCTCCCAAGACAGACAGCCACAATGGCCTGAGTGCTGCTCAGTTGAGTGGAGAACAGTATCCCTAGAGAAGGGCTTCTGGCAGGACTGGGAGCAGCCACCTGCCCCTCTCCAGGGGTCTTTCTCCAGTGCCAGGAAGGTGGGAGAGGGCAAAGATTTGGTGCGTGTGTGGGGGGCGGTTCTTAAGAGCAGGTGTAAGAGGAGGGGACAAATGGTGCCCTCTCCATACCTTTTATCTAAACCTGACTCTCAGTGTCAAGCAGGGCTGTGTGTAGTTTGGGTTACTTCTTATTAGACAGTGGATTATGTGGTTGTACCTCTCATTAGCTGGGTGATCCTGGGCCAAGTGACTTAACTTCTCTGTGTCTTCATCTTTAATATGATGATTTTCTAACAGAGGAACAAGTTCTCAGCATAGTGCCTGACTCTACAGAAGACATCAGCTCCCCATCTTGCTCCAGCTTTCCTGCCAGTTGGTGGGTGTTCTTGGTCTTTGTGATTAGTTTCTGCTGGGAGGCCAGGTGCAGGGGGAGGCTCAACCTGGGTAAACCTTTTCCCAAGCTCAGCAGGGGCCTCCTGCTTCCTGCTGTCTTGCTTCACTTTGCTTTTTGCAATGTGGAGGAAGCTGAAGGAACTCTGATTATCCACTCGGAGAAGATAAAGCTGAAGGGTGACTTGATAGGTTTTTGTAAGCCTAGCGAAGGTTATCGTCCAGAGCAGAGTGACCAGTGGACACCAGGAAGCATGATCAGTGTGCAGCAGAGAGGGATGGGAGTAGACATGAGAAAGCCTTTCCCAGCAGTGGAGGCCTGAGGTCCTGGAAAGGCAAGGGGTAGGCGGGTGAGATCGAGGAAGCCTGTGAAATCTTTAAAAATAGGTCATTTTGTTCTGGCTGGGCTTGGGTGGGGTTTGGCCAAGAGGTGGTCAGAGGCCGCTGGTCAGAGGCCAGCAAGGAATTTACCCTCGAATCAGAACTCAGCTGAGATTGGTGGCATCCTTAGGGGACAGCGTTGAATATTGGAGACGAGCCTGGACCAAGGGAAAGACAGGGAAACCCTGCCTCAGCCCCTACCCCCAGCTTTGCCTGGCTGTATTTTCGGAGACAGCACAGGAAGTGGGCCTTCACAATGTCAGGATACAGGAAGCTATCGGACTATTGAAGGCCACTTCCTGTGAGCTGGTCATTCACATACATTTGTCACTGGCTATCAGGCCTTATGGGCCCTGCCATTGTCTGGAGGGGCTGCAAAAGACTGGGGGCGCCAGCAGAACCTCTTGGAAACAGAATGTGCTATTGTGCTGAACTGGCAGCACCCTGCGGGGTGGGGAGGAAAGTGGTGGGTAAGAAAGGGGACGCCTGCCTCTCATTGTCATTGAGTGCACAATGGGGCTGGGGGCTGGGGTCCTCTCCTGCTCGTGGGAGCCTGAACTTCTAGAAGTGTTGGCTGCACAGGAGGCTGACTTCAGGCATAGTCTCAGATAGAGCTGGAAGGTATTCCAGTACCTTATTAGCCCTAGTGGGTTTTATCAGCATTGGCGAGTTTTCTAGATCTCTGCCAGGAACCAGTGTGATGTAGAATGGGGTTGGAATCAGGTGGGCCTAGATCTTGAAGTCCTTCTCCAACACTATCAACTGTGTGACTTTGGGCAAGTTGCCTTCCCACTCTGGGCTTCAGTCCTGCTCTATAGAGTGAGGGTAGTCCTGGCTAGCTCATAGGGATGGCCATTACTTGAGAGAATCTGTTGAAGATTTTAGCACATACAAGATGGCAGGTGGCACACCCTAGATGTCCTTCTCTACCCTCAGTTCCTCTACCCTTCCAGCTCACTTCTGACCCTACCGTCTGGTCCTCCAATGAGTGAGCAAATCAGCTTGTGCAGGGGTATGAAGGGGTATTTTAATGTCAGCCCAAACAAAAGCATTGCTCTGCCTTCCTTGATGCCAAGAATATCAAATCAACTGTTAATTATCTGCACTAATGGACGGCACAGCAGATAATTTTTCTTTGGCCATGTGCCTTTGGCCTTATGTGTCAATCTGGGTGTGTTTGATTTCTGGAAGTTCATGTCAAGCCAAATAATGTGGTTCTAGCAGGTGGAGCTAGCTCAGAGAGGGGAGCTGGAGAAATGTCTGCTGCCCAGGGCTCTGCCCTGCTCTGTAACCCAGCAGCACCAGGAAGGGGTCACTCTCTTTTCTCAATTAATAGGAGAAGACTGTGTACTTTGGAGTCAGACACTTGGGTTCAAGTCTTGACTCTGGCCTCAATGATGAGACAGACTTGTAAGTGGCACCTTACAAGTCTTTTTTATTTTGGGGGGGGGGTACCTGGGATTGAACTCAGGGGCACTTGACCACTGAGCCATATCCCCAGCCCTATTTTGTATTTTATTTAGAGACAGGGTCTCACTGAGTAGCTTAGCACTTCCCTTTTGTTGAGGCTGGCTTTGAACTTGGAATCTTCCCATCTTAGCCTCCCAAGCTGCTGGGATTACAGACATCACCATGGCTGGCACCTTACAAATCTTAGTCATATTTACCTTTTAGGGTTTTTGTGAGGATGAAATAAGAGCATGCAGCTGCCTGCGGTAGCACGTGCCTGTAATCCCAGTGACTGGGGAGGCTAAGGCAGGAGGATACAAGTTCAAGGCCAACCTCAGCAATTTAGTGAGGCCATAATCAACTTAATAAGACCCTGTTTCAAAATAAAAAAATGAAAAGGGCTGGGGATGTGGCTCAGTGGTCAAATACCCCTGGACTCAATCCCTGGTACAAAAAAAAAAAAAAAAAAAAAAAAAAAAAGCCATGTCATCACATCACCTGGGTGCTTTCCTTCCTTTTCTTTCCCTTTCCCCTTGTCTCTGTCACCTCAGCCCTGCTCTGATGGCTCAGGCACACAGCTAAGGTTAGAAATTTGGACTTCATGGGGTTTTACTGTCCAACTGCGCGGAAGAGCCCCGATGGGGCTGTTCAATATAGCAGCCGCCAGCCACGTGTGACTATCGAAGGTGAAATGAACTAAAATGAACAAGGAAGCGCCCCACTAGCCACCTTTCAAGTGCTCAGCAGCCACAGCGCCTGGTGGCTATGGTCTTGGATAGCTGAGGCAGAACATTCTTGTAGGCACAAAATGTCCTGTTGCATAATGCTGAGCCAGAGGCTAACTACGGAACCTGGTCAGCAGGAGGAAATAAACTAGCAAGGACAGAGGGTTTGGGGAGCTGAGATCTGAGTCAGTAGTGCCCCTGTGCACTTGGAGTATCTGCAAGGATTGGACTCTTCATGCTGGTTCTCTGCCCCATTGGTGGGGTTCCTCAGAGTGCACTTGGTCTGACACTCAAAGGCTGGGACCTCTGAGGCTGGACCGAGAAAGCTGCCCAAGTAGACTTATATGCCAGGGACAGGTCAGCTCCAGGCCTTCTAGGCTTACAGTTGCCTGTGTGCCACAGCCCCCAGGTGGGGCGTGCATTGTGATGTTTAGGCCTGGGGAAGCCATAACCACCATGAGACCCTTTAACCTAAGTCTGCAGCTCTATATTCTTGCCTTTGTCTCCCATCCTTGGCACAGAAACAGTAGATATTGACATGGCCTCACCCTGCTGTAAATGACACTCATCCTGTAAGAATGGATGGTAGTTCCTGCACATGACTCTGTCTCTCCTTACTCAGTCCCCTTGGCTGCAGGGGGCTGACCCTGACTCCCAGCCAGGCCTGGTTCCTGGGCTTCGGCAGGCTGCTGGGCTTAGATCAGCCTTGTTGCAACAGCCTGGTGTGCGTGAGTCCTGGGCACCCCTAGACCTTAGCCATCTGACTCAGCAGCATGTTCCCAGTTTATGCTGTTTACAAGCCCTGTTTTACTTCCTGACACTGACTGGTCAGTGTTCCCTCTCTCACCCCACTGCAGGAGCTGGGCTGGGCCTCTGTGCTCCCGTGAACTGGGTTCCTGCTCTGAACACACATGTCTTCTGAAACTGCAATTACAAAATCTGCTCTGAACATCAAACTTGGCATAAAGATCTCTCATTGGTGCACTGGGTCTTGCCTTTGGAGTAGATCACCCTCTCTGCCCAGGTGTCAGATTTCTGGCATTTCTCATTAGCTGCACCAACAATGAAGTCCCAGCATGCCTGGCAACTGAAATGTTAGTGTTGGACAGATTTAGGGAGGCCTGTGGGCTTGTCCACCTTGGCAGGTTCATGGACAGTCAGAGCATGCAGAGTTTAGAGCTGCGGGGCAAGTGCCAAGGTCAGGAGCTGGTCTGGGATCCCACTTGTGAGGTTAACTTGTCCCCATACTTGGGGGCAATCAGGATCTACAGATCCTGAGTATGTGCTGCTCTGTTTACTTCTTTCACAGTTGGGGGCCTTGAGGCAAGATAAAAGATATGGCTGTATATTGGGGGTCTGATTTGGGACCCAACCCATCTTGCTTCTGTTGTTCTGAGGTCGCCCAGCCTTTTTCTCCATCCAAGCCTGGGGTCTTTGTCTTCCACCCTAGTCCAGAGCGAGCTGTTCTTTCCCCTCCCATCTGACCTCTTCCTCCCCCCCCCCCCCCGCTCCTGTCCACACGAAGTCATGGTCAGAGAGGTGGTCCTAGGCATGGGAAGGTGCCCCCACCACCCATTCCCGCCTCTGCTTCACTCAACTGCCAGCTGAGGGGTGGAGGCATCTGGGGAGAGGGTCTCGATTCCAGAAACAAACAATGTTGCTGCCCCTGCCATTGTTGGGAGAAACCCAAGGGACAGCCCAACAGGGGGTGGTGCCCCTCCCCTCTACCCCCAGGCTTTTCTTTTCCCTGAGCTGCTGCTCATTGTCCCTCCTCTCCTGGGCTGGACACAGGGCCTTAGGCAAGTGACCAAAATCCAACTTATGCTGTTCAGGCAGAAAGAATATTTTAATGGTCCACATGGTACCTTCAGTGACAGACACAAGTCACCTGCACTCCCTACCTCCCACCTCTGCATCTCTCTGAGCTGGCTCTGGTCTCTAACTAAAGACTGGTTTCCTCCACACAAAGGAAAATGGAGCCACAGATAGCTCACAAGTCCTAGATGTCACAGGAGAGGGTGGCTCTGATCCATGAGTTCTTTATCTTTATCCAAAAATCCCAGAGAAGGGACACACTGGCCCAAGTACCTGTCCTCATATGAATAATGGCTGGGAAGAAGTGTCAGGAAAGGACATTGGAGCTTCAGATGAATAATGGCTGGGAAGAAGTGTCAGGAAAGGACATTGGAGCTTCAGCAATGGCCTGTGGATGGGGCACAGTCCTTAAGAGGGCATGTGACTCCTTAGATGACTGTAGAAGGGAGAACAGAACAGGTGTGGCAAGGCCTCTTGGGCAAGGGCAGGGCTTCACAGGGTGGATTTAGCCTTCTGTGCTACGGTGATTTCTTAGTGGCAGTGTGCTGGCTTAAGAGAAGGAACCGAGGAGAGGATGGCTGTGAGGATTTGGGGGATTTGGTTCTGGAAATGGGCATTAATGGTGTCCCAGGTAGTTGGTGCCATAGAAACAGAGTCTGAGGCCTGGAGCTCCTCCACAAGAGACTTAGCATCAATGAGCCTGATCCCCATATCTAAAAGTATTCAAGAAGTGAGTGAGTTTTTCTGGCCTCACCAACCTGTGAATACGAATGAAATTGCACTGGCCAGGGCCCCACTGTTTCCGTCCCGTCGCTCCTGGTGTGTGTGACCCCCTACTTACTCAGCTGGGAGCGCTCTCAGGTGTTCATTGCCTGCTATTTCGTGATTGGATCCATTCTACAAGCCACAAAAGGTCCTCATTCCACATCCACTGCTGTCCCAGTGGCGTTAAACCTGCAGACAGCCTGGGTGGCAGGTGTCATCACATATCCATCGGTTCTTACTACGCGGAGCCCCTTGGAGTCCCATGAAGTGGGGGAGAAGATTCACCAAAGCCAGCTCATACTTTGTCACTTGGCCCCAGAGCAGTGTGGCTTGTGAGGCTCCTCTCACAAGATGCCCAGGAAGAAGACTCCCTTGGCCTCTGTCAGCAGCTTCCCTCCCTTTCTAAGGTTCTGACTGCATCCCAGGGGCTGGGCTGAGAAGCCATCAACCCTGGCCTCTTTCTCCAGGAGCCGGCCTTCTGCATACTCCCATGTCAGGCCTGCTCTTGCCAATGGACACTAGGACAGGGACGCCATCCTTCAACCTATCAGATACAACCTGACTCGGAATCCCAGTTTAACCTTGTCCAGAAAACCCTCTTTGCCAGAAATGCAATTCCTTCTCAGATCACTGTGTCAATTAAAGGAGATACACGAACCGGGCGCGGTGGTGTACGCCTGTAATCCCAGCACTTTGGGAGGCTGAGGCAGGGGGATCGCGAGTTCAAAGCCAGCCTCAGCAATGGTGAGGCACTTAGCAACTCAGTGAGACCCTGTCTTTAAATAAAATACAATAAAGGTCTGGGGATGTGACCCAGTGGTCGAGTGCCCCTGAGTTCAATCCTCAGTACCACAAAAAAAAAAAAAAAAAAAAAAAAAAAAAAAAAAATACACGAAGGGGCTCAGGGAATGTTGGCTTTCTTTCCTGAATCCTATGAGTTCAATGGAATTCTTCTGGGAAGGCAGGGACCATCATTTCCAACTTGTGTAGCTGCTGAGAGCCAGGGGTGCCCATCCAGAAGGCCAGGGATGCCTGGCACAGCTTGGCCAGGTGAAACCAGGGTTCTCCCAGCCCAGTAGGTCTTCTGCAAACTCTTGGGGGTGGTTGATGAGAGGGCTGTGGTGGAATCAAAGACCCTGGCTGGTGGTAATGTCACTGTTTTAAGATGAAAGGCCAGGGAAAGGTGCTCCTGGCTGAGGTGTGGACAGGAGACCTCAGACTGGAGAGGGGAGAAAGAGGCTGGAAATTTCTAGAGTCCTGAAAACCAGAGTTTCACCAGCAGTGTGCGTGTCTACCCTGCTGAAAGTGAAAAGCTGGCTTTCCTCCTGGCAGGAAGACCAGCACAGAGCCTCTGCCAGGATGCTCCAGACAGCAGGCCCATCAGATAGGAAACACTCGTGCTCTGGCTCAAAGGCCTCTCCCTATGTTGGAATGATAACAAATCTACCAGGGCTGGAGGGTAGACTACAGACAGGAAGGGGAGAGCTGACTTAAAGAGAGTTCAGCTCAAAAGTAACGTGGGGACAGGGACTCAACAAAGGGAAGGGAGACAGGGCTAGCTAAAGCTTGGAGAAGTCACTTGGAGATGTTTGGAATCTTCCTGAGAGGAGGTATCCTCCCCAGTCAGGTGTTCTAGATTCTGGGAGCCAGGCCCAATTGTCCCTAAGCCCCTCCTCCTGTTTCCTGGGAAAGGCCCTCAGTGAAAGTTCTGGCTGGATCACTCGGTCCCCAGCACAGTTGGGACCAGATCACTGACCCATGAAAGGAGCACGTAGAGGTGGTGTTCTTGGGGACCAGGCAGAGTCAGGAGTCAACTGGAAGTTCAACATCAAAGCTGGAAGCCAGAGGAGCTGAAGCCAGAGGAGGTGGCTGTGAAGGGGAGCCTCTCCGTGCTCCCTCCTTTTGAGGCAGCCAGTACCACCTGCTGTCAGTCAGCTTTCATTTCCACAAAGAGACACGTGGACCCTAGCCACACACAGTGGAGGCTCCATCTCCCACAGGGACACCAACAGGCCTGCACATGCCTGTGGGCACACATGGCCCAATACAGGACCACTCGGGTGCTGGAGAGTTCGTCCAGGCCGAGCGCGGTCTGTCCCCTCCTCTTCTGCCCTCACCCCACCCCCACCCAGCCCCACCCCTGAGAAAGTACAGCTCAGGGGTCCCCAGGGCTGCACAGGAAATGCTTTGTACACTTCGGGTCAGCCAGGCTATTTTCTGTCCCAGGACTGGAGGGAGGTTGGGCCAGGAGCAGCCTATCACGACACACTCAGCTGTCCTTTGCCTCTCTTTTTTGTGGCTTTTTCTCTGCCTCTACAGTTGGTAGTGGGTGTATCTCTGTCTCTGTGTCTCTGTCCTGACTCTGTTTCTCTTTCAGGCTTCATGGTCATTTATCTTTGCCACCTTTCACTCGATGGTGACCTACAGACCCTCCAGAGCTTAGCTCAGTGTCACCCCTTCAGCAGCTTTCTCTGACCCCCTCCCCTTCCCCAGAGCCACTTGCAGGAGGGACTCTGAGGACTGTGCTCTGTGGATGAGCTAGGTCCCTCCTCCCTGGCTGGACCAAGGGCTCTCGCCCTGACTTAATGACAGCGTTTCTCAGCATCTGAACACATAGACATACGTTCACGTGTGTCCATGTTTACCTCCGTTATTCATTTCCTCGTATGACAGGAGGCAGCACCTGTAGTGGTTAAGAACCTGACTCTGGAGCCAGACTACCTGAGTTACAATCTTAGCTGTGTGACCTCGGGTGAGTCATGTCACCTCTTTGCGTCTCAGGTGCCTCCACTGTAAGATGGGGATAATCTCGTACTTGCTTCCTTGAGTTGTTGGGATAATGAAACAAGTTAACAGGTGTAAAGTACCTTCAGCTGTGCCTGGCCATCACACGCACTCTCAAATGTCATCTATATTGTTATTTCACTGGTGCCGAGATGGAGAAATTGCATTTACTGGTATGTCCCCCAGGGAGAAAACTATTTTTTTTTTGTTTGTTTAAATTTTTTATTATTCTAATTTGTTATACATGTTTGCAGAGCACATTTAATTTAATATTACATATAAAGAGCACAATTTTTCAAGTTGCTGGTTTTATATAAAGTATTTTTACAGCAATTGTGTCTTCATATATGAATTTAGGGTAATCATAGATAACTCAATCTGCTATTATTCCTATCCCCTTTCTCCCTCCCCTCCCTCCCCCCTCTTTGTTGTATTTAAAGCTCTTTCATTCCTCTCATCCCCACTCTTGCCTTTATAAGTTAGTATCTTCATATCAAAGAGATCGTTTGACCTTTGGTTTTTTGGGATTGGCTAAATTCACTTAGCATTATCTTCTCCAACTCCATCCATTTACCTGCAAATTCCATGATTTTATTCTCTTTTAGTGCTGAATAGTGTTCCATTGTGTATATATACCATGAGAAAACTATTTTTGAAAAGGATCCTTTGACTAATCGCTAGGGTGGAAGCCCTATTGTCAAAGGCTATATCCTTGAGTAACAAGAGATGGTTGCTAAACTGTCTTTATTTATTTATTTAGTGGTGCCTGGAATGGTACCCTGGCTCTTGAGCAGGCTAGGCAAGTACTCTATCATTGAGCTACACCCCAGACCCTCAACTGCCTTTATTTAAGGAGGATGGTTTGGGTACCTGCAGGGCTTTTTTTGGTTGAGTGTGATATGCCAATTCTGGGCCAGAGCTGAATTGCTTGAGATGGGGGAGTCTGGGTAGGGTGTGGGGCAAGGGCAAGAAGGAAGATGTGTTGGTTTCCAGTCACTGCTGAAACAAATTGCAACACACTTAATGGCCTTAAACAGGGTTGATTACTATAAGAACAGTACGATTTCTTATCTTACAGCTTTGGAGGTCATAGTCTGAAATGGACATCACTGGGCTAGGGTGAAGGTGTCAGCGGGCTGAATTCCTTTCTGGAGGCTCTCAGGAAGGGCCCATTTCCTTGCCTCTTCTGGCTTCTAGAGGCTCCTACATTCCTTGGCACGTGGCTCCCTTTCTCCATCTTTAAGGCTGACTCCAGGGGCTTTCAATCGCTGAACCACATCCCCAGCCCTTTTTATATTTTATTTAGAGGTTAGGAGACAGGGTCTCTCTGAGTTGCTAAGGCTGCCTTTGAACTTGTGATCCTCTTGCCTCAGCCTCCCAAGCCACTGGGGTTACAGGCGTGTGCCACCACATTCCTTTTATACTGTTTCTTTTTTTTTTGGGGGGGGATGGCATTGGGGGTTGAACTCAGAGGCACTCCACTACTGAGCCACATCCCCCAGTCCTTTTTTGTATTTTATTTAGAGACAGGGTCTCACTGAGTTGCTTAGCGCCTCACTTTTTTGCTGAGGCTGGCTTTGAACTTGAGATCCTACTCCCTCAGCCTCCCGAGCCACTGGGATTACTGGTGTGTATCACTGCACTGGCTCCTTTTATACTTTTAATGGCTCCTTTGACAACCCCCAGAAAGATATTCTCCCTACTAAATGTCAACTAATCAGCAACATTACCTCCCTTTTTATGGAGGAGAGGTTCTATGGATTGAAGTAGGATCTTGTGCATGCTAGGCAAGTGCTCTATGGCTGATCTACATCCCTCGCTTTTTTTTAAATTTTCTTTTTTTTTTTTTTGAGACAGGGTCTCCTTAAGTTGCTAAGGCTGGCCTCAAACTTGCCATCCCACTGCCTCAGCTTTCTTTGGGATTTCAAGCATGTGCCATCATGCCCAGTTCTTAATTCACATTTGTCTTGTAACCTAACATAGTCACAGTTCTGGGGACTACCACATGGACATCTTGGGGTGGGAGCATTATTCTGCCCACCCCTAAGGACTAAGTGGTGGCAAGGAGCCTGGGGAATAAATGTATCTAATGTGCATTTGGGGTTCTTGCTGAGGGGTGTGCTTCTGTCTTACTTACAAAATCTCCAGTGCTCAGGTGCTTTGTGGATTGCATTTTCTTTGGGGGAGAGGGGGAAATGTGGAATCTTGCTTCAAGGGTTAACATGAGGTAAAAGCGAAGGTCACTCTCAACAAGAGGAGACCCTAAAGGGGAAATAGAAATCCACCCAATGACAATTGCCAGGGTGCAGAAATGAAGGCACAAATGGGCACGGCTCTGGCATGTGCTCCATCAACATTACATCTCTGGAAAGAGTACTCTGGTGTCATCCTGTTCTATTTCCGTTTCTTAGCTGGTCAGGGATCTGCCAAACTTAACCAAATAGGAGACACCTCCTTTAGCAGAAGTCTCTTGCTGTTTGAGTGACCTGAGAGGTCTTTTTCAGGATCTTTCATTAGGAAAAAGAGGAACTTTGGTTTCTTAAATGATTTCTCTCTCTCTCTCTCTCTCTCTCTCTCTCTCTCTCTTGTGGTGCTGAGGATTGAACCCAGGGCCTTGTGCATGTGAGGCAAGCACTGTACCAACTGAACTATATCCACATCCCCTTATTTGATCTTTAGTATGGCAATAACTTTTTTTTTTGTGTGTGTGTGGGTACCGGGGATTGAACTCAGGGGCACTCGACCACTGGGCCATATCCCCAGCCCTGTTTTGTATTTTATTTAGAGATAGGGTCTCACTGAGTTGCTAAGTGCCTCGCCATTCCTGAGGCTGGCTTTGAACTCACGATCCTCCTGCCTCAGCCTCTCAAAGTGCTGGGATTACAGGCATGCGCCACCGCACCCAGCTTGGCAATAACTCTTTACACTTAAGAATGCTTCACACTTTACTGGATCCTTTCACCCACCAGCAGAAGAAGCCAAGGCTCAGAGAATTAACTGCTTTTCCCCAAGGTCACTCAGCTGTGTTGCAGAACCAGGACTGGAGTCCAACCTCTGCTTCACAGAAGAGGCTGAGCACCTGTGAATTGGTGGGTGTCCAGCCCCCTCCTTCTGGCTGCTGAGGCAGCTGGGGAGTTGGTCTGGTCGCCCAGTGCTGCCCATGCCATTGTCCCCTCTCCGGGAAGGGGTTTTCTGAGGATGGAAGTGGGCCCTGAAGCACAGGGAGAGCGCATTGTTCAGCTGCACCTGCAGGGTGAGCTCACGTCGGCAGACAGAAGGGGAGGTGGTGCCAGGCTGGAGAGGGTCTGCGTGGTTCCTTGGGCCCAGGTCCCTAACTCCATCTTTGCTGTCTCCTCCTGGGAATTACTCCCTTCCACGAGTCCTTGGCTGCCAATCAGTGGGCCAGGAACCTAGTGAGGCCAGCGGAGTTTCTCAGTTTCCCTGATTTTAAAAATGAGGGTTGGGTCAGTGGGGTTTCCCCCTGTGTGGTGGGTTGGATATTAGTCCTGCAGAACCTTGTCTAAGAACAGGGCTGCGTGCTCAAGTGAACCAGAGAGCAGCTGAGGATCTCTGCCACTCCCAGATGGTCACAGGGTTATCTTGCGTAGCACAGGCTCTAGGAGGTCCTGAAATGAAGAAATCCAAGGTCGCCAGCATTTCTCAATGACTCCTTCGAGCCAGGGCTGTTCTCATACTCCTGACCTCATGGTGTTCCATTGCTGACACCTGGAGAAATGTGGGAGTAGGTGCTCTCTAAGGTCCCCTCCTCACTCTCCCTCCAAAATGTCAGCCCTCAGAGGCTATGAGCTATTGCTGACTTTTGTCATATAATTTTGTCTGCCCAGCACCCCAGAGCCCCTCTTGGTTTTGGGATACCTCCTTTGCATCCTGGAGGGAAGCAGAGCTCTCTTTCTCACCACAGAGGTCAAGGGAACGATGTGTTTCCTCCTCCTCCTTCTGACTACTAGGGCAGGGGCATGTGGTCTGGGCTTAGGACTTTGAATCTGGAGGGAATGACCCAGAGACACAGGAACAGGCATGGAGGAGCGCTGGGATGTCATTCTGCATGCATTCTTTGTCCACAATGTCACCTCAGCTGAGCTCCTGCTGCCACGCCTCCCTGGATTCCTGACTGTTCTCTGAGTCTCACTGGAAGTCTTCCTATGAGATATTCTATATCCTCCAATATTTTTACCACATAGGTTGGCTTGAGTTTGTTCTGTTGCTTACAACCAAGAATCCTGACGGGGCTCATCATGGGTGCTCAAGAAATAATGGTTAAATGAATCTACTCAAGCAATTTCTGTCCCAAGATTGTACCTGTTTTCCTATTTTGTCAGCATCCAATCCTAGCCAATACAAACCAATTTGTCTGGTCTCACAGCTTCTGAGTACAGGCCTTCCGAGGCATGTAGCAGGGGAATCCAGAGATGGGTTACACTTGGTCTGTCTCCCAGGACCACTAAGATGTGGGGGACTGGCCTGGGCCAGCACAGAGGGCCTGGCAGAGTACAGTGGAAAGTCACAGTAGAAAAGAAGATTTCTGGAGCTCCTGAGCTGGACTAGGGAAAGGTGCAGGTCCAGATGGGAGGAAGGCCATCCTAGGCTAGAGGAACAGCACAAGGGGTGTGGGAAATCCTAGGGCACATGCTGATCGCTGCTAACGTTTTGAGCAGGGGAGGGACGTAACAGCACCTGGGTTTGGGAGCCAACGGCCAATGTTGCCATGTATGAGCCAAAGTTTGGGCAAGTCACTTGAACTTTCTGAGCCTTGGTGTCCTCGTCTGTAAATGAATGCAGTAAAACTCCATGGTTCATTGCAAGGATTTGAGATGTTTATGAAGTAAAGCACCTGGCTTAGGAGGCAACCAATCAAGGAGATATTATCATCACTCTGATCCCTGTGCTAGGACCACACGCCCCTCCACCAAGGACCATGTCTTCTCTCTCCTAATTTTTGGCACAGTTCTTGGAACAGAGCAGATGGTAGGTAACTCTCGAGTGGCAGACATGTGGATGGAGTGTGGCAGCTGGCATGGAGGAAAGATGGAGAGGTGTAACTGTTGGAGGGATCCTGGCCTCAGGTTCAGAGACACTCTTGGAGAGTGAGGCCTGACTCCAAGGAAATAAAACACTCTCGATTCAACAGCTGTTTCAACTTAGCGGGTGAGGAAGAGCAAGGCTTCTAAGAGCTGAGGGTTTCTTGTCCTGTGCAAGCAGAGACAGAGAAAAAGTTTCATGTTTTGAACTTTAAAGTGCTTGGTGCACACTTAGATGAACATGCAGATAGGCCTAGGAGTGAGATGGTGTGAATCCAGGAATTTATTTCCAGAATTGAATTGGAGAGAGATTTTAATTCAAAATATGGACACACTTTTGGAATAGGCTTCTTCTGGAGGTAACTAGATTTCTGTTGGTGGAGGTGGTATGAGCAGAAGCTGGGAAGCCATTGGTAGAGAAGCTGGAGCACAATGGTCCACTAGCTGGCTCGGAAGTGTATCTGTCAGCTTCTGCTGTGTAAGAACCATGTAACTTCAGTGGTATACAACAGTAAGGATTATGGCTCACAAGTCTTGAGTGAATTGAGTTGAAAGGCCAGCTCTGCTGAACTTAGATGGGCTCATTTGCAGGTGTGGGGTTGGTCATTCGTTGGCTGACCTAGACTACCATAGCAGGGGTGATGCTGTGGCCTGGCTCTGTTCCACATGTCTTTTGTCTTCCTGCAGGTTGGCTCTGGCTTGTTCTCTTGGCTGTGGTAGAGGTACAAGGCAGCAGACATGAACGTGCAAGGCCTCCGGGGACCTCCTACCACAGCTGGCACTCAGTTACTTCTGCTACAATTTGTTGTCCAAAGCAGGCCGCAGGGCCGACTCTGACCCAAGGGGTAGGGATATAAACTCTAACTTGTGAGAAAGATGGCAAAGCTGTGTGACAAAGCTGGGCACCGGGGAAGTGAAGAAGGAGGGTCACTCACACAGTGCCTGGTGGTGAAGCTAGAGCTCTTCAGCTTGAGTTTTGTGCACACCTAACTAAGTTCTGTGTGTTTTTGTCATGGATCCTTGGGAGGCTCCCAGAGGCTGAGTGGGCTGGACTTTCCTCTGGATTATTAACTTAGAATAAAAAATGGGAGACACTACTGAGTGCTTACTACACATCTAGCATAGTTTACTCCCTATTTAATCTTTTTTTTTTTTTTGTACCAGGGATTGAACTCAGGGGCACTTGACCACTGGGCCACATCCCCAGCCCTTTTTTGTATTTTATTAGAGGCAGGGTCTCACTGAGTTGCTAAGTGCCTCGCCATTGCTGAGGCTGGCTTTGAACTCGCAATCCTCCTGCCTCAGCCTCCCAAGTGCTGGGATTACAGGCTTGTGCCATTGAGCCCGGCTTCCTATTTAATCTTATAAGCACCCTTGCTATGGGTTTTATTACATCTACCATTTTGTTGATGAAAAGACACTGAGACTTAGAGAGGTTAAGCAATGAGCCCAGAGTCACATGGTTGGTGGGACCTGTCTGATTTCAGGGTCCTCTCCCTGCTCTTCCACCTCCTGTGTCTCCATTCCTGGGACTGCTGATTGTGATGGTTTGACAGGTGTGGAAAGACCAGATTCCAGTGCACCTGAGAGCACAGGCAGCAGAGCCACAGCAGGGGCTGCAGAAGAGCTTGTGTCTTCTGTGTCCTGAAGGGCCAGTTTTCTGGAAAGGGAGTCAGAGGCTAAGATCCTGTGGGAGTCTTTGAGAGTTGAGGCTGCCCCAGAGCCTGTTAGGCTGAGGAGAACTCTTTGACTTCTCCACCCACTTGATAGCTACTGAATGCCAACTGCAAACTAGGCTCTGTTCTAGGTTCTGGGGATGCGGTGGGGAATGGGATGCACCAGACCTCTACCTACCTGAAGTTCACTTTCCAGCAGAAGGGAAGACACGAAACCTGTAAGGAAACCCATGACATAACTTCAGCTAGCGGGAAGAGCTGAAGGCCCAGCCTCCCAGTAGGGGATTCCCGGTAGGTTCAAGGTTGGATTGATGACACAATGCATAGGTGAGAAGTCTTCTTCCAGGGCTCCCTGAGGGGCTCTGCTATCTGACAGAGGCAGAGCTCCACCCAGGGTTAGAGAGGCAGGAGGCCAAGCCTGTTTGGATTGGATTCCCAGGACAGGGCCTTGGGGGCAGGAAACAGGTGGATGGAGCAAAAATAGAGCTGAGGACACAAGGGAAGATGGGTGAGGGCTGTGAGATGAAGATGTGGGCATGGGGAGCTGGACCAAGCTTGAGAGGATGGGGTTCAGGCTAGATCCCGAGCTCAGAGAAGGGATCTGTGGACTCATCGGGGACCTAAGGACTCATCCTTTAGGTCCCAGGGATCACCTCTGAGGCCAGCTCAAAATGTCGCTGCTTGGGGTAATCTATGGAGGAGGAATTTGGGGCAGCATCCTACTTCCGTGGGAGAGCTGATTGGTTCATAATGTCTGACCCTCTGATGGGAGGGGCGTGCAGTGGTGCATTATGGGTGTGGTGGGAGTAGCCCACCTGGTGGGCATACGTTTCATCACTCTTTTAGTCAGCTTGTTCCCTGCTGTGACTAAAAGACCCAACCAGAACAATTGTGGAGGAGGAAAAGTTTATTTGGGGGCTCAAGGTTTCAGAGGTCTCAGTCCATAGGCAGCAGGCTCCATTCCTCGGGGCTCAGGTGAGGCAGGACATGAAGGAGTATGGAGGAGGGAAGTAGCTCTCATGATGATCAGGAAGGAGAGAGAGAGAGAGAGAGAGAGAGAGAGAGAGAGAGAGAGAGAGAAGTATCTCCACTCTCCAGATACAAATGTACACCCCAAGTCATGCCCCCGATGCCCACCTCCTCCAGCCACACCCCACCACCTTCAGTTATCACTCAATTAATCCCATCGGATGAGTAATTCACTGATTGGATCAAGGTTCTCATAACCCAATCTTCTCCTCTGAACCTTCTTGCATTGTGTCACACATGAGCTTTTGGGGGACACCTCACATCCAAACCATAACAATCCCTAACATTCTCTGGAGTGGCTGTGGATGGTGACAATGAAGAGCAGGCTGAGTTTTAGTCACCTTCTCTTCTTTCTAAAGATACCACAGACAGGGCTTCCTGTAAGCACCCCACACCTGGGGTGCCACACACATGCAAACGGTGGGACTCAAACAGACTGGAGTGCCTCTTCCAGGCATCTGCTTTAAACCTCCGTAACAGGACACACACGCCCTTTTATCCAAAGAGTGGGAATTGAAAGATAGCGTGCCCTGTTAAAGTCAGACAAGCCACTGGACTTCCAGCACTTTTCTTTGTCTGTGCGGAGAAGTGCCAGGTGTGGCCTTGCTGGGCACCCAGCACTCTGGTGTACATGGGCACGGTGGCACTAGCCAGTGGGCCAGAGGGGTCTGGATCCCTAGAGGGAGACATGGTAAAGGGTATTTGGGGACTGATTATTAGACAGTAATATTAAGACCTTCCTCCAAAAGATTAAAAACAAACACTGGCCAGACTTTCAGAGGGGAGGTCATGGCTGGGAATAGAAGGCAGAGGAAGACTCCTAGGGACTCTCTCTGGCCAGGTCAGGACTGGCTAGGATAGCAATTCTTGTCATCTCCTGGTGGGGTTCAGAGCCTGTGGGTTGTCTGCAGGGGCTGTGACCCTTGGAGAGAGGGCATCCTCTGCCTCAGAGCTGAGGAGGGTCCTGGTGTGCGTAGGGCATGGGCTGGTGTGGCCTGGGGACAAGAGTTCCCTCTGCCAAGTGGGGGTGGAGCTCCCTACTTCACCAACTGCAGCAGGTGTCACTACCTCAGCCGTTCGCCCTGGGCACGGATCCTTCCACCCATGCTGTGACCTGACTACTTTCTGCCTGAGGACTGGCTGCAGGGCCTTGCTCAGCCCACTCACGGGGCAGCCTGGGAGCCTGGAGAGTAGGGCGCCAGGAATAGCTGCCTTTGGTCCACGACGGGCACAAGTGTGGATTCATAGTCCAGCTTCCTTGCATCCTGAGGGATAGGTCTGCTCTGTGCTGTCTCCCCAGAGGTCCCCAGAGGCTCCCAGAGGCATGGACCCCAGTCACTCCCAGCAGTCCCTTCTCCATTGGTTTCCTTTCTTCCTTATCTCTATTGCTTTATGGAAGTTTCCTGGGACCAAGTCCCAAACAAATCCCTTTGCATGCAAGTCTCTATTTCCTACTCTGGGGGGATCTCTTGAGACTTTAACCAAACTGGTCTGTTGTGAGATCTCAATAAGGCAGGTTGATAATGCTCCCACCACATCTCTAGGAAATCAGTAACTTAAGTCTGATAGAGCAAAGACCCCTACAAATGTGATGGGCTGTGGCGGGACTGGACAGGGCATGACAAAAGAACACAGACTTGATAGGTAGCTGTGGACTTATATTCCAACAGGCACCAATTGCTGTGTGATCTTGAACTAACCTTGACTCTAACCTAGAATCTAACCTTTCTGAACCTCAGTTTCCTTATCTGAAAAGGTGATGGGCAGCAATCCTTATTTCTCATGGTCTCTAGGAGCACTGATAATGGTTTTCCTGGTGAGGAGAGGGACAGAGAGGCTGGCTAAGAGCAGACACTGAGTAGGACACTGTAGCTCTCGAAGGCCGGCCTCTGTGTTGCGGGGGTCAGTGATTGTCCCTGCAGCTGGCCACCTCTGGACCGTTCTCTTTTCAGTGAGGAAAGACTTGGGTTGGGTGTTTTCCCTCCCGAGTGGCAAGGAGCTTTCTGTTCCCTCACCCTACTCTGAACCTGGAGGGTGGCCTGAGTGACCTTGTGGCTCAGCCTGGCCCTGGCCCGGCAGCAGCCCCGGCTGGCAGCCTGGCAGCCAGGCCCGTCTGTGCTTATCAGCTCCCGTGTTTGCTCAGGACGGGTACGGGCCTCCTCCTCCCCTCAGAAAACAAGAAAACATGTTTTGCCAGTGGTGGGGCGGAGTGGGGTGGCCTGGCTGGCTCCAGGCCGGCCCCCTGGTGGGGCGGCTGTGGCGGGCAGCCTGTTGTTGTTGGAGTGGAGGGGTGAGTCGGCCGCCGTCTGTTTCCTCCAGCTGTCCAAGCACCTCGGGCTGGCAAGGAAGCCCGCGGTCCCGTCCATGGGCCCAGCTGAACCCCCTGTCACAACAAGGGAACAATGGCTTGGATGGGCTGGTGGACGGGTGGCAGGGCAGCCCCCTCTGCTCCCTGTTTCCACCCTGGACAGGCAGGTTGCTGGGGGGAGGCAGGCCCGTCTCTCCTTACCCCCAGCCCCTGTCTTGTTTTCCACCTCTTTGGACATACAGTCTCCCAACTTGGGGGCCAAGGAAAACAGTGGCCTCAGGAAGCGTCTCTGGGCCGGTGCTGGGGTTTGCAGCTTTTGGAGGTGACAGAGCTGGGGGAGGGGATTAGAGAAGGACTGGCACTACACAGGCTCCATTCTGCATGGGACTGCAGCTCAGGAGTCATGGTTCCGTTTCCCCGAGCACCTTGCAGACTCTGTCCCCTGCATCTTTGGGTCTTCAATCTCAGGGTAAGGCCTGGGATGGAGCAGATGGCAGAAGAAACTTGTTGACTAAATCAGTGGAAGATTGAACCTATGAATCAATTCATTTTCTAGCTCAGTTACCTGGTGGCTGTGTGACTTTCTGCCAGTTGCTTAGTCTCTCTGAACCTTACTTCCCTCATCTGTAGACTATGTACCTCATAGAATTGTTGTGAAAATTAAATGTCCTTCTAGCATTTTGGCTTTGTCTTGGGGAGTACATAGCACAATAAACCCAACAGATTTTAACTACCATCAGTGTATGATTGCTGTGTTGTGGTGCTATTGTCAATGTGTGATCTAGAGGAGGTTGCAGAGTATTTCCAATAAGAAGTCTATGATTGGGCTGGGGTTGTGGTTCAGCAGTAGAGCGCTCACCTAGCAGAGTGCACGGCCTGGGTTCCATTCTCAGCACCGCGTAAAAATAAAGGCATTGTGTACAACTAAAGCAAATAAATAAATATTAAAAAAAAAAGTCTATGATTTTGTCTCTATGAATACAGGAAAGAGAGACAAGCAGATGCTATCCCTACTGGAGCCAGGAGGGCCTCTCTCTACCTGTTCACTCTGCTCTGTGTTGTAGGCTAGCACCTGGGGCCTGGTCAGCTCTGGTAGTCCTTGGGAACAAGGAAAGGGGTTTTGGTTCTCCTGAGAGACTTGTGTCTTTCACAGGTTGTGTGAGGCCCTGACACATCCATCGCCAACCTTCATCTCCATAAAAATACGGAAGGAGTCAATACGGTCCCCATCTTAGAGATGGTGAAACTGACCCTCAGAGGTGGCGTCACATGGTCAAAGCCATTTGTTTCAGTCTGGGTCTTTGAAACACCAGACTGCATTCACTCTATCAAACCTCTCTGCCAAGAGATAAAGGCGTGCTACCAACAGCTTGGATGGTCAGTGGGGATTTGGCTCATGGGTGATTCTAGACTCAGGAAGCAAAGATGGAGATTCAAGCATGGGGCCAGAAATGGGAACAGAAGAGCTGGCCTGGCACGAACTAAAACTTGTGAGGAGTTGTGTTCGGCACAGGAAGGGTAAGGCTAGAGCAGGGGCTGTCTGCGGGTGTGCTTTGCATGGCCATGTTGGATTAGTTACACTGATGAGTTAATGACAGCAAAAATAAAAACCCAGCTCTCTGTGGCTCTGTGGCTGAACACAAGAAAGTTTGTGTTTTGCTTATCTCACAGTCCAGGGCAATGGGCCCAGCCCTGCTTTGTGCACTCCTGCAGCCACGCAGACTCCAGGCAGGTTCTCGGATTCCCTCACCCTCTAGGGGCTCAGAGTTCTCCAGTGAATCTTCTCCAGTGCCCAGCAAAGAAAGGGCAAACGTGGGGAAGGCAGCCCGCCCCAAGCTGCCTGGTCTGCAGGTAATCCATGTCACTTTTTTTTTTTAATATTTATTTATTTGCTTTTTAGTTGTACACAATGCGTTTATTTGTACGTGGTGCTGAGGATCGAACCCGGGCTGCGCACGTGCTAGGCAAGCGCTCTACCGCTGAGCCACAATCCCAGCCCAATCCATGTCACTTTAACCCACATCCTGGTGGCGAGAACTGGTTGTGTAATCCTGCTAGATGGCTGGAGTCTGGAAGTGGAGTCCAGCAGTGTGTCCAGGAAGAAGAGGACAGCTTGACACCAGTGAGCCTTGGCAGCTCTGCCGCAATAATGACAATTGTTTTAAAATATAGCTAATAATTTTGATGTGCAAGATACTGTGTTCCGTAGAGGTTATTATTTTATGTAATTTTCATTTAATCCTTGCAACAGGCTGGCGAGGTAGGAAGGTACTTAGGGAGATGACTTCCCCCTTTGCAGACCAGGAAACTGGTACCTACTGATCTGCTTTTTATCACTAAACTTTTGTCTTTTGTAGAATTTCATATATGTTGTCTTTTTTTTTTTAACTTAACATGCTTTTGAGATTTATCCATATAATTCATATGATCAGTCTTTATTTTATCCCCTTTACAGCATTTGATACTGGTATTTCAGTGTGATTTAAATTTGCATTTCCTTAATGACTAACATTGAGTATATTTTCATGTCTTTAAGTTATCATTTTTTTTTTTTTTTTTTGGGTACCGGGGATTGAACTCAGGGGCACTCAACCACTGGGCCACATCCCCAGACCTTTTTTGTATTTTATTAGAGACAGGGTCTCACTGAGTTGCTAAGTGCCTCGCCATTGCTGAGGCTGGCTTTGAACTCGTGATCCTCCTGCCTCAGCCTCCCAAGTGCTGGGATTACAAGGCGTGTGCCACCATGCCCAGCTTTTAAGTTATCATTTTGATGAAATCTTATTTATTAATTTTTTTTCTTTATGTTTTGTCTTCGCAAGAACCTATGGTTGGGCTGGGGTTGTGGCTCAGTGGAAGAGCGCTCACCTAGCATGTGCGCGGCCCAGGTCTGATCCTCAGCACCACGTAAAAATAAAGGCATTGTGTACAACTAAAACAACAACAACAACAACAAAAAATCTATGGTCACAAATTTTTACCTACCTCAAGAATTTCTCTTTTTTGAACTTCTAGAAGTCTTATATGATTAACTCTCATGTTTAGGTTTTAAAATTTATTTTGGGATAATTTTTGTGTTTGGTATGAAGTAAGGGCTGAGGTTCATTTTTTTTCCCTCTATATTCACTTGTTGCAGTGCTATTTGATAAGAAAAAAAAGTCCTCTCCTCACTGATTTACTCTAGCAGCTTTGTAAAAAATCAAATAACTACATATGTGTTGGTATGCTTCTGGATTCTATTCTGTTTTATTGCTACAAATGCTTATCTTTTTGTTAATACCACAACATTTTGATCAAAATGACTTTATATAGTAAACCCTGAAAACAAGTAGTGTATGTGCTCCAAACTTGTTCTTTTTCTAGGTCAATTTCTGCCCCAAATCTTGATGAGATTATCACTAGGATTCTATTTAATCTGCAAATCGACTTCAGAGGAATCAGCAACTTTAAAACGTTGAGTTCTGTTATCCATGAACATTGTATGTTTTCCATTTAGTTAGATCTTATATTCTTTCCACCATGTTTCATGGTTTTCAGGGTAGAGATCTTGTACATTTTATTAAGTTGATTCCCAGTTTTTTTTTTTTATAGTTTTATACCATTGCAAGTAGCATTTTTATTTTTATATACTTAACTATTTATTTATTTATTACAGTACTGGGGATCGAACCCAGGGGCCCATGCATGCCAAGCAAGTACTCTGCTACTGAGTCACATCCCCAGCTTCACAAGTGGTACTTTTTAAAAGTTCAAATTCTGATTATTCTTTGTTTTATATAAAAAACATAATTAATTTTTGTATATTGACTTTGTAAATTGCAATTTTGCTAAACCACTTATTTGTTCTACTATCTTTTTTTGTAGGTTCATTGGGATTTTCCAAATAATAGTATCTTGAGAATAAAGAGAATTTGACTTCTTCCTTTATAAGATGTGTAGCCGCCTGAAGCGATGGCCGTTTGGATGTATGCCTTTCTTTTTCCTTACCTCATTGCACTGGCCAGTTAAACATTAAATAGAAGTGATGTGATCAAAACTTGCCTACATTAACTGTAGGTCTTAAAATAGACACTCTTTATCAGATTGAGGAAGTTCTATTCTTAGATAATAGAGTTTTTAACCACTGGGTGTTGAATTTTGTCAAATGCTTTTCTTGTACCTTTTGAAATGATCACGTGGTTTTGCTATCTAATGTTTCAGCAACCTTGCATTCCAGGAATGACCTCATTTAGTCATATTGTTCTATATATCACTAAACTTCTGTTAAAGACTATATGTGTCTAGGATGGGTGCAGTGGTGCATGCCTATAATCCCAGTGGCTCAGGAGGCTGAGGCAGGAGCATTGTGAATTGAAAGCCAGCCTCAGCAACTTAGTGAGGCTGTAAGCAATTTATCAAGACCCTGTCTGTAAATAAAATATAAAGCAGGCTGGGGTTGTGGCTCAGGGATTAAGCGCCCCTGGGTTCAATCCCCAGTACCAAAAGGGAAAGAAAAGATTTTATGTGTCTATGTCAATGAGGGCTTTTGATCTGTAATTTCTTTTTTGAATCTTGTTATCTGTTATTTTATAAGGCTAACAATTGCCTACTATACTGAATTTTTTAAAAATAAATATCTGTTTATTTAGTTTTTTTATGTAGTGCTGGGGATCGAACCCAGGGCCTTCCACGTTCTAGGCAAACACTCCACCACTGAGCCACAACCCCAGCCCTTGAGGTATTTTTTTTTTTTTAAATTCTGGAATAGTTTGTGTAGAAGTGCTAATATTTTTGCTTTATATGTTTGGTAGATTTCACCAGTGATGTCATCTGAGTCTGAAGTTTTCTTTGTGGGAAGATTTCAAACTACGAACTATTTCTTTAAATAGATGCAGGGATATCTGGGTTATCGGTTCTTAAGTAGCTTTGGTTGTTTATATTTTTCAAGGAACTTATCCATTTTTTCTGAATTGTTGGATTTGTCGGCATGGAGTTATTCATAGTATTTTCTTATTCTTATTATTTTTTCTTATTCTTATTATTTTCTTATTCTTATTATTTATTTTTGAACTCAGGGGCACTCAACTACTGAGCCACATCCCCAGACCTATTTTGTATTTTATTTAGAGACAGAGTCTCACTGAGTTGCTTAGTGCCTCACATTTGCTGAGGCTGAATTTGAACTCCCGATACTCTTGCCTCAGCCTCCAACACCTCTGGGATTACAGGTATGGGCAACCGTGCCTAGCTCTTATTCTTTTAATAGCTGTAGGATCTATGTACTTCATATTGGTAAAATAGGTCTTTTCTTTTTTTGTCTTCATCAGTGTGGCTGGTGGTTAATCAATTTTTTATGTCTTTATGTATTTTTTAAAGAACGAGTTTGATTTAATTGATTTTCTCTATTGTTCATATATTATTCAAGAATGTTATATAAATGGAATCATACTGTGTGTAGTCTTTTGAGATGGGTTTACTTTACTCAGCATGATCAATGTAGTGATATCTCATTGTGATTTTAGTTTCATTTCCCTAACGACTAATATGTTGATATACTTCAAATTCTTATTTGTCACTAGTGTATCTTCCTTCAGTGAAATGTCTCTTCATGTCTTTTGCCCTGTTCTAATTAGATTGATGGCTTTTTACTGTTGAGTTTTGAGAGTTTATTGTATATTCTAGATACTAGTCCTCTGTTGGATACGTGGTTTGCAAATATTTTCTTTCTCTTTGCTGCTTTTCTTTTTATTCTCTTAGAGTCTTTCACAGAGGGTATATATATATATATATATTTTTTTTTTTTTTTTTTTTTGTGGTACCGGGGATTGAACTCAGGGGCACTCGACCACTGGCTCACATCCCCAGCCCTTTTTTTGTATTTTATTTAGAGACAGGGTCTCACTGAGTTGTTAAGTGCCTCACCATGGCTGAGGCTGGCTTTGAACTCGCGATCCTCCTGCCTCAGCCTCCCAAAGTGCTGGGATTACAGGCGTGCGCCACCGCGCCCGGCTGGTATATTTTTATTTTGAGGAAGTTCAATTCATCCACATTTCCTTTTATAGATCAAGCTTTTGGTGTCAAGTCTAAGAACTCTTTGCTTAGTTCAAAATATCTGTAATAATTTTTTTTTGGTGGTGGGGATTGAATCCAGGGCCCTGTGCATGCAAGGCAAGCACTCTACCAACTGAGCTATATCCTTAGCCCTTCTTTAATGATTTTTATAACTTTACAATTAATATTTAAATTCTACAAGTTGCTGAGGCTGGCTTTGAACTTGCAATCCCTGCCTCAGCCTCCTAAACTGCTGGGATTATAGGCATGCACCACCACACCTGGATTTATTTAATTCTTTAATAAATTTCTTCCATTAGCATTGTGTAGTTTTAAGCATACATATTGTTAGGTTCACTCCTCATTTTTTTCAGTGATTGTAAATGCTATTGTATTTTAAAGTTCAGTGTTAAGTTCATTGCTAACATACAGAAGTACAAGTGATTTTCTGCATAGACAATCATGTTATCTGCAAATATGAACAGTTTTCTTTCTTTCAAATATGTAACTTATATTTCCTAGCTCCCTACTTGACTTTCTCTACACCACCCTGGAAGGGTGTTGGCAGCACCTTGTTTTAGCTTCATGAGGGTGAAGTCTAGGCTCCCCACCCAGCCTTTACTGGTGTGAGTGGGTGTGTGGCCACACCGTACAACACTGTGTGCAAATGTACGCATGTACAACCTTGTGATTTGCACAGATTTTTTTCCGTGGTGTTTGCCTGGAGCAGAGTGGTTATTGTGTAAAAGTTTTCTGCCTCACCAGGCTGCCTCTTTCTTTGGGCTTTTGTCTAGAGAGAGCAGTGTTTGTTGGAGCTTTTTCTTTTCTTTTCTTTTTTGGTCTGTGCCTGTTGGCATTTAAAGTTTTCTGCCTTCTTAGCCTCCCAATCTTGGATTTTTGAGACAAAAAGAAAATTTAGAGCAGTCACTATCACGTTATTCCTCTGGTTCTGTGGGTCCCTGGAGCATCTTTCTGGAAGTGGAAGCTATGTTATTATGTTTATCTCCAGTGTTGACTTAGAAGCTGTATCTCTATTTTAAGGCGTGTTTTTATAGTGGTTTCTCTAGGGTTTACAATATCTTTAATTTATTATCATAGTCTGTCTTCAAATATTATTTTACCACTTGGTGTATTATGTAAGAACCTTGTAATGATATATTTCCATCCTCTTTCTCCTGGCCTATGGATTATTGCTGTTCTGTTTTATTCCTACGTACACTATAAACATCACAATATAATGTCATTATTTTTGACTTCAGTCAATTAAAAGATAATTGAGGGCTGGTGTTGTGGCTCAGTTGTAAAGCACTTGCCTGGCATGTGTGAAGCATTGGGTTCAATCCTCAGCACCACATATAAAGAAAATAAAGGTATTGTGTTCATGTATAACTAATATATATATATATATGTGTGTGTGTGTGTGTAAAAGATAATTGAGATTTGACTTCAGTTGATGAAAAGATTAAAAGAGATTTTTAAAGTATTTATGTTTCCTCACATATTTACCATTTTTGCTCTCTTCATGCATGTAGATCCAAATTTCCATTAGTATCCTTTTGCTTCAGCTGGAAGAATTTTCTTAAACATACCTTGTAGCACAAGCCTGCTGGCAATGAATGAGTTTTTCTTTGTTTGAAAATACCCTTGTTTTGCTTTCATTTAAAAAAAAAAAACAACTTCGATGAGATGTAATTTACATACCGCACAATTCACTCATTTAACTTGTACAATCAATGGTTCTTAGTATATTCACACAGCTGTTTAGCCAATGCCACAGTCAACTTCAGAACATTTTAATCGCCCCAGAAAGAAATGGGGTACCCCTCAGAAGTCACTGTCACACCCCTCCCCCACTAGCTCCCAGCTTTGGTAACACTAAACTGCATTCTGTCCCTAGATTTTCCTGTTCTGGACATTAATTGTCCAGGCAATTGTATAAGACATGGTCTTTGTGACTGGCTTCTTCTCTTAGCATAATATTTTCGTATGCATTGTAGACATCCGTCAATTTCATTTTGAAATATATTCCTCTAGGTTTAGAGTGATAGGTCCATAGCCTTGTTTTTTTTTTTTAAACTTAAAAAATGTCCTGTTTTGTTTCAGTGTGCTTAGTTTTGGACAAGAAGTCTTCTTTGGTGCTTACCTCTGTTCCTCTTTTTTGCTGGGGCAGGTACTGGGGATTGAATTTAGGGGCATTTGACCACTGAGCCACATCCCCAGCCCTATTTTGTATTTTATTTAGAGACGGTCTCACCAAGTTGCTTAGTGCCTCGCCTTCACTGAGGATGGCTTTGAACTCTTGATCCACCTGCCTCAGGCTCCTGAGCCGCTGGGATTATAGGCATGAACCACCATGCCCAGCCCTCTGTTCCTCTTTTTATTTATTTTATTTATTTACTTATTTATTTTGGCACCGGGGATTGAACTCAGGGGCACTCGACCACTGGACCATATCCCCAGCCCCTTTTTTGTATTTTATTAGAGACAGGGTCTCACTGAGTTGCTAACTGCATCGCCATTGCTGAGGCTGGCTTTGAACTTTTGATCCTCTTGCCTCAGCCTCCCAAGTGCTGGGATTACAGGCGTGTGCCACTGCACCTGGCTCTCTCTGTTCCTCTTAATGCTTCTTTTTTCTCTGGATGCTTTTAAGATTTTCTCTTTGTCTCTGATTTTCAACTATTTGATTATAATGTGCCCTGGTGTGGTTTTGTTTATACCTATTCTGCTTCAATTTCATTGAGTTTCTTAGCTGAGATTCTGTGAGTTTATGATTTTCATCAAATTTAAAATTTTTTTTGGTCATTTTAAAAAAATTCTTTTCTGGGGGCTGGGGTTGTGGCTCAGCGGTAGAGAGCCCGCCTAGCACGTGCGTGGCCCAGGTACGATCCTCAGCACCACGTAAAAATAAAGGCATTATGTACAACTAGAACAAATAAATATTTAAAAAAATTCTTTTCTGGACTAGGGGTAGAGCTCAGTGGTAGAATACTTGCCTGGCATGCTCAAGGTCCTGGGTTCCATACCCAACATGGCAAACCAACAATAATACAAAAACAAACAAATAACAACCCAGAAAACAGAAAAATGAACACTTGTTTTTTGTGTTCTCGCTCTTCTTCTGGGATTATCCTGTTCATTATTAGATGGCTTAATATTATCCCATAGGTCATTCAGTTTCTTTGAATAATTTTCTCTCTGTACTTCATTTTGGTTAATTTCTATTAGTATGTCTTCATCTTTATTGAAAAATTTTACTAGTTTCTATTCTTATGTAAATTTTGTCCATTGTATTTTTTTCTGATATCACATTTCCTTCTCTCTACAAAATCCATTTTGGTCTTTTAAAAATGATCTTCCGTATTTTTTCTCCATAACAATCAAGTTTCCTTTATATCCTTAAGAATATATTTTTATATTTAAAATATAACTTAAATTTCACTGTTATGTTAATGTCATCATCTGTATCATTTGGGGGTATGTTTTTATTGATTAAAATGTCTTCTGGTTGGGGCTAGGGGGTGTAGCTTAGTGGTAGAGCACTTGGCTAGCATGCATGAGGGCCTGGGTTCAATACCAGTCTCAGGTGTTTTGTTATAGAAGCACAGTTTGACTAAAGACACCCAGCCAATATGTCCTCATAGAAATGCTTTGCTTAGAACCCCTGAGCTGGTGCTGCTGTCCCTGGGTGGAATTTCCTGTGGTGGTCATGGAGTCTGTAGCCCCTGGACACTCAGCAGCATACACTGGGCTTCTCTCTACCACTTTCTGAAGAGTCCTTGATGGGAGCATCTGATTTGGTTGAATGTAAGTTAGGGCCAAACCCTGGCTGCTAGGTTCCAGGGAAAAGTACCGTCTCCCCACTTTGGCCTCCATTATGGGAGGCAGACCCTGACTTCCATGTGTCCCTAGGACCTCCTCCCTAATATGAAGGTGCTCAGATGTCTGTTCAGAGCTAGCCGCCAACCCAGAGAAGATTCTTCTCTTGTGTAGGCAGTGTCTGTCTCTTCTAGCCTCCCTGCCTGTTCCCACCCCAGGGTCAGAAAGGTAGCCTGCTTTCCTTTCTTTTGGTGTCACTTACCTGCCTCCCATACAATATTTTGGTGTACTCTTCTAAACTGACTGTCAGCTGGGTGCAGTGGCACATACCTGTAAACCCAGCAGCTGAAACATGCTGAAATACAATTGTATGCTCAATCTTATTTGGAAATAATATCCAAAGTCCCACTGATGCCATGGCTTGGATGGTAGGGTTCTCAGGACTCTCAGTGTGTCTGCCTCTGAAAGGCCCTGCTGTCTTCTTTGCTGTCCTTCTAGAGGCCACCATAGAGCCTCCTGGGAAGTCACCCTGGGATCCCTGGCTTATTATGCTCTGCCTTGGCAAGCACTGACCATGGTTAGAGCTTGGCTTTTGCACCTATGAGCCTAACCTAATGCCTGGGCAGCTCCCCGGGGGAAGCTGTGTGGGCCTATGCTGGGCTTGCTTCCTGTGTCTACCTGCCTTCATTTGCCCCCTGGGAATTTGCCCTCGCTCCTCTTGAGAGCTCCTGTTTCTGGCTTCAGAGATTCCTCTGTGTATGGCCTAGCTGGGCTGATTGAGGTCCTTTGCGTTCACTGAATGGCCTAGATAGCCTGGTCCCCCCCACCTCAACTTTGGGCTCCCTGCGTCACTTTCCTCTGCCACCTCCCATCCTGTGGTATGAGGTGGAGCAAGGGATATGGCTTTTTTTGGAAATGGTATTTTATGCTTAACAAAAATCTCAAACAACCAGACTCAGGGATCAGCATCCTCTCCACCAGGGAATGCCATTACACTAAGCTCCTTAGATTTATCAGAGGGAGGAGAAATCTGATTTATCAAAGCTGGGAGTGGCTGATTCTCCAGATGGACAGCATCTAGGTTTAAGAGGATGAGCCTTGTCAGTCAGATCAGCGAGCTGAAGTGGACATGATGACATTTAATGGGTGCAGATGTCAGATTTGTCACTTTTATTGCCCAAATTCCTAATCACATAAGCTCATGCTTAGTAATAGCTTAGTGGCTTCCTGAGTAAAAAGCTCAGGGGTTTTAGTTGGAAAAATCTCATTATATCACCAAACTAGCCTAACCCTGATCACAAAACATCTCCACGTGGCACCCATAGAAGCCAAGGAACAATTTTATTTCATGCCTTTGGTTGAAGCACAAACAAAATGAAGATATATTATGTGAAGAACACTTAATTCCAATAGGCATTCTTTCTTCTTCTTCTTCTTTTTTGGAAATGCAAATTACTAAGATACATTCATGAAGAAGAAAATTCGAATAGATAATTTGTTGCCAAACAATTTTTGAGAAAAGGCACCAAGTCCAGGTGGCTTTATAGGCAAATTTGTTAAAACCCTCCAAGAATCATGGCATTCAAACAATTGCAGTCCTGTATAGAGAATTCCAAGTTTAAAATCAGGTTCCTTGAAATCTGAGGGCTTTGTTCCATTGTGCGATAGCTTTCAATATTATTGCAAAGCTTGATGCTACTCTGAGTCTTGAGATTATACATGGAACTCTGTGCTCTCTCTCAGAATGCGTAGGTACATCTCTGTCTCTGGTGTTCTGAAACTCTTCAATAGGGTGGCTCTCTACTCATCCCTTAGGCTGAGCACTCAGTGGCCTCCCAGTTGAGAAATAATTGAATTTTCTTTGATTACTTACACTCCTGATATTTTCTGTCTCCTTCTCTGGAACTCCTGCTGGTTAGACCTCCTGTACTGGCCCTTTGATCATTTTAAATCTTTTTTTCTAACGTCTCTACCTCTGATTTTTTACTCTAGCTTCTGGGACTTACATAGCTAACTTCCAGTCTATTTTCTGAAGTTTTTGATTCTGCTATCCTGTTTTTAATTTCCAATAACTTGGTTTGTCATTGTTCTCTACATGTTTTGTAGAGTCTCATCTTCTTATTTCTTGGATGCAAAGGCCCTCTTTTATCCTGAATAAAACAGTGAGTTTTAAAAATTCTCCATGCAAAATCTCTCCTTCCTCTGGACAGCTTTATTCTGTTTATTTCAGGCTCTTTCAGATAAGATGCTTTTCTCAAATGCCTGGGATCCTCAGTTGTGTGCTCATCTTTAAGAGTCACTAGGGCTGAAAATATAGTCCAATGATAAAGTGCTTATCTAGCATGCCCAAGGCTCTGAGTTCTATCCCAAAACTACCCACCCCACTCCCTCAAGAAAGAGTCACTAAAATATGTTTGACTCAGAGTGAACTGTAACTGGACATGTTGGTGTACTCCTGTAATCCCAGCAATGGGAGAGGCTGGGGAGGGAGGATTGAAAGTTTGAGGCCAGCCTCAGCGACTTAGCAAGGCTCTAAGCAACTTAGATCTTGTCTCAAAATAAAAAAATAAAATGAGCTGGGGATGTGTTTCAGTGGTAAAGTGCCCCTGGGTTCAATCCCCACTAATTCCCCTCCAAAAAAAAAAAAAAAAGAATGAACTCTAATGTAATTGCTGGACTTTGGGTGATAATGATATGTCATTATTGGTTTGTTAGTCATAATAAATAAATGTACCCCTCATGTGGGGGGTATTGATAGGGAGGCTGTGCATGTATAGGGCAAGGGATACAAGGAAAATCTCAATCGTTTGCTATGAGCTCTAAAAAACAAATGACTATTAAACAAATAAACAAAAACAAAACATTACATTGGAGGTTCTAACCAGTGCAGTAAGGCAAATAAAAATTAAGGTAGTAAAGAAAAAAGAAAGAGCTTTTTGGACACTCTGTGTAAATGATTGGGACCTTCTGATAAGGATCATCACTGTCTGACTATCCAGCTATTTACTTCCTTGGGGAACTCCCAGGACCCTTATCTTTACATCTTTTCTGTGGGTCTGTCAGATTCCACTGAGAAGACTCTTGTGAACACCTGTCTGAAGAAAAAAAAACATATATACATATATATATATATATATATATCTGGCTCCTAGGACTCTCAAGAAAAGGAAAATAGAAGGAGAATGTCTTCTACCAGGTATTTATTAAGGTATTTTACAAAGTTACAGCAATGAAAAGACTGATATTATCATAAAATGATAGCTCAAAGGAACACAATAATTTTTTAAAAAAATATTTATTATTTGCTTTAGTTGTACACAATGCCTTTATTTTTACGTGGTGCTGAGGATTGAACCCGGGCCATGCACGTGCTAGGCGAGCGCTCTACCACTGAGCCACAACCCCAGCCCCAGAACACAATAATTGGTAGTGTAAACACAGACAATTTTATGTATGAAAGTCTAGTGTATAGACTGCTGATATCACAGATGAGTGTAGAAGGGATTACCCAATAAGTACTGCTGAGACACAGGATTTGTTGGTTCTTTGTCTTGTGAATTCAAAGAATGAGATCCACTGACACTAAGATGAGAGTAAAGTAACAGGATTTATTAAATAGAAAGAAAGGAGCGCTCACCCAGGGGCAGGGTGCCAAGACAGGGTTGCCGCCAGGTGGCTGGTGTCTAGGGGTTTATATCATAATGTTAGAGGGGAGTTAGGTGGCCTTGAAGATCATAGGCTGGAGATTTATTTTCAGTGGGGGGTACCAGGGGTTGAACTCAGAGGCACTCAACCACTGGGCCACATCCCCAGCCCTGTTTTGTATTTTATTTAAAGACAGGGTCTCACTGAGTTGCTAAGTGCCTCGCCATTGCTGAGGCTGGCTTTGAACTTGCGATTCTCCTGCCTCAGCCTCCTCCTGATTACAGGTGTGCGCCACCGTGCCCAGTTTAGGCTGGAGATTTTTTAAAGAAGTGGGTCTCTAGCCGGGCGCGGTGGCGCACGCCTGTAATCCCAGCACTTTGGGAGGCTGAGGCAGGAGGATCGCGAGTTTAAAGCCAGCCTCAGCAATGGCGAGGCACTTAGCAACTCAGTGAGACCCTGTCTCTAATAAAATACAAAAAAGGGCTGGGGATGTGGCCAGTGGTCTAGTGCCCCTGAGTTCAATCCCCAGTACCAAAAAAAAAAAAAAAAAAAAAAAAAAAAAAAAAAAAAGAAGTGGGTCTCTGAGTCCAGTCACACCAGGGCACTGGTGTTCAGGGGCCCCCAGTCCAGTCAGGATGTTGATCACGTGCTGCTTTGCCTCAGGGACTGGCTCAGGGTTCTGGTGCAGACCTTCAGGCCCGTGGAGTCATTGGTCATGAGCTGTCTACTCCATTTATAAACTCCTGGGGGTGGGGGAGCTTAACCCTGTCTGCCTGACACATTTCTATCTCCTGCTCTCACTGCTGGACTCTAATTTTTTTTTTTAAATTAATTTACTTTTTGTGGTACTGGGAATGGGACCCATGGCCTCGTGCATGCTAGCCAAGTGCTCTACCACTGAACTACATCCCTGGACCAACCATGGGTTATTTGCAGGGTAAATTTAGCACTTCACTTTACATTCTATGCTAAAATTAATGTAGGGTAGAAGGCTAAAGCCTACTATTTTTGGAAAGGGAAAAATTGATAAATTTGACCAATAGAAATCATAAACTTCTGCAGACAAAATAACACACTGAGAATTTTTAAATAATATGTCAGATAAAGGGGTTGATATCCTCCTTGTCTTTGCCCATTTGGTCTGCTATAACAAAACACCACAAATTAGGTGGTTTATAAACAAAACACCCACACTTATTCCCCCCACCCCTCTGTTCTGGAGGCTTGGAAGATTAAGACACTGTCAAATGCGACGTCTAAAGAGGGCCTGCTTCCTCTTTGAGCTTTCTGATGTCCTCACATGTTGGAAGGGGTGAACCATCTCAGTTCTTTCTTTTTTTTTTCTCATCAGGTCATTAATCCAATTCATGAAGGGCCCACCTCCATGACCTCGCCCACCTGCCGAAGGCCCCACCTCCCAATACCACTGATCTCTCCGGATTAGGACTTTAACACATGGATTTTGGAAAGACATATTCAGACCATAGAACTCTGTCTACAAAGAACATGTACAAAATGATCAGAAAACACTAAAACCTGATAGAAAAATGGGGGACAATATATACATGTATCTATATAAAAGAAAAAACAAGTGCTGAAGCAGTATATGTAAAAATGTTAACCCTCATTAGTAATCAAGGCTTACCCACTGAAAGGTGATACCATTGTTCTTGCTGTTTAATAATTAATAAGCAATTAAAAATTATAATAAGTATTATAATAATGTTTAGCATGCACTAGACTCTAGCATTGAAAAACAATTTAAAAAGTGCCTTGAAATGAACGCTCTCATACAGTGACTTTTTTTCTTTTATTTATTTATTTACTTTAGTTGTACACAATGCAATGCATTTATGTTTACATGGTGCTGAGGATCGAACCCGGGCTGTGCACGTGCAAGGTGAGCGCTCTGCCGCTGAGCCACAACCCTAGCCCCCATTTTTTTTTTCTTGGTAGTTCATGTCAAAAACAACCCTAAGCAACAAATACATCAAGCCCCTTTCTTTTTCTTTCTTTTTTTTTTTTTTGTTTTGTTCTGGGGGGGATTGAACTCAGAGGCACTTAACCACTGAGCTGCATCCCCAGCCCTATTTTGTATTTTATTTAGAGACAGCATCTGGCTGAATTGCTCAGAGTCTCACTAAGTTGCTGAGGCTGGCTTTGAACTCGAAATCCTCCTGCCTCAGCCTCCTGAGCTGCTGAGATCACAGGCATGAGCCACTGCGCCCGGCCTCAAGCCCCTTCCTTCTTCAGAGCCTTAGGAAATGTTCCCTCTGCTTGGAACGCTCTTCCCCAGCTCTTCCTAGATCACCCCTCCTCACCCTTTAGGTTCTGAAGCTCATCTCATCCAGGCAGGCTTCTGCCACCTCCAGGCTAGATCAGATCCTCTTTCTTTCATTTTATATCAAGCAGTGCTCTGGAGACACAGGCGGCGGGGGCAGGTGGGGGCTGAAACCTCACCATCCACTGTGTAAACTTCCACTGAACTCTTCTGTATTTGTTAATTGAGCTCCTATCCTCATCTACATGGCATCTCCCCATCCTGAGACTGTTTTATCCTTTCTAGAGAATAACTTCCATCCTTCCACGGTCTGCTCTGATGGAGCAGGGACCTGGGGCCTAACTGCCTGAGGTCAGCCTCCTCTTCTCATAGCTCCACCTCCACTCGGGGGAGTTGGAGCCCTCACTTGTTATCATTGGCTTGTTCTTTTCTGTGTTTCTGGATCATCTACAATGAATCACTTTCACCATCAGAAAAAAAAAGACCCTAAATTTTTTTAAAAGTCCCTAAATTTTAAAAGGTAAGAAATTTTAAAATTACTTTGACCCCTGTGATTTCATTTCTTGGAATATCTTTCTTTTAGGGAAATGGAAATTTGGAAAACACTTATGTACAGGCAATTACATCACAGTACAATTTATTATAGGAGATCATGAGGTTTTATCATCAGTTACTTAACCATGCCCTCAACCTTAGATTTTTTTAGAATGTTTATAACTAATGATCTAGGAATGAAAGTTGGCTGGAAGGAATGACTTTAGAATGTCACATTACCTTTAAAAATCTAGGGAAAAAAATCCATGTATGAAAAATAGAAAAAGTTAAAAGGTTAATGTCATCCCAGATTGCATGAAGAGAGGGAGAGGCTTTGGGGTGCGAGGTGATAATCTGGGTTCTGATCACCTGGAGAATGGTGTCCAGCACACAGGGGAGGGTGGCGCCTGTTAAGAGGAAAGAGGACTAACTGCAGGTGGGTCAGAGACCTCTGGAAATAGGGGTCCAGCTGAGTGTCATGTGGCTCTTGGGGTCAGACCAGGGCTGTCTGGAGAAGCTTAGAGGTGGAGAAAGATGTTCGGGCAAGCCTGTGGTGGAGGCCTCTTCCTGAAAGTGTGCACGGTCAGGCTGAGGTTGGAGTGAAAAGGAAGTGAAGGACCCCAGACAAGGGCTCTTGAGGTCAGTGGTTGAACCATGGGGTCAGGAACCCAGCGGCCAGTGAGCAGCATCTTGGATGGGGGAGAAGTTCAGACGTCACCGGGCCCCGCCGCTCTCCGACGACCATGACGTCCACATGCTCCCATGGGCCACAGATAAGATGACCTTGGGTTATGCAAAATTCCCAGTGCACTTTATATAACCCCATGCCTTTCTTTTCTACTCAGGAAGGCAATGTAAATTCAAGTGCCTGGAATTCATCTTTTTATAGAAATAACCTTGAATCTGTTCTGATTCATGAAAAACAACACATCACTCATGAGCTTCAGATCAATGATTCGTGCACAGCACTCCCGTACCCAATTGCAGTTTCTCGCAAAGAACTTTTGTTCACAATGGGGAGACTGAGGCCTAGAGAACGGAAAGAACCACAGTCCAGTGAGTCCGAGGAGTGGGAGGCGGGGGCCAGGTCTCCTGTCTCCTGATGGTGGATCTTTCTGTGACTGAGAACCACCTGCCATCAACTTAGGTTTCGGTGGTGGTCAGGGATAGGCTGGTGGGAGGAAGGGGAAGCAAGGGAAGAAGTGAGACGCGTACCTGCTGTTCCATCGGGGCCACACCACCAAGCAGGTCCTGAGTCTCCCATACACTGACCATTCTCCTCAGCCTCCCTGACCAGGGCTTAGAGGTGGGGGTGGGTGAGGTGCAGACAGACACACAGGGAGAATGTCATATGAAGATGGAGGGGGAGATGGGGTGATGCTTCTAGAAGCCCTGAAAAGCAGAAAGAAACTACCAGAAGTTAGGAGAGAGGCACGGAACAGATTGTGCCTCATAGGAACCAGCCTTTCAGACACTTTGATCTTGGCTTTCCAGCCTCCACAACTGAAAGAGAGCAGATTTCCTCATTCTAGCCACCAGCCTGTGGTACCGTTACAGCCGCTGGAGCAAGCTAAGGCAGGCCGGAGGGCGCTCACAACCGCTCTTCCCCGCAGAAGTCTTCATACCGTCCCACCCCACCATACTGTCCTCACCCTTAAACCCAAGTCCATTTGCCCGTGGGTTTGTGTGGCCACCAGTTGAGGTCCCAATCCCAGTCTTGCGGAAGGTCCAATCCTGAGCCCCAGCCCGAGCCCATGCGCAACACCAAGCTCAGAGCTGGTGAGCTTTGAGGGGTGGGGAGGATGTCCTCTTTTCTTTCTTTCTTTCTTTCTTTTTTTTTTTTTTGGTTCCGGGGATTGAACTCAGGGGCACTTGACCACTGGGCCACATCCCCAGCCCTTTTTTGTATTTTATTAGAGTCAGGGTCTCACTGAGTTGCTAAGTGCCTCACCATTGCTGAGGCTGGCTTTGAACTCATGATCCTCCTGCTTCAGCCTCCCAAGTGCTGGGATTACAGGCGTGCGCCACCGTGCCTGGCCTCTTTTCTCTTAAACCTTCCTGCTACTTTCCAAGCTGGGACAGGTAGGGGATGCCAGAAACACAGGCTCCCAGGGACCTTAGCTAGGGCTGGCTCCAAGAGACCAACCTCTAGCTCATAGCCTCTGGCTGAGGGATCCTATTGAAGAGGACCTCAGCCTTTTCCAAAGTGTGCCCTGCCTCCTTTCTGCCCAGTTTAACTCAACCCCCCACTTTACAATCATAGCTAATGCACTGTGGGGCTCCTGGGGAACACATGTGTCTCGCTGTCACTATCTTGCTGAGAAAGGCACGTATTGAGTAGTGGTCCAGAGCCTGAGAGGGAGAGACTAGTGCTGGAGCAGTCAGGGAGGGCTTCTCGAAGGAGGTGTTTTTGGCCTTGCTGAAAAGTGTGACTTGACTTACTGCTTGACCATCATGAGCCAGGGACAGGCATATTTTGTTTTCTCATCACTAATGAGGCAGGCAATGGTTACCTGCATTTAGAGATGAGAAAACAGAGAAGTGATTCACACTCAGGACCCTCCGATGCCAAAGCTCATCTTCCTTTTCCTTCTGCCCTAAGGTTTTCCCCTTTTCCACGTTTACTGGTGTTTAAAGAACTGCAGGGTCTGGAAGAGTGGGGGAAGGACTGTCCAGGCTGCCTGGTCTGAACTCCCTGGGTGTGTGGCTGCATGGAGAAGGGCTACGATGCTGCTCCTTCTGGAGGGTGGACTAGAGGAGGCCAAGGCAGGAAGGACAAGCAAACTAACCCTCCCTTCCAAAATCCCCTGGGGTCCAGGATGAGCTGGGACAGGTGCAGGGTGCATGGGAAGCGTCTGAATTGGGCTGTGGAGGCGTGGCTGGTGGGCACACCTGGGAAGCAAAGTGTCCAGGAGGAAGCACATCGCAGGAGGTCAGTATGGCTGGGGCAGAACGGGAAAAGACACTGCTTTGGTCATCTGTTGATGACCAGGGTCCCACATGGGCTGAGGCAGGGGGATCAAGAGAAGAGGCCAAGCCGGGCGCGGTGGCGCATGCCTGTAATCCCAGCACTTTGGGAGGCTGAGGCAGGAGGATCGCGAGTTCAAACCCAGCCTCAGCAATGGCGGGGCACTTAGCAGCTCAGTGAGACCCTGTCTCTAATAAAAACACAAAAAAGGGCTGGGGATGTGGTCCAGTGGTCGAGTGCCCTTGAGTTCAATCCCTGGTACCACAAAAAAAAAAAAAAAAAAAAAAAAAAAGAGAAGAGGCCAGTGCCTGGGCCATTTCAAAAGGCAGAAGAGTTAGGACTCAGGGTTGCTGGGAGGCAGAACCCAGGAGCTCAAGGGTCTAAGGTACTGGCTGGAGTTGGGGCTGAAGAGACAAAGACAGTTTGTGCAGGACTGAAAAAAAAAAAAAAAAAAAAAAAAAAAAAAAGCAGCAGCAGCCCCCAGCGAAGAAACAGCCCCCCTCCCCAAGTGCATCAGGACAGCATCCATACACACCTGGCTTGCGGTCAAGTCCTATTTATTTTAGAAGCACAAATAGTGGAATTAGAAAGGAGTGACGAAAATAAGGCACCAGTGCCCTGGACAGGGCCAGAGCCAGCACAGGTCCGTCTGTCAGTGATCGAGGCTGACCCAGCAGCCTCCAGCGGCCTCTTCCTGTGAGCAGAGGCTGTGAGGACAACCTCGGTAGAGGCCACTCTTCCAGAAGGGTGGGTGTGGTACCAGTTAGTCTGGGTCCCTCCAGATCAGGTGAAAAGGCCACAGGCCCACAACACCCTTGTCCAAGAGCACCTAGGCTGGCTCTGTCTGTGCCTGGGGGCGAGGAAGCCATAGTGCCCTCTGTCACCCGCAAGGCCCCAGGAAATCGAGAACCCCTGCCGTGAGCCCCCTGGCCAGCCAGCACCCACATCCCAGCCATCCCTGCAGAGCCTTTGCGGCGGGGGCCTCCACAGCAGGCGGACTTCTCAGGACCCCTCTTTTGAATGTCACAAGCCCCAGGCCCCTACACATACTGTTTCTTGGAAGAACAGGTGCTGGGGCGACTGGGGGATTTCTTTCCCACTCTGGGGAGGTGGGTCCAGGAACAGCGGCGGGGGGCTGGAAGAAGCCAGCCTCTCCTCGGTGGTCAAGTTGGCCCAGTTCTGCTCACTGGACGAGAGCCCATTGTAGGTGGGGCATGGTGGCGATGAGGGCCCCTCACCCACGGGGAGGTAGAAGAACACCTGTTCGGGGTAAGGGTCTGAGGAGGTGCCCTGGGCTGGGGCTGTGTCCTGCTCTTGCCGTGCCCTTATCCCCCGGCTGAGGCAGCGGCACAGCAGGTGCACCAGCTCCAGCACGTTGAGCACCAGCGAGATGGCTCCAACCACCAGCATGAAGATGATGAAGATGGTCTTCTCCGTGGGGCGAGACACGTAGCAGTCCACCAAATGGGGACAGGGTGCGCGCTGGCACACAAACACAGGCGCCATGGTCCAGCCATAAAGGCGCCACTGGCCATAGAGAAAGCCTGCCTCCAGCATGCTCTTGCACAGCACGCTGGCCACATAGGTGCCCATCAGCGCCCCACGGATCCGCAGGCGACCATCCTCCGCCACGGAGATCTTGGCCATCTGACGTTCTACGGCTGCCAGAGCCCGCTCCACGTGCGGGTCCTTGACTGGCAGGGCCCGCAGCTCACCTTCCTTCTGCCGCAGCCGCTCCTCCCTCCGGGACAGGTAGATGACGTGGCCCAGGTAAACCAGGGTGGGTGTGCTGACGAAGAGGAACTGCAGCACCCAGTAGCGCACGTGGGAGATGGGGAAGGCCTGGTCATAGCAGACGTTGGTGCAGCCCGGCTGGGCCGTGTTGCACTGGAAATCCGACTGCTCGTCGCCCCACACCGACTCCCCAGCCAGGCCCAGGATGAGGATGCGGAAGATGAAGAGCACGGTCAGCCAGATCTTGCCCACCACAGTCGAGTGCTCCTGGACCTGGTCGAGCAGCTTCTCAAGGAATCCCCAGTCACCCATGGCTCCCGGCCTCTGTCTGCAGGGAGACAGTGCACATCAGCAGGGCAATGCAGCATTCTTCTAGTTTGTCCTAGCAACAAGTGTGTGTGTGTGTGTGTGTGTGTGTGTGTGTGTGTACACGGTGTGGTCCTCCCGTGACCATTCTACCTGCAAGGAGACTCAGGCTCAGCAAGGAGTCAGGGCTGCTAAGTTGTGTGCCCTTGTTTTACTTATCTGAATGGCAGGGGCAGAGGGGTATTCACATATTTGTGCCTTCTTGTCCCCAGCCAGAGCCCCAGGATGACCCAAGGAGATCTGGATTGAGTTGAAGCTCCTTTGCCTATGGGATCAGAGAATTTGAGGAATTCATCCAAGGTCACACGGCTGTGCCATACCCTTCCTCCCTTTTGCCCAAGGCTGGCTATTCCCAGATAGTAGGGTGGGTGAGAGGGGGGTCTTGGAGGTGTTAATTTCAGATTCTTAGCGGGCTCAAATCCTCAGGTCTCCCCACCACCACCCCCCGCCCTGCCCCCAGCTGGCCTCACTGTACTCTGGGCTTGCAGTGGCTGTGGGGAATGGACCTGAGGGAGGTTTTAGAAACTGAAGGTGGCTTCCTGCATTAACTCCACCTGGCAACAATAGTAAGCACCTGCCACTTCAATAGGGCTATTTGGTCCTGTCCTCTCCTCCGCCCTGTCTCTCCCCTCACCTCCAAAGCTGCCTCGGTCAAATTTTAGACTCATGAAAGGAATTGTCTTTGCAGGGTGGAGAGGCTCAAAGTTCCCAGAACATCTAGGGGAAGGGAGGTGGGGGGAGAGGAGAGGAAGGTGCCTCTTCTGGGGGGCAAAGCTGTGGAGCGCCAGGCTCTGGAACCAGACCAGGGTTCAAATCTCCCCTCCTTCTTACTATCCGCTGAGCACCTCGCTGTCCCCTCCCGTGAGGATTCAGTGAAAGAAGAGGGAACCCCTCGGTGCACGGTCTGGCCAGAGGCAGGCTGGGTGGGTGCTGCCTGCCTTTGTGGCTGGGAACCCCGCGGGCGCCCCGCAGCAACCCTCAGCCCCTGGCAGTGGCTGGACCCGAGTCACGCGTCCCCTCCCCCGACTCACCGCTGCCTGCCTGCCTGCCGGGCCCGCCCAGGTGGAGGTGGGGACGATGGCCAGAGCGGCGCCCGCGGGAGCCCTGCTGGACCGCGCTGGCCGCGCGGGCGCCTTAAATAGCGCGGAGGGGGCGGGGTGGGGGCAGGAAACGCCACCGGAGGGCGGCGGGGCGGGGACTGGGAGGGAAGACTCCCTGAACCCACCCCGCGAGGTGGCACTGGGAGCTGGGGGGCCTCGCGGGCCAAGCCCTCTTTCCCTCGCTCCCTCTGGCCATCGAATCCCCGATGGCAAACTCTTCGCCTGTTCCTTTGGCCATGGGACAGGAGTTCAAGGCCAGGACCTTTTAGGGTGGCTGGATTTGCAAGGATTATATTAAGAACCTGCAGATCTGCGCAGCCGGCTGAGAGGCTGTGAGGGGTGGGCGGTGGGGTTAAGGATGTGGGGACCACTTGTTAGGTGGCGGTGGTATGGCCAGGTTTTGGCAATCGAGGCTCATTAGGACCTGGGACCTGAATGGGAGGGAGCGGTTTACTCCATACTTCCTAGAGTCCCAGGTGGATCTGGGGTCTTCACCTAGCACAGGATCTTCCAGAAGTCTCATCCATCCTGTTCCTGGGCTGGTTACAGAATCAGGGCACTAAGCAACTCCCTGGAGGCCTGGAGACTGGGAGTGGGGGCACCTCCTGACCATTAGGTTGCCTCTAGGCAGGAGGGGGGTCCAAAGACATTAAAGGGAGAGGCAGAGCACATCGTCATTGATTCAGGCTTCTTTGCAGATTAATGAACACTAATAAGATCCATGAGGATTAAGTGCACCACTGGAGAAACCCTGAGAAACCAGCCAGACCCGGTCTCTGGGTCCAGTTCTCACGGCTGGTGCAGAAAGTGAGCGCATCAGCCCTTGGGTGACGGTAGCAGGAAGTCATGGGACTTGATTAGGAACTTTTCCTGGAGGAGACTGCGGGTAGCCAGGTGGAGGGGAAGAGCGCTCCGGGGCAGTGGGGGTAGGGCCCCGGACTGTGAGGTTTGCGATGGTGTCTCTGTTCCCAGAGTTGCTTAAGCCCGGGTGCCTGTTTCTTCCTCTACTGAACGAGGCTAGGAATAGTACCTACTGTGCGGGGCTGATGATGGATCTGGTTTAAGCACTTTGTGCCAGAATGGTACATACAGTCTTCAAACGAGCGTCTAAAAACTCTGTGATAAGAGCTTTGAGACAGAAGGTCCTGTGGGGTGGCCTCTGAGGGAGCAGAAAAGGCAGGAAGCTCAGGGACAGCCCCAGGGGTTCGTTCTGTCTGTCTGGGACAGCAAGTGTGTAGGCTCAGACCTCAGAACTTCAGCAATGGCTGCCTCTGGGGGTTCAGGCCGAGCCGGCTTTCCCTTCCAGGCCCTTCTCTCAGGACCAGGCCAAGCCAAGACTCCTGGGATTCCAAAGCAGACAACTGCGCCCACTTAGTTCTGACCCTTGAGGGCATGGGAATGGAGGCCCCTAGAGACTGGCTCTCGCCACGCCTCCCTGCAGCCTCTGCTCCAGTGTGCTTGCTGCGGCTGCGCCTGGCTCTCCTGAGGCCTTCCTAACCCAGTCGAAGGGGAAGGAAGGGGAAAGTGGGTGAATGGGGGTGATGTCAAGACTGCCCTCATCCTGCTCTGACCCCTTCCTTAGAGGTCCTGGAGGTCAGGGCTTCAGTAACCTGGTCCCTTCCCTGGAGGAAGAAGTAGCCGGGACCAGACAAAACAGCACTGTCCAAACTGTGGACAGTGAGGGAAACGTTCCTAGAACCCCGCACTTCCTCCTTGCCTGTGGCCCTCCCAACTCTCCAGCAGCCTCCCGCCTGGCCTCCTGGCCTCTAGCTCCACCCCTCCCCTCAGCCTCCACCCTTGCCTAGTATTTGACCATGTGTTGCCTGGTTTAAATCTTTCCATGGCTCCCCGCTGTCTTCTGGGTGAGGCTTATGCTCTCCCACCTCCAGGCCTCGGCCCCTTCTCCGTTTCCGTTCCTTTCCCTCATGCACTCCATCGCCCAGCCATATCTAATTATTTGAGTTTCTCTGTGTGTGCTTGTCTTTGTCCATGCTGTTCCCACTGCCTGGAGCACCCTCACATGTGGGTCCCTACTGAGATAGAAGAAGATAGGCAGTGGAGAGAGGGGAAGGGGTGGTAAAGGCCGACAGGAGGGCAGGCATGATAACAGCCATCTTAACATGCTCTGACATGTGCGTCTGGCCTGCACTCTCGCATGTGGGACAACTGAAATATCAAGAACCAATCGAGATAAAGAAACTGTGGTATATATACACAATGGAATATTACTCAGCCTTAAAGAAGAATGAAATGATGGCATTTGCCGGTAAATGGATAGAACTGGAGAACATCACGCTAAGTGAAGTAAGCCCATCCCAGAGAACAAGGCCGAATGTTTTCTCTGATATGTGGATGCTAATTCACAATAAGGTGGCAGTGGTAGGGAAGAATAAAGGACTAGATAGAGGGGAATGAAGGGAGGGGAGGGGGCATAGGGTTAAAAAGGATAGTAGAATGAATTGGAAATCATGACCCTATATGCATATATGATTACATGACCTGTGTAACTCTACATCATGCACAACCAGACAAATGAGACCTTATACTGCATTTATGTATGATGTGTCAAAATGCATTCTATTTTGTCACGTATAACTAGTTAGAACAACAACAACAACAAAAGAAGCAATCAAGAGGAGCTCATCAACTTCGTATGTGCCTTTAAAAAAGGAGGAGCTGTAAGACCTAGATGGCAATCTTGCTTCTCCTGGGTGCACTGTGCCAGGAGTTTGGAGTCTTTCTTTCTTTCACCTTCCTTTAAAATAAAATTCCTGCTCCCTTGCTTCCCTGTTTGCCGTATTCATTCTTTGACTCTGGGGAACACGAACCTGATCCTGACTCCTGCTGGAAACACTCCCAGTCTTTCAGGTGTTTGCTCAGATGTCACCTTTTCCCAGCAGTGCTCTCTTGCTGCCCCGGGGTTAGGTGTACCTATGTGTGCTCAGTGGCTCAGGCACTGCCTTGTGGTCCATTGCTGTTGTTATTTTTTTATGGTCAAAAAATAAAATTTATCATCTTAAACATTTTAATTGCACCATGTACAATTCAAACTATAGGCTCCTGCCTATAATCCCAGCAGTGTGGGCAGCTGAGGCAGGAGGATCCCAAGTTCAAAGCCAGCTTTAGCAATTTAGCAAATCCCTAAGCAACTGAGTGAGACTCTGTCTCAAAAAAAAAAAAAAAAAAAAAAGGCTGGGGATGTGGCTCAGTGGTTAAGCCTCTCCTCCTCCACCCCAGGCTTCAATCCCTGGTATTAAAAAAAAAATCACATTTCAGTGATATTGAGTATATTCACATTGTTGTGCAACAGATCTCCAGAATCCTTTCATTTTGCAAGATCGAAATTCTATACCCATCAAACAACTCCTTTTTCTTTACACCACTTCCATTAGATTGTGAGCCCCTTGAGGGCAGGCAGCCAGGTCTCGCCTATATCCAGCACCTAGCAGCGCACCAGACAACAGCTATATACTGAGCACCTCCCAGGTGCAGTGGCATTGTCTTGGACACTGGAGACCCACCAGGGGACACACACAAATCCCTGTCCTCAAGGAGTTCACATTCTGGCTGGGGGAAAACAGACAAATAAAATTGGGACATGTCAGTGACCCATGCTATGGGCCAGGTGAAGAGGCTTGAGCTGTGGGGTTGGCAGGGTCAGCCTCAGATAGAGGGGCTGGGGTTGTGGCTCAGCGGTAGAGCGCTCGCCTCTAGCATGTGCGCGGCCCGGGGTTCGATCCTCAGCACCATGTACAAATAAATGCATTGTGTACAACTAAAAGCAAATAAATAAATACTTTTTTAAAAAAAAAAACCTCATCTAGAAAGATGAGAGGAGAAATTTGCACTAAGCAGCTCTCACGGGAGGTGAGCTGTGAAGGAAGAGAGGAAGCCCCGTGGCTCTTTGGGGGGATTGAGCATGCAAAAGCCCTGAGGCAGGAGATTTTCCTGCTTGAGGAAAAGCCAGGATGTCAATGTGGTTGGAGCAGGTGATCAAGGAGAGGTGAGGACAGAGGAGCAATTGGGGGGTGGAGGCAGTGGAGGTTGGGTGGGGCAGATCTTATAGGCCTTGATAAGATGCCTTTGGAGGTTTTGTCTAACTGAGATTTTGACAGGACCCCCCCTGGCAGCTGTGCTGGGAAGAGACTATGGGGGTGGGTGGCAAACAGACATCTCCCTTTAATGTAGGGCTCTCTGCCCAGCGTGCAGAGTCTGGTCAGCTGGCCACCTCCAACTGCTAGCCCTTCAGGTCTGCTTCTGCTGTCCAGGTGGCCCAGTGCTTCTTGGGCTGAGCTTGGGCAATGATGGAGCCATGGGGTGTTTGAGGGCCCAGCTGTTTCTGCCCAGTGCAGGACACCTCATGGCTGGTCTTAGCTCCAGAGCTCCTGTGGTGGAGCTTGTGGCTCCATCCTGCTCCACCCTTTTCCATCTGCAGGGGCAACTCCCCAACACTCCCTCTGCACTCCCCTCCCCTTCTCAGAGTCTGCCTCCCAGAATCGGGGCAGGCAGCAGAGAGATGGAAGCAGCAATCCAGGTGAGAGGTGAGGGGGTGTCGTAGTCAGGTGGGGCCCCTATAACAGAGTTCCAGAGACTGGGCAGCTTGAACAAAACCACTTATTTCCCACAGATCTGGAGACTGGAAATCTGAGATCGGGTAGCAGCATGGTCCGGTTCTTGGTGAGGGCCTTCTTCATGGTTTGTAGATGGTGACCTCCTCATTGGATCCTCTCTAAACTCACTCAAGAGGGCTCCACCTTCATGACCTGATCATCTTTCAAAGTCCCTACTGCCTAATCCATCACACTGGGGGACAGGATTTCAACATATGGCATTGGGGGGGGGGGGCGCATGAGTTCAGTCCATACAAGGGATTTGGACCAGGGTGAATGCAGACAAAACGATCTCCTGTTTACCTTGGGCTGCAGGGTGGCCGTGACTGTGTGCAGTAGATGGGGACTTGAGACCGCATGTGCCATCTCCATCTGTCATAGGCACAATTCAGGGAGACTTGCAGTGAATCCTGGTACCTCAGGGGACAGGGAGGTAGAGGTATATTCTCAGAACACCGAAGGACATGAGAGCCACCTTGTGGTGACAGCAAGTCCCTTGTGGGGACTCTGGCGAACAGTAGCCCTTGGATGAAATCAGTGAACAGCTTTGCTCAGAACAGCTCTCAGGCCAAAGATGAGATGTGCAAAGCTGGAATGTTCCTTCCTTTGTGGTCTTGGCCTGCATCCTGGAGCAACGTGGCCCGGACTGCAAGTTCAGCCCATGTCGAGGCCTCAGGCCCTACTCGGAGGGCTGATTGTGTTTTCTGGTTGCTCCGGCTTCCAGGCCACCCTTGACCAGGCAGCTGGAACCACCCAGGAAGAGTGGAATGCACGGCAGCACGTAGGCGAAGATCACGCCTCCTGGAGACTTTATGACCATCCAGTCCTGACCTACCATGTGGCCTGGGCACCAGGCAGAGACAGTCCTGAGCACTGGCACACACAGGTATTTATGGGATACATCATGCTTATGTTCCACCTACAGTGTCTCCTTTGCTCCCTATAACAATTCTACTGGTACGTGCTGTCCCAAGTGCTGTGTTGAGCGTAGTCCCCCTGCCCACGACAGCTGCTCTCCACCTGCTGTGCCTGGGAGTCCGACCTGCATCAGCTGCTCCACAGGCTCCCTTCCCCTCTGATTTCTCCCTGGGTTGGGTCAGTGGGAGCTGCTGGCAGGTGAGCAGGAGGTGGGAGAGCAGGAGGGATTTGTCTGGTCGCTGTCGTGGGATGCAATCTCTCAGCTCCTGGCTGCTGTTACCCTGCTGCTAGCCCCAAGGCACTGCAGTGTCCCTTGTGGGTTTCTGTAATCATGTCCACACCTTTGAAAACAGTCTTTCCTGGAAATTCCTTAAAGCTACTTGGTTTGAATGAGCCATCTGTTTTCTGCTGGGACCTAGTTCCTTTTTGTGTGGATGCCAAGACTGAGGTCCTGAGAGCTCAGTCCAAGGTTGGTTAGGGCGGTGAACCTGTGCTTGTGAGGCCGTAACAATGATTCAGTCCTGGGAGTGTGGCGAGCGGTGTGGCCCAGCCCTGGGCCCTTTAAACCCACTGGCTCACCCACCGGCCATGGCCACATGGGACCACAACGGTGAGCCACAGCCTGTCTCCACAGTGCCCTGGCCTCTGCTTGCTCGGGCTTCTGGCTTTTCTGACCCCTGACGTTGACCTTCATGGTCACTAAATGTTCCTCTGGGTTAGTTTATCCTTTACCCCCCCTTTTCCTGCTCATTCTGGTCTGGCCTGGGACGTTGGTGTCCCCTGAAGGCCAGGTCATGTGAACGCTGGAAGTGGGGCTGCGAGCCATCCCAAGGGGGCCAGTGCAGGTGAATTTGTTTCTGTGTCCCCCAGGCTCTGAGCCCCTTGGGCTCAGGTCCTGCTCCCCTGTGCAGTTTCAGAACCCTCGCAAGGTCTGGTGTGGGAAAAATGGAAGGGACTGAATGAACTGGGCGAGGCTTGGACTGCATGCAGGCCTGTTGTGAGAGTGTGAATAGCAGGGATTGTGTGTACTCAGGGTGGGGACGCAGGCTGTGATGGCAGTGATTGGGTGACAAGGGGGAGGGAGTGTGGTTTGCTTAATGAAAACCGCAGTGATTGAGTGTGTACTCGGGGCAGAGTCTGGAGGTTAGACTGAAGGTGCTGTTGTAGAGGGAGGACAGCGCCCTCTTGTGCCCACAGCTAGAATACTAACATGTGCATCTGTTCCCAGCTCCAGCCTGTCACCCCCAGCCCTGCCTGACCCCTGCCATCTCCACCCTAGCTTTACCGCCCAGCCACGCGGCTCTTCCCCTGCTGTGAGCGGGAGCACTGAGCACGGAGCCAACCTGTATAAAACACAGCTTTATTGATTCAAGGAGACTGCCTGGTGGGTATTTCCTACTGGCACATCCACCGGAGTTCCTAGGGACAGAAGGCACGGGCTGAGCGCCTGGGTAGGGAGGAAGACAAGAGCACCACTGCCTGAGGCTGGGGGAGGTTTGGCGCGGGGACTGCTGAGGGAGGAGGGTCTAGAGCTGTTGCCTCTTCCTGCAGCCCCTGCAGCCCTCCGCGCTGGAGGAGACCTTCCCACCTGTGGGGCCTGGCGGCTTCTCCAGGGGAGCCTGGTGCACCCAGCCTGGGGCAAACATCCCTAATCTGGTGGCACCCAGGCCTCGGTGCCACCGTCTCTCGGCTGGGAGCACGCCTCACCCCTCTAGTGCCATTCCCTTAGGGAAGACGGCTTGATCATCCCCTTAGGGGTCAGGAAGGAGCCCAGCTCCCTGGCGTGCATATATTAGGTAATTTGCTGGTTTAGATGTCTGCCTCCCCCGCGGGGCATGCAGGGCCATCTACATCCGGATGGACAGCACAGTACCCAGTAGCCAAAAATAACTGTTCCAAATGAAGCTGGAGAGGTTAGTGAGTTCAAAGTGGGGGTACCCAGCACCTATAGGACCTCTTCACCACGCAACACCTCTCACCTCGCCCCAAGACGTGGTCAGATGGGGGTCAGGTTGGGTGCCGAAGCCTGCAGCTTGGCATCGTTTGGGTTGGGACCCAGCTCTCCAGCCTCCACCAACTTGTGGTGGCAGCGGCAGGTGGAGGCCCGGCTGCTGGAGGACGGGAGGCTGCGGCCCCTCGTGGGTTTGTCCTTGTGCAGGCCGCGCAGGACCCTGTGGAAGATGAGGTAGCAGATCTCGCAGATGGTGAGCACGATGCAGACAGCGGAGGCGCCCACCATGAAGTAGGTGAAGACCTTCTTCTCGGTGGGCCCGCGCGATGTAGCAGTCCACGGTGTTGGGGCAGGGCGCCACGCTGGCACACTGCACCAGGCGCGGCATGCCGAAGCCATGCCAGAGCGTGTGCAGTACGTACAGGAAGAGGAATTCGATGATGAGCTTGAAGACGAGGCTGAGCAGGTAGGTCCACCACAGGCCCCCATGCTTCTTGCCCGTGTTGCTGTACAGCTTGGCACACTGGTCCCCGTGCTTCTGGCGGTGCCGCCGCTCCCCGCTCCTCACGGTAGGCTACGTGCAGGATGACCAGCAGCGAGGGGCAGGTGACGAAGATGAGCTGCAGGGCCCACAGGCGGATGTTGGAGATGGGAAAGAAGTTGTCATAACACACGTTAGTGCAGCCTGGCTGCTTGGTGTTGCAGTCAAAGTCCTTCTGCTCGTCACCCCAGACGCGCTCTGCGGCCACCACGTACACCAGCACCCGGAAGACGAATACCACCGACAGCCAGATACGCCCAAAGGCTGTGGAGTACTTGTTCACGCCACTCAGTAGGGCCTGGAGCGTCTTCCAGTCCATGGTGCCTGGGGGGACCACGGGGGGCCGTGCCCACCTGAGGGAATGATTGGAAAAACTGTCATGTTAATGAATCAGTCACATTTATTGAACATTTACTATGTGCCAGGCATTGTTCTGAGTTCCTTATGTGGACAGACATGTTCAATGATCACAGTGTTCCTTTGAGATTGGGACTATTATTCTTCCCAAGCAGGAAATAGGAAACTGAGGCACAATGAGGAGAAGGAACCTGCTCAAGGTCACAGAGCTGGTAAGCCAGTAGAAGGGAACGTGTGCTTGGTGCTCACAATGACCATTCACTGAGCATTTACTATGAGCGGCGTACGATGTTAACCACTCCATGTGCAGAAACTCCATGTGTGTTTAATCCTGTAATGACTCCATGCGGTAGATACTATTCTGCTCCCCACTTACAGATAAAAAAACTGATAATCAAATGACATAAAGATTGCAAAGCACACACTGCATGGTAGATGTTAATGAAATGCCAGCTATTCATTATTGTGAAGTACAGAGAGGTCAAGTCACTCACTTAAGAGGAGAGTTGGGGGGTTAGGGTTGTGGCTCAGCCGTAGAGCGCTCACCTAGCACATGCATGGCCTGGGTTCGATCCTCAGCACCACGTAAAAATAAACGCATTGTGTACAACTAAACAAATAAATAAATATTAAAAAAAAAAAAAAAAGAGGAGAGTTGGGTTCTAGGCCAGGCTGTCCTGCTAGGGCCTGTGCTCTCATCTCTCCCCTCCCCTCCCTGCTGCACACCTGCCCCAGGCCAGGTTCTGTTACCTTGTCCATGCCTCCACATCAGCCTGTGAAGCTGGGGTTATGAGCCCCAATCTCCAGAGAGGAAACTAAGTCTGGGAGAGGCGGAAGAGCCTCCAAGCTCTCCGGGCCAGTGGGTAGTGATGATGGGAGACCATTTGGGGTGGAGGGTGCATGGAGGGTTATGGCTCTGCTCCTGGGAGGTCACCAGATCCAGGGACTATGTGGAGACAATCCCCTCCTCCCCGTGCTGGGCCTGGAGAATCCCAGCCTCCCCCCCCCCCCAGCCCTGCCGGTTGCCAGGGCTTTGTGGTGGGGAGGTGTGCTGTGGTCAGGCCCTCAAATCACACATCTCTCTCCCTGCCCTGGAGTGACTCAGAGGGTGTGGCTGGGTGAGGCGCTGAGTGTACCTGTATCGGTGGTGCGCCGCCAAGGGTGTGAGCGCAGGCACCTCTTCGGGTGCTTGTGTGGACCTGCGTGCACATGTCGGTGCTCCTGGGCCTGTGCTCTGAGCATGTGTGATGCCTGTGGGGCCACCGCCGTGGGCCGAGCCACCATCACTGTTGTCCACATGACTGCCACGGCCTCCTCACTGGCCTTTAGGCTCCTGCTTCTGCACCCCTGAGTCCATTCAGTCACACTCATGTCACCTGCTTAGAGCCCAGCCCCCCCCCCCCCCCCCCAGGGGGGGGGCCACTAGCTTCTCACCGTTTAGAACTGAACCCAGGATTCTACATTTTCACCGTCTTCTCCCACGTGCTGGCTCTGCCTCTTTCTGCTCCCGCTGCACTGAGGCCTCTGGGCTCTACATTGATTCCTTCTGCCTGGAATGCTCTTCCTCCAGAACCCCACATGGCTGTACTCATTACCTCTGTTCAAACATTGGGGCCTCTTCAGATTACCTTGGCTCTGAACCTGTCTCCAGTCTCTCTGCTCCTGCCCCCTTTCCTTTCTTCACAGTTCTTAATCACCATTTGAAATTAAAGTACTTATCATTTTTTTTGTTTGTATTTTTTTGTCTGGCACCCCAATTAAAATGTCAACTCCATTTTTTTTTAGGGCTTCATGTTTGGTGCCTAGTGCCTGGCATATAGTAGGTACTCACTAAATGCTCCATGGGCAAACAAGTGAATGCTGAGTTCTCAGAGAGGGTGTGGGAAGGCTGAGCAGGAGCTGCGTGGGCCTGGACAGCAGAGAGGGAGAGTGCAGACCCCTGTGAACATCACCCTCCTGAGGGCCTGCCCCCTGGAAGCACAGTCTCCCACAGCCGTGGGGCTGGGAAGACCTCAAATCTGGAGACCCTCCTCTGTGCCCCACTCAGATACCCCCAAGCCCTGGCCTTTGGGGAGGACCGTGAACTATGCACTGACCATGAAATCAGACCTAAGCTCTGCCATTTACTAGCTGGGTGCCGTCCAAGAGTTCTCTAATGTAATTGACCCTGTTTCTTGACCTCCAAAGGGAAAGAAGTCCTATTTTCTTGGACTGTCGTAAGAATCCTAAGAAAGTTCCCTCCCCTGGCTGCCACTCACCTGGGGAGGGTTCAGGAGGCTGAGGAGCATCACCCGCTAGCCCGGGGAGAAGAGGAGCCCCAAGAGCTGCTTCCACCAGGAACCCTCCACCGCTGCCTCCCCGGGATGAAGCGCTCTCCTGGGCCCCCACCTCACCTTCCAGGTGCTCACTGCCCAGTCCCGCCTGCCAGACACACCCCGGGGAGGCGACTCATGGGGAAAGAATTTCCCTCCCAGACCGCCCTGCGGACCGGCGGATCCGGTTCTGGACCCCCGCGGTCCCCCACCACTAGCTCCCGGCACAAACGTTTTATCCCAGCGCAGCGCCGGGGATGGGACCGCGTCCAGCCTTTGCTTGTCACCCCCACGATGCCCTCCAAAGACAGAAGCCCCCTTCCCTTCCCACGCCCGCTTCCCTTCATTCCAGGCAGTTTGGGAGCCTGTGGTTCTGGGGTGGTGGTGGTGCTGGTGGTGTCGGTCCGGGAACCTGCCAGCAGCCGGAACGGCCACGCCGCCAAGAATCGAGGGGCGAGCAGGCCGAGGTAGGTGGGGGTGTTGGGGGTCTCCATCTCTCGGCCGCCTCTACGCGGCCCGGCCCCAGCCCCGCCGCAGGGGAGCGCAGGGGACACTCGCACCCCCGGGGACCGCCCGGTCCCGTTCTTACCGTCAGGGCCACCCCGCGTCCGCGAGGCCCGCAGCAGAGGAGGCCCGAGGGAGGCCCAGCGCAGCTCTGAGGTCCCGGAGGCGCGCGGCGGGCAGAACCCGGTGGGCGGGGAGGGAGGGTCCAGGGTCGGGGGCGGAGCCCAGCGGCCCCGGCGACCCGGGGTTCTAATCCCCGCGCCGCACGCGCCCCGGGCACGCTCCCGAGGGGCTCTCGGCTCGGCCCAGCCTCGGTTTGCTCACGGTGGAATGGGGGCGTCGGTGGCCACGGGCAGGGCTGTGGCAAAGGCGCCAATGAGATTCGAGGCGTGGGGCCCTCGGCAAACTGTTAAGCGCCGCGGCCGCGGTGAGCCTGCAATCTCCACTCGCCCCCGCGCGCTGCCACGGGTTCTGTGCCAGGCCCTGCCCGTCCCGGTCCCCGCCCGGCGCACGGCCCGACTCTGCGGAGCACGTGCCGGGAAGCCTGACCCCGCCTCCCCTGCCCGCCTCGACCCCCGACCGGCCCTCACTGACAGCGCCGATGGGGCCAGCTGCACTCTGGAGGGCCAGAGCGGGGCCAGACCGTGTGCCCACGGCGGAAAGGGCTACGGGGAGACCTGTGCCCGGAAAGGAGCCGTGCAGGGGTGAGGGCGGGATGGCGGAGGTCTGTGCCTGCAGTACTTCAGGGGGCACAGCCTGTCCCGGGCAGGGTCACACCTGCGCCCTGCGCCCTCAGGCGAGAGTGGGGGCCTGCGGCCGGCTGCACCTGGCCTGGGCTCTGGGAACCGGGATGACTAGGAACCTAACAAAAGCTCACGGTGTCCCAGCCTCTTTGGGAACCCCCTGGCTTATGGGCTCTGGGAATCCCTGAATCTTAGTCACCCTTAGTCACCCTCAGTGACGTAGCCTGAGTCCTCGCCGTCTGGACCGAGAGGGCTGCCAGCACCATGGGAACTGCGCACCGGCATTGTCCAGGACCGCACTGGGTTATGCCTGCGGTCCTGGCGGAATTAACAGCACCACGTTGTAATTTTAAAAATGGGCCTTGGGCGGGGGCAGTGGCTCAGTGGTAGACTGCTTGCTTGGCATGTGTGAAGCCCTGGGTCCCATCATCAACACCAGAAAACAAAAACAAAACAAAACAAAAACCAAAAAAACCCTCCTAAGTTATGGATCAATTATGGTCCCCTTGCTGCTACTCATTTTGTGAGAGGACTACCTCTAAATCGGCAGCCCAGAAACATCTTTGTGCCAGGCTGGGCCCCACAAGCTTTATTTCATCCTGTCAGCCTACACACGAGGCAGGTATGATTCTTCCTGCTTCCATGAATGAGAAAACTGACAGAGAGGTTGGGCGACTTGCTCAGGGTCACACAGATAATAAGTAACAGAGGTCTCAGCAGGGTTGAGTACCTGTATATAGGGCAAAGCTATAGGGCAGAGGCCCCCTTTCACTCACTGTGTCCATGGCCCTTGAAAATCTGTGCCGAGATTGGACAGTGGTGGCTGGTCTGGGTGGTTCTGTGCGGATTTGGGTTTGAGAGGGTGTGTGAGTGTGATGGTGGGGGTACCGTGACTTTGCCACCTGCTGCCTGTCACCGGTTGCTCTGCTCCCTTTCAAAGCTTGCTTCCCACCTCCTTACTTCCAACTCATTGGAACAATGTTTCTGTCCCTACCCTATGACTAAAAACAGCTTGTCAAGGCCACCAGGAATCTCCATAATGCCCACCCTGACAGCCACGTCTCTGACTCCATCTTCTTTGGCCTTCAGACGTACCTGACAGAGCTGGCCACGGCCACTCCTTTCTTCTCAGAGCATTTTCATCCCCTGGCTTCTTTGACACCCACTCCTGGTGTCCTTGTACCTGGGAACCTTCATGTCCTGGGCTCTAGGTGGGCAAGTCCCAGGGCCCTTCTCTCTCTCAGGTGAGCTCCTGGGCCTTTACCTCCCATCTGTTCACGGAGGAAGTGCACATTTCCAGGGCCAGACCCGAATGGCGAGGGCTGCCCCCTCGTGTTTTTCCTTCCTGAGTCATCTGTGCATAGTCAACTATGGCGACAGTCCTCATTTAATCTATGGAAGTAGGCCAGGAAGGTATTCATGCACTTTGCCTTTTTCATTTGAAAAATATTGGACATTTCCCCTACCAGTAGGTAAAGAGCAGACTCTTTTTTTTTTTTTTTTTAAAAAAATAACTAAATAGTATATTTTCTATAGTCTATTTAAATAATCAATCCCATTTTAATAAAAATTAAGGCTGTTTTTAGTCTATCTCAGACACCATTGCAATGAATATCCTTGGACAAACATTATTTTAATTCACTAAAAATTTTTTTTATAGGATACTTTCCTAGCAGTGGAACTTTTGGGTTAAAGGTGTATGTTCATTTAAAAATGTATGTAGGTGTATTAAAGGTGTATTCTCATTTGAACATGAGAATTCTTGTTTCTGTATATCCTTGTCACTATAATGTTACAAAACTTTACGATCTTTGCCAGTGGTACTTCATTATACTTTTATTTTACATTTCTCCTAACATGGGAGTGAGATTGAGCATCTTTTCATAGATTTAAAAGTCATTTTTGTTTATTTTTGTGTGAATTGTTCTTTGTCCAATTAGATGGTTGCTTTTTTATTGTTGACTTCCTAAGTATTCTTTATATATTAAGGAAACTAGTCCTCCATCTAAGATAGGAATAGAATTTCCCCCCTCCAGTTTGACGCTTGTATTTTAAGTTATATATGGAGTTTTTGTCAAGCAGAATTAAACATTTTTTATGTAGTCAAATAAATTACTCTTATTTTTTATGCCCTCTGGGTTTGGTCTTAATTAGAAATGCCTTTGCCACTCTGAGAATATTTAAATAAAAATTTCTCCCATGGTTTCTTCTAGTGATACAAAGCATATCATTGTCACTCCCCTATTAAAACCTTGCAGTGACTTCTCATTACCTTTAGATTAATACCCACTCTCCTGAGGTTGGCCCATAAGGTTGCAAATGACCTAGTCCCGCCTCACCTACTGTCACAGCCATTCCTTTGATCCTGACTCTCTGGTCACAGTGGCCTTCTTTCTGTTCCTCCAACAAGCTCTGCTGGCCTCTGCATTTGCTGTCCCCTTGGCCTGGACTGTGCTTTCCTGACTGCAGGTTCCCTGGTCACCCCGTCCAAAGCTTCCTCACCCCCTTCCTCAGCAGCCGCTCTTCCTAACGTTCTCCTAGATGACCTCCAGGAGCAGAAGGCTCAGGGCTCACGTCTCTGCGGCACCTCCCAGGCCTTGGGGTGTAGCAGACACTGTTCCTATTTGTGCACCAAATGCCGTGTGCACTTAAGGTTGAGTGTGAGCGTTGCCTGTGTGGGGGAGACGGTGTGTTTCTGGTGGTAGTGTGGGCGGCATGAGTGCGTGTGTTTGGATGCGTGTGGTTGGGGAGGTTATGTGTGTGCGTGGGGCTGTGTGTGAGGCGGTGGTGTGTAGAGTGTGTGTGTGTGTGTGTGTGTGTGCATGAGCACTTGGGTTACTCTGCTCTAGTGACCTGTGACTTCACTGCGTAGGTCCTGTTATTCTGACCCTGCCAGAGGCTGCCCCTTCCTCCTGAGATCAAGTGGTACCCCCAATACTGCTCTTTGATTTTGTGGGAATGAACAGGGAGAGCTCCCCATTCCTCAGAGAGGCTCTGAGGACTTGAAGTCTTTGAAGCCTCACCCTAAATTTCTGCTCCTTGAGAAGGGGACTGTGTGGGAGGCCATCTAGGCCATCCCCCTGCCTCAGGGCAAGATTGTGTTGCGCCAGGGTTTGGCAGCTGCCTCTGCAACCCCCACACCCCTCAGGCCCTACACCTGCCATCTGGGGGTGGTAGGCCCTAAACCACTGCATCCTGGTCCAGGCTTGTCTTCCTCCCAGGCTGCCCCTCTGTCTTAAAGCTTTGCCCTGGCCTTGGGCAGGGGCTTCCAGGATGGGCAGGACCTCCCCCTTGTGTTCCCTCATCTGCAGCAGAGGCCTGAAGACTGTTTCATTCCTTGGTCAGAGAGATGGGACAGGGAAAAGCCACCAGGGAGCGAGTGATGCAGGAGGGATGGGGCTCTCTACCCCTGCCTGGGGTGGCAGATGGGAGGAAGCAAAGCCCCAGCACCCAGGCTAGAATGTGCTTTTCTTTCCAGGACCCCTGGTGTTGCTTGAAACATCTGCATCCACAAATTTGTCCTCATCTGGACAGACTACTGAGTTGCTGTCTGGATTCTATGAGTTCGTCCACCCTGCCAGCCACCGAGGACGGACCTCCACCTCCTCTCTCCACCGCCGTCACCCTTTTGCTCTGTACTGGATCTTCCCCGTTACAGGAAGCACGCTGGTATTTCTCCATCTACACACACACACACACACACACACACACACACACACACACACCTCCTTGGCCCTATTTCTTCTTCTGCTGTCTGTTTCATTTATCCTTACCCCTTTATAGAAAAATTCCTCAGAAGAGTTGCTGTGATTCATTATCTCCACTTTTTTTTTTTCTCTTCTTATGCTCTCTTGAAGTTTTTCTAGTTAGGGTTTTTGCTTTCCATACTATACCCTCCATATTATTCCTCTGTGCAGTGGCACACACTTGTCATCCCAGTGACTTGGGAAGCTGCGAGAGGAGGATCACAAGTTCAAGACCAGCCTTAGCATCTTAGTGAGACCCTGTCTCCAAATAAAAAATCAAAAGGGCTGGGGATATAGCTCAGTGATAAGGCATCCTGGGGTTCAATATCCAGTACCCCAATACAAAACAAAACAAGATTAACAATATTACACCCTCCAGAAGTTCCTCCCTGGTGACCTGCCCTCCTCCAGGAAACTTTTTCTTTTTTTTCTTTTCTGTCTTTTTTTTTTTAATTTAGTTAATTTAATTTGTTACACATGCTTTTAGAGTGCAATTCCTTTTGTATTACATATAAAGAGCACAGTTTTCCAAGTCATTGGTTTTAAACTTTTTCTTTTTTTTTTTTGGTACCAGGGATTGAACTCAGGGGCACTCGACCACTAGGCCACATCCCCAGCCCTTTTTTGTATTTTATTTAGAGACAGGGTCTCACTGAGTTGCTAAGTGCCTCGCCATTGCTAAGGCTGGCTTTGAACTTGCGATCCTCCTGCCTCAGCCTCCCAAAGTGCTGGGATTACAGGCGTGCGCCACCACGCCCGGCTTCTTTTTTAATATTTATTTTTCAGTTGGAGTTGAACATAATAACTTTGTTTTATTTATTTATTTTTGTGTGGTGCTGAGGATTCAACCCAGGGCCTCGCACATGCTAGGTGAACGCTCTACCACTGAGCCACAACCCCAGCCCCAGGAAGTGTTTTTGACTAAGCCACATGCTCTTGTCGAGACACGGCTAAATCCCATGGTCAGGTCCTCATCTTTCCCTGAAATCTTAGCAGCACAGAAGGAAGCTGGTTCCTCTCTCCCTCAGCTAGTTTGGCTTCCAGGACATCCCACTCTCCTGATTTTTCCCCTTCCTTTCTAGACATCCTTTCTCAGTCTCCTTCCCTGATTCCTCCATATCTCCCCAACTTCTAAGTATTGGGGCATCCTTGGGCTGGGTCCTTGGACTCCTCCTCTTCTCTGTCTTCACTCACTCTCTTGGTAATGCCAACTGGTATCAGGGTTTGAAACATCAAAACTAGGTGGACAACTCTTAGATACTGGTCCCCAGCTGAACCTGAACTCCATTCTCAGGTATCCAGTTGCTAAGTGACTTTTCCCTGTGGATGCTCAGTGGGAAACACACCTTACAATGTCCCACACAAAGCTCTTTACTTACCAAAGTTGTCAGACTAAGAAGCAAAGCAAAACCAAATTCAAAGCCCAAAAGGCAAAGATCAAGACACCGAGTTAAATTTGAATTTTAGCTTGTACGTGAGACATGCATGTATTAAAAATCACGTGCTGTTTACTTGACATTTGTTTGGCCACGTGCTCCTTTACTTCCTCTCCAGTAGTCTCTTCCAGTAAGTGGCATTTTTACTCACCTACTTGTTTAGGCCCCAAAATGTAAATAAAGTCATTGCTGACCCTCTTTTCTCATACCCCACATTCAATGGGTGGAACCATTTCGGTGCGGCTTTCAAAACATTTTCAGAATCTGACCAATCTGTTCCATCCTTTTGGGTGTGTACCTGGGAGTGGACTTGCAGGGTCCTGTAGCAACTCTATGTTGTCCTAGTAACAGTAAGTGTAAGCGATATTTTCCTGGATTGATCCATGACCGTATCACCTCTGGATTAATCCAGTAGTCTCATGACCACTCCCCCCCACTTTAGTCCTTGCCACTGTTCATTTATTGTAACACAGTCTCCTGAAGGGACGTGCATGTTTTTGTTCAAAATGCTCCCCACCCACCCCCGCTCCCCTGCTCACTAAGACTGACAGCTAACAGCATCAGGGTGGCCTGTAGGACCCTGTGCTTGCAGCCCTGCCAGGCCTCACCTGCATGCTCCTTCCCCCCTCTCCTGGCTCACTGGCGTCCTAGCGGCCACAGGTGCACGGCAGTTCCTGCCCGGCCTCGGTGCCGTGGACATACTCTTTCTTTTGTCTGGAACAGACTGGCCGACCTGCCTGGCCTCCCCATCTGAAGTCGTAGTCCCCCCTCCAGCTCACGGCAGCTGTTTAATCAGTTCCCCTCTAGCTTAGCACCCCATCTCCAGAGGTTCCTCCCTGACCACCTGTCCTTCTTCTGGAAGCCTTTGGTGACCATGCCTCCTTCGCCCCCTCCTTCCCTCCACCAGGTGGAAATCCCAGGGTGCTGTGCGGCTGGCTGGACTCCATCTGTCCTCGTGCAGCCTCTGCTCCCTCTGGGTTGGTGGTGGGGGGTGGAGGCCGCTTTGCTTGGCCTGGGCTTTGAGTTGCCCGAGTGTGGGCCCTCAGGGTGGGGAAGCCAGCTGGGGTGAAGTGTGCGCAATGTGCCTCGACGTTAGTCTGTCACTAGCCTGTCACCTCGTGTGTGGGAGCTTCCTGGAGCTTCTGGAGCCTTGATCCTGGCGGAGGGGGGGAGGGGCCCCCTGGACATCAGGGAGGCGAGGCTCGGTCGGGTCTGGGCTGCAGGCATGTGTTTCTCGCATTCACTGTCCACACTGCACACGGGAGACGTCCTGACCTAAGCTGGCTTGCCAAGGCTGAGCTGGGAAGTGTGGGTGAAGGAGCGGGTTGTGGGGGACAGAGAAAACGTGGTGGTGGTGGGGGGTCACCGTGCCTGGAGTTAGCGGAATGCCTTGTCAGTGATGTTCTGGTGCAGCCATTTTGATCGGGTCTTTGGGACATTCTGACGCAGTCCTGAAAAGACCTCTTTCTGTCATGATGTACGTGCACAATAGACAGCTTCACCCCCTCACCGCCTCATCCCTGAACCTCACCCAATTTCCCACACTTAGCCCATCCCGGAGCCTCAGGGGCGGGGTGCGGCTCTGGGCCGGCTGCCTTCACAGAGCCAAATTGTCTTCTGTACCCTCCTGTGTTGCCCGTGTGAATGTGACATGGTGCAGCGTTTGTGGAAAACTGGCAGTTCTTCAAAAAGTGAATCAGAATTACCGCTGCATCCAGTGAGCCCACTCTGCGTGTAGACCCAAGAGGACCACACGGAGGGACTCAAATACTAGGACGTGAATGTTCCTCGCAGCACGCTCACAACAGACAAGAGGTGGAAGCAACCCAAATGTCCATCAACGATGAATGGATAAACAAAATGTGATATGAAGCCAGGCGCGGTGGCGCACGCCTGTAATCCCAGTACTTGGGAGGCTGAGGCAGGAGGATCGAGAGTTCAAAGCCAGCCTCAGCAATGGCAAGGCACTTAGCAACTCAGTGAGACCCTGTCTCTAATAAAATACAAAAATGGGCTGGGGATGTGACCCAGTGGTCGAGTGCCCCTGAGTTCAATCCCCGGTACCAAAAAAAAAAAAAAAAAAAAAAAAAAAAAAATGTGATATGAACCAACATGGGTTTATAGTCAACCATTAAAAGGAATGGAGTTCTAGCCGGGCGCGGTGGCACACGCCTGTAATCCCAGCACTTGGGAGGCTGAGGCAGGAGCATTGCGAGTTCAAAGCCAGCCTCAGCAATGGCGAGGCACTTAGCAACTCAGTGAGACTCTGTCTCTAATGAAATACAAAAAAGGGCTGGGGATGTGGCCCAGTGGTCGAGTGCCCCTGAGTTCAATCCCCAGTACCAAAAAAGAAAAAAAAAAAAAAAAAAAAAAAAAAAAAAGAAATGGAGTTCTGACACATGCCACAATGTAGATGGGTCTTGAGACTATTCTGATAAGTGACACGGACCACACGCCAAAGGATAAACATCATATAACTCCACTTTAGTGAAATATTGAGTAGGCAAACTCATGGGTACAGGAAGGAGGTGAGAGGTGACCTGGTACTAGGGTGAGCCGTGAGTGGGGGTTAGTGCTAAATGGGTACGGAGTCTTCATTAGGGGCAATGGAAAAATTCTGGAATTAAATACTGGTAATGCTTGTAATTAACAGCTCCGCCCTGCACACTTACACGTGGCTAAGATGGTCATTTTGATGTTATATGTATTCTATCACAATGAAAAAATGAAAAAAATAGGGATGGAAATATGGATTTGGGATTCAACGTTGTCCTAGTGGGATGTCAGGGCCACAGGAGAGGACGGGATCACCCGGGGAGGGTGTGGAGAATGAGGAGAGCGCAGGGTCTGGGATGGAGCCCCAGGACCTTTCCAGCTCAGCAGCGGGCGGAGGGAGACAGGGAGAGCTTGGAAGGAAGCCGCGTGCCTTAGGTGGGACTCCTCACTGCAAATGACAGAAATGCGACTTGAATTAGTGTGGGCATCATGGGGAATGCATGGGTTCATGGAAACACAGGAAGGGCAGGGATGGCTACCTTGGGCTCCCGACAGCACCTGGAGTTGGTTCTGGAGTGTGTCTAGGACCTCTGTCTCTCTCTTTCCCGGTACTGGTGGGATTTTGCATAAGACTTTTGCAGGAGGTCACCAGCAGCTCTGAACTCATGTCTTCCCAAGTTTTGCCACCGTTTGCTTCTCTTAGCATCAATTGAAGTAATCTGAAGATGATTTCAGGCCTCACCTGAAGCATGTATTCACCCTAAGTTCACTCCAGGGGGCCCGGATGCATGGCTGCCGGTCACCTTCACAACCTCGGTACAGTGGGAGAGCCGTGGGTGGACAGAACAAAGGGCCCACGGAGCCGGGAAGAGCTTAGAGAGGAAGGCGGTGTGCTGTAATTGCCTACTCAGGCAAGACAAGAAACGGAAAGCCTCGATGGGCTGAGGGACAAAGGAATTGTAGGTGAAGCTGGCACAGGCAGGGCGGTGGAGTGTCATGGTGGGGCAGAGATGGATCACTGCTGGTGGGCGAGAGAGTAGGAAGCGAGGAAGGAGAAATGGTTGTGAAAGCCAGGAGAGAGATAATGAGGTAGCTGCAGGGGATTAGGCTTAAGGAAAGGCTGGGCTTTTGTTTTTTGATGGGAAAGATCTGAACTTGCTTGTGTGCTCAGAGAACTAGGAGGGAGGCTGTGATCACAGATTTAGGAGAAAGCAAGGAAGTGGGGAGAAGGGGCTCCTTGGCACTTGTGGGGGGATTAGAGAAGTAACAGGTGCAGCTCCCCCCACCCCCCATGTTCACTGTGCTGCAGGGGAGGAGGGGGGAAGGGGAAGGGGTGGGCTCTGGGCTTGGTGACAGTCACAGGGAGAGTATGCTTCTTGGACAGCTCTGCTTTCTCTGAGAAATAAAATGGAATGAGCCAGAAAACTTGACAGTAGAGAAATTGAGAATGCTGCCACCATGGACGATGGTCAAGAGACCTTCAAGGCAGGGTGCGGCCAAGCTGGGCAGGGCTGGAGGACATGGATTTGCAGTGGCCTCTCTGTGGCTTTATGGCCTGCTCTCACAGAGCCCAGCACAGGGAGCAGGGAGGGAAACACTCAGGAGGACTGGCTGGGGGACCGTGGGGATACTGCTGGGACAGGAATTTGTTGCAATCTTTACCTGGGCAAGTGTCATTGCCCTCTTACTGTGTGCCTGGCATGGGGTGGGTGCCCTTCCTGCTGTGGTCCAGGAGAGAAGCAGGCATCTGTTGGCAGGGCCCACGTGAGATGAGGGTGATGTAGTGATGCTGTGGTGCTCAGGCCTCGCCTGGATGCAGAAGGAAGGGGACAGAGGCGGGCTGGGGGCAGCTGGAGTCCAGAGTGGGATGACTTGACCTTGCACCTATCTCCCTGTTTCCACCTTTAATTAAATAGCCCACCTTCTCTGGTCTAAGTTTGAGCCTCCCAGGGGCTCTGGATACTATTCCTTCCAGCTCCCTTTAGGACTTCAATCTTCCTCTACCAGCTTCACCCTATTAAACTATTAAACTTTTTTTTTTTTTTTTTTTTTTTGGCGCTGGGGATTGAACCCAGGGCCTTCTGCATGGGAGGCAAGAACTCTACCAGCTGAGCTATATCCACAGCCCCTATTAAACATTCTTAAACATCCCTTTCAACGCTCTCCTCCATGCTTACCATCTCCATTTGCTTGGCTCTCACCATCCCCCCCCCTTCACGGGGACTGGCTTCTTTCTGTGTCCCATCTCTGCAGACCACACTGCTGCCTTGGGCACCGCTGATCATCATCTTGTGAATCCACTGAGTTCACCTCAACCCTTACAGGATTTGACCCGCATCAGCATTTGGTTCTGAAGATCACTTTCACCTTCTAGAAACTTCTTCCTCTTGGCTTCTTCCTCCTCTGTGACAGTCCTATTCCCTGGGCTTTGTTGATGCCTATTGACCTAAGCTCGGCTGACTTTCCTGCATTCCATTTGGCCTTTAAGCCTCCGTCCTTGGGCATCTTTTCAAGTCTCCCTGCACCTCTATACAGCAGCACCTGCTCTCCAGGCTTGTCACACCCCACCACAGAGGCTCAGATATGTGTCCAAGTGAAGGGCAGCCCTCCCTACGCCCAATAAGAAGACACTGTGAACAGTTTGGAGCTAATCCGAACATATAAACTTCTAGACAGGAGTGGTGGCACATGCCTGGAATCCCAGGGACTTGGGAGGTTGAGGCAGGAGGATCACAAGTTCAAAGCTAACCTCAGCAATTTAGCAAGGTCCTAAGCAACTATCAAGACCCTGTCTCAAAATAAAAAATAAAAAGGGCTAGGGATGTAGCTCAATGGTTAAGCATCCCTGGGCTCAATCCTTACGACCAAACAAACAAATGCCACAAACAAAAAAATCTTCTATGGGCTGGGGTTGTGGCTCAGCGGCAGAGCCCTTGCCTCGCACATGCGTGGCCCGGGTTCGATCCTCAGCACCACGTAAAACATAAAATGCATTGCATTGTGTACAACTAAAGTAAATAAATAAATATTAAAAAAATCTTCTGGTGTGGATGAAATAAGAAGGTACTTTATGAGCTGGGCGTGGTGGCACAGGCCTGTAATCCTAGCGACAGGAAGATGGCGAGTTCAAAGCCAGCCTCAGCAACTTAGTGAGGCACTAAGCAACTCAGTGAGACCCTGTCTTTAAATAAAATACAAAATAGGGTGGGGGAGTGCCCCTGAGTTCTTGCCAGTACCAAAAAAAAAAAAAAAAAAAGGCAATTTATTAACTTGCAATATATTTTAGAAAGTCACATAGTCACATATTGTATAAAGTACATTAAGAGGTATTGCTTTTTCTCCCCTCATATTTTATGAAGCCATTTTATTTAAACCTTTTATATTTGTCTTTAACATTATTTCTGGTCAATATTAGACTTTTGTTCTCATCAACATTTTACAGAGCACAAAAACTTTATTTCTGTCCAAGTTATTTGTGTCATAATGCTTTTTGAATCTCTATAAGAAGTGGAGGTTTTATTCTTGGCCACAAAAGCCTTCATGATATTAGGTGCATAAATTTTAAAAATCATCCAGTAGATGTGCCTGTTCTCTCCGCAACATAACCATTTCCTCTATGGTTTTAAAGTATTTTTTTAAGGGCTTGCTTACAAAGACAATACTTGCAGTTGTAAGGTTCTACCCCAGGAATAATGATGAGATTTTGTGAAATGTCTTTGCCTCCATATTTTCTGATTCTGCCAAGTGACCTCCATGAATATCCCAGACTTCGTTGATTGAGGTTATTTCAGGCTAATGAGTTTCCCCCAAAGAACATTTTGTTGTTCAAAATGCAATAATTGAGATCATGCCCCATAAGGCAGAACACTTCGTAGGGACTTGATTATAAGTCAAACCCTTCCTACATGAGGGGTAATTTTGGAACAAACTCTCCTCTTCTATTCAGGCATTTGTGCTGACTCCCAACTCTGTGACTCCTGGTTGATCCTTTTGTTAGACGTCTCCACCTGGGTGCCCATCAGTCAGTCAGTCAGTTGACACTTTTTTTTTATTGAGTGCTTACTATATGCCAAGCACTCTCTAGGTGCTGGGGGAGCCTGTGACGAGCACAGCAGAGCTGGGAGCTCATCTCTGTGGGGCCATAAAAAGAATAAACATGTAAAGGAATAAGACAATTTCATCAGCTAGTATAAACTACAAAGGAGATGAAATGAGGTCTGTGGCAGAGAGTGATGGTGTGGTGCGTGCTTCTGGGGGGCGCCGGTCAGAAAGCGGCTCCGGGAGTGGGGCTGTTTGATCTGCGATGTGAAAGCCGAGGAGACAGGTGTGTGAGACTCTGGGGGAAGGACCTTGCCAGCAGGAGCAGGTGCGAAGACCCTGAGAGGAAGGTCAGTGGGAGGGGAGTGTGGCCAAACCGGGGAGCCAAGGACATGGGCTTGGAGAGGAAGCAAGGCCCACCCATGCAGGGTCCTGCAGGCCGTGGTAAAAAAAAAAAAGCTTGGCTTCTTTTTGTTTTTCTGGTCTTTATGGGAAGCCATTTGGAGGGTTTTAAAGCAAGGGAGTGACTGGATTGATTTGATTTACGTGCCAGAAAGATCCTTCAGGCTGTTATGTGGAAGAGGAATGTCAAAGGAGCAAGAGTGGGGGCAGGGAGGCCAGCGCTGCAGGTGTCCAGGTGTTGAAACACCCAGTGGCTTGGGCTGGGATGGGAGATGGAAGGGAGTGACTGGATTTTGAATGTACGTTGGCAGTACAGCCAACAGGACCTGGTAATGGTGTGGGTGTCGTTATGAGGAAAGAGGCTCCTGGGCTTTTGCATTGAGCAGCTGGGTGGATGGAGATGCCACTGCCAGGGTGGGGAAGACGGGGAGAGAACACGAATCTGTGCTTGGTGAGGGGGACTAGGGGTTAGAGGAAAGTCTGATGCTCATGGAGAGGTCACATCCAAACTCACAGATGTGGGCGTCACCGGTTTATAGATGCACTGGACAAGATCTCCGGGCAGGGGTGGTGCTGGGGATGTATGTGGAGGGGAGAAGAGGAACTGGGTCCAGGGACGTCTTTGTGTAGAGAGGAGGAAGAGGCACTGATGGGCATCAAGGCCTGTGGGGGAGGTGGGAGGAAGCCATGAGCCACCTGGAGCTGAGAGAGGGCAGGGCTCCGGCGCAGCTGTCGTGGCCAGATGCTGCTGCAGAAATAAGATGAGGCCCAAGAACTGACCGCTGCATTTGGGAGCTTGGAGATCCTGGGTTGGAATGAAGTGACCAAGAAATGGAGATATCCGTAGACAGATTTTAGAGGACTTGGGGTTTTGTCAATGGGATAGTAGTTGGAGAAGGGTGGGATGATATCAAAAAAGAATTAAAAAGAGAAAGAGATGAAACTATTATAGGATGTGTGCAGAAAGGGAAATTGTGAGGCGGGGGAGAGGGGTACCTACTGTGCCACGCAGTCAGGAGCCAGTGAGAGGTGACGGAGTCTGGCATCCGGCTGGAGGTGTTGTAACAGGAGCAGGGATGCTTTGTCCCTGTCACAGAAGGCAGAGTGGACGGGCACGCCTGCCGGCAAGATGGCGGTTGTGGTGGTGAGGCCTGTGCAGCTATTGCTCCTGTGCCCCAGGGACACAGGACGAGGACTGTTGGCTGGAATGGAGGATTGGGAGAAGGCGGTTTGAGGGAAGAGGAGAAGGTAGAATAAATAGTCATCTTGGAGAATCAGATTCAAGTTTTAGAAAAATGTAGAATTTCTTTGAGGTGCTGAGTGTCCATTTGAGCTTTGTGGTCAGAAGTCTAAATCGAGACCGGTCAATCTGGTTCGATAGTGATGCCACAAGGAAATGCCCACGTGGAGAGGGTCCTGCCAGGTCTCTGTGAGCACAGGAGGAGCACACAAAGGCAAAGGAGTGGAGGATAGCTGGGAGTTCACGCCTGTCTGGGGGCCTGTGGGTCTGAGCTGGACAGGAGGGGGTGACAGGCAGTGAAGAGCGGTGGGTCAGTGGATGGGGCAGAAGGACTGCTGGAGTGGGAAGGAGGCTGGGTGGGCTGGCCAGACTGGAGATGATGCAGCTCCTGGTTCAGACAAGGTCTGGGCTGCGAGCGCACACGCGGGAGGGTTGGACGGTGGAGTTGGAAGTGAGGAGGTCTAACCTCACGGAACTGAGAGGCCATGGTGATGGGTAGGAGATCCCCAGGAATGATAATAATGCACTAATAGAAAGACAACAAGCCAGGGGCCCCAATGGCCCGCGAATGGAAGGGAATAACCATGCCTCCCTTTGAATCTCAAACTCAATGTGTTTGAAACTGAAATCATGGTGTCTCCCTCAAACCCGCTCCTCCACCAGGGCTACCGACTCCAGTCAACGGCGCCACCACCCCGAGGCAGAAACCTGGATGTCACTTTGATTCCTCCTTCTACTTGATCCCCACACCCAATGGAATCACCCAATCTTTGTGATTCCATCTCATCAACATTTCTTAAATCCAGCTACTTCTTTCCATCCCCATCGCACACGCCCTGCCTAGTTCAGGCCATTGTTTTTTGCCTCGCAGACGATTGCATCAGGTTGGAACAGGTAGCCCTGCCTCAGTCCCTCCGCGTTGTAACCAGAGACACTGCAAATTAGATCATGTCCTTTCCCTGCTAAATCTCTCCAGGGCCTGTCATTGTCTTTAGGATAGAGTCCAAAAAAATCATTAACAGAGATTTACAAAGAAAGCCTGCATGATCCTGCACGACCCCTGATTCCAGCCCCTCACCCGACTGGCGAGCCATCTGGGTCTCTTTCAATCTTTGTCATCAGATTTGCTCTCCTGTCCCCTCGGCCGGAATCCCACTTCCTTCGCTGGGCGAAACCTTCCTGTTTCTCTAGACGTCAGCATAAGAGGTCCCAGGGAGCCCTTTCCTGGATGCCTGGATATTAAAGCCTCCTTTCTCTCTCTGCCAGCACCCTGTGCATCCCCAGTGTGCCACGAGATTGGTAGCTGTCCTCTAAATTTAAGCTCCATGAGGCCAGGAACCATGTCTGATTCTTCCCAGTGCTGAAAAGAGAACTCTCATGTGAAAGTAAGCAATCAGGATCTGTCGACCTGAATCCAGTGGAAGATGGTAGGGTGGAGTGGGTTGTGGTCCTGGCAGTGGGCAGCCGAATGTCCTGGAAGGAGAGGAGGCCACAGAATGAAAAGGACAGGGTGATGCACAGGATCACCATGGCCCCAGGTCACAGGAAGACACCACAAGACCCTTGGCCATGGGTCAGAAGTAGATGGCAGCAAAGGCCACAGGAAAGTGGGTGGAGGAGGAAAATGGCAGGAGCAGGGACAAGTGGGGATTCTTCACGAAGATGGAAGTGGACCAGGGTCTGAGTGGTGGAGAGAGCCGAGTGTGGGGCTTGGCTTCCTGGGTAAGGTTGAGGATGGGACAGTTCAATGGCTGAAGTATTGCCCAGAAGTTTAGTTTCAGCTCCCTTTGGAAGCCTCTGGTTAATCTCAGGTGGCAGACTTGAGACCCCTGGGAGTAGCATCTGTGGAGAAGATAAGCTCACCATGGGACCCCCCAGAAGCCCTGGAAAGGACTCCTAAACTCTCTTGGGAGTTGGTTGCCTCTGGGCCTCTGGCCTGGTCTTGGGAGCTACTTTAGTCTGAGCAGTGCGTGGCCATCTGGTTTGGTCAGGAGTGCTCTCCTGGGTTGGATGGTCACAGCTCTGGTTTGGATTGGGGGTGAAAGCTGTCCTGGTCTCCTGGGCTCAGGAGTTAATAGGTGGTAATGGTACCCTGGTAACTGTGGTCCATTATATGCTTTGAATATAACCTTGCTGCTCTACCGCTGCAACAGATTTTTAAAATGGGCATGTTTCTTTCTCTTCCTCTCTCCCTGCACCTCCCTAATCTCTCCCCCTCCCTAATCTCAGGGGAAACTCATTTACCTTTCTTTCCCAACTAGGCAGAGTTATCTGTCCCTGAGTACACACCCACCATAGGAATGAAGTAATCCAGACTTTGGGGATGGTACCAGCGATCTCAGAAGTGACTGTCTCCCAAATTAACAAGTGAATTACAACTCCAGACCGAGAACCTGAGGAATGTAGTCTTTGATTCACCTCTTTAAAAGCCCCTGGTCCTGGTCCTGTTGATGGGAATCATAGTGTTTGGGACAGGAGTCTGCTGTGTTTCTCCTTTGCTGGCAAAGCAATAAACTTTCTTTTTCCTTTTTCTCAAAACCGTGTCCTCGCTATTGGGTTGGCATTGGGGACAAGGACCGAGGTTTCAGCAACAATAGGTAGAAATGGTGCCCTGCCCATGTCCCCTTTACTGGAGGACACCCATTCCCCAGCTGCCGTGAATATTAACTGCTCGTGGATCATGGCAGACCCTGGAGAATTAGCCTCGACTGAGCCAAAGCTACCCACCCTTTTCAGCTGGCCATCCCACTATCAAAAGCCCAGTGTCCTTGCCTCCAGGGGGGACAACTTGGTGGTGAGATTTATGATCCAAATCTTCCTCGCCCCACGGATCACGCCAAGGGCTAGTGCCCTCCCTGCTCGGTTCAGCCCCTGCTCTGCCTTGCTTCCCTACTGCTTGCTTTCCCATGCACCAAATCCCTGCCTCTGGCTCTGCCTCTGGGAACCTGACCCGAGACGGGGTGACCTCTAATTTTGTCCCATATTCGGGGTGGGCATGGAGGCTACTCTGTAAGACTGGAGGGACCTCTTTCTTCTCTAGGTCCAAGTTTCCTCATCTAGAAATGAGACTTTTAGGCTGGATTTAGATAAAACAACAAATCAAACAAACAAGAAGCCACTTTGCTGACCTCCGGGCTAGGCGTGGTGGAAGGTTCAGATAAACAAGACACACCGTCCTTCCCCCAAGCAGCTCACAGCCCATTTACTCATTTAACAAACATTTATTGAAGGCCGCAGGGACCTGGTGACTCAGCATCCTGCCCTTGAAGGGTTCACAGGCTGATGGGAGACACTGGGGGGAGCTGGCCACCCCGATTTGAGAAGGGCCGAGGAGAGCAGCACCTGGGTGGGCGCATGGGGAGGTGGGGAGGCTGCCCCTGGGGTTTGAGGACAGGTCACAGAGGAGGCAGGAAGGACATCCCAGGCCAGGGGAAGAGCATGGTAGAGGCTTGAGGCCTGTCACACACAGCATGACGTGTCGTCCTGGGAACCACCTGCCTTTGGTATTATTGTGGGTGAGAAGAAGAGAGGAAGCTGGCGAGGTGGGAGGGCCGCAGGGCCAGGCTGGGGGCGATGGGGATGGGATGGAAGAATTTTTCAAGCGAGAACAGTGGCATGGTCAGATTCAGGTACAGGCCCATCACTGCATCCTGGAGAGGAGCGCAGACCTGCGAGGCGGGGGTGTGGGGAAAGACCGGGAGGCGGAAGGGGGCAGATTCGGGGGTGTTTAGAGCTGGGAGTGCTGTGTTGGGACGCCAGTGTGATGCTGGGGCGGGTGAGCACGGCTGGACAGCTTCCGGCTTGGATGGTGGGGTGGGGGATGGCAGTGCCCTTCTTGAGTGGGGTGGGGGCTTCGAGAGGAGGCAGGTTTGGGGGAAGATGGTGGGGTCCCTTTGGAGTTTCCGGGTGTGTGAGATGATTGTGAGCCCCCTAGAGGGCTCTTTAGTGGCAGCTGGTGGGACTCAGCGGCAGGTCCAGGCTGACAGCATGGAGGTCTGAGGACTGGGGGTGGGGGAGGACGAGGCTGCTGGGGCCGCGCGTGTGGGTGGGAAGAAGAGAACTTCCACAGGTCCAAGGGTCCGTCTGGGGACCCATCTCCTAGACAGTCTGGGAGACCCCAACCCGCCCTTGTCCCAGGACTGTCCACTCCCACCCTCAGGAGCTCCCCTACCAGGGACCCATGCTGGGCAGGGCTGGGGAGGTCAGGACAGGGGACAGAGGCCTCTGGGGACACATGCTTTGCATTCATCTGAGGGACACTCCCTGGGAAGGAGCTCCTGTGGGCATGGTATCCCCATGCCTCCCTCTTCTCCTGCCTTGGTCAGCTGGTTGCAGAGTTGTGAGGCCCCTGATGTAGTCCCTGCCTTTAGGCGGACCTCCCCCCTCCACGTTCTGATGGCACAATGTGTGCATGTGTGGGTGGGGTGCGGAGTGATGGGTGGTCTTGGTCCCCTCGCTGAGGTCCATCGAATTCCCATACTTCCTTACCCACCACTCTTCACTTGCTCTGCAAAGTACTTGGAAAATCACATTTATTAAGAGGTTTGACAAAACCTGTTGTCATATACAAAATCCCCACCAGCCATCGAGTCCCCGGAGGCTCGGGAGCCAGGCACCAAACTGTACCCCTCCCACTGCATACTGGCCCCTGGGTGAGCTTCCTGAGCCCCCCACGGCCACTTTCTGCACCTACCCTGCTCTACAGAAGATGTCCCTGCCCTGGTCCATTTTCCTAGGCAGCCTTAGGGGACAGCCAGGGGCCCTGGGGATCCCATCTGCTGATCTTGCAGGTTATGGATACCCACCTGCATCCACTGAGGTGAACCCAGCCTTTACGAGGACAGAGTTCCCGTCTTGGGGGTGCCCTCCCTGGGAGACCACGTAGGGCGGGCACGTGTCGGGTAGGCGACTTCGGCGCCGAGACTTCCGGCGGCGCCGGGGGCCGAGGATCTCCATGCACCTCTTGCCCACCAGGTAGGTGACCTCACTGAGGTTGAGCAGGATGCAGATGGCAGCCGTGGCCACCATGAAGTAGGTGAAGACCTTCTTCTCCGTGGGTCGGGAGATGTAGCAGTCCACCGTGTGGGGGCAGGGGTCCACGGAGCAGGCCACCACGCGGGGCATGTCGTAGTCCTTGTAGAGGCGGTGGAAGATGTACAGGAAGCCGGCGTCCACGGCGGCCTTGAAGACGAGGCTCAGCAGGTAGGTCCACCAGAGCCCGCCGCGCTTCTTGCTCAGGTCGCTGTAGAGCGGCCTGGCCTGGGGCCCGTGCCGCAGGCGGTGCCTGCGCTCGCGCTCCTCGCGGTAGGCCACGTGCATGACCACCAGCAGCGAGGGGCAGGTGACCAGGATGAGCTGCAGCGCCCAGAGGCGCACGTGGGACACGGGGAAGAACTCATCGTAGCAGACGTTGGGGCAGCCCGGCTGGCGGGTGTTGCAGACGAAGTCCTTCTGCTCGTCGTCCCACACCTCCTCGGCCGCCACCACGTACACCAGCACGCGGAAGAGGAAGACCACCGACAGCCAGATGCGGCCCAGCGCCGTCGAGTACTTGTTGACCCCGCTCAGGAGGCTCTGCAGAAATGTCCAGTTCATGCCGGCCGTTCCCTGGGCGCCTCACGGGGGGCGGGTCTGCGTGAGTGCCACCCACTCAGGCCTTGGGAGCTCGAGGCCTGGGAGAACCTGGAAACGGGCACCCCCTTGAGCACGCTGTGGTTGACAGTACCGGTTCACAGCCACGGGGTCATCACGTCCTCACTCACAAGGACTTGGAGGGGACGGGATTGCCATCACCCCCATGTCACAGGGAGGTGAGCCCAGAGGCACCTGCCCGAGGTCCCAGAGCTGGAAGTGGCAGAGCTGGTCTTGAACCTTGGTCTCCAGGTTCCAAAATCAGGGTTTGTTGTATTCTACAAAGCAATAAACACACGTGAAGATAACCATGGTGCCAGCCTCTCTTACCCCAGGACTTCCGAAGAGAATGAATGACCCCCTCTCATGACTGACCCCTGGCCAGGCCGGACCAGGCAGGAGGCGTGGGGCTGTCAGATGGATCCAGCTTTGACGGGATGCCAGCAGGAGCCAGGCCCCCTGCTGGGCATGACTGCCTCAGACCTAGTAGATCCCAAGACAATCTCCATCCTCACTCCTCCTCCCTGGCTCCAGGAAGCTTCCCAGACATCCCCTCCTACACTAAACAGAAGCCCTTTGAAATGGTGGTGGTTGGCATCATCCCTGCCACCTCCCTGCCTTGGCGCTGGAGCCGGAGGACTGACGGTCTCGGCCACAGTGGGCTCCTCTGGAATTCCAGCTGTTTGAGGGCCAGGGACCCGGCCCAGGCTGGACTCCGGCTGGTGTGTACCCCACCATTGCTTTTCTCTCTGAGGCTCCCCCTTCTCTGACTGCACGGTGGCCGTTGGCTGGCCTCGTCCAGGGCCCTGCTCTGTGTACCTCAGCCTCCATGGCCTCTTATCTGGAGTCCTCATCATGTTCTGGCCCACGTCCTGCCCTCTCCTGTCTCTGTCTCAGCCTTGTTAGGCTCTACCCCCCTGGGACACCTGCGAACGCCCTGGCTTCCAAGGCAGGGCACATCACCTGTGTGCAAATGGTCTGTCCACCTGTCTTTCCTGCCAGACTGCCTCTCATTCACCTGTCTCCCCAGGATCCGGCCCTTGGTCCGGCTCAGCGAACGCGCAATACGCGGTTGTTAGACTGTGTCGAAGCCCCACGTCTTCCTGATCCCTCTTCATCTCTGCCCTGGCCCTCCGGCCTCCCTCGGGTCTGGCAGGGTGTTGCTTCCCCTCCTTGGAGCGTCCCTGAGCAGGGACCCTCACCCCTGTACTCTCCAGCCCCCTCCCCAAAACCTGGCCACCAGCCCCAGCTCCCGGGGCCTCCTCAGCCCTGCTGGCCCCTCTTCCTGGCCCTGCCTCCTGCCCTGTTAGGTCCTCACCCTTCTCGAGTCCAGTGGTGGCTCTCCTGTCCCTGGCTTGTCCGTCTGCCTGAGGGCCTCCCGGAGGCAGCTTTTGTTCCTCGCTCCTGAGTGGGGTGGGGCTCTTGGAGCCAATGAGCCAGGCGAGAGTGATCGGGTGGGTGGGTAGGGCAGGCTGGCGGGCGGACTTCCCCGGGCACCTATTCAGAGCAAACACCTGGGGCGCTCCTCTCCTGGCCTACGCCTTCTCTCCAAGCTGGCGGGGAGGCATGTGGGCGAGACTAGGGTGAGGGGACAGGAGCCTGGTGCCATCGTGCCCAGGCCCTGGATGGCATCAGCGGCACTGACCCTTCCCCTTCCCTCCGCCTCATTTCCCAAACCCCCTTGTCCCCAGGGCCCTCTCCTGCCCTTTATTCTGGAAGCCTGGTTCTGAGGTCCTCAGCAGCTGACACCTACGGAAAGGGGCAGTCTTGATTCAGCGCAGGACGTGTCCTACCCTGGTGGGGATATTTCTGGGGATTAGATCTTGAGCAGCTTTTGGCTTGCACAGGGGGGATGAGAGGGGCTGGTGGTGGCCTTTCTAGATGGAGCACCTGCTGCCTTGCTTGAAGCAAGAAATGCAGGTTTGCAGCATGAAATGCCCCAGTTGGCAGGGGGCCAGTCTCAGCCTCTCTCTCTGTTCTCTGTGGACCTGGGCCTCTGAGCTTCTGGGTAAGTGGGTAAGGCCTTCAGGGACGTGGGGGTGCCCAGTGAGGCTGCGGAGGAGCCCTGGGCCTGTGTCTGGCTGGCACAGTGGAGGTTAATGTGCAGCCAGGGAGGGGCCCCTGTGCCTTATTTCCCACAAGCATTTATCGAGTGCTTCCTAATAGCAATGATTAACATTTATGTGGCCTTTTACAGCCAGCTAACCCCGTCCACAGCCATGAACTCATGAATGCTCACAGAACTCGACAGGCTGGGCATTATTAACCCATTTTGGAGAAGGGTTGAAGTCGCTTTCCCAGAGTCCTGTTGGCGCTTGTGCCTGACAGCAGGCGTGCACACGCTAGAACCCGGGCACGTCCCTTTGCGGCACAGCCACACCCACGCCGAGCTCCATTACCTCCGTAGACAACCCTGGGGGCCGAAGGCTGGCCTTCAGCCTGAGCACCTGGCCTGGTCTCCGGCAGAGCTTGGGCACCCCTCCTCTGACCCAGTCAAGTGCATCCCAGAGATTGAGACAGTGACCTGGTGAGGGTGACAAACCCCAAATGAATGCATTGACCTTTATTAAGCCCTGTTGGTGGGCCACACGCATGGAGGGGCTTGCCCGTCTGTTCTCCTTTGAAACCCCTCCTTACTATGGTCCTGGGAGGTGGCCCTCGGGAGTTCCACTTTACAGAAGGGGGAACCGAGGTGCAGAGCAGAGGGGCAACGTGCCCAAGGCTACCTGCTGGAGTAGGGACAGGATCCCAGGCCTTCTGAATCCTCCCTTTGCCCCCATCTATGAGCGATGCTGGAACTTTCTGACCCAGGCCCTCCCTGTCAGTCCAGTCCAGGCCGCCCCTCACAGGATGGTTTTCTTCACGTAGTCTTGGGGGCGGTCTGGTAAGAGAGGGGGGTGAGTGTCTGCGCCCAGATAGATGAGGTCGTCCGAGAGGAGGTCCTTCTGTTTGTAGGGCGAGGTGACATAGTCCGGGTGATGTCCCACATGTGTGGCCCTGGCTCTGCGTGCCGCGAGGCACTCGCGACACCTCTTGCTCACCAGGTAGGCCAGCTCCACGAGGTTGAGCAGGATGCAGATGGCGGCCGTGAACACCATGAAGAGAGTGAAGATGTTCTTTTCTGAGGGCTTGGAGATGAAGCAGTCCACCGTGTTGGGACAGGGGGCCGCGTGGCACTTGACCACGGGAGGGAGGGTGTATTTGGGGTAGAAGGAGTGGAACACGTAGAGGAAGCCGGCGTCCACGCTGGCCTTGAACACCAGGCTGCAGACGTAGGTCCACCACAGCCCGCCCCGCTTCTTGCCGGGGTTCAGGTAGAGGCGCCCGCCGTCCTCCCCGGCGGCCTCGCGGTGCTTCTTCTCCCGGGCCTCGCGGTAGGCCACGTGCATGACCACCAGCAGCGAGGGGCACGTGACCAGGATGAGCTGCAGGGCCCAGAGGCGCACGTGGGACACGGGGAAGAACTCGTCGAAGCAGACGTTGGAGCAGCCCGGCTGGCGGGTGTTGCAGTCGAAATCCTTGTGGTCGTCACTCCACACGCGCTCGGCCGTCACCAGGTAGACCAGCACGCGGAAGATGAAGACCAGAGACAGCCAGATGCGCCCAAAGGCTGTGGAGTACTTGTTGACCCCGCTCAGGAGTCCCTCAAAGATCCCCCAGTTCATGGTGGACCCAGGTGTCAGAGGCTACTGCAGAGAAACAAGAAGAGTAAGTCCCCACATGGGTGGGTGCTCACTTTGAGCCCGTCAGAGAAACACAGCGTCCTATTTAATGCTCACAACCACCTGGAGAGCTGGGCTCTGTTGCTGTCCCCATTTTACAGATGAGGGAAACTGAGGTGGAGAGGAGTATAGAAGACCACGCCACAGTCAGAGCAGAGCTGGGGTGTCGCACAGGGGATTAACCCAGCTCTGCCCATAAGGCAGCCAAGGTGGGTCCAGGGGCCACTAGCTCCTCTCAGGAGTCGTATAGAGCAAAGACTGCGGGGTTTGGACATGCTGCCTTCTCTCTCTTCGTCCCTGACCCCACCTCAGGGGCCTCAGCCTTGGGTGATTTCTCTCCTTGCTGAACCCTGGGCACTGCTCTGTCCCTGCAGATGACCCCCCTCCAAGGGGAACCTGGAAGCCAGGCACTGGCAATACAGCTGGGAGAGGAAGTAGCCGGCCCCAGTTCTCTCTATGCCACAGGCCTACCAGAGTAGCCTGGTAGTCCAGTGTTCCCCAAACCAGTGTTCCATGGAACCCTGTCCCACCCTGGGTTTAGCCACTTGAGGGTTGGTTTTTTTTTTTTTTTTTTGGTACCGGGGATTGAACTCAGGGGCACTCGACCACTGGGCCACATCCCCAGCCCTTTTTTGTATTTCATTAGAGACAGGGTCTCACTGAGTTGCTAAGTGCCTCACCATTGCTGAGGCTGGCTTTGAACTCGTGATCCTCCTGCCTCAGCCTCTCAAGTGCTGGGATTACAGGCGTGAGCCACCGCAGGTTCAGCTACATGAAAGAGGTCTCTTTACTCAACCATGCTAATAAATTCACTTTGTGATTCTCCCAAAGAGGGGTGAAAATATGTAGTATTGCCTCAACTCCTTTGAGGGCAGAACCCCTTTTCTTCCCGACACGGCTTTGAGCGCTTGTGCCGCGGCCTCATCGAGACACGGGAGTGCCCTCCAGTTGACCCTGCTGGTGCATTTGGCACGAGGAGACACACGAGGCAGGCTCACCTCCAGTTAAGGAAGGGGACTGCTGTGCGGGGCGAGGGGTGCCCTCCTCCTCTCTCAGAAGGCCTCTGCCTGGCTCCTGGGGGCCACCGAGACCTATGCACGGTGGTCTCAGCCGCTGCACACCCTGGGACCCCAGGGAGCCTGTGTGCTCAGCCTCTTGCACTAAGGGGTGCTGGTCCAGGTGGGAGGTCCCAGGCCATCCTGGGCCCTGCATGATCACTGAGGAGGGAAACAGAGGGCCGGGGTTGGGGGTGTGTTAATCAGTTTGCTCACTCTTATGTAACTAGTAAGTGCCGAGCAGAGACTTGAACCCATGCAGCGGACTCAGGAGCCCACCCTCTGGGAACTGCCCCATCTCGGGCTGGGCCTGTTCTAAAGTTTCCCCAGTGGCCGGCTCATGAGCACGCCCTCCTCTACCTGGTGGAGGCTGGGCGAGGGAGGCTGGGCGGTCTCCGCTCTGTACCCCGTGTCTCCTCACCACCTACTTTTTGGCCTCCTGGCCCTTGCTCTGAGTCATCCTTGTATCTGCTCAGTCCTGCCTAAAATGGGTGGGCCGGGCAGGTTCCCAGGAACACCCGGGCAGGCCCCAGCCCTTATCCCCCCGGGGCTCTCTCCCAGCCCAGCCGGCTCGGGTGGGGTGGGCGGGACTCTGCAGGTCCCGGCAGAGCGGGTCTCAAGGCCCCTCTCAGCCCCTCTCCCACTCAGCTCCGGCTCCCACCTAGACCTGGCTGGGGAGAGCAGGAAGAGCCTACGGAAGAGGGAGGAGCCCTTCATTCCTCCAGGACCAGGACCCCGGGTGGCCCATGAGTTCAGCCCATCTCCCCACGTGGCACCAGAGAAGTCTCCCCTGCCAGGTGTGCGGGGGACGGGCACCTCTGGACTTAGGGGTCTCTACCTGAGTGGCCGCTCCTCAGGGCTTTCCTGGTACCTGCTCCTGGCAGTGGGCAGTGGGATTCAGCAAGCAGCCCGACTTCATGTCAAAACCAGGTTTCTTGGAAGCTCATTCCTGGGTCAGAGCAGACTGGGTGTGTCAGACTCGCCGGGGAGGAGGAGCTGCAGCCGGTACTGCCATTGGATGGGCTTCAGCCTCCCAGACAGCCTCCTACGAGGCTCAGGAAACTTAGAAGTTCACTCCTCTGAGGGTGTTGAACCCAGAATCCTGGCTTCTCAGGGGAGAAACATAGGTCCACTCTGACCCTCTGCTCCTCCTATCCCGGGGCTTGTGTGGGAGCATCTGAAGCCTGTCATACTCTCATTCTTCTGAGGTGCTTCACTGCTGACTCTTAGGCCTCTTCTGGCTTCTGTGGGCTACTGTTCCGGTTCTTGTCTTTCTCTGGTTGTTTCCTAGTGGCCTTCCTTCCTCAGGGCTCCAGGGGCTTTGGAAATTCTATGTCTCTGACTCTGACTTTGGTCCAGATGCTTTGGTCTCTCCCAGTTGTCCCCACCAGGACGTCCTTCTCCCCACCTCCTCCTTACCTGACTAACTCCTGTGATGGTTGGAGGGGTCCACTCTGGGCCCCAAATCCCCGCAGCTGGTGCTCACATCTCTTCATCTGGATCCCACGCCCAGGATTCAAAGGTTCCTCCCTGTACAGAGAGACATCCTGCTCCCGTGAGAGGTGTCCCGAAAGACTGTGTGCCGGGCAGTGACTGGACGCCCAGACGGTGGGGCCCGAATCCTGGCTCTGCCACTTTCCTGCTGTGGCATCTCAGCCACTTAACCGTGAAAAGGGAGAATGAGGCCTGCCTCGCAGGGTGGGCGCAGGGGTCCACCCCACCTTGGAGCGGGAGTGCTTGGCATGGCGTCTGACTCAAAGGAAGCCCTTTCCACAGCTGCCTCCCAAACTGCCCGGCACAGGCCTGGCACAGGGCAGTGGGAGGGGCACTAACAAAATGTTACTTCCTCTTCCTTTTAAAAATTCCTACACTTTTCTTTCTGAGATGTGGGGAAGGCAGAGGAGGAAGGAGGGAGAGCTGGACATGCTCACTGGAGGTCATCTCATTTGGACGGATGTTGTCTTTGGGCTTTAAAGGCCAACCCTGAGCCCAGCTGGGGCTGTGGGAGAGGGGTGGGAGCGCGCGGGGAGCCTCCTGGCTTGTGCACAGGCGCAGTCTGTTGATCTAATTAAGTTCCAAGATGCCCTGCAGCAGCCTGGTACGCGGGGCTGGAATGAAGTGGACAGAGTGTCCAGGAGGCGTTGACGTCACATGTCCACAGCAAGCACAGGAGCCCTACGCATATGCGCTGCCACACCAGGCCATGGCACCCACCCAGGGCTTGGCTTGGTTCACTGCTGTGCCCCTGGTGCCAGGACGGTGCCTGGAGAGTCCCGTCCATCCATCCCCCCGACTGCTGCCACACACAGGAGGAAGGAGACACAGAGACAGGTCAATCGCAGCAGGTGAGAAGGGCCTTCAAAGGCACAAGGAACGCGCCTTGGTCTCCGTCAGAGGGAGACCCGGAGTGGTGGTCTGAAGGCTGGGTGGTGCAGGAGGTGTAGTTCGCACAAGGGGGAGGCCTTCCAGGCCCGGACACACAGTGTACAGAGGACCTCTGGGAAAGGTGATGGAGGAGAGAGCTGGGGCCGTGGTGGGGGCACCACATGGCAGTGTGCCTGGTGGGTCGGCAGAGACCTCTGGCCTGTGGAGGACCTGGAATGTCATGGCAGGGAATTTGGAGTTATGTCGTGTGCAGAGGGAGACACGGGGAGGTCTAAGCCGAGAAGTGACGCGGACCCGTTGGTGACGCGGTCCTCGTCAGTCAAGGCAGTCACCTTGAGGACCAAGTTGGCCAACAGTGCCCACCGCTCCTGGGGGGGCGCGGGAAACACAAGGTTAAGTTCCCGTAAACCTGTCTTTACAAGGTTTTCGACTGTCTACGCGTGTTTCTGTTTCAAGACGCCCCACTTAGGAGAGAGTGGCGGTTCATGCACACTGACCTGGGGCAGCGCCTCCCCGGGTAGCCCAGGCCTGGAGGGAGCTCATCCTCCACAGGGCGTCCTCCCCAGGGGCATCCAGCCTCGCTGGGCTTGGGGACACCCACAACGCTTCCGCTCTGTGCTGGGGGCCATTTGAAGCAATAAAATAACCAACCAAAAGCACAAAAATGAGAAAAATGTGGTACTAAATAGACCTCGGGCGAGACGCGTGCTTGCAGAAGGAGAGCTGAGAGAAGGCAGGGGGCCACCTCAGCGGGGGACGTGGCCATCACATGGGGGGAGGGAGGAGGCTCACATTCCTCACCTCTTCTCCTGCTGCGCCGGGCCACAGAAGTGCCTCAGGTATCGATTTTGCGGTCACCAACAACTTTGAGCGAGCGAGCGAGCGAGCGAGTGGGCAAATTCACAGTGTGGAAATCTCCGAATGGGAATATTGAGGCCCCCTCTGTCCCTGCCGCAGTGACTTAAGGCAGAGGTGAGACGAGGGCTGGATTTGGAAAACATCTGGCAGGTACGGCTGGCAGGCTTGGGTCTGGTTTGGGTGACTGGGTGGGTGGTGGGTCCGCTGGTAGGAGGCCAGACTGCGGGAGGGAAGCAGGCTGTTGGCAGGAGGTGCCGAGATCGGTCACAGACGCTGGTGGGGTTGGTGAGCTCTGGTGCAGCGGGAGCCCAGGACCATCACGGCCAGCAGGAGGCAGCACCTCGAGGTTGGAATCCTCAGCTTCACCGAGACACAGGACTGGGAGGGTGGGGCCCGCAGAGCTCTGGGGAGCGCTGCCGCGTGAGGAAGAGGCAGGGAGGAGAAAGTGTGATCAGCCATGGAGAAACCAGGGCGGGCAGGGGAGGGAGCAGATCATGGAAGGGAGTGCAGGAAGCAGAGAGACCAGACTTTCACCTGAGCAGGTCCACAGAGGCGCAGGGCGGAGCCAGAGGCCTCCGGCAGGCGGAGAAAGTGCCGGCAGGCAGGTAGAGAAAGTGCCGGTGCCTTCTTCCTGCTGAGACCCACCAGCCCCCCAGGCTCTGCTCTGAAAAGTGGTCCTGGCCTCCCCCCTGGGTCAGCCTCAGGCAGGGGCAGGGCCAGGGCACCCTGCCCGTCCTCCTCCGAGTTCCTGCTGTGTGTGGGGGGTGGGAACTGGGCTGCTTTCTGGAGACCAGCCACCCTCAGGGGCTGCCTGTGAGTGCAGCAGGCCAAGGGCAGTGTGCTGAGCTCCCTGGCCTCGTCCTGGCCAGCCCACCATCACAGCGCCTGTTCCCAAATGAGAGTGACCCTCTGCTCCTGGGGAATGAGGCAGTTGGCCTGGGGTGGCATGCCAGGGCAGTGACCGTTTCCCCACCAGGACCGGAGGAAAGGCTGGACAACAGGTGGGCTAGGATAGCGCCAGCTCCACGGTTGAGCACCTTCCCTGTGCCACGTGAGGCCCGATGCCTCACATAACAACATCTCATGCTCGCTTTGCCCCTCTCCATTCAGCTCCCTACACACAGCAGAACCGGCTTTTGAAAATGTAAATCATGCTGAGTGCGGTGGTGGACGCCTGTAATCCCAGCACTCGGGAGGCTGAGGCAGGAGGATCGCGAGTTCAAAGCCAGCCTCAGCAATGGCGAGGCACTTAGCAACTCAGTGAGACCCTGTCTCTAATAACATACAAAAAAGGGCTGGGGATGTGGCCCAGTGGTCAAGTGCCCCTGTACCAAAAAACAAACAAACAAACAAACAAAACCAAACGTATGTGTCCATCTATAACTAAAAAAAAAAAAAAAAAAAAAAAGAAAGAAAAAAAAAAGAAAATGCAAATCATACTAAAAAGTATGTTCAAGGGCTTTTGGTGGCTCCCGAGGCTCCGGGTTGCTCATGTGGACTGCACCGTCCCACACAAGCTGGCCTTTTTGCTCTCAGCCCTTTTTACTCTTCACGGTTCAGCCAGGCTGTCTGCCTTCCCTTTCCTGAACATCAGCATCTCTTTCCCACCTCAGGGCCTTTGCATATGCTTTGATATGCTTTCCTCATTTTCTCTGAGCTAGCATTGAATCCAGGCCTCAATTTAAATATTGCTCTCTCAGAAGAGCTTCCTCCCCCACCCCCCAAACTAAGCCTAGTTCTCCCTTACACAATCCCCTGGCGCTTAAGAGTTTTTGGTGTGCTTGCGTCCTTAACGTCTTCCCTCCTCCTTTAGACTGTGATCTTAAGGCCCAGTTTCAGAGGTGGAATCATGTTTCCTTCCACCATGAGGTGTTTTACTGGGCACATAGTAGGTGCTTAATGAATATTTGATGATGGATGAATGAACCATTCTGTTTATCAAAAGCAAAGGAGCCAGCTGGGTGTGGTGGTACACTTCTGTAATCCCCATGGCTGGGGAGGCTGGGACAGGAGGATCACAATTTTGAGACCAGCTTTAGCAACCTAGCAAGACCCTAAGGAACTTAGCAAGACCCTGTTTCAAAATGAAAAATCAAAAGGGCTGGGGTTGTGGCTCAGTGTTAAGTGACCCTGGGTTCAATCCCTGTTACCATTCCCCCTCCCTCCAAAAAAAGATGTAAAGGAGCCAGGAGACTTGCCAGACCCTTAGGCCCAAGTGTTGAAGCATCACTATGTGCAGAGCATGGGCCTTGGAGCCTGGCTGCCTGAATTCTTTTTTTTTTTTTTTTTTTTTTTTTGTGGTACCAGGGATTGAACTCAGGGGCACTCAACCACTGGGCCACATCCCCAGACCTTTTCTGTATTTTATTAGAGACAGGGTCTCACTGAGTTGCTAAGTGCCTCACTATTGCTGAGGCTGGCTTTGATCTTCCTGCTGGCGATCCTCCTGCCTCAGCCTCCCAAGTGCAGGGATTACAGGCATGCTCCAGCTCGCCTGGCTGGCTGCCTGAATTCTAATAGCAGTTCTGTTTACAGGCTGTGCAATCCAGGCAAGTTTATTAACTTGTCTGGGCCTCAGTTTCTTCATCTGGAATGTGGGGCCACTAAAGTTCCTACTCCATAGGGTTATTGTGAGGATTAGATAAATAGAAATATGTAAAACATGTATGCTTGGACCGTAATAAGTACGCAATAAATGTGAGCTGTTATTGTCAGCTGGGACCAGAATCTGGAGCAAGACTGAATTTATGCTGCTTTCTGTTTCCTTCTTTCTTTCTTTCCTTCCTTCCTTCCTTCCCTTCCTTCCTTCCTTCCTTCCTTCCTTCCTTCCTTCCTCCTTCCCTCCCTTCCTTCCTTCCTTTCTTCCTTCCTCTCTCTCTATGTCTCTTTCTTTCTTTCTCTCTCTTCCTTCTTTCCTTCCTTGGTACCAGGAATTGCCATGATCAGGGTGGTGAATCCAGCAGGTTCTGGCGAGGGGCGAAGGGGGCTAACAAAAATAAAGACTCACACATGCAGATCGTGAAGATATAGCCGGGGTCAGGTGGAGCACTGTTCTCTGATGGAGAAGGAGGTCTAAATCTTTATATATGTCTCATTATCAGATTAAAGACTATGCCAGCATTATTCTTTGTATTCATGAAAGTCACAGAACTAGAAACATCTATGCAGCTTATTCTGCAGTTACATTCTACAGTGGCAATGTACAATGTTAGAGCTCTATGCAGCTCTCAAGGAAGTCTGTTGTTTACAGCTACAGTTATGCGGACAGGTTCAGGAGCAGGGGAGCTGGTGAAACACTGTGGTTGTTTAGCAAGAAAGTTCCTCTATTCTCAGAAGCTGCGTGCCTGAGGTCAAGGTCGAGGCTGATAAGACTCTAGCACAGAGCCTCCTCATGGAGGGCATTACCACAGCAGCGAGGCATCCTGCACCTTTGCACAGAAACGTTCCCAGGCATAAGCTTGCCACAGCCATGAAGTCATCAGAGACCCCAGGCTCAGACACTGCTCTCCCATTCTCTGTCACCGCTCTCCACAAGGGATTGAACCCAGGGGTGCTTAACCACTGAGCCACATCCCCAGCCCTTTTTAAAAATATATTTTTTATTTAGAGGCAGGGCCTTGCTAAGTTGCTGAGGCTGGCTTTGAACTCACGATCCTCCTGCCTCAGCCTCCCAAGCCCCTGGGATTTCAGGCATGCGCTATGATACCTGGCTCTTCCTGTTTTCTTTCTGTCATTATTAGGTGATGGGTCTGGATGAGCCTAAGAGGGGAGGGAAGGAGAGGGGATGCCCACCTTGGCATAGCCGTCCAGCCCGCTATCCCTGAAGGACACAGAGATGCCACAGGTGCTCCTGCCCCCGAGCGGCTTTCATCCTGGAGCAGAGTGGGGGCCACTCAGCCATGCAGGGTCTGGCCGAGGGGCAGGCCCAGCCTCCAGAGAGCCCTGTTTGCAGACGATCTGCTTCTGCGCTGGGTCTGGGCTGGGTTTCGAGGAGAGCCCCAGACCCTGCTCCTCGCAGAGGTGGGCTCGGCCTGTGCTGAAGCAGCTTTGGTTTCTCCTGGAAAATGATGGAGTGGGGCGTTCCCACGGAGGGCTTCCCGGGAGGCTCCAGGACGGAACTTGTGCAGACATGGGAGGGGGCATAGGGGCGTGGGAAGGAGGGGGTGGAAGGGAGGGGGTAGGCACGACGGAGAAGAGGCAGAGCAATGGGACACTGGGGCTCCACACATTCCCCATCGCTCCTCCCTGGCTGTGTGGCCCTGGCAAGTCACTGTCCTCTCTGAGGCTTGGTTTCCGTTCTGTTGGGTGCAGGGGGCTGTGGGGAGTGAGGGCGGGTCCCTGGAGAGCAGGGTGACACTTGGCAAGTTCCAGGAGTTTGCTCTCTGGTCTGCGGGCAGACCCCCCCCCCCAGGGCTCCAGGGGGGCTCGTGGCGTTGCTCTCCTCCTGGAGAGGACCTGCTGTTCCTGCTGGGCCTCGACTTGACCCCTCCACTTCTGCCTGTGCGCCCAGCACAGCTGGAGGGGGCTGGGCCTGGGGAGCGCCCCTGGGTCTCTTCCTCCTGTCGGGAAGGCTTGGGGCTGGCTGGAGTGCGGCAGCAGCCAGACCCACGTCCTTGAGCCTGGAGGGTCCATGGTCCCAGGCAGCGAGTGCCCTCGCCTCAGTTCCCTCTGGGGACTTCCGTATGAGCAGTTCCTGAAGCTGTGGGCTCTGGCCACCACATTCCCCTCTGCTGACCAGAAGTTCTAGGGCCAAGGACTCCCCTTTTGGTCTCTGGCCTGGGTGCTCAGAACTTCTGCTCAGTCAAGGTCTAGGACGGGGACCGCGTGGCTTGCTGGAAACAATCAGATCTGAATTTGAAGCCTCGGTTCATCGGGTGGTCGGTATCCCCACCCCCCCACCATGCTTCCTGTCGATGACTGACAGGAAACTACGCAAGCAGCATGCTGATTGACAGGCCTGAGTCTAGTGGCCACCACCTGCCACACTGCCTGGGGCTATCTGGCCTTCTGGGACTTCCCTGCCTGTCAGCAAATTGATGCCCCATTGGGAAGAGCCATTGAGCTGTGAGTGATAGAACGAGGGGACAGATTCTCCAGCCTCCTCACCCTTGGGCTGAAGCGACCAAGAGGCCCCGTTCTACTGTCCCCAGAGGCCCGCAGCAGGACTCAGCTGTGGAAGTCACCGTGTCCCCCTGCACAGCCCTCATTAACTTCCCTCCCTTCTCTGCCTCGCTTCCCGTTGTTCCCATGCCAGGTCCCTGCCATCGCCTCCCAAATAAACAATTTGCATGCAAATCTTTGTCTCAGGCTCGGCTTTGGGGAGAGCCGAAACTTGTCTGCACAGAGCAGCAACCTCATTTCCTGGGGACTTCTCCTCTCCCCAGTCTCACCTCTTCACACAGAGCTTGCTTTCTTGTTGACTGGCCCTGGGGTGGAACTGACTCCAACCTGAGCTAATCAGCCTTGCTCTCGCTGCTCCTCACTTGATTGGTCCCAAGTGACAACTTAACTCACAGAGACCCACAGAGACCTTCTGTGGGATTTTTGAACCTGGGACAGAGAGAGTGTCTGGTGGTGGTGGTGGAAGGTGAGGCTCCCCCCACCCGCGGGTGGTCTGGGTAGGAAAATGATGAACAGATGATAATTTTGATAAAGAAAGGGATGAGCAAGTGAACCCCAGGAGGCATCGAGTCCCCCACTTCATTTATCTTCAGAGCCCAGGTGACACTTTTCCTGCCTGCAAGCATGGAAGCCACCATATCACCGTTTGCCCCAGCCTGTTTAATTTCGGTTTCTGTCATTTACAACCAAAAATAGTCCATGTGACCTTGGGTTTGCCACCTACCACTGATGGGTGCAGAGCCGGTGTTGAATAGTGTTTGTCGACTGACTTATGCTCTTTGGACCTCACTTAGCATTTGGCATCAGGGTCCGTAATAATTACTTGTGGGGCTTTTGCACAGACAGAATGAGAACACAAAAGAGAGGAAGCTGTCTCGGTTTGCTGCTATAAAAAATACCACAGGCCGGGCGCGGTGGCGCACGCCTGTAATCCCAGCACTTGGGAGGCTGAGGTAGGAGGATTGAGTTCAAAGCCAGCTTCAGCAATGGCGAGGCACTTAGCAACTCAGTGAGACCCTGTCTCTAATAAAATACAAAAAAGGGCTGGGGAGGTGGCCCAGTGGTTGAGTGCCCCTGAGTTCAATCCCTGGTACCAAAAAAAAAAAAAAAAAAAAAAAAGATCCCAACAGCTGAATTTGAGGAACACCTTTGTATCGTCAAGTCTGAAGTGAAGAGGCTGCAGGCAGATGATGGTGTGGCTTCAGAGACTTTTTTTCCCCCTTTGAGAGAATCAATAAGGAGGGCAGAGAAGGGAATTAGTGTTTATTGACTCTCTGTTCGGATGCCTCGCATACATCAGAGAGCGCAGACTGGCGACCTGGAGGCAAATGTTTTGTTGGGGCTTCCGGTGCCAGAGAGACATTTCAATTAGTCGCCAGCATAGTCAAATCTGGGGATTCCACAGGAAAACATGGTTTTTGGGGGGGTGATCTTGAAAAATCGGAAGATCAGCGACGTGGGCCTCTGTTCCCTGTCCTGCCGGCGGTCGGAGCTGACAAGCAGGTCCCCTGGCAGGGAGCATCTGCTGTCTGGTTTTCCACGGGCCGAGGGAGCCCTCCTGGTGTCTGGCCACCAAAGTCCTCTGATAGTGTGACCCTGGACGTGCTCAGAGGACCTCCCGACAACCCTGGGTACACCCAGTCCCATTCACAGGTGACAACACTGTGGGTCAGAGGGGCCGCCATCTGCTGCAGGCAGATCAGGGGGTGACTGCGTGAGACTGCCGCTCAGCTCTCCCTGACCCCGCGGCCTCCTCCTCCTCCACCGTAAGCAGCGGGTGGGGAGTGGGAGATGGTTGGGAGGGGGCATGGTGTGTGGGTGGAGGCCAGTGGGCAGGGGACGCCATGCAGTCGGGCCTGGTGTTGCCGGTGGGAAGGGCCCACAGGCGTCCAGGTGAAGGGCCCTGCTCCAGGGGGCTCGGAGGTCAAAGAGCACTGGATGTCATGGCTGAAGATATTTTGGGGACCTGGTGGTTGCTAGGCCGGGGGAGAGCCTGGGTGGCTAGTGTTGAGGAGATGGGTTTGGAGGGAGGAGGGAGGGATGGTGTGTGGGGGTGCAACCAGGGTTGGAGGCCCACGGGATGTGCCGGGGAGGGGCGGCTGGGCGCAGGCGGAGGCTCGTGGCTGGAGATGAGGACCGAGAGATTAGGCCGCGCTGACCGGCACAGCTGGGGCCCAGGACGGGCTGTCCCAGCTGCAGCCTCAGACTTTGGTGGAGGCTGGAGGGCTGCCCCCCATCCCCTCTGTCTGACCTTCTGCAAGGTAATGAGGATCCCTCCCTCCTCACCCAGCGGGCCCTCCATAATCGGCTTCCCTGGGGATGTTTGAGTGAAATGGAAGAGCGCGAGGCTGGCGGGGAAGGGGGAGGGAGGCCTGCTGACGGCTCCCCCTCGGCTCCAAGTGGATAATTACACGGCTCTCCGAGCCCCAGGACTGGGTCGGGCAGCAACCCGTACAGACAACCTCTCAAAGTTAATGGGACTCCAAGGGGCTTGGGGTGGGGGAGGGCCAAAGCTGAGAGGCTGAAAGATGAACTAGACACAGGCAGAGCTGATGTCTGACAGAAAGAGTCAGGGAAGCAAGGCCTAAAACAGAGACGGATGGATGGAGGCAAAGAGCAGGGAAATCGAAGCCCAGAGAGGTTTGGTCATCTGCCAGGAGTCACACAGCAGCGAAGCTGAGTGTACTGTTACATACTGGCAAATCTCTAAGCAGTTTCACATTCAGCACTGATTCGAATTCTCATACCATTCTATTTCATGGGGGCTCAGAGAGATTAAGTAACTTGCCCAAGGTCACACAGTATATTCTGGCCAGAGCTTTTCTGATAGTCAGGACAGGCGACTTTAAAGCCTGTCCCCTGAAGAGGGCTGACTAGATGCAGCAGTCCCTCCCAGTCCCCCAGGGCAAGAACTGGGCCCACCAGGTCCTGGCAGCCTGGAGCCAGCTGGGTGGAGGCCGGCTCTCAGCCCCCAGGGTCTCCTCGGCCACCGGCTTGGCGCTTCTCCACACTGTCCTCGTCCTCTGCCGCCCTCTGCCCGCTCCGCTTTGCAGTGACGTTCAGCTCCTCCTTTTGGCCCCTGCGCCTCCTGCTCCTGGTCTAGCTGAGAAGTGCCGGACTGGGCCAGCTCCTCCTCCGTGGATCGGCTGTCCCTGGGCCTGGCTGCTGGGACCCGGTGGGCAGCACACGCTGGCCAGTGCGGCTCAGAGCCGAGAGCCCGGCCCCGCCAGGAGGGGCTCGGTCTGCATCTCGCTCTGCCTGGCCAGGTCACGCCGCCCCCGGGCCCTGTGCGCACCACCAGAGGAACGAGGGGTCCGCACGCTGCCCTGCGCGGAGCTCTGGGCCGGACGCCCCCGGCTCCCCCTGAGCACGGCCATCACAGACCGGGGGGCGTCTGGGAGAGGGGCGGCAGGCAAGGAGTGATGGACGGTGGACTCCACCCAGCCGCTCCTCACCTGCGTGTGGCCCCGGGGCTTAGGCGGCAGTGAGTGTGAGTGTGAGTGTGAGTGTGAGGGTGACCCTCCCCCTGCGTTGGCTGGGCCCGCCTCAGCAGAGCAGGGGCTGTGTGTGTGCAAATGACAGGTTTTTAGGGGGAAAGTAGGGGCTCTCCCAGGATCCAGGCGTCTTGCAGGACAGGAGACTCGCTGAAGGACGTGGGGGCGGAGAAGGCTGAGCTGTGAACCCCCCTCCCCTCCTGGTCTGTGGGACGCTCCTTCCTCCAGCTCTGAATCTCACCAGAGGCCTCTTGGGACCTATCTGCTGGGCGCAGATGGAGATGGCAGGCAGGAGAAGGCTGAGGAGGCTGGTGAGAGGATGACTCAGGCCTCCAGGCATGAGGTCTGGGCGGGACGAAGAGTGGGGGAGGCTGGATAAGAACAGCAAACACAGCGCTCACGCCGTGCTAGACACTGTTCGTGTACTCCCAACAGCAGCCCAGTGAGAAGCTGTGATGTTCGTCTTCACCATTTTACACATGGGGAAACTGAGGCTAAAAGAGGCTAAATGCCTATTTTTTCTGGGCACTTTGGACACACGAAGATTACTTCTGCACTTCTACCCCAGGGCCTTTGCACTTGCTCTTCCCTGTCCTCAGAGCTCTGCCCTCAAATTTTCGTAAGGCCAATATATTCGTGCTCTCTTGCCACGTAACAAATCACCCCCAAACTTAGCAGCAAATAGTTACTATCTCAAAGTTTCTGTGGGCCAGGAATCAGGACTAGCTTCAGGGCCACATAATGCTTTTCATGGGACCTATACACGGCTGCCTTTTAGACCCCTTTTCTCTTAAAAGAATAAAAAATAATTACATTTTATGACTGTCTTGGTATAAAGATAAATACATTAATATTATATATTAAAACATTTTTGACTTAAAAACTCTTTATGTCTTCTAATTTGAAAAGAAACTAAACCATTTCCACCAGTCCTGAAGTGCTGTGGCCTGGGCACAGGGCCTGTGGCGTCCAGTGGATGAGCTGGCCCCGAGTGGCCTGCCCTGATGGCTTTGGCTCGAGGTCTCTCGTGCGGGTCGGCAGGCACGGACTGCAGTGGTCAGGAGGGCCACCTCCACACTGGCTCCCTTACACGGCGGTCGGAGGAGGCTTCAGCTCCGAGTCATTGGGTCCTCAAGCTGGCTTCCTGGAGTGGGTGACTGGGGGTCTTGGGAGAGAGGACTCCACGGCGCCTTTACTCCCTACCATGTAAGTCCTCCGCGTCAACACACCGCGACGCCGCCACATTCTTCCGATTGAAAATCGAATCAGTCCGCGCCCCCTGCACGTGAGGCACTTACTGGGGGCCAGCTAGATGTTACTTTTTGAGAGCAGTGGACTTATTTTGAAGAATTTGTGAGCATTTTCCAAAACCATCACCCCCAGCTTTAGAAAGGCCTTGTCCGGTCAGGCAGGTTGGTCCCTCATTGACACCTTTCTGGTCCCCTCTGACATCCTTCAGTTTATCACTGTCTGAAATCACCTTGTGCGTTCATCTGGCTGGCTCTGCCCCAAGGAGAAGGTAAGCTGGAGGGAGGACCCGTCTGTCCACAGCGGTGGCCAAGGGGTCCAGCCTGCACCCAGGGGGCTCCCAGGGAGCACCTGGGGAGTGAGTGCCGGCATGAGTGGAGGTGGGCTAGCCCTCACTGGACCTGACGGGGTCACTGCCCACAGAGGCCCTTGCTGTTGGCCTGACACTTGGCACCGCCTTGCTCATCTGCTGGGGTGTTGGGGAGGTGGGCTGCTCCGCAGGCTCGCCACCTGTGCTTCCCCATCCAGCCTCTGGGTGGCAGCAGAGGCCCGGGCTCACCTGCGGCTGGGGCTCTTGCAGCCTCCGCCCGCAGAGCCCAGAGCTTCCTCTGCTCTGGCCGCCAGCTCTTGCCCCTGCTAGTGGGGCACTCGGGCCAAAGGTCCGGAGTGTTCCAGGCTGTGCTCCTGCGTCTGGATTCCTCTCTCCACTCTCCTTGACCTTCCCATCCTGCCCCTTCCTCCTCTCTAAGTCTTCCTGGAAGGTGAGAGGGGAAAGGGGGGGCAGGGGTGGGGACCCTTGTCCCCCTTTTAAGAGGGCGCTTGATCTCTTCCCCAAGGGCAACAGAAAGTTCACTGGAATGCGTGAAGCAGGGAACTGACGGCATGAGATCTGTGTTTCTGGAATGGTCTCTTTGGTGACGGGCGGTGGGATGAGCGTGGAGGAAAGTGCAGCCAGGGAGCTGCCGCGGTGGTCCAGGGAGCAGGGTGGGAGAAGCAGCGGCTAGGCGTCAGGGTGGACATCAGCGAGGCCCCACTGAGGACAGGTGCCATCCTGGGGAGCAGCTGAGCAAGCAGGGGCCAGACCTAGAACAAGCATGGTGGCAGAGGGCTCTCAGGACACAGGGCCCAGCACGGATGGGCTTTGGTTTGAGGCCAGCATTCCTTTCATGGGGGTGGCAGCGGGCAAGAGAGGGGGGACCAGTCCTGGCTTGACAGTCCTGGACTGCAGGACAGGTGACGGCCTCGGACCCAGGTGGAATCTCTGACAGACCTGGCTCAGAGCGCAGCAGGCCCTGGCTACCTACAAGCCGTTCCCCCATGCCCAGTGCCCCAAAGGCGCTGCCACTCGACATCACGGGACTCTGTGTGGAAGCCCCAGAGGACTGGTTTGGGCTTGGCCTGACCACAGTTCCATGCTCTGCCACCGAGGGCTGCTCCAGGGCCTAGGGGCCTTTGCATCTGCTGCCTGCCAGCCCCCGCCCCACCCGGCTCCAGGTCCTCCTCCAGGCTGCTGTCAGCCTGGAAGCTGGCTGTGTGATCACAGGTGGCCTCGTGCCCAGAGACTGCAGTTGGGCTGGGTCTAGCAGATCGCCTGGCCGCCTCCCAGGGCTCGGAAGAGGGCCCGCTCCTGCTTCCCGCCCCAGCTCTGGCTGCAGACGACAGGTTCACGGCTGGGCCTCCAGAAGGCCTGAGCGCCTTCCCCTCTTCCTGTGGCTCGCCTTTACCTGGCCAACTCATCTTCACGTCTCCCTCTAAATGCCACTTCCTTGGAAACGAGTTTAATACCCCCATCATTCTTGCTCAGCGTGCCCTCTGATTTGCCTGGTGTGCATTTCCTGCCTTTGTCATCACACCTTCACAGTGTGTGCAACTGCACGTGTTTCAATCCCTCCACCCCTGATTAGACTGGAAGTTCCCTGGAGGCAGGGAGCATGTCTGTTTTCCTCATTCCCAGACTCTAGCCCCATGCCTGGGGCACTGGAGGCAACCCAAGAATATCTACTGAATGAGAGAAGGAAAGGAAGGAAAGAAGAAAGAATCACGGGCACCCCTGGGAACACGCTAGGTGTTGGGAATTTGTAAAGCCACCAAGTAAACCCGGCATCTCTCAGGATCATCAATTGTATGTGATAGTGAGGAATTAGAAGGGTTATAGTCACTTATTAATTGAATATTTTACATTACAAAAGTAATACATGTTCCTTGTCAAAATTCAATCAATAGGCATTATTTTTATATTGAAACAAACCTCCACGCACCATGGGTAGAATGTAAAGTTCTCCCGAAGGTTAAAGAGAACACAGAGGCCTCGAAGCCCGAGGGCATACGGTGCAGGCTCCTGCAGGGGCGAGGCCCCTCCCGAGAGAGGGTCTGGAAAGCTCTTGCCCATCCATGGCTCTGTTTTTGGGGTTGTGGCTGCAAAACCAGGTCATTGGCTGGATTTGGAGAGAAAACAATTGCCAGCTTGTCATATGTAACCAGAAGTCTGCTGGCCAGACTCCGGGGCAGGGGCCCAGGGGAGACCCACGCTTTCACGGAGGAGTGAGAGGGAATATCAGAAATATGTTTGGGGGATGGGAGAGCTTCCTCTCCAGGAGGGGTCCAGGAACAGGCTAGCCATTTCAGAGGGCAGAGCTGGCTGCCCGGTACCAGGGCTTCAGAGCTATGCAGAGGAAACAGGGTAGGGGGTGACTTTACGTTGTAGGGGGTGGGCAAGGCACAGCCATTCTGGAAGACCCTGGAGAATGACAGTGTCAGGTGCAAAACGCACACAGAGCCAAATGAGAAGGGTGGACCTGTGGCCTCACAGATCTGAGTTCAAATCCTGGCTCTGCCATCTGAAGTTGCGTGATGTTGGTGAAGTCCTTTCCCTCTCTGAGTGACAGTTTCTCCATCTGCAAAGGGTGCATGCTGGTCACCATCTGTAAGAAGGTTGTCAAGGTTACATTAGGACTTTGCTCATCAGAATCCCCAGGGTAGTGTTTGCAGCATCCTGAGGAATCAGGGTCGCTGGGAGTGCGTCCCCGTGTCCACGAAGCTTTCCAGTCACCCAGGAGATTCTTGGTGCAGTGAAGCGGCGGGCCCGTGGTCGGTGACGCATCCGCAGCCTGGTGATGGACTCCAGCTGAGGAACGGTGCGTGTCCCCGTTAATCCACCGCCGCCCCCCCAGCCTCCTTGGTGCACGTGCTGCCTTGGCGCTTCTCACCGGATTCCTCTCCTCTCCTCTCTGCTCTTTGTCTGGGTCCCAGCAGTCAGGGACAGGGTGCAAGTGAAGAGCGCCCAGGGCGATACAGCGGCTTTAGGTCCAGTGGCCTTAGGTGTGACCCACGCAGACCCACAGGGAGAATGGCAGGCACACAAGCCACACCAGGGCCAAGGGACATCTCCACCTTCCCCGCCTGGCCCCAGGCAGATCCAGAGAGTCTAACTTGGTGCTTGAACTTGATCCGAAGTCCCTGGGGGAGGGTTTGTTGAAGTACAGATCGTGGGCCCCCCCCTGGGTGGAGTTTCTGAGGCGGGTCTGGGAGCTGCCGAGAGCGTGCATTTGTCCGAGGGACGCTTCGGCCCCTGGGATTTACGCTCAGAACCACTGGCTGAGAGAGAGGCCCAGGAAGAAGGCAGGCAGCGCGCAGACAGAGCCCGAGGCGGAAACCCAGACCCGCACCACCTCCATCCACACACGCCCAGAGCCGGGAGAGAGGGGGGAGAGAGACAGGCCCACCCAGAGATGCTCCGAGACAGCAACGGAGGAGACAGAGAAGCCCGGCTGGGGAGAGACAGGGACCCCAATGACAGGTCCAGGGAGGAGTCCACTGAAGGCCATAGACAGTGACACCGTCCAGGTCCTTCAGGCAAGAGTGAGATGGACTGGCCAAGGAAGACCGGCAAGCCACCAGAAACACAGAGAAAGAGACGGGCTGCGTGGAGGACAGAGAGGCAGGTGCAAATGCAGAGGAGTGACCAGGAGCCGGGGTGCGAGGACAGAGAGCCCCTCCAGGTGTGCTGCCGCCAGTTCACGCCTGCTCAGCTGTTAGATAGTTCAGGAAAGCTGCCAGCCCTGGATGGTTTGAAATTGGCCCCCGGGCGAATATTCAGCCCATGTCAAGACCTTTGGGGGGACGAGGGGGTTGAGGGACTCGGTTTGCAAGCAATGGCTCTTCTTTTCTGGCCTGGGTTTGGGCCAGATGTGACTTTGTTCTTCTGCTCAAAGATCAGGTCCTGTCGCCTCCTCCAGGAAGGCTTCCAGGACTGTTTCACCCATGAGGCTCTTGTAGCCTGGGAATTCTGTGGCTCCAGCTTCTTGGGCTTTCTGTGGGTTTCTTGGGGCTTGGCTCTTTGTTTATGATGTGACTCTGGGTTAAGCATGACCCCCTTTCTGACCCTCAGTGTACTCCTGTATAATAATGGGGGTGGGATGGGTTGAATGGACCCTTAGCCCTCTTCCATTCCAAATAATTTGTTCTACTCTCTCTCTCCTGCTCTCTTTTGGATGATAATCCCCTGTCCACGAAACTTTCTTGAATGAAGCCTCTCAATATATATTTATAAAATATACACATCATCAGACATACAGAAATAGAAATTAAAAAGGATGAGGTAGAAATACAAATAGAAGTTATAGTGTATTACACACGCTCCTCTCCTGGAGACCTCTGTCCTAGTTGGTAAGTGCCCTGAACTGTCTCTTGCTTCCTGTATCCTAACCGGACTTGTTTGACCCTGGGCGACTGCTCTTGGCTTATTCCCTAACAACAATGATAGGATCAGTGCTTGTTATGAACTGGGCCTCATGCCAAGTGCTTATGTGAATTATCTTTCTCTTTTATTGTACTGAGAATTGAACCCAGAGGTGTTTTACCACTGGGCTAAGTCCCCAACCCCACCTTTAAAAATTTTTTTTATTTTGAGACAGGGTCTTGCTAAGGTGCTGAGGCTGGCCTTGAATTTGCGATCCTCTTGCCTCAGCCTCTGGAGTTGCTTGGATTACAGGTGTATGCCACCACACCCAGCTATGGGTTAACTCTTTTAAGCCCCTTAACCAGCCTCTGAGGTGGGAACTACTATCACCTTTACTTTCCAGTTAGGGAGACAGACTGAGGCCCAGAGAGGGTAGATAACTTGCCCATTATCACACAGCCAGTAAATGGTGTGGGTAGGATCTGAACTCTGGGCCAACCACCAAACTCTAGTTATCTGTTAGAGGGTGAGGGGGGAGTTTCTGCCTCCGAGGCTTGGCTCCAGAACCCAAGAGCTCTTGGAAGGTGAATGTCATGACCTCTCTGTGCCTTAGAAGTATAAATGTGCTGGCTAAATATTCTCAGAAAACTTCCAGGTCCTGGGCTAGGAGTCAAAGCCATAGTATCTCTCTTACTCCTTTCCCAGGGCTGTCAGGTCACTATTACTAGTCTCAAAAATCCGAACCAGGGAAGCGGTGCCCTCCCCGGAGACCTGGCTGGACCACCCTCCCGCCACCCTTGTCTGCGCAGGAAGCTGAAATTTACCCATCAACACATTAAGAGATGCATCAAGTTGCCCTAGAAACTAGATTCTAGTTAAGTGCCTGAAAAGTAATTATAAACTCCAGAATATCTTTCAGCCGAGCAGGTGGCTGGAAAATTAGAAATCTATTTCTGAGACACCTTCTGCTTTCCAGAAAGGCCGAGGTGACGTCGCAGGCAGGGCGAGCGCGGGTGGCCTCCGTGGAGCGTGCGCGCATGTACGTGCGTCCGCGTGCGCCTGTGTGCCGGCCGGGTGCCGCGGCAGCGAGGGGCCACGCCAGTCTGGGGGTGTCGCTGTCGCGTCTGCCCTTTCCTGGCACTCGGTGCAGCGCGGAGGCGGCAAGTCGCCTCCTCTCCAGTGTCACCCCCCCAGAGTCGGGTTGCTAGGACACGGAGCTGAGGAGATGCCAGTTGATTTACCAAACAATTTTTCTTCCAATTAGGAATAATTAGACAAAGGGATAAAGTGTGCGCTTCCATGGTGGCAGAGACGGGCTTGGAGCTCGGAGAGCCCGTGCGGTCGTTAGAGCTTCTCGGCTGGGACTCTGGGAATGTGGGTCCCCCGGAAGGAGCCCCATGCTGCTGGCACCATGGCCCCAGATGGGGGAGGGAGGAGGAAGAGAGCTCACATTTGTCAAGTGTCTGCCACATGTCAGGCGTCCTGTCTGCTGCTTTATAGGCACAACCCTCTTTGGTGCCGGGCGACAAGCCAGGAGGAGAGACCAGCACGACCCAGGGTGGTCCCTGCACTGCACACAGCCCCCTGGGGCTCCGTGCCCAAACCCCTTCCATCTGCCTGGAATGCTCTCGCTCCTCCTCGGGGTGTGGCTGGCTCCTTCTCAGCCATCAGGTGACTACTCCAGCGTGGTCTAAAATATGTCCCCCTCAGAACAGGTGTGCACCCCTGCTTCTCCCCCTCCGTCCTTGCTACATCGTGGCTCATCTTACTTTGCCTCCTCCCTTGTTTTCTCATCTGTCATCCTTGCTAGAATATCAGATTCTTGGGGACCGGGGACAGTGTGTGTCTCACTGGTGGCACACTTCCTAGGACATGAAGTCTCTCAATGCATATTTGTCGAGTGAACGAATGAATGAGCTCTCTGTTTTATCAAGAGGAAGCTGAAGCCCAGGGAGTCTAAGGTTCTTCCCTGAGATCTGTGGCTGAGCGATAGAGCCAGACCTTGGCTCCCAAATGATGTCACTCGCAGGCGGGCTTTCTTTCCCCAAGACATCATGCTGTCTCTGGCCAGTGGCAGCCCTGGGCTCAGAGAGGCCTGTATTAGAGGGAAGGCCACGGTGTCTTCTGCCATCCTTAGGTATCCAAGTGATGGCAATGTGGCAGTGAAGCCCAGCAGTGCCTGGAGTCCACCTGTCTGGGCTTAAATTCCAGGTGGGCCAATTACTAGCTTTGTGACTCTGGCTGGGCCTCATTGTTCCCATTTATAATTTTGGGATGACAAGGGTGCCTATTTCGTAAGGCTCTTGTGAGGATAGAAGGAGCTGATACACACAAACTGTTTAAAATGGTCCCTGGCATGCGGGCACCACATTCAATATAAATTACAGAGGAAGCGGGTGTGACAAACGGCTTTGATCCTTCCCACTTGCGCCTGTGACACATCAGAGGCCAGAGTCTGCAGCCCTTTGGGTGCCTGGTATAAATTATTCATCCTGGCATCTGAGGAATCAAACTCTTGGCAGCTCCACTGTTTGGAAGCTACAGGAGCTTAGCAGATGTGAAAGAGCCTAATTCAGTGCCTGGCACTTAGTAGGTGTTCAGTGAAATGACAGCTACTCCTGGGACAGCCAGACTGAATATCTAATTGACTATTGAAGCTCTCCACGTGGGGGTGCCATAAGCTTCTCAAATGCAGCAATAAAAATAGCTATGGAGTGGTATTATGTGCCAGGCGCTAAATTATTTATAGATCAATATCGTTCTGCCTTTAGCTATAAGCTCCACGGAGGTAGAGTCGTTTGTTGTCTTTTTCAAGCACACATAGTTGGCATTCCATATACATTTGTTGAATGAATTAATGGCCTTATTTCATCTTCCCCACTAACTTTATAAGGTAAATATTATTATCTTCATTTTATGAAAACTAAAGGTGAGAAAGGACAAGTTTCTTGCTCAAGGTCACCAGTTAGCAACGGCAGAGTCGATGCCAAGGCCCCTGCTTTTAATAACTTCTTTCTTTTGATCCCCAAACTCTGCTAGTCTAGAATGGACCTACCACCTTCTCTTCCCCCTCTTCCTTTCATTATTGTCCCCCCAAAATGAAAAAAAGTGAGCAATGGAAACCAAACCTTGGGCCTCCTCTTTGCGCCGTGTCAGTCAACGGTCTCATCGCAATAACCTGCTTCTGCACTTGCCTCTCTCCACACAGTGTCAAGAGCTGTATTTTAAAAGCTGCTATCAGATTATGTCACTTCCTTGCTCCAGTGGTTTCCCATTACCTTGGAGCAATACCTAAACCCATTAGCATGGCCTACGGGCCCTGCGTGATCTGGTTCCGGCCCTCCTCTCTGGCCCATCTTAGCTGTCTCCTCTGCTCACTTCTTTCTCTTAGGCAGCCACACTTCTCTCCTCACACCCATCAATGTCATTTCCACTTCAGGGCTTTTGCAACTGCAGGGCCTCTGGTATATATGATGGGAGAAAGATGACCACTGATTATTTGTCCCTCTCCCCACAGAGAAAGAGAGAGAGAGAGAGAGAGAGAGAGAGAGAGAGAGAGAGAGAGAGAGAGAGAGTCTACTTATCCACTCCCTTCAATCTGAGCTCTGATTGCACTATGAACCAATCAAATGTGGTAGAAATGATGCCGTGGACTGGCATTTCTGCTTCCTTCCTGTTAGAACTCGGTTACGGTACTGTGAGGAAGCTCAGGCAGCCTCGTGGTCGCCCATGTGGAGGTTCGTTGACCCTCTGAACTGACAGCCCCAGATGAGCTTCCAGCTGGCAGTGAGACCAACTAACTGGTAGTCCATGGGAGTGGTGGGTACCATCCTACCCCGGTTTAGCTCTCCCAGCTGGTGCCACATGATGCCCAGGTGAAGTGTTCTCACTGAACGCTGCCCAAACTGCAACATTGGGAGCAGACAATGGCTGTTGTAAGCTGTTAAGTTTTGGGGTGGCTTGTTACGCAGCAAAGACTCAACCATACAGTCCGAGATACCCTTCTTTCTAGTTTTTGTCTGGCTAACTCATCATCACTCTGGTCACCTCCTCAGGAAGATTTTCCCAGACCATCCAATCACAGGGGCCCCCTTCCTGCCGCTATAGTTTTCTTCCATGTCACCTCTCTTATTCTTTTCATGTGCTTTTAGCTATCTGACATTGTCCCATCTGTTTCACTCATTGATTTGCCGTCTCTCTCCACCAGAATGAGCGCTCCGGGGAGAGGGTCTTGTCTGCTGATTCTCCAGGCCCCGAGCAGCGCCTGCTCGTAGTAGGCCTCCAGGAATCAATCACCCTCATGCCTGTTACGGACCCTTCATTAGTTTCTGATTGATGTTGGAACCAATTACCACAAAGGTGGTTCAAAGCAATGACAAATTTGTATGTCAGAAGTCTGGAATGAGTCAGCAGGCTGTGTTCCTTCCTGAGGCTCCAGGAAAGAATCTGTTTCCTTACCTTTCTTGCTTCTAGAATCTTCCCACATTCCTTGGATTGTTGTCCAGTATCACTCCGGCCTCTATTTTTTGTCCTTTACTCTGGGCGTCCTGCCTCCCTCTTATCATCGGGATGGTTGTGATGACATTGGAGCCACCAGGTAATCCAGGATAATAAAATTGCATCTCAAGATTCTTAACTTAGTCACATCTGCAGAGTCTCTTTTGCCTTATAAGTAAACATTCATAAATTCTGGGGATTAAAATGTGGATATCTTTGTGGGAGGTCTGTTACTCTGCCTGCTGTAGACCTCAGTCCATCCGTCTGTCTGTCTGTCTGTCTTCTCTTCTTCCTTCCCATCCCACGCTCTTGCGTCCTTGGCTGCCAGGTCTCACAGCATCACGGGTCTGCTTCTGTGGACCATGGGTTCTCTTCCTGAATGGCTCTTAACCCTGAAATCTGGGAGGGGTAGGGGATTCTGTGACTTAAAAAACAATTTAGAGCCGGGCGCGGTGGCTCACGCCTGTAATCCCAGCACTTGGGAGGCTGAGGCAGGAGGATCGCGAGTTCAAAGCCAGCCTCAGCAATGGCGAGGCACTTAGCAACTCAGTGAGACCCTGTCTCTAATAAAATACAAAATAAAGGGCTGGGGATGTGTGGCCCAGTGGTCGAGTGCCCCTGAGTTCAATCCCCGATACCAAAAAAAAAAAAAGAATTTAATATTCTGGTGTTCTGGTACACTGCATTGTTGTTAAGTACTGAGAGGCAGGCGATTTTTGTTAGCTGATCAGTGTTATTTCAGTATTTAAAAAGACTCTGAATCAAGGATGTCTGTAGCCTGCCCAGGAGTTACACGCTGCATTAAGATTTCCAATTGAACAGTGGTGTACTCGATTGGAAAGAGCTCTGAGCGCCTCCTGGTCCTGTGCGAGACCCCTCCGAGGACTGTCACTGCAGTTTTAATTCCCACACCCTGAGCACTAATGAGGACCAGTGGCTGAGTGTTTCCCCCATTTGGGTCACTTTATATTTCCTTCAGAGTCCTTTGGGTCTCTGATGGAATCTGCCTGAAATTGGAGGGGGGTGGTGGAAATGGGGAAGACTTTAAGGAAAATGGGAAGAAGGTTTGGTAGGTGGACTTAGAAGAGCAGGAGGAGGTTTCCGGAGATTCCCTAGTCCCAGTTCGCAGCCCTTCTCCAATTTCTTCACCAATTTATTACACATATGCACGTGCACCAGGCACGGTCCCGGAGCACTCCACAGCTACAAACACCACAAATACCTTCGCTCCTCAAAACAACCCGTTGAAGTAGGTTCTGTCAATTATCCCTGCTTTGCACATGAGAGCACAGAGAGGATAAGCAACTCATTCAAGGTCACACAGCTAGTGAGAACCTGGGATTGAACCCAGGGAGTTTGGCACCAGATCCCATGAATTTTCCACTGCGCAATGCTGCATTTTGCCTGATGGTAGATTCCCTCTGCTCCCTGCTTCTCTTCCTCCACAGCCAGTTGCCTCCTCTTGGGGTCTGCTCCTTCCTTTCGGATGATACATTTGGGTCAGGACCTTCTTCCCTGTCATCCTACTTGGAGACATTCTACCCAGAAGAGTGGAGGAAGCTCACCATCCACGCCGGCCACGTGCGGGTTCCGGGCCGATCAAAGCTTGCTTTTAACAAAATATTAGCATTTTAATATCAATGAAATTAATTACTAAAATGCAACCGTTAATTATTTTGCTTGAGAACTGCAGTCACTGGATCAGAAACAGAGCCCAGCTAGTGATTAGGCTATCTGGACAGTGACCTGGGGCTCCCATCTACGAGGAGTCTCAGACACCTTTGGAATAAATTTAGAACAAACCGAGGTTTCCATACAAGACTGTTCACGGCGTGTAGAATGTCAATGAGTCTGGCTTCTGCTGGGGACGTGACATCCTCAGAGGGAACACTGCACAGCTTCATGGACATAGATTATTTTACATATTATATTTCACTCTGAAAAGCAGTTCTGTGACGTATTCATTGTCACGCACATTTTACAGATGAGGAAACTGAGGCCTGAGGATGCTCAGCAATTTCTTCAAAGTCACATCTAGTAGGAGGCGGAACGGGGGTGAGGACCTGAGCGCATCCGTGTCCAGAATCTGTACTTTCAATGTAGCTGCCTTGCTGCCTTCAAAGAGATGGATGGAGCTGGGTGCGGTGATGCACGGCTGTAATCCCAGTGGCTCTGGAGGCTGAGGCAGGAGGATGGCAAGTTCGAGGACAGCCTCAGCAACTTAGCAAGACTCTGTCTCAAAATAAAGAAATAAAAAATAAAAACAGGGACTGGAGAATGAGGCTTAGTTAAACACCCTGAGTTTAATCCCCAGTACAGAGAGAGAGAGAGAGAGAGAGAGAGAGAGAGAGAGAGAGAGAGAGATGGAGGTCTGGGAACACAATGAGGCTAAGATTCCTGATATTTCTTCCACTCTCCTTTCCATCTCATGGCCAAAGTGGGGTAGAAGGTTCTGCAGTAAGCTGAGGTCTGTGGCCAATAAGGGCCTGTCTGTCACTGAGGCACAGCATCATGATGGAGAGAAAGAGGAAGGCAGAGATGACAAGAAGCCTTCAAGAAAGAGGTGGCATTTGAACTGGTCCTTGATGTGCGACAGGGTACAGTACATCTCCTCTCCCGACGGCCTGCACACATGTGAGCTCACTCAGTAACTATTCCCTGAGCCCCTGCTGAGCCAGACCCCATGCTGGGCACAGGGTACACTTGGCGAGTAGAAGAGACCTTGCCTTGCCCTCCGCGAGCTGCCGGCCGGAGCAGTACCACCCCAGAGAAGCTTCTGGATGATGGGCGTGTCCACGCTGGTGGAGTAGCCACTGGCCACCTGCAGCTCTTGAGCACTTGGAACATGGTCAGTGCACCCATCCGCTGAATTCTTAATTTTATTTAATTCAAATAGTTGCACGTGGCTGGTGGCCACTCCTTGGGCACTGTGGGTGTAGAGGGAGATAATGAACACGAAGAAATGCTTATGGTGACCCGTGCTACCCGGGAAACAAGGTGCAGCGGAGGCGAGGAATGGGAGGATAATCAGGGAAGACCTCTCCAAGGAAGTGACGTTTCAACAGAGACCTGGAGGACAAGTGTGGCCATAGCAAGGGTCAGGGGAAGGGCACCGGGCAGGGGTGACAGTGAGTGGGTGGACAGGCCCTGGTGTGCTGAGGCAGTGAGAGGGTCCGTGTCCTTGGAGTGAGGAGAGGGAGGACGTGAGAGGAGGCCAGGGCGAGAGGGGAGCAGGGTCTGAGTGCGGGCCCTCGTGGGCGTGGAGAAGGAGTCTACCTTCCAGGTGCAGGGGGAGACACGGAGAGGTCTTCTGCTCTGGCAGCGACGTGGAGCACGGATTCTAGGCGACACGGTGGAAGTGGGGCATGAGGGGCAGCGAGAGCAGCGTCCAGGTGGCAGATGGCGGTGGCATGGAGGAGGACGATGGCGTTGGGGAGGAGAGAAGTGAGCAGCGTAGAGATGCACTTTGAAGGCTGTCATGGTGGGCTTTACAGACGGACCGGGCGTGGGGGGCAAGAGAGGTGGTGGAGTCCAGGCTGAGGTTCAGGTGTGTGGCCTGAGCCAGGGCGCAATGGTGGCACTGGTTCCAGAGAGGAGAATGCTAAAGAGAAACCAGTGCCAGCTGTTGGACGGGCAGCCAGACGGTTGCTGGGGCGGGGGTGGGGCGCTGGATGTTTATTGGACGACGTCGTCTCTCTGGGCTGTCTGTGAGCACACTCCGGGTGGGCGAGCGTACACTGCATCTCTGCTTTGGGTAAAATAAACTGCATACATCTGGCGTGGGAGCACGGTGTATGCAGATGAATGTCCGTGTGTTACGTGAGTGTCTGTGAATGTGTGCACATGTCCACGTAGCTGTGGTTGGGACCAGCATGTGTGAGTGTGTGCATCCACGTGGGGTGAGGATGGCCGACCCTGAGCCAGGGTGAGCCTGGGGCTTATCTCTGTGTGATGTGTCTACACGAGGAGATAAGTGTGTGTGCATGTGTGCGTGTACGGGGGGGGGGGGAGGCGTGTGCATATTTATAGGGTGACACGTGTGAATCTGTGTGCACGTGTAGGTGCAGTAAGTGCACAGTTTTCTGCAGCAGGGCGGAGCTGCATGTGGCTGCACATCTCACATGTGTGTGGGGTCTGTGTGTGCACGCCTCTTGGGGCACGTGTGCGTGGACAGATCGTGTGTGTCTAGAGGTGGGGGGGACCATGCGTGTCTGTGCATAGGTGTGGAGGGAGGGTGTTCCAGGGACGGGCGTGTCTGGGTGTGTGTGCCCATCTGTGTGCAGTGAACATGCCTGCCTGTGCCCTTTGGGTCCCCTGAGCCTGCAAGTCACAGAGGCAGCAGCTCGCAGAGCGTGTTATGACATGTTTATAGGTCTCTCAACCTTAATGCATTTTAAATTTCCAACCCAGGGCGATCCCAGTGGATTGCGCAGCCATTTGCTTCTTGCTCTGATTTAAAAAGAAAGTTTCCAGAGTGAGGTCCCTTCTGCCTCCAGCCTGGCAGTGCCACCTGGTCCTCCAGGACACAACTGGGAGGAGGACCCAGACGTGGGGGCACTGAGAGGGAGGTGGGTCTTGGAGTGTGGAGGAGGAGGCAGGGAGGCCGCAGCCTTAAGGGGACCCGTGAGGTGAGAGGAGGCCTCTGGGGCAGCCCGGGACCAGAGGCCCAGGTTCCTCTGCGGAGCCTCTTTCTTTCCCGAGGCTTTGCGCTCGACTCTGTTTCTCACCCAGCACACACGCCCCAGGGAACTTGACCCCGGGTGCCAAGGCAACTCCGGATACATGAATCCCTTCCTAAGCTTCTGTGCACCCCCTGGGGACTCCTCATTGAGCCTCTGGCCAGCGGCTTGCAGGGACCCATAGAGGTGGGGGGCAGACAAGGCTCCTCGAACTTGTGTGTTTGGAAGCCCTTGTACTGGGTCTCAAGCACGAGGCTGCTGGGGTTGTGCTGGGACGCCTGGGGAATCTCCTCTACCTGATCTTTGGACCATGCTTGGACCTCGGTTCTCTTTTCCTTGGGACCGTTTTCCCAGGGCCTCCTTTCATTCTCCCTCTGCAGGAGTCCAGGGATGCACATGGACCAGCTCGGCTGGGACCTCTGCATCCACTGGTGCTGCCTGCCTGGTACCCTTGTGCTCGAGCCCTGGGAGTTTCATTCATAACAGCGACTGACCATGATAACTGTTTCTAGCCTGGGTTGAGCCTGGCCAGGAGCTGTGGTTTGGGTCTACATGCTCTGGGTCTCTAGTTTGACTCTTGGGCAGCTGTAGGCTTGAAGGACCCCCACACTCAGCTAAGTCTCCAATCTGGGTCTCCTTAACATCCCATGTCATCATGGGGCTTCCAAGATCAGACCTTGTCACCGCCCTCAGACTCATCTCAAGGGAAACTCCACTATCTACCCAGCAGGTGAAAGGGCAGGAGAATCCCCAGTGAGGATCTGTGGGTGCTCCTTCTGGAAGCTCCCGCCACCTTAAGGCCAACCTGGTGACTTATTTTTCTCTTTTAAGAGAACAGCTTCACTATTTTGGTAAAAATACTATGTCTAATCATGGTGGAGAGGCAGGATAGCTTAGTGGCTATGAGCTTGGGCTCCACTGCCTGCCTGGGTTTGGCTTCTGTGATTGCTCTTTGCTGGCTGTATGACCGTGGAGAACTGTCTGTCTTAGTACCCCCATCTACACTGGTGGTGATGAGAATATCCACTTTACTCGGTCGTCATGAGAATAGTGAATCAACACATGTAGGGGATTTGCAACTACCCTCAGCAGAGTAGCCACTATATAGGCATCATCATCATTATGATTGTTAAACATTTTCAAACAATACAGAAATAAGCAAAATTCACACCAACATCTATCACCTAGGGACCCTTCCTTCAGATATTTCTTTTTGGGCTGAAGCATGCATTGTTTTATATAAATGTGATTTATGGTATGCATTGTTCAGATACTTTTTTTTTTAAAACTTAACCATATGGGTTGGAAATTTTCCACCATCAGTCCATATAGATCTACTTCCTTCTTTGAAAATTAGTATTAATGAGCTACGATTTATTGGCCTAATCTATCACCATCTTGTGGGCATAAAGACAGTTTTCAATTTTTCACTATGATAAACAACATCATGGGCATAGGCTTTGCATATATTGTCTTGCATTTGGGATGTCTCCTTGGGCTAAATTCTAGAAGTGGGAAGGCTGGGGCCAAAGAGTATGCACATTTTACACTTCGATACACACAGCCAAGCTGCTCTTTGGGAAGGTTATACCAATTGACTCTCTCTGTCCTGTATCAATGATGTCTTCATGTGAACCTCTTTCATTTTGCTTCTGGGTCCCCCATCAGGTCTACTCTGTGCCCTGAGGTGAGGCCACCTGAATGCAGTAGGAAGCTGGGTGGACACATATTTTCTTTCTTTCTTTCTTTTTTCTTTTTCTTTTTTTTTTTTTTTTTTGTGGGTACTGGGGATTGAACTCAGGGGCACTTGACCACTGGGCCACATCCCCAGCCCTTTTTTGTGTTTTTATTAGAGACAGGGTCTCACTGAGTTGCTAAGTGCCTCGCCATTGCTGAGTCTGGCTTTGAACTCGCGATCCTCCTGCTTCAGCCTCCCAAAGTGCTAGGATTACAGGCGTGCGCCACTGCGCCCGGCTACATATTTTCTTTATCAGTCCATGAGATCACGAACTGCTGGGAAAGTGTTGCCACTAAGGGCACTTCCTGAGTGTGGCCACAGAGGTACATGGTGCAGCTATGGCTTTTTCTGAAGCAGAAAGGGTGGACCATGAAGCATGAGGAAGGCTGTGGAAAAGTGACTTTGATGAATGTTAAGCATTGTTCTCTCCAGGCTGCAGATTGAAGCAGCCAGGTTGATTTTACTGGATTTTGCTGGCACGTAGAAGCTACGAGTGACAGATTGCCCTTTTCAAAGATGGTGGCAACATCCTCTTCAAAGATGGTCCCATGCCCATGCTTGTCTGCAATGGGATCTCTCTGTGCCCCATCAAGAGGTGATCTGATCCCCTTCCTCTTGAATCAGGGCTGGCTTCTTGGACCAATAGACTCTGATGGCAGTGACGCCCTTCCCTAATTCTTGAATCACACGTTTGACAGAAAAACAAAATTGTGTGTAATTTGTTGCATCACCAGAATAACTGGAATATTTAGCTACTGCTTACTGGGGAAGGTAGTCCAGTGGTTGCAGCCATTGTCAATCTTGGGGTACCTGAGAATCCATTAATGATGCAGATTCCCGGGCCCCACCTTCAGAAGATCTGCTTCCTAGTATGGGGCTGGGAAATCTGCTATATATATATATATATATATATATATATATATGTATATATATATATATATATATATATATATATATGATGCAGATGAGCACACAGTATCTTTATTTATATGTGGTGCTGAGGATCAAACCCAGGGTCTCGTACATGCGAGGCAAGCGCTTTACCACTGTGTTGCCGCCTGTAGCTGTTGCTGCTTGCAGCAACGATACCGCGGGAAAGAATTCGGAGGCAGATTGGGAATGAGTAGGTTCTTTATTCTGCTTTCTTTTCTGACTTCTCTCTCCAACTCCAACAACAACAACCCCACAACTCCAGCCCTACCTGGTTAAATACTCTTCGCCTTAACAAGTATACACGTTTCACAAGCTCAACTTACAGGTGCGTCACACAGTGTTCACGGGCACAGAAAGAGTCTTAGTTGAATACATTAAGGTCAGGAGAAAACAATTAAACGCCTCCTCTTTTGCTCTCAGCCAGCCACCATCTTAGCTACCTCCTCATTAAGGCTCTTACACCACTGAGCTACAGCCCCAGCCAGAATCTGCATTTTAAAATGAAAACTTCAGGAAATTCTGATCACAGTTGCTATGGAATCTGAAAGTTTGGTGAGTCATTTAAGAGAAAAGACTGTGGAGTCAGAAAGAATTTTCCCCAGCGGCTACCCTTTCTCTGTCCTTTCATTCCTTATCTGGGAAGAGCAGGCGATCATAGCTCCTACGTCTTGGTGGCACTGAGGGGGTTAAGTGAGATAAGGCCAGTGGTGCTTAGCATAATCCTGACAGAGTGTGGAAGAATTGGTGACTTCCATCCTAGATTTCTATCACAGAGCAGGTGTCTCTTCTGCTCTTTGACATTCAGTGGAAAACGTTGCATTTCCATGTCTTTTACCAGGAATGGGGTCGATAGTTTTAGTTAGATTCTCCAAGGGTCCTTTACCTCAAGGTGTCTGAGCATGCTCCCGAGAACATGTTTGCTGTTTGATCCGATTCCAGGCCCAGGAGTCCCTTTTCCTTTTAGCAGGAGCCTCCTGACCACACCCAAATGGGTCATCTTCCTTCCATAGCATGGAAGGAAGACCTTAAGGCCTCCCAGGTTCACTCTCCAGGACTAAGTGAAAGCGTGAGATGGTTGGCATAGCGTGGACAGGGGCTGGAAGAAGACGGAGCTGGAGATCCCAGGGGCAGTGACCTGATATCAAGAAAGAGAAGCAGCCTGGGATCTCTCACAAACTCTTTAGAATGCCAGGTTAGGGAGTTAGGAGCCAATGCGTATTTCCAAGCAGGAAAGTGGCAGGGTCCCCACTGTGATTCAGCAAGGTGCCCCTGTGCTGGTGCTCAGGGGAGAATGTGGCCTGGCGGTCAAGGCCAGCGAAGAGCTCTGCATGCAGGCTCATGCTCAGCGCGAGGCTGAGCCGCGACGTTCTTGAGGAGATTGTCACAGCTCACTGCTTCCGTCTGTCTGTCCCCAACTCCAGGCGTGCATGGTGGGGGAAGAGCAAGGGGTCCATTCTTTTTTTTTTTTTTTTTTGTGGTACCGGGGATTGAACTCAGGGGCACTCGACCACTGGGCCACATCCCCAGTCCTTTTTAATATTTTATTTAGAGACAGGGTCTCACTGAGTTGCTAAGTGCCTCGCCATTGCTGAGGCTGGCTTTGAACTCGCAATCCTCCTGCCTCAGCCTCCCAAGTGCTGGGATTACAGGGGTGCACCACTGCGCTGGCAAGGGGTCCATTCTTTAGGCTGGGTGGTGGCGTAGCAGAGAGAAAATCAAACTCCTGGTGTGTCCTTGCGCAAACCACCCCTCTCTTGGTCTCAGTTTTCTCATTAGCATTGTGCGAGGTCAGGAGACCTGGGTAAGTTTGCGATGGCTTCAGCCTCCTCTGCTATTATAGCACAGGGGTGACAAGCAAGTGTTAATTTCTGGGCCAGCGCTGCCTGGTGTGCTGTGTTGACTGGATTCTGCAGTAGACTCCGGGCTCAGAGGGACGGAGCCATGCTAGGTTAGCAGCGCCTGCCCTGCTTGTGATGGGCGGTGGCTTGTCTTCTCACACCCAACCAGACTGGAGTCTTGTGTTTGTACGGGCGTCACTTCAGCCACTCAGGTTAACACTGTCACAATTTTTGCCGTATCTCTATACCAACTTGATTACTAACTCAATTCAGTTAATATTTCTTAAAAATAAATTCATTCTGAAATTATGCTGGTGGCTTACACGATGGTGAATCAAGACCATGACGAACTAGACAGGCAGGAAAATCTGGTTTTTATTCTTTTTCCTTCTCCCGTCTGGCTCTTCCTCCAAAAGGTAATGGGTTTTATTTATGTTTGGTTTTCCTTTCCGTTGTTTCTCTTGAAAGTTACATAATACATTGTTATCTTTCTAAACTGTCTTTAGATCAATAAAGGTGCCAAAACATGATTTACTTCTTCTTACTCAATTTTCTTTGTGAAAATAATCTCTTTATTGTGGTATAAAGTATACGCTGGGAAGTGCACACGTCTTCAGTGCGTGGCTCTGTGAATTGAAAATTTGGAAACTCTTAGGAGTGAATGTATCTATCTAATCACCTCTCAGATTAAACACGAGAACACTGTCAGGTCTCCACAAGTGCCCCTTGTGTTCACGTGCTTATTAGATGTCTGAGCGTCTTCTTTGTGAAGTGCCTTTTTAAGTCTTTGGCTCATTTTTCAATTCCATTGTCTGTCTTTCGACAATTGGTTTGTAGGGCCTCTTTATATATTTTGGTTGTGAGTCTATTGCTGATTATAAAACTTGTCACCATCTATTCTGGGGTGATTTTACTCTCTCAGTGGTCTCCTTTGATACACAGAGATTCTTAATTTTAAAGTAGCGTGGTTTATCAGTCTTTTCCTATGTGATGAGTGAGCTTTTATTTCACTGAAAAAATCTTTGCATCCCAAATTCTTGAAGAGACTTCCCTATGCTTATTGTTTAGAAGCTTTGTTGTTTTATCTTTAAGATATTTGGATTTTTTTTCTTTTTTTGTACTAGGGACTGAACTCAGGGGCACTTGACCACTGAGCTACATCCCCAGCCCTCTTTTGTATTTTATTTAGAGTTGCTTAGTGCCTCGTTTTTGCTGAGGCTAGCTCTGAACTCACGATCCTACTGCCTCAGCATCCTGAGCCTCTGGGATTACAGGTGTGCGCCACCATGCCTGGTTTGGAATTGATTTTTATACATGGTGAGGTAAGGGGTCTAAATCAGATTATTTCCCATATATGAATATCCCTCAGGCCTAGCACTATTTATTAAAAAAACAATGTTTTCCCCTGTACTTTGGGATTTCTTTTTTCTTTTTTTAAATGAAGTATCAACTGAACCATGAGTTTAATGTGCTAATCTATTTTTGTGAAATACGTTACAACAGATTTGTGCTTATGAAAATAAAAAATACTTAATCTGCATTATCTCACCTAAAATCATCTCACAGACCACACTTGAGGAGATCCTTGGTAAGACGCAAAGGTCACCGCGGTGGATGGGAGAAGATTTTTTCTGTAGGAGTAAATGAAAAAAGAAATCCTTAGGAATTCATTATATAAGAAGTTAATTTTTGTTTTGAGCAACAATAGAAAATGCAGATAAATATAAAGAAATATAAAAAGTCACTTATAACCCTCTTACCCAGAGGTAGACACTATTACCATTTTGGTCTATTCCTTTCCAGCTGTTTTTCCTCATACACAAAAACATGTATTATTTTTAAAGTGGGTAATAAAATACATACTTTGCTGCACCCTTAATTTTTACTTAATATTTTCTTAACAACTCTTCATGTCAGTAAGTCATATTTTTACATAATAATTCTAACAGATGCCTAAGCATGGTGTACTGACCGGCCTGCTTACCTTCCACACTCCTAAGTACAAATTCTTATCGCCTGCGAGCCCCTGCCTTCCACCCCCTCCCATTTTAATGTTACCTACCACCAAGTTTCAGAAATAAAACCAAATGCCTGTGGTTCCCTTTCCAAGTTCCACTTCCTTTCCTGTCCCCTGAGTCACCATTATTCTAGAGTTAGTGCTTCTAACTAATTTAATTTGCCATGCTTGGTGTATACTTCTTTGATATTCAAGTGGACCCATTAACAATACGTAGTATTGCTTTGTAGGCTTTAAAACTTTACATATATAAATGATCTGCTGCTATACACATCTTTTTGGGAGATTGCTTTCTTCATTTAGATTTATGCTTCTAAGTTTTATCTATGTTGCTGTATGTAACTTCCACTTTTTCATTTTTAACCACTATGTAGCATTCCATTTCTATGTGTATTTCACAGTGGACTTGCCCATTTCCTATTCACAGGCAAAGAAAAGAAAGATGCTCTTTTCTTGTGTAAATTTTAAGTGAATTCTTTAGAATTCATGCCCAGGATAAGAATGGCAGCATATGTAATTTAATTTTACTAGTTATTCCCTGTCAAATTGTTCTTTAAAATTACTATAAATTTATAGTCCTGTCAACAACACATAAAATTTCCTATCTGAACCAACCTTGGTATTGTTAACCTATATATATATATATATATATATATATATATATATATATATATATTCCTCTCTCATAGGTGTGAAATGGCATGTACATTAGTCAGAACTCAGTTAGGAAACCAGGCATGACACAAGGTATTTCAGACAGAGAGAATTTAGTGCCGGGAATTGGCTCTGTAGGTTTCTGATAGAATCAGAAAGGAAAGCAGAGGTAACTCAGGGATAATAACTATAGAAAGCAGGTCCTATCCTTATGGCTAGAGGAACAAAAGCAAAGAAAAATGGGCATGGGGACCTAGGAGTGCAGAGCCTGGCTCCTGCAGAGCTGGGGACCTTGGATAGGGGCCAGCCAGCTGCTGTTAGTTTTTGGGGGGAGTGGGAGTGGGATGAGGCTGCTGGGGGGTGGTGCAGAAGGAAATTGGAGGCTGGAGCCAACTGCTGCTGCTGGAATGATGTTGGCAGGAAAGGAAGAAACAGGAACTAAACCCCTTCTCTGCTCGCCTTCCAATCCTCCTCCAGTGCCTCCTACGGCTGGAACCTCACAGGAAACCAGCTGGTCCCAGTCTGGGAAGCGTCCTGTGTGGAGTCCCGGCCCCAGCCACAGCAGAATGGGGAAGGGTGGATTCCAGCTGGGAGACATCGGGGAAATAACCTGGATAGCCACATATATAGTCTCGGTTCTTTTTTTGTGGGTAGCTATTTTAAATGGTGCTCTACAAACATCCTTTGCACATATATTTTCTTTAGAATAAGTTTCTGGAAGCAGAATGACAGTCAGAGAAAATGTGTATATTTAAGGCTTTTGGTCCAGGCTGACAAAATTGCTGGAGGAGTAGGTTTCGAAAGAAGGGGAGTCCCTGCCACAGTGTGTTCCTGGAAACCACATCAGAGAGCAGGCAGCAATAGGGAAAGGTGTCCTTTTGCACCAAAGTGCAGTTACCTGGGGACCACTTTCTGCAAAAAATGAGGACCAGAAGTTGTAGCTCTAACCATCTTGTGTCAGATGAACTTAAGCTTCTGCATCATTTACATGAAGGACATCAGCCTTTGAATTCTATAGGAGATTTATAGATCTATTGCCTACTGACCACAAAAAAGCCACAGTGAGTTATAAAGTGTCCCCACATAGGTTTAGCAGGTGAAGATACAACTCGACAGTATCATGCATGTAACCTACCTCCAAATGATGGACTTTTACTCTAAAGGCTCAGTATTAAGTTAACCATGCATGCGTTGGCTACCTTGGGCTTACAAGGACCAAGAGTGTGCATGGGAAGAGTCTGGGGGCCTGGGAGTCAAGGGCCAGAGGGAGGGTAGAGAGGGAGGAGGGTCTAAGTTCAGGAGGGTGGAGGAAGTGGGGCCCAGCTGGGGCACACTGGGAGCTCTGGAGGTTGGGCGGGACTGGATGTGTGGGAAGGAGGAAGTGTGGAGATGAAGGCCTGGTGTCCCTAGACACTGCTGCAGAGAAATCCCACGTGCATCACAGTACAGGTAAGAACTCCTCTGCCTGGTCCAGATTCTTTGGACCGTGTCTCTGCTCAGCTCTGTCGAGAGCATGTATCCTTAATCAAATGATTGCAATCACCGAGACACCCCACCAGCAGGTAATCAAGAGTCCACAGTCCCTGTCCAGTGTGCCAGGTGTGATCTCCAAGGGAGCTGCCTCTGCCACACTGGTCTGGTAGCAGTGCCCTGTGGCAGGACGTGGGCCTTGGCGGGGCATGGTGGGAAATGCAGGGTTGAAGTCTGGGCCTTGAACAAGGTTCCTGCAGATGTCTCCAGCTCTGAGCCTTTCTGAAATGCACGTCCAGGACAATGGAAAGGATGACTCCAAGACTGTCCCCTGCCCTGATTCTTCCCTGAATGGCCTCCTGGATGTCCCACAGCTGCCTCAGCCATCTTCCTGTGCCAGCCTGTACTTCCCACGGGAGCAGGGCCCTGTGGGTTTGTGCACCATGACATATACAGAGGCCTATGCAGTGCTTAGCATTGACACTTGAGAAATACTGACTGGGTGAAGAAACCGAGTTTGAAACACAACATTTCCACTTGCAAGCATTTCCATCTCTGGTCACCACATCCACCGGTTCCACCCCAGCTGTGTGCCTCCCATCTTCTTTACCACTCTAGACTGCCCACTTTACTCCACTTTCTTCTCCCGGTGCCACCCCTCTACTTCCTGTCTAAGACCCCCTACTGCCTTTGGTGTCAAATGCAGACTTCTCAGTTTGGCCTTCTTGAACTTTAGAACTGGCCTCTGCTGCCCTTCTCTCTGTATCCTAATTCTCTCTGCTCCGGTTCCTGCCAAGCTGGTCTCCTTCTTATTCCTCCAACCCACGCCTGGGCTCAGCTCCGGGTCTGTGATCTCCTGCCTTCTCGGCCAGTCTTGTGTTTGATCATATCTCTTTCCACTGAACTGAGAATTAGAGCAAAGCCACTCCCAAGACCCACCGTGTTGGTTCTGGGAGTCGGGTGCTGGTGAGGAAGCTCTGGCTTTGGTACATCCAGCCATGGCCAAGGTCACGCACTCAGCATTAATAATAGTCACCACTTCTTGGGTGTGCTCCATGTTCCAGGCCCTCCACTGTGTGTCTTACAGATTCGCTTTCCAATCCTCCTGATAAACTTGTGAGGTGTCATTCAGACAAGGGCAGATGCAGTGTTGCTCTGAGTAAAAAATTTGGTCAAGTTCAAAATTCTGAGAGCTTCAGGGTTTTAGAGTGTTCCTTGGCCAGGATCCAGGATGAGTCTACACTTAATGGAATTGGGCCAATCACTCATTAGAGATTTTTTTTTTTTTTTTTTGTACCAAGGGTTGAACTCAGGGCACTCGACCACTGGGCCACATCCCCAGCCCTTTTTTGTATTTTATTAGAGACAGGGTCTCACTGAGTTGCTAAGTGCCTCGCCATTGCTGAGGCTGGCTCTGAACTCGCGATCCTCCTGCCTCAGCCTCCCAAGTGCTGGGATTACAGGCGTCATTAGAGAATTTTGAAGTTGACCAGATTTTGACTTAGATCAGCACTGTGTCTGCCTAACCTACAGCCACGAGCCATCATTAAAAGTCTACAAAGAGTGAAGGAGACAGAAGAGATTTCCTCTGATGTAAAGGGGAGACATAGAGCAGATGGGAAAGGATTTGGAGCCCTCGGATATGGCTAGTTCTCAACTTGCGGGAAGTCTTTTGACAGGAGAATCATCTCTCTCTTTTTTCTTTTTATGTAGAGATGATTTCTTCTCCTTCTTCTTACCACTCCACCTTCACCATTTAAGATATATTCCTAATAAAGAGCTGTAGGGCCACATTTGGGGGTCTTCACAGAGCTTGGTGGCCAAATATGTATCAGTTTGGGAGAGGGCAGTATGGAATGGAGAAAGGGAATGGTTATGCTAGACTAGAAAAGGCATAATATAAAAGGAAACCAACATGTATTGGGCTCCTACTGTGTACAAGCCACCACACCAGGTGTTTTTGCGTAAGCCAACAATTGATCTTCCCAACAGCATAGAAAATATGTTTCTTCTCTTATTTCACAGATGAGAAAACTATTGCTCATAGAAGCTCATGCGCAGGTTCGTGGTCAGGACCTAGCCCAAAGTCTCCAAGTCTCCAAAGCCCTCGCTGCCTTCTGGGTCCTGGTAAGGTGGACTCAATCTGGGTTTGGATGTCCTACATTTGAAGGGCCCATGGGATGGCTTGGGGGGAATGCTCAAGTGCCGCGGTTCAGTTGTAGGATTGCCACACAGTAGGGTGGAGAGAGAAGGGTGCACAACAGAGACTGCTCTCCTCTTCCTTAGTGTTCAGATTTCCCAAGTTTTTGCTGGACACAGCGTCTGGCATAAAGACTGCTTCTCCACTTCCTGCGAAGCTAGGTGTGTCCATGTGCTAAGCTGTGGTCACTGAGGAGTGAGGGGTAGTGTGTTCGGCACCCCTTTGCCATTCTCTGCTCCTTTCTCCTTCCTATAAGCTGGAGTAAGGATGTGAAGCTCAAGCAGCCATTTTGTGCCATGAGGCAGTAGGAGTCTGTCCCCGATCGTGATGGAACAAACTAACCTGCGTCTCCAGAGTCCATACCTAGAAAAGACGGGGACTCCTGCCTTATCTAAGTCACTAGTATTTTCTTTATTTTTCTGTACAGCTGAACTTAATGAACACAAAGGCCAGGGGCATATTCTTTATCCAAGGCTGTAGTTTTCAGACTACAGTTGTGATCCCTGACTCTTTGACCCAGGCAGCCTTCCCTGGAGAGGAGCTGCTAGGGAGGACAGTCAGGCCCTCCAGATGTTCTGTGCAGGTGAGCTGACTGACCGCTGCCCGGACTGCCTTTCAGGTTTCCCCAATTTAGAAGGCTTGAGCCTCCCCAAGACAGGACAGTTGAGACTGGCTGGAGGAAGGGGCTAGTTATTGGTAGTTTTAAGTTCCCTGGAGGATTCCAACTGTAGCCTTTGATCTAGGGCAGTCAGAGAGGAGGTGGATAAAGAGGAGATGTTCATGAAGGGAGAGAACATGAAGAAAACACAGGTGACCATGAGCAGCGAGTGCCTCAGTGCAGGCTGGGGAGAAGCCATTGCGTTAGGTCACCAGGGGTCACTGTTGATGGGCTGAGAGGCACAAGGACTTGGTCGGTTGAAATGGGCTAAGAGAGGCTGAGGCCCTCAGGACGTGTAAGAAGTCTGGTGGCAAAAGAAAGAAGAGCGGCTGCAGGCTTGGTGGCCCGGGAGCTGATGTCATCGCCACGTCCAGTGGCCTTGAAGCGTGACAGGGCAGGCACAGGACGAGCCCTTCTGGGGCATCTCTACCCCATTTCACGGTGATCCTGGCATTTCTGCTTTACAGAGCTAGAACCTGAGGCCGAGATGAGATGACTGGCTCAAGGTCGCACAGCTGGTGAGGGACGGAGGCTGAACTTGAATCAGATCTGTCTGACCCCGTGCTGAGGTCATCCTGGGAAAGCCGGCTCAAGCCCGGAGGATCTGGGGCCTGTTCCTACTGGGGAAAAGGAGAAATCTCAGGTACAGCCCTTTGTGGGGCTGTGTGAGGGTGAAAGTGGACGTCAAGGTTGACCTTGGACAGAGAGATGGGGAAGGCCGTTGAGGCCGCTTCCAGGGACTCTCCATCTCTTCACGGGGGGAGGCAGGGTCACAGCAGGGTCACTGGGGTGGTAGGGACTGACTGATGCTTAAAAGGTGGTGGTTTGTCTTCAGACAGAGCTGGCCTGTCTGTGGCACAGTTTTGAGGCCACGGGACCTTGTGATAGAAACCCAATTCCAGGCTCTGATAGCGCTAAAGCAAGCAGAGCTGGTTATTAAATGTCCAAGGGCGCAGCTTCTGATAGAGACGTGGGTGAGCCTCCCGTCCCCAGGACAGCTTGCTAACAGGATCCTGTGTGGCTGCAAATGAATTTCCCGTGATCCCTGGCTCTTTGATTCCGTCAGCCTTCCCTGGAGAGGAGCCATGAGGAAGGACAGCCAGGCCACCAGATTTTCTGTGCAGGTGAGTTGGCTGACCACTGCCTGGACTGCCTTTCAAGTCTCCCCAAAAGATTAAGTTAACTACTAGATGCTTAGAATATCTCAAGTTCAAAGGCTAGCAGGTTGGAACCGGGCATCTGAGGGACCTGCAGACATCTCAGCAGAGGAATATTGAGACGTGGCAGGCTGGGCTTATCCGGAGACTGGATAGGGATCAGAAGGAATGAATGCGTTTTTATTCCGTGAGCCACAGGGCTCAGGAGTCGTTCTTCTGATGTCGGTCCCATTGATGGATCTAACTTTTGTGCAAGTTCCTTGGCTCCGAGGCTTGCATGGGAGGGAGAGGAGCGCAGAGTTTCGGCCTGTGCTCCTTGGAGCCTCGGGTCAGTGGGGGTGGCCGACTGGACGGGTGAATGGGGACTGGAAATCCAGCAGGGGATGCTGCTCCCCATGTCTGCTCCCCATGCCTGCTCCCCATGCCTGCTTCAACAGGAAGAGAAGCTCTGGTCTTAATTGTTACATATATTGGGGTGTCTGTCTATTTTAGTCCATTTGTGCTACAGTAGCAAAATAACAAAGACCAGGAAATTTGTCAACAACAGAAAAAAAAAAAAAAAAAAAAAAAAAAAAGATCGCTCACAGTTCTGGAGGCTGGGGAGTCCAGATCAAGGCTCCAGCAGGTTCCTGGTCTGGTGAGGGCTGGCCCTCTCTGCTTCCAAGATGGCACCTCGGCGCCCTCTAGCGGGCACAAGCACTGTGTTCTCACAAGGCAGAAGCGCCAAAGGGCCAAAGAGGTCAAGAGCTCCCTCCTGCCTCTTTTTATAAGGTCATGAAGCCTATTAATTACCTCCTAAATGCCCCACCTTTTTGTACTATCACATTGGTCATTAAATTTTACCATGTGACTTCCTCTTCTCTGGGAAAACACCAAATGGCGGATGACGCCGGTGCAGCGGGAGGTCCCGGAGGTGGGGGGGCCCCGGAGGTGGGGGGGCCCCAGTGGGTGGCCCGCGGCGGCTTCCGCGGAGGCCTCGGCAGCGGTCTCCGAGGCCGCGGTCGAGGCCATGGCCACGGGGCTAGTGGAGGCAAGGCCGAAGACAAGGAGTGGATCCCGGTCACCAAACTGGGCCGCCTGGTCAAGGACATGAAGATCAAGTCCCCGGAGGAGATCTCTCTCTTCTCTTTGCCCATCAAGGAGTCTGAGATCATTGACTTTTTCCTGGGCGCATCACTCAAGGATGAGGTTTTGAAGATCGTGCCTGTACAGAAGCAGGCTCGTGCTGGCCAGCGGACCAGGTTCAAGGCATTTGTAGCTATTGGAGACTACAATGGTCACGTTGGACTGGGAGTAGAGTGCTCCAAGGAGGTAGCCACTGCTATCCGAGGGGCCATCAGCCTGGCCAAGCTCTCCATTGTTCCTGTGTGGAGAGGCTACTGGAGGAACAAGATTGGCAAGCCCCACACTGTCCCTTGCAAGGTGACAGGACGTTGTGGTTCTGTGCTGGCACGGCTCATCCCTGCTCCCAGAGGTACAGGCATTGTCTCAGCTCCTGTGCCCCAAAAGCTGCTGCTGACGGCCGGTACTGATGACTGCTACACTTCTGCCAGGGGCTGCACGGCCACCTTGGGCAATTTTGCCAAGGCCACCTTTGATGCCATCTCCAAGACAGACAGCTATTTGACCCCCAATCTCTGGAAAGAAACTGTGTTCAGCAAGTCTCCCTATCAGGAATTCACTGACCATCTTGTGAAAACCCATACCAGAGTCTCTGTACAGAGGCCCCAGGCTCCAGCTGTGGCTACAACATAGGGTTTTTATACAAAAAAAAAATAAATAAAGTGAATGAACCCCCCCCCAAAAAAAAATTTTAGCATGTGAATTTTGGGAGATGTTCAAGGACATATGTTATGTTTCAATGGGGAGCTGGGTGAAGACAGAAAGAGAAAGGAAGGAAGGAAGGAAGGAAGAAAAGAAAAAGAAGAACTCCTCCATGCGGTGGCAGGAGTTTGGCATAAGTAAAATGGGGGTCTGGATCCCAGCTTCGACTCTGATTAGCTGTGCATCCAAGGCACAGCGTGAGCCCTCACGTAGCCTCTTGGGACCCGTTGTCTATAGCACGGGATGATAAAGGCTTCTCAGTGGATGCTTCAGAAGACAGAGCTAGGTAACGAAGTTTCTAGAGCAGGGTTTGGCGTGAAGGTGTGTGTGTTGGAGGAGTCATTTATTGTCAGAGTAATTGCAACCAAGAACTTGAGAGCCCCTCGTGTGACAAGCACCACAGCATGTACTCCCTCATCCCTCCTAATAACCCCTTGACAGGGTGTGCTGTTGCTGCCCTGTCCCCTTTCCACTTTTCAAATGAGGAAACGGGGTTCAGAGAGGTTAAGTGACTTGCCCAAGGCCTTGCAGCTAATTCATGGTAGAACTGGAAATCCTGCAGGGAGAAAGGCTCATGGGTCAGGGACTTCGTGTCTCTCACTCATTTCCTAGAAGTATTTATTGAGCCCCTAAGTATGTACCCCAGCACACTCTGGAAGAGGAAGTTGGGGGCTGTTGGAAACGTGTCTGAGCATGATGTCCCCTGTCTTCCTCAGCCTTTGCAGATCTTCTTCTGCTACTCCCCCTCACACACAGGACCTGGGGTCACCAGATGGTCCTTTGGCTTCACTGGCCCTTGACCCTGCTGCTCCTCCCCTCTTCACCTTGACATCGTCAGGGCCTGACGTCACCTCCTCAGGGAAGACTTTCTTGCTTGCTCCCTGACAAATTTTAATTTGGATAATGTGTATATTTACATTTTTAAATTTCTATTATGTTTTTGAGTTCCTAAGTATTTGTATAACTTTCCAAAGTTCACACGGCTGGTTACTACCTGAGTATGTGGACTCAGATAGGAAATGAATTTGGACTTCCTGATAACAAAGCCAATGAACTTAACCACTATATCGATGTGACCACAAAGTGTGTGGCTCCTTGTCTGGGCTCCCATGTCACTCCTGCTCTGCCATGGACCTCATTACATCATACTTGATTGTAATTACTCATTTGTTGGTGAGATTTCTAGAAGTCAGTGTATGGATTCATCAACAGGTTAGATGCTCATGGGATAATAATGATATTAATTAGTGTGCCTGTTACTGGGCTATCCTCTCTGTTTGTTATTTTATTTATCACTAATGATGAGCCTATGAGATGTGATTGTGATTATTATTCCCATTTTGCATTCAGGTCAACTGAGGCTCAGAGACTTGAAACAACTTGTCTAGTCCCACAGCTTGAAGAAGCAGTGCTGGGACTCAAACCCAGCTCCGTCTTGCTCCAGAGCCCCCTCTTTGAACTGCACTATCACAGTGCCTCACGGGGACACTCACAGATCACAGTGCCTCACGGGGACACTCACAGATCCTGCGGTGGTGCTGGACAACAGAGACAAGCGTCACAGAGCTCCTGCCCTCAAGCAGCTCCCAGTCACGTGTAGGAGACGGACACCCCAACACGAATAGATACTCATCACATGCAACGTGGAGGTGGCCAGGAGGAAGGGTGAGCAATCCACCAGAGAGTGGGGAAAGGGTTCATTGTAGAGGTGAGACGTGAACAGGGTTTTGAAGGCTGAATAAGAGTCTTCCAGGAGACAAGGAGGTGGAAGGAGACTAGACATATGTAGCAGCTGTGAGAGAGAGAGAGAGAGAGAGAGAGAGAGAGAGAGAGAGAGAGGGAGAGAGAGACTGGGTGGTAGAGAAACTGAGTATTTGGAAACGTCTCCCTGTCCATCCCTCCTCCCTGCAGCCTCTCTCCAGAAGCTGGGGTAGTGGCATAGTCGCGGCTGCAGACAGCTGGTCGCACCGCCCTGCTGGAGTCCTGCTTCTTCTCTCGCACCTGTCTGTAGAAAGGAGCAGGTGGGCTGTGAAACTCGGTGGGATTCTCAGTGCCCGGCAGGAGGAGGAGCGTGGGGACAGCTGCCCTGGGCACTGGAACCCAGCACCTGCTCCCCATCCTCCAGGTGCGCGCCCGCTCCCAGCTTCCCCGCGGTGGGAGGACAGGCCAGGCTTGCCAGGGGCCCCCAGCATGCCTGACGAAGACCCCCAGGGCTGCCGTGGAGGCGGGGCCCTGGGGGCAGCTTCTGGAGGTGGGCAGTGAGTCTCCGGTGTCTTCCTGGACACTGAGGGATAACAGAGGCCAGGGTCTGGCTGGCTCAGGGTGGGCTGCCTGCTCATCTCAGTCCCTGCAGCAGGAGCCACTGAGAGTCCCCTGCCTGTAGGCTGCTCACCCGATCCAGCCTGGCTCTGGGTGGGGAGCCAGCATGGTAGTGGGGCAGGGGGTCGGGGGGCTGGTACCAGTGGGCTTCCCTGTACACAGGCTCTGAGAGCTGGGGGTCCTGGACACCTCGCCCATGAGCCCAGAACCTTCCCTCACTGTATGTATTTGGCCAAATGGCAGGTTCCTCATTTGACCGACTCTGCACTGGGCTAAGGCCCTGACCTACAGGTTCTCCTCTGGGAGGAAGGCCTCTTCCCAATGGCTCTTCCTGGTCCAGGTTCCCTGCTGCAGCCGGGGGACCTACTTCACTGATGAAGTCCCCTCTCCCACTCCACTAAGAGGCTCCATGCTCTGGCCCATGTGCATACTGGACTCTGGGTGCAACCTTGGGTTAAACCCAATCGAGCCACATCTCCTTGATCCTGTCTAGCAATTTGGAATCCAGGCTGTGCCCTGCATAGCCACCTGTGAAGCAGGGTCCCTCTCCCACCGCAGCCTCTTTCTTAGTCTCAGATATGTGGGTCTAAGCACAGGTGCTGGTCAGGGATCATGCTGCAACAGCTGGCTGGACTTGTGTTGGTGCACGTATGATCGTCGCTGCTGTCTCATGCTGCTGTGTACCGTGAGCCCAGGCCAACTCTGGTGCATGTTTGTGAACATGCCTGTGTGCATTGAGGGGGATCAGCTTGCATGACTTCAAGAAAACAGGTGTGTGTTTATCTATCCAAACACATGAGCAAATTTCTCCAACGTGTATGCATGTGTGTGTGTGTGTGTGTGTGTGTGTGTGTGTGTGTGTGTGTGTCCTTTCTGAGATGGGCCTTCTACCCATTCTGAAAGGAGAGGGGATGGGTCCAGGGACCCTTCCTGTAGACCACCTGGGGACTGAGCTAGCTGAAGGAGTGCAGGCGAGGGACTCCAACCTTCTGGGATCTCCCTGCCTAGCACTCTAGGGCTTTCTTGTCTGTTCCTGCTCCTATGGCCTCAGCTCTGATACTTCAGGACTACAAGCCTTGGCCCAGCATCCAGCCCTTCACTTTGGAAGATATGTACCTGCAATAGGCACCGACGTCCTCCTGCATTCACCATGGACAATGATGCCCGCCATTCTGGAGTCCCCCACTGTGGCATGTGTGGGTCTGGCTCCATCACTCACATCTGGGCTGTTCCCCTTCGTAGAGCAGAGGGGCCCACAGAAGGGGCTCCTGGCCTGACATCGCTGTTCCCGAGGCTTGGGTTTGCCAGAGGCCTTCAGCCTTGGCTGAGGACCTGGGTCTGGTTGGAGGCACTCCCGGGACCCTGGGCTGTGTCCAGTGCTTCCCCTTCCCAAACAGTCTCTGGATGGGCAGGGGGAACACTTGCAGGGAAATTACCAATTTAAATAGGAAATGCAAGCAATTTGGATGGAACCCCAGGACGGCAGTTTGAGAGCTCATTCTCTGCCCCGTGGGGGTTTGATTACAACCAACTTGGCTGATAACATGCAGAGAGGGCCAGGGAAATGGTTTCCAAGGAAACTCGGATCTCTCTAAGCCCCTTCTGGCTCAGGTAGGAGCCAGGGCTGGCTGGGAAACCAGAAGTTGTACTGGGTTCCAGTGACCCCTCTGTCCTCTGTGAGACCCTCCTACTCTGCTTGCTCCTACCCCTGTGCCTCCAGACCTGGCCACACTTCCACAGCTGCCCAATTTCGTTTCCTTAGTCTCATAATTTATCTCAGCCTGAACAGACTTAATCACTTGGGAAAGTTGACAAACAGTTAAACAAAAGTTTTTTTTTTTTTCTTGTTTCCACTAGTCATATAGTAACTGCTCCATTCCAGAAAAGTGATAGGATTTATATCTATGATTTCCATTTTCACAGCAACCCAGTGGTAGAGAGGACACTACATGCTCATCAAAACCTCTTTTTCTCCTGGAACTACATTTCCCAGCATCCCTTGCTATTGTGTTGAGTCACGTGAAGGTTCTGGCCAATGGGATGTGGGCAGGAGTAATAGATGCATGTCTTGCATGTCTGGCCTCTAAAGAATATCATGTGCAATCTTTTTTACACACCCTTGCTCACTCTTCCCTTGTGGGATGCTGAAATAGAAAATCTAATGATGGACTCAGCCACTGGACTGGATTTCTGTATAATCTTAGGTAATAGTCCCTTGGCCTCTGCTCAGCTTCATTGGACTGAAATATTATGTTTGTTAAGTCACTGAATTTAGGGGGGAGGTGTTTATTAGGAAGTTGCCTAGCTTGATAAAGCAAGCCTGAAGCAGAGGTATTCGTATTATTGTTTTTCCAGGGACAAAATGGACTCAGAGACCCTAAATAACTTGCCAAGCTCACACAGCACATAACTGGCAAGTCTGGCTTTGAGCTCAGGTTGCGTCTTTTCCACTCTCCCAGGCTAGCTGGACGACAGCTCCTGTACAGATGTTGCGTTGGCTTCTGTCTGTCTCTTGAGGAGTCACAGAAGGAAAGACCTGGAGCAGAACTAGAAGATGGGGAAGCCGGTGTGGCAGAGGGCAGGAATGTGGAGGGGCACATCACAGCAGGGAAGGGAGGTGGAGCTTCAAGGAGGGGGTGGCCAACTGTGTCTAACGAGACCTGGCCAGGTGGAGGAGGAAGAGGCTGGGAAGAGACCGTTAAATTTAATGACTTCAGTGACAGTTTCAGCTGAGTGATGGGGAAGAGGCCAGAATGCAGAGGTTTGGGGAACAAGTCAGGGTTGGTGCTGGGGAAAGGAGGGAGTGATAAAAGAGAGACAGTGGAAGCCAGTCGCAGAGAAACCATCTTGAGGAGGGAGGCAGTGGTTGGGGGAAGATTAAAAATAAGAAGGGGAATCACAATCTGCACAATGCAGGCCCTGAATGTGAGGCTCTCGTCCTCTGCCTGGTCCTGGTGTGCATTACCCGAGTCAGCTGGCAAAGAGGGGAGGGAGCTGGACTGAGCCAAGGGGCCTTGATGTTTCGCCAGGCTGCAAGGTCGTCTCCTGGGTGGACAGAGGGCAGTCCCGGCTGACAGGCTGTGATCGCAGAACCTGGAATTCTTCAGGGCCTTCTCACATGACCATTTGACTGGGGGAAGGAAATTAATGTAGAAAGGCTTAGATGGTACACCAGGGAGCAGAGGGGATCGTCACCTGTGTAACACCTCCCATGACTTCCTAGAAACCAGCAGCTGGCCTCTGCAAGTGTCCCCAGATGGTCCTCCTCTCCTTCCTTTAGCCAAAGCCCCTTGAGTTTTAGGAGAGTACACGACCACTTAACTTGGGATCACAGTTCCCAGGCTCCCTTGCTGCTGGGTGTGACCAAGTCTTCATTCTTACTGAAAGGAAGCCTGGGACTTCAGACCACAGCCTTACGTGGAAGCTGCCCTCACTGAGTGTTAGGGTTTGGATGTGAGGCTTCCCCCAAGAGCTCACGTGTGAGACAAGGAAAGAAGGTTTGGAGGAGAAATGACTGGGTCATAGCCTAATCAGTGAATTGATCCCTGATGGGATTAGCTGAGTGGTAACTGGAGGCAGGTGGGTGTGGCTGGAGGAAGTGGTTCATTGGGGGCGTGGCTATGGGGCATATATTTTGTACCTGGAGAGTGGAGTCCCCTCTCCCCCTCCCTCCCTCTCCCTCCCTCCCCCTCTTCCCCCTCTCTCCCCCTTTCCCTCCCTCCCTCCCTCCCTTCCTCCCTCTCCCTCTCCCCCTCCCACCCTCCCTCCCCCTACCCTCTCTGCTTCCTGATCACCATGTGAGCTGCTTTCCTCTGCCACACTCTTCCTCTGTGATGCCCTGCCTCACCTTGAGCCCCAAGCAATGGAGCCTGCTGTCTATGGACTGAGACCTCTGAAACCCTGAGCCCTCAAATAAACTCTTCCTCCTGTATAATTGTGCTGGTTGGGTCCTTTAGTCACAGCAGTGAAAAAGCTGACTAAGACACTGAGCATTGTCTCTTTCCCCCTTTCCGAGGGCTGGGACTTGGTTGTGCTGGTGACAAGCAGCTGTGGGCGTGCAAAGACAAGACCCTATGGCGTGGCCAGGCCACTGGATAGCAGGACGTTTGAGACCTCGTGGAAAAAAACCACGCCGGCTCCAGGCCATCTCCCCACTCTGGACTGTTGTGTGGGAAGGAGAATGACTTTTATTTTATTTAAGCCATTGCACTTAAGGATCTTGTTAAAGCAGCTTGGCTTGGACCTTAATTACTGCTTCCCATCCGTGCTAATGTCTCTTTCCACAGAGTCTCTGCCCCTCAGCAGCCGCCCCATCCCTCCTCTCTCGTTTCTTCCCTTCTTATTCTCTCCCCACCTCCATGGCTGCGCTCTTTCAGTCTCCACCCCATACCTGGACTCCCATGTCACATTTATTTTTTTAAATGGGGATTGAACCCAGGGGTGCTTAACCACTGAGCCACACCCCCAGTCCTTTTTATTTTTTATTGTGAGACAGGGTCTCGCTAACTTGCTGAGAGTCTCCCTAAATTGCTGAGGCTGGCCTTGAACTTGCGACCTTCCTGCCTCAGCCTCCCAAGTTGCTGGGGTTACAGGTGTGCGCCACCACACCCGCCCCCTCCGTCACGTCTCTGCCCGTGTCTTACATAGAGCAATTTAGCCTCTTGCCCTCCCAGGATCAGTGCTTGCTGGGGATCATTCCTGATGCCCCTCTTCCTTTCTGTTCACATTCCGTGTTCTTGGCCTCGTCTGCGCCCTCAGTTTCAATCCATCTGACGACACCAGCTCTGCAGTTCCAGCTTGGCCTCTTCCCTGGACTTCAGATTTAACACCATGTGTCTGATGGGCACTTCTCTTTTGGGTCCCACAGGTCACCTGGGGTTGCTGCATAGTGTGACTCCAGGAGGCTCTGGGCACTGTTCCCTCAATTCAACATCTTTGTGTCACTTAGGACATTTGGACTGCATGTAGCAAAATGCCAACTCAGAGTGGCTTAAACAATAAGGAAATCGGGGCAGGGGTGTGGCCGATGGTGGAGCACTCGTGTAGCATGCGGGAGATCCTAGCTTTAATTCCAGCACTGCAAGAGTGACAGTAAGGACATTTATTGGCTTCCATGGAAGGACAGACTGACCTTCTGGGTAGCTTGACCCGGCGGTTCAGTGGAAGCCATCAAGGGTCGAGTTCCCTCTCTCCATCATACTCTTCTCCCAGAATCGCCTTAGCCCGAGCCTCCTGAATTGGAGGATCGCTGCGGTAGTCATCAGGACACCTGCGTCCTCCTGCTCATCAGGAAAGGGCTCCTCTCCCACAATTGCTGGGGACTTTTCTTTGTTCCCAGCGGGTCCACTTATGGTCTCTACACCGGTGGAGTCACAAGAGGAATGGCAGGTGGCACAGGGCGTTGTCATGGAATGGGTTGCCATGGTTGGTATGTACATGGATCAGGGCCCACCCTGGATCTGGAGTGAATTCCTCAGATTGCATTGCTGTGACAGATGGCTGAGGGGATGAATGGATGTTGGGCAATCAATTACAATGTCAGCTCCAATCTTAAAATCTAAACTCATCCTGTCTACTTGTTTCCTCAACCCAGACTTCCCCTTGTATTTAATTTTTTTTTTTTTTTTTTTTTTTTGTGGTGCTGGGGTTTGAATCCAGGGATGCTGTACCACCAAGCTACATCCCCAGTCCTTTTTATTTTGAGACAGAGTTTTGCTAAGTTGCTGAGGCTGGCCTCGAATTTGCGATCCTCCTGCCTCAGCCTCCCAAGTCATTGGGATTACAGAAGGGTGCTGATGTTCCTGGCTTCCATTCGTAGTTTCTCTTCCAGCCAACGGTCCCACCATTAACTCAGCTACTTAAACCAAAAACCAGAGTCACCCCGACTTGCTCTCCGTTGCTCCCACTCAGTGATGACTCCATCACTAAGACTCAGCAATCTCATCGTATGGGGCCCCCTCTCATCTGCCATCTCCACTCTAATGGCTTTTAAATTGGTTTCCTTTCCCCAGTCCCAACACCCTCCAATTTACCCTCCCTGCTGCTTCCAGAATGAGCTTTCTAAAATGCAAATCTGATCTTCTCTGTCACTCCCTTTGCTTAAACTACTCATTGGTTTCATAACATTTATAGGATAAAAATTCACCCTCTTCCCAGGTGGTTGGGGGCTAAGTAGGATTTAAAATGCTGTATCCTGGGAACAAAGGGACCATGGGGCTAATGCTGACACATCGTGGTCTAAACAGAATGCTGGGGTGGCGTGCATGTGTGCGTGCAGGCTGTGAGCCAGGGTGCAGGGAGGAGTCAGCACGAGGCAGCCTGAAGTTTGACAGGGCTCAGATTTATCCTGGCATATAATTTTTTTTTTTTTCTTCAGTGTAGTCTGGTGCTTAAGAGGTTTAGTTTAGAAGTTAGACGGCCCATCTTGGATTTGAATTTTGACATTGCTCTTCCCACCTTGGGCAGGTTGTCAAACTCCCCAGCCTCTGGATCTTCCTCTGCAAATGAGGACAATTATGGTACCCACCTCGAAGATTTCTTTGAGAGTTTGATGAGATGAGGCTCAGAAAGCACTGAGCACATGGAAAAGGTTAGCTGTTGAGTCTGCTTGATTGAAAGCTAATATAAATTACCAATATCCAAAACAGATTGAAGTGTTTTGCTGGTACAAGCTTATCCTATGAGAAGATGAGTTCAGTCATCTTTCCTCTCAAATATAAACCCAGCTTTCCCTACAGATTGTTTAAGTGTGAATTTTTTTTTAAATATTAGTTTTTAAATTGTAGAAAAGTTAAATTGTGAAAATAAATGAAATTGAAACTGAGCATCGAGGGAACTCTTGGAACACTTTCCAGGAAGGCTGGGTGTGGTGGAACACAATTTAAAAAAACCATGGATCTTGCCTGTGGTATGCTAGGGCTGCCCCTGACCACGTGGGGTAATTGAGCAAGTGAATTTGGCCAGTCTACACTGAGATGTGTTATAAGGACCTTGAAGACCTAAGCCTTTTTTGGGGTACAAATTGCAATAAAATAATGTGTTTCTTAATAGTTTTAAAAAATCAATTAATAACTTAATTTATTTTGGGGGTACCAGGGATTGAACTCAGGAGTACTCGACCACTGAACCACATCCCCAACCCTATTTTGTATTTTATTCAGAGACAGGGTCTCACTGAGTTGCTTAGTGCCTTGTTGTTGCTGAGGCTGGCTTTGAACACGTGATCCTCCTCTCTCAGCCTCCCCAGCTGCTGGGATTACAGGTGTGCGCCACTGTGCCCGGCTTTATTTTTTAATTTTTGAGACAGGGACTTGCTACATTGCCCCAGCTGGTCTTGAACTTCTGCCTCAGTTTCCTAAGTAGCTGGGACTACAGGCATGCACCACCACACTCAGCTTGAAAAAGTTTTCATATTGATTGTTGAAATAGTATTTGGGATATATTTGAGATACGTTGGGTTAACTGAATCTATTATTATTTTCACCTGTTTCTTTTTACCTTTTTAAAGTGGTTCCTACAGAATTGTACGGGGCTTTGCACTGCATTTCTACTGAGCAGGGCTGATGCAGACCCCTGTAGCCTTGCCTCCTTCTCTACCCTGCATTCCACTGTCCGCACCCCCCCCCCCGCCCCCATTCTGCTTTGCCTTTTCACGTGTTTCAAAGGTCTCCAGCGTCCACATTTCGCTCTGCACATTTTGTGAGTGACTTTCGGCTGGAGGGCTACGATCTGCTCCGCAGTTCTGTAACTTCTCAATTAGAACTTCCTTGGCCCATTCTGCCACCCACCGTGGGTGGAGCTGCGACTCAGGAGCACAGTCTGCTGTCCCTGGAGACTTCATTAGGGCTAGTGCCTGTGTGCAGAACTCAGCAGATCCTACGGCTGAGCCTGAGCGGGGGCGGCTGGCTGCAGGGCCAAGTACACTCTGGGTGTCCCTGGGGGATGCTTCTCCCTAAATGCCTCTTAGATTTCTGCACTGTGGTACTTATCAGTGTGATGGCGTGCAATGGTGGGGACACAGGCTTTGGAGTTAGAGAGGTTCTAATGCCAACTGCACAGCTCTATGAGCTGTGCGACGTGGGGCTCCTTTCTAGATTTCTTTGTGCCTCTTGTCCTCTTTTCTATGAAATGGAGGCAATTCCAACCTTTGGGAATTATTGCTAGACTGACATGTGACATTCATGTGAGCTGCCCAGCCCAGAGCCAGGCACCTGGGAGACGCTCAGTGGATCTTGCCCCACTTCCTCCCTCCCAACCCTCTCTCCGTGCTTGGTGGAGATTAGGTATTGGCAGAGGAGGAGAGATCGAGGCCCAAAAGGGCTCAGGACAGAAAGGCTGAGGACACCAAAGGAAAACTTCCGGACTGCCCGTTTTTGCCCAGGGCTAGCCCTGAGGGAGGAGACGGGGCTGGGGCTGCTGGGAGCTCGGGGTTAATGAAGAATGGGAGCCCACTCCGAAGCTGTCACCATTGATTTTTCGTTCGAGGCAGCTTGCAAGCTGCCCCAGGAATCAATGTCGGAAGGTGAAAACAAATTTCTAAAATTAGCCTGGAATATACTGCAAGAAAAACCTTCTGCACAACAAATAGTAATGAAGCAAATACCCAGGGAAGGTGTCGCCATGGGGAGTGCAGGGGATGGGCAGCCCACCCTGGAGCCCGCTGCAGTGGGTCCCCACGTGGAACTGTCCCACCCTCTGGGAAACACCCTCCATCACCACAGGGACACACACAGAGTCCATTAAACTAGCAGGAGAGCTGGGTGTGGTGGCGCACGCATGTAATCCCAGCACTTTGGGAGGCTGAGGCAGGAGGATCGCGAGTTCAAAGCCAGCCTCAGCAATGGTGAGGCACTTAGCAACTTAGTGAGACCCTGTCTCTAATTAAAATGCAAAAAAAAGGCTGGGGATGTGGCCCAGTGGTCGAGTGCCCCTGAGTTCAATCCCCAGAACCAAAACCAAAACCAAAACCAAAACAAAAAGACTATCAGGAGGGCATGGCCAAGCTCTGAGCTGACTTTGGGACAGCTGGGAGGGAGGGGCACCCTTGCACCCTGCTGGTGGCACCGGAAAGCAGTTCATCTTGTCAGAGGGCTCGTAGTTAGCAGACAGGCTGTGCCAGGAAATTGTTTGGCTTTTTGGCCAGGCTACTCTGCTAGGCAGAATCAGATGTGACCATTCCCACCGGGTTAGGAATCCCAGACGTGACAGTTTTTGTTCACTTTTCATGACGATGTGTCTGGGGCAAACCTTAGTGAACAAGCTGTCAGAAGCCCAAATGTCTGAGTACCTTATTTTATTTTACAGCTCCCCCTGGCCCCACCACAGATAAAACTCTAAGAAGGGAAATAAAGAGTGAATTTCAGGGGGACCATTTTGTGGCAGAAGGTATCCTCTGGGGACCTAGTTCCCAGGCTGTGCTGTTGTAGCTGAGAGGCTTCTGGAAGGGGAGTGTGAATGGAGAGGATATTTCTCCTGACTTTTGTGACTTGGAGATGATATAAATGGATTGAAGAACACGCCTGTGGGTCCCCCAACCCCCACCCCAAATGATCTCTGGAAGGTTTTGTTTACAACTAAGTGTCTGAGTTGGAAGGTTCGTGGCCCATTGTCTTCTCACAGTGGGACTGGAACATCATTACAATCCACAGCAGCTGGAAAAACTTGGGTTTAAGGGTCTAAATCTGCCAGAGTAGATAGTCACCAATTGGGGGAAGTTTCAAACAAATTCCTTTTGCAAAGTAGACTCCGAGGAAATAACCAAGAGGAAAACAAATATTTGCAGACCCATGTATGGAGCTGCGTACTTCGTAAATGTAAAATGTTGCAAACAACCGAATATGCAACTTCTGGGGCTCTGTTAAGTGGCGCAGTGGTGTCGTGGGGTGCTGTGTGGGGCTTCATGGTGCAACCACTAGGGTGAGATGATGTGGGCTGAAAGGGGCATAGTGATCTGCCCACTGGGGCTGCAGCTGGGGTCAGTGAGGGCAGGATCGTCAGAAGAAATGAGCCATAATGAACACACTTCGTGGACATTGATTATAGCAGTCACCAAGACCAGAGACGCAGTTCCAGAAGGGCCCTTGGTGGCGATCTGGTCTAACTCTTCATTTCACTAATTATTTTATTTTTAATTTTTTTGGTACTGGGGATTGAACTCAGGGGCACTCGACCACTGGGCCACATCCCCAGCCCTTTTTTTTGTATTTTGTTTAGAGACAGGGTCTCACTGAGTTGCTAAGTGCCTCGCCATTGCGGAGGCTGGCTTTGAACTCGTGATCCTCCTGCCTCAGCCTCCCAAGTGCTGGGATTACAGGCGTGCACCACCATGCCTGGCTTCATTTCACTAATTATTAATTCAACACGTAGCTTTTTTTTTTTTTTTTAAAGCACCTACTATAATCAGGAGTGTGCCAAAGACCTGGGGAAATAATGTTGAGAAAACCCACAGTCCTGACCCTCACAGCTTTCCAGGTATAGGGCACAAATACCTTCTACATTGCTTCTTATAATCAGTGACCATCTGACATCTGCTGGAGGCCATTGCTTTCTGGGGCCAGTGTCCCTCCAGAGCAGGGAGTCTCTGACTGGGAGCTGACATGTGTCTCTCTTGTTCCTTCCACAATAGAGTTGGCCCTGCCCTCCCGTTCACAATGAACGGATCTCCTCCTCCTCCTCTTCTAGATTAAGCCTGGGTGTTCCACCAGATTTGGGAAGAGACTTTAAAGGTGCCAGTCCTAGTGCTCAGCCGCAGTCACAGCTGGGGGAGGGGTGGTGTACTTAGAACTGCCACCCTGGCTCCCAGGATGGGCTTTGCTTCCCAGTGGAGATTTGTCTGAGGTCTGGCAAACCCTTTGGTTGACTTGCACCCAAAGAGTTGCAGATATTTTATGTTGTTCAGTTCTTGAGGAGAATGAGCTGTAACCAAGTCCCCTGAAGGCTGGGCTGAGTTGAGGTGGGGAGGATTGTGCTAAGCATTCCTAGTCTTCCTCCACCATCTCAATCTCATGTGCTTTGGTCTCCCCAAACCTGAGAGTCAGGACTTTCTTCCCCTTCTATTAGAGATGGTTTTAATTCCAGAGTCCAAGGGCTGGAATGTCGCCGCCTGAAGCGATGGCCGCTTGGAGCAACGAAGCCGTGGGAAGAAGTTCAGAGGCAAACTGGAAATCAACAGTCTTTTTATTCTGATAACTTCTCTCTCCGGCTCTATCAACGACTCTAACACGCATAACCAAAAAACCCACCAACAAAATGGCAGTGACCCGATCCGATCTCGGCTCAAGTCTCGCGAGATCCCCGGCCAAGTCCCGTGAGACCACGGAAGGCGGCAATGTCCGAATATCTCTATGGCCCGCAGCCAACCGCAATCTCAGCCATCTCCCCAATCAGGGCTCCTGCATTTCCCCCCGTTTGTTTTAAAAGAGGGGATGCTCTAGGACATCTATGTGCAACCAACATTCTTACCTGTCATTGGATAATCAAGGCTGTGCCCTTGACTCCTGTCTTAGTCACTAAAAAGAAAATATGACTTACATAACTGCACACAAATCAGCTCAATTAGTGGAACTGGGTGATCTGGTTTGAACTTTTTCTTCTGCTATATATAATCCATATTTTTTTTAAATTTTCTGCCACATCACTGAATATATTAAATAAGATTTTTTGATGAGGGTGGGCCAGTAAAAACATCATCCATGTAATGTAGACACATGAGGTTTGGATATTTTATTTTTAATGGGTTGGATTGCTTTGTCCACATATATTTGGCATATGGTGGGGCTATTAGCCATTCTCTGCGGTAGCACTTTCCATTGATATCTTTTATCAGGGACATTATTATTGATAGAAGGAACTGAAAAAGCAAACCTGGGTGCATCCAGAGGATGTAGGGGAATGGAAAAGAAACAATCCTTTATATCAAGAGTAATAAGATGGAAATTTTTTGGAATAGCTACAGGATTAGGAAGTCCAGGTTGAGTAGGGCCCATGATTTGCATGGTTTTATTAATTTCTCTAAGATCATGTAACAATCGCCATTTTCCTGATTTTTTCTTGATCACAAATACGGGGGAATTCCAGGGAGAGGTGGAAGGCTCTATATGTCCTGCTTCTAGTTGTTCCTGAACTAGTAGGTGGACCGCTTGTAATTTCTCTTTAGATAGGGTCCACTGAGGGACCCACACTGGCTTATCAGAAAGCCATGGTATTTTCAAAATTATTTTCTCAGTGGCCACCCAAAAAAAGATCTTTTTCCTTTATGATAATGATTACTTTTAGGGTTAAGATTACTCTGTACTTTTTGATAATGATTTCTTTTAGGGTTAAGATTACTCTGTACTTTTTGGTAATGATTTCTTTTAGGGTTAAGATTACCCTGTAGATTTTCACATTTAACACCTGCAGGCTTGGTTGCAAGGTGTACTCTCATTTGTTGTAAAATATATCTTCCCCATAAAGTAACCGGTAGGTTAGGTAAAACATAAGGCTGAAATGTTCCTTTATGCCCTTCATCATCCTCCCATTTTAAAATTACCGCACTTTTCTCTGGGAGGTTATTATATCCCAAGCCTCTTAAACTGGTTGAAGCTTTTTGCAGAGGCCAGTGCTTGGGCCATTGCTGTAGATTAATGATGGAAGAGTCAGCTCCAGTATCCATCAGTCCTTCCATCTCTATTCCTTGGATTTTTATTTTACACATAGGCCTCCTTGAACAATCCTGAACCCAGCCAGCCATAGGTCCCGAGTCAGTGGAACAAAATCCTCTATTGTTCCTTTTTTTGAGGCATACTCATTTTAAATGAATTATGTAATTTGGGAAGGAGAAGCAACTGAGCAATTCTATCTCCTTGATTAACAGAACTTAAACTTTGGGGTGAGCTAAGCATCATTTTTATTTCCCCTTTGTAGTCTGAGTTTATTACACCTGGGGTCACTTGCAAACCTAATAAGCTTTTAGGACTTTTCCCGAGAATAAGTCCTACAGTCCCTGAGGGAAGAGGTCCCCTGACTCCTGTGGGAATCAGTTGAACCCCCATTTCAGGTGTTAACACTATTCAGGCAGTGGAACAGAGGTCTAATCCTGCATTTCCTCCTGTTCCTCTGGCGAGGGAGTGGATGGGTAGTAGGGATTGTGTCGGGGAAGCATCTGAGTGGATGCATGAGGATACTCCTCCTCCAATGCCTCGTACATTTGTGGGCCCCAGGGCATTGGGCCCCGTGCCCTGTTTTTTGAATTCCTGAACAAATGATTTCCATAGATGTCATATTTTGAATGGCATTTATTGGCCCAATGATTTCCCTTTTTATACCTGGGGCAGTGGTCTGGGGCACGGTATGAGCTTGGTCTTATTTCTCTTTTGGGATTTTGCCTAGAATAGCCTGATTGATTATGATAATTTTGCCTGGAATATCCTGATTGATTATAATGTATAGGTTGAGCCCTTATGAAATTTTGAGGGGAAGTACCTCTCATTGTGGCTGCAATCACATTTCCTGTGACAAAGGCATCATTTATATCTTTACATAGTTGTATATATACGGAAAGATCCTTTTTATTTCTCCATGGCCTGATGGCTTCCTGGCAGTATTTATTAGCATTTTCATATGCTAATTGAACAACTAATGGCATAGCTTGATCAACATCTGCAAACACTCTACCTGCAGTTCTCAAAATTCGATCAGCAAAGTCAGCATATGGCTCATTAGGTCCTTGGATCACTTTTGACAAGCTACCTTGTAGATCCCCAGGTCCTTGTACAGTTTTCCATGCCTCTAAGGCAGCTGTGTTTATCTGAGCATATACACCTGGGTCATAATTTTTTTGAGTCCGTAAGTCTGCGAATTGCCCTTCTCCTGTGAGCATTTCTATATTATGGTCTCCAAACCCTGCAGCTGCATTTCTTTTAGCCGTTTCTATACAAAGTTCTTGAAATTGCGATTGCCAAACCAAGTATTGCCCCCTGCTTAATGCTGCTTTACATAGACTTTTCCAGTCTGAGGGGGTTAAGCTAAAGGTGTTAAGGGACTCCAGCATACTCAACGTGAAAGGAGCTTGGGGTCCATACATCATTACTGCCTCTTTGAGATTTTTTATTGTTTTGAAATCTACTGACTGGTGGACCCTCTGTCCATTTTTCTTTTCAAATACTGGCAATTCCCAATGTATCTGTGAGTTACCCTCGAGAGTGCATAAGCGCTCAGAAAGACTTTTTATTTCTTTTTCTAGGGTATGCAAATGCCTAGTAATACCCTTTATATTTTCTGTAATGGATTCCACCCATGGGGGAGTAGAGGACACAAGTGGTTCCTCTACTTGACGGTCCTTTTTCTTGGTCTTTTTTAGTTTCTTTTTCCTCATTTTCTCAGAATCACTTTTATTAGATTCCTCACTACTGCTAATTTCACTGACAGCAATATCCTGAGTCCCAGTTTCCATGAAGAGCAAGTATTCTTCATCTATCTCCAATAACTCCCGAATAGCTCTAACAGCTTGGATTTTTGTCATTTTTGGGACTCTTCTAATACTCTCTTTACTGGTCTTAGTTGACCCAGTGGAAGCTACGCTTTCTTGATCACTTTCACTTTTTTCTAAATCCTCCTCACTGACAACGGAGTCAGGTATATCAAGGATTCTTTCCATAACCTCTATCATTTGGGATTTAGTTATATTTGAACCCATCTTTAGAGACCTTTCAGTTCTTACCTGTCCGCTCCGAAGTCCCCGTACGTGCCGCCACCTGTCGCCGCCTGAAGCGATTGCCACTTGGAGCAACAAAGCCATGGGAAGAAGTTCAGAGGTAAACTGGAAACCAACAGGCTTTTTATTCTGATAACGTCTCTCTCTGGCTCTAACAACGACTCTAACATGCACCACCAAAAAACCCACCAACAAAATGGCGCCAACCCGATCTGATCTCTGCTCAAGTCTCGCGAGATCTCGGGCCAAGTCCCGTGAGACCACGGAAGGCGGCAATGTCCCAATATCTCTATGGCCTGCAGCCAACCGCAATCTCAGCCATCTCCCCAATCAGGGCTCCTGCACTGGAATTCAGTCCTGACGGCCCCAACATTGAGTTCCAATGGTGCCTTCCCAGTTTCTTCCAAGAAGACGAGGGACTCTTGGTCAGTTAGAACGACTGGTGGCCAGCTGGACACAGGGGACTCCCAGTGTGGGTCTGCTGGGGATGCTCCATGCTCTGCAAAACTTACACTATTTGCAGGGAAGCCATCTCTTTCTAGTCTCCTTTTCCTGGGTCTAATGCTTCCAGCAAATCCTGGTGCTGTGGGGTCTTGGGCAGGTCTCTTGGCCTCTCTGCACCTCCTCTAACAGGGAGAAAGCACTGGTATCTTGGGGGAGCCATAAGATTTGGGAATTACTGGGAGAGATAACCAATCTCAAGAACTGTGTGCTTCCAGGCATGCTGTCAGCCCTCATAGCGCTTGCCAACACCATCCATCAAAGCAAGGCACCTGCAGCTAGACTCAAGACCCCAGGCTTGGCTGTGCCAAAGCACAGTAAAATTTCTTTCACCGGCTTTTAGAAGCTAAGATTCTATATGTTTGAGGATCTCATTAACTTTATCAAAGCTTCAAGAACTTTACACACTGAAACAGCCCTCCTCCCCCAGATCACCCCTAGTGCTACCCAGAAACTGTCAAGTTCACATTTTGCTTTGTATCTTTCCATACCTTTTTTTAAACAAAAATTGACTCAAACTGTACATATTGTTTCATAAGCTACTGATTTTTCTTTAATATCCTTTTCCTATGCCATTAAGCATATTCTTGGGCTGTTGCTTTTTTTTTTTTTTTTTTTTTTTTTTTTGTACCAGGGATTGAACTCAGAGGCACTCAACCACTGGGCCACATCCCCAGCCCTTTTTTGTATTTTATTTAGAGACAGGGTCTCACTGAGTTGCTAAGTGCCTCGCCATTGCTGAGGCTGGCTTTGAACTCGTGATCCTCCTGCCTCAGCCTCCCAAAGTGCTGGGATTACAGGTGTGCGCCACCGCGCCCGGCTTCCAGCCCTTTTTTGTATTTTATTAGAGACAGGGTCTCACTGAGTTGCTAAGTGCCTCGCTATTGCTGAGGGTGGCTTTGAACTTGCAATCCTCCTGCCTCAGCCTCCCAAGTGCTGAGATTAAAGGCGTGCGACACCGCGCCTGGCTCTGTTGCTATTTTTAATAGACTTATTATTGTCAGCTGTCCAGGTGAACTCCATCTACTGGATGTCTAGATTGCTCCCAGTGTTATGCTATTATAAACAATGCCGTGATGAACATCCTTGATTATTATTATTATATTTTTTAAAGTGTTATAACCATGATGATTGTGTGGACTCAAAGCTCCGAGTTTTATTAAAACCTGCTACTGCGAAGTCTCATTACCGTCCCGCCCACCTTAATCCCATCCTTGAACAGGTAGTGTTTGAAGCCAAGTTCAGGACCTGACATTTATCTCTGTTTTATTTTATCTTATTAGATTCAGCCCATCAGTCCAGCCTGTCTAGAGCCATCTGGATTCTGTTGCTGTTTTTTTTGCAATCTGCCTAGGCCTTTTTTTTTTTTTTTTTCTTTTAAAATCAACTACAAATTTGGTAAACAGGCCCTTTATGTTTTCAACTAAGTCATTAATAAAAATGTCGTGCAGGTCAAAATGGAGGCCAGATCTGTGTGGCAGGGCCCCAGAGGACTTCCTCCAGGTTTGATCGACACTCTCTGCATTTGGCAAGTTGCAAATTCTCCTAAGTGAACCAGTGTTCAGCTCACATCCTCCTATAAGTTTATAGTGAAGTTCATGAAACAAAGTCGGACCAGATGGTTCCAACGCCCAGGCTCGGCCGAGGGGAACCATCCTCAGCTGCCGAAGTGCAGGTCCGGATGAAGCATGGGCTCCCGTGGTTTCTGTTTTAACTGGGGCACTTGGCCACCTGCTCGGCTCACTGCTATCTCAGTGACCCAGGCTGAGGGCTCCCCGGGGTCAGTGTACCCCCATCAGTCAGTGACAGTCCAGGGGAAACGGCTGACAATGCCAGCTGAGCCCAGGCGGGAGTGACGATGTCTGATGCTGAAAGCCCTCAGCTGGGAGCTGCACCCCACAGGCCTCACCCCACGTGCAGCACGGAGTGACAGACACCAGGATGCGGGAAGCATGCATCCAGGCTGTCACCACGTGGGGGGCAACCTGGAGCGCTGGGGTGGGTGGCTGTGGCCCCGCAGAAAGCACAGGCTCTGGTTGGGGTACTTAGCTGTGTCACTCCACCAGGTCCAAGCAAGTCCCTTTCCTTCTCTGAGTCTCAGTGTCCTCCTCTGTTAAACGGGCATGAATACTATTTACCTTTTAGGGACTCAGGTATGATTTTCATGAGATAAGGTAGGGACGGTGTGTATTGGGGACAAGTTGCCACCAAATGTGTTTTGTTTGGCATTAAAAAATTAAGCCGATTTTCAAAAATCAAGAGGTTTCACTTAATAATTTGGAGCCAGATTTCTCTCAAAGAATGGGAAGATTTGGCAATGTTAGGCCCTCTTTCCCAGTTTTTTGTACATGGCAGCAATATAGGGGACCACTAAGGACTGTCCCCCTTAGACAGGCATCCATTCCATTGGCCATGGTCTCTGCCACTCACACAGCACACGCCTGGGCCCAGCAGCGTGGCCTGCTTACTTTACAGGCCTGGGCACTGGAGCTCATCACCCTGGCGCCGACGTTAGATTCCTCAGCCCTGTGTGACCCCTCAGGGCCTCAAGTTCAAGTTCCCCTCTTAGGAGACTAGCATGACAATGGGTGATTGTGAAAGCCACGTTTGCTGTGGCCCTGGGTTGGTGTCCAGTGGGCTTGTGCTGCCCGATGGCCACCCATGGTGACCTCAGTTGGGAGACCGAGCTGGAGGCTGGCGGGAATTTCAAAGTGCAAGTGGGCAGCAAGTGCAGCACCTGTCTCAGAGCTCACCGCTCAATCCCAAGAGGCCCCGGGAACCACGGGGACACAGAGGACACCGACATGTGGCACTCATCATAGATAAAGAAATGCGTGTGGTAGAGAAGAGGTCATCTGTCAGACATACCCTTCCCTGCATTGCTGTGCCCCTCAACCTCCTCTGCCCCTTCCACTCCAGGGGTCCTTATGGGCTAAGCCATCAGCCATCGCTTTCCCCCTTCTCCTCCTTCTCCCCTGAGCACTGGGGCCCTTGTCTGTGGATTTCCCGGTGGACCCCAGGGAGCAAGCAGCTTGAAGACTAGACCTAGACTAGACTTTTCCGTCAAAACCTTGCTGGAGCCACACAGCAGCCCGGTAAGGCGCTGTCTGGGTGCCGGTGGGCGGAGTTACCATGTCTGCTGCCCAGTGATTGTAGAACGGCAGCCTGGTGAAGGAGCTGGCTTCTGCCCGTGAGGTTTGGTCCAGAGTGCTGGCCTGTTGTTCACATTTGTAACTAACTTGGCTGGCTGTTATCAGCAGATTTCAAAGCTGTCTCTCCTCTCTGCGTTCCACTCACTGCTGGAGACCTCTCTTTTGGGGTTGGCAGGTGGTGTTAGTGAGCCCCATGGACCCAGCTCTTGGAGTTACAGGGCTCTGGGAGCCTTTCCCATATTTGTGGGCACAACACTACACTGCTTAATTTATCGTCTTTAGAGCGTGAAGACCATCAGACCTGAGCTTCCCACTTCAATATTTCTCTGCAAATTTACCCCAACCTTTTTCTTCCCTCTCTCTTCAGAGCATAGTAGTTCAGGTCCGTGTTCAATGAGCACCTACTGTATGCTGGCACTGTGGTCAGCTCTCGGTGGATGAGATCTTCCCTCTATCCAAAGTTTATCATCCCTGCTGCTCCTGCCCAAGCACCTGAGCATCCTTTGCTCCAGATCAGGGTTGGGAATCTAGAGCCGACCGGCCGAATCTGGTCTGCCACCTGCCTTTGTAAATAAAGTTTTACTGGGACACAGTCACTCTTGTTTGTTTATGCCTTGTCTGTCACAGGTTTTGCACTGGGATGGAGGTTGAGTGTCTGTGACAGGGACCGTAAAACTGAAAATATTTACTCTCTGGCCCTTTATAGAGAAAGGCGGAGGATCCCTGCTGTAGATCCCTCACCGTCCTGCCTCCCTGGTCTCCAAGGTCTCTTGCTGAGAATTGTCGCTGTCCGTTTCCGTGGGCTCCTTTCTCTTTGGTCCACCCGAGAGGCTGAGGGGGTCTGTCTCCCCAGGCACTGATGGCCGTCCTGCTGGGGGGCCTGGGAGGGCAGTGCACAGCCTCAGGAGGGACCTGCCTGCAGGGTGCCCTCGACTGCCACTCTTGAGTCCCTGTGGCTGTGCTCAGTGATGGTGTGGGGAGCAGGCTGGGGGCTTCTGACAGCGTGGGGCGGCTCTAGATGCCGACGGTGCGTTGGTCTCTCCTCATCCACCCTCCCAGCTTTCTCATCTCCACAAGGCGTGTGCACCTGCCTCTGGATCAATGCCACGGGGAAGCTGCCCAGCACCTGCCTCTCGTCGGAACAGAGACAGAGGCTTTGTAGAACATAGGCGCAGAGAGACAGGAGCCCCTGGGCATGGAGGGGGGCCGTTCACCTGGGAGCTGGGGCCCTCCCTCCCCTTCCATCCCTTCCTCATTCCCCTGAGAACTGCGGGAGGACAAGAGGCCACCAGGTGCTGAGCAGAGGGACTCAGGAGCTCCGACGACAGGCCCATTTCTGGACCCCAGATTCCTGCCCCCCAGCCCTGAGCCTGCTCCTGTCTCCCAGCCGGGGCGGGATGAGCGTCCCTCGCTGATGGTGGGCTGCAGAAGACAGCGGCCACGGGAGCGAGGCACTTCCAGAGGCCCAGGCGCTGGGGCCTGGCGGAGGCCAGGGCGGTTGCTATGGAGAGGGAAATGCTGTGCGTTGACTCCTTTGACTGGCGGCCTTGAGAAATACCCGAGTCCCTGCGGGGCGGGAGCCATCCATCATTCGGAAGGCCTCCTTTCATGATGAGGGTTATCTATTTGGCTAATAAAACCGCGGTCACAATCCCTTACATGCGACAGCCCTTCCCTTGCTGCACGTTTTATGGAGCCCTCTTCAGTTTATAAGGCGCCCGAGGCTCGGCTGGATGCAGCCCCGCCTCTGCCTGTGACAGGCCTTTGGTCACACGCTGTGTGCCGGGCATAGAGGGGCAGCAGATGAGCCACACTGGCCCTTGCCTTCAGGAGCTCGGAGCACCACGCCAAGATGAGCGCAACCTGGCCTTCTCCAGCCGAGGTGGAGGTCGGGAGGAGGAGGGCCGTGCGTGGGCAGGTGGGGGCCAGGGAGGTGGCCTCGGGCAGGGGAGGGGGGAGGCAGAGGCTGGAGCTACGGGGTGGTGCAAAGGACACCGACAGCGACTGTGCCTCTGCGGGGACCCAGGCACCCGGCCAGGCGTCTGGCCCGCACGGATTCATTCATCACGGCAGAATTCTTTTGGAAGCGAGCGACAGAATCACAAAGCTCACCAGCTGAGACAAAAAGATGATTATTGTCTCAGGTGCCCGGATTACAGGAAGGGCTGTGTTGACAGGGCATGCGGAGTCACTTTTTCACTCTGCCCGGGGGAGAGGCTGTCAGCCTCCCAGCCTCACCAGGGTGTCTTGGGGAGTGGGAAATTTCCTTCTTTGCTCAGCTGTGGTTTGAAAGATGCCAGGGAAGGACCCTGAGGGGTTCAGGCCAGTGCCAGTCTCCTGTGGCCTAAGGCAGGGGTCAGGACAGCAGGCTGCCTTGGCTCTCACAACACCCTGAGCTAGAACTGGGACCTGGGGATGGAATCCTCCTTTCTAGGTCCAACATGATGTTATTTTTAATTTTCAACAGAGATGATTACTTACATTTTTAATTCACTGAGGTTAAACCTTACCCATTTGTAGGGGACATGGTGGTCACATTGGTAGCACAGAAATGGCTCTGGATAGCTATTTCGGTCTTGGTGTTTTATTCATTTCACAAGATCTGATGAATTCCAGCCACAGGCTGGGGATTGCTTCACCATGAGACAGCCCGGGGTCTACCTGCTCTCTTGGAAGATGGGGCATAAACACGTAGAGTGATATAATTTCACGGGGCATTCCCTGATAAGCGAAACACAGAGAAACAGCATAAAGAGATCAGAAAGTGTGGGTGCTGGTTTTAATGGGGGTCATCCAGGAAGGCTTCACTGAGGAGGCAGCTCAAGTCAAGAACTGTCTGACTGACGTGACTCATGCCCAGATCTGGCAGAGGGAACAGAATGTGCAAAGGCCCTGAGGTGGGGAATGAGCTTGGTGTGTCCTGGGAATAGCCAAAAGGCACTGTGGTGGGAGCAACATGGGCCAGGGAGGGCAAGGCGCCAGACAGGGTTAGAGCACACAGGGTCAGATCGTGTAAGGTCACCTCTGCTGGCCGTGGAAAGGAGTTTGGTAAGGAAATGGCATCTTGAAGGGATGACCTTCTTCTCAAAAAAATTGAGATGCAGCAAGGTGAAAGTGACTTTCCCGGGAAGGAAGGAAGGTCTTCCATGGTGAAACCATCACCTGTTTTCTTTCTTCCACATGACGCACCTCCTTCTAGTAAGCTTTGGAGAAAGGGGCGTGGCAAGGAAAGAAAATGGGCAGCCGCTTGCGACCCTTCCTCCTGCAAAGTGGACAGATGACCTTCTGGGAGTAACGGGGAGGGAGGGTCCATCGGCCCAGCAGGGGACAGAAACGCTGGCACAGATGCAGCGCTGGGACGTGTCCAAGCCCAGGAGTAGCCAGGAGGAGGGCAGGGCTGCTGAGCCCCCTGAAGGAAGGTGGAGACCGGGGTTCACATGGAGGGGTCAGCGCTGCATCAGGTTTCCTGCAGCAGTGCCTGGCCCATCACTGGCCTGGGCGGGGGGGGGGGGGGAGGAAGGAAGGACCCGTGAATAACAGCATTGGGCCTCCAGGTCCGGGGGGCACTGGTGAAATGCTGTCTGTGCACACTCAGAAACGTGCTTTGGTTTTCCTTGGGCTGGTCCAATAGGGTGCTATTTTTCGTTTTCCACAAAGGTAGTTAATCCGTTGAGGTTCACGTGTTGTACCTTTACAGGATCTTACTGACAGATAGCGCCCCTGTTACGGGCTGAGTTACAACTCAGGTTGGGTAGGGGGAGGCTTCCCTCCAACATTCACATGTGGAAGTCTGAAGCCCAGAGCACGCAGCGTGGCTGCTGGGCTGGCTCCGTAAAGATGTGATTAAGTTAAAGTGGGGCCAGCACAGTAGGCCCAAGTTTAGTCTGACTGGTGTCCTCACAAGAAGAGGAAATTCAGACAGGCGCGGCGGTGCACGCCTGTAATCCCAGCACTTGGGAGGCTGAGGCAGGAGGATCGCGTGTTCAAAGCCAGCCTCGGCAATGGCGAGGCACTTAGCCACTCAGTGAGACTCTGTCTGTAATAAAATACAAAAAAGGGCTGGGGATGTGGCCCAGTGGTCGAGTGCCCCTGAGTTCAATCCCCAGTACCAAAAAAAAAAAAAAAAAAAAAAAAGAGGAACTTCAGACACAGAGACACCCAGGTTGCTCCCACCTAGAGGGATGACCACGGGAAGAGGCAGCAAGAGCAGGAGAGGGGTCTCCGGGAGGACCAACCCCGCCCTGCCTCCATCTCGACTTCCAGCCTCCAAAACACAAAACTGCGCTTGTCTTGTTTAAGCCTCCCGGGCTGTGGGGCTCTGTTATGGCCACCCCGCGGACAAACACGACTGGAGCCCTCTGCCTGGAAGGTTCTTGTGCTTTCTCCATCTAGTTATACTCTTGTTCTTCAGATTCCAGCTCAGACGTCACCTTTCTTTATTAGGACAGCTAACCCCACACCGCCCCTTCCCCAGCCCCTTCGCTAGAGCACCCTAAGGTGGGACCCTTGTGATAAACACCCAGGGACAGAGAATGGTGCAGGATGACATGGGGTGGGAAGGGACAGTGGATGTCACAGCAAAGGACAAAGCCAACCCCACGAGGAGCTGTGGAGCTGGAGGTCTGACTGTACTCCCTGGACCCTCATTGGAGGCGGGAGGCCCAGGGATGGGGCCTGGCTTTTGCTGGGTGGTGAGGACGACTCCTGGGAAGACTCAAGAGACACTGGCCCTGTCTGATCGTCGCGGCTGTTGGGGGAATCAGTGCCTGGGCTGGGATCCGAGGGTGCGCCACGGCGTCCACTCCCTACGGCCCAGCTTCCTGCCTGGCGCTCAGCCCTGGTTGTAGGGTAGGCATTTCTAGGATTAGTTCCTTGATTTTGCCTTCCCTGCTAGGTGTAGAGCAGGGGGCGTTCCTGGATGGTAAAAGTGATGCCCCGTTGGGCACAGAGGAAAGAAACATGGTGGACGCCCCAGTGCAGGGTGGGTAGTTGGACCAGGAAAGGGAAGAGCGGGGTGTCAGGAGAATCTAGGAGGAGATGCTGTGTGGCTGGGAAAGACTTGACATTGTTTATTTTTGTAGGAGACGCGGGGACGGGGTGGGAGGGGAATGCTAGCTCATTGGCCGCCTGCTACGGGCCAGGCGCTTTCCCATTTAATCCTTATAACAACCCTGGGACCAAGGATTTTTGCAGCCTGAAAAAGGTTGATGAGAGGTTGGACATCTTTAAGAGGAGGCTGAGTGGTTGGCTGCTAAGAGGCCTCTGAGCCTGGCATGAAGTTTGTGAATTTATCGTAGAATAAATATGGCCAGCTCTGGCTCCTTGGGCTCCCCTTGTCTCTGCTCCAGGCTAGGCATAGCTTTCTGTGTTCACACTGGCTTTTGCCAACTGATTTAGTTAATTAGGTTTCCGCTTACTCAATTACCATCGCCCTTACCCCCAGCCCAGCCCGCCTGCCTCCCTGTGACTATACCCAGGCCACCATGACTGGTGTTTGGGGTCTTCCCAAACTCTTCGGTCCCATTGTCAGTTTATCTCTTGGTTTGTGCCAACAGATGGCGTATCTCATCATTCTGCGTGGATTTTGTTAACCTAACTCTCAGAGGGCATCTGGCTTCCAGCTTCTACGGTTCCTCCCACATATGGCTGACAGGTATTGTTTTCATTGCTTTGCAGATGAGGGGCTAAAGCTCAGAGAGGTTAAGTCACTGGCCCAATAGAGCCAGGATTTGGGGCCAGGTCTTCTGGCTCCCAAGGCCCAGGGTGGAGGGGGAGATAAAGGACAGGAAGGTCAGCATTGCACAACCTTGGGGAGTGGGAAGTTCTGGGCAGAGAATGTTTTGTGTTCTTACTTTTAGGGTCCCCAAGACTTGGTCCACAATTACAGTCAGTTCATCCCAAAGCCACTGGGTCCTTTGAGTCATGTGCATGCTTGGCCAGAGCTGGGCTATCACTCTCAGTGCTAGGACAACTACGGTGGCCATCGTGGGAACTGGGTAGCGCTGCTGCCGGTGGTTGGGTAGGTTGAGGCTGGGGGGTGAGAGGGGTTGAATTCCAGCCCACTTTCCAATCACCAACCTTTGCACCCCGATTTGGAGCTGGCATAGTCTCAAGGAAGGAACACCTTGTCCCTTTCCGAGAGGGCGCCACCTTGTGATTCTACCTCTTGGGTGGGGAGTCTTTTTCTAATTCCTATGAGCCTCCCTGTGCTGGAGGCTCTCACTCCTCCTTGTTCCTTTGCATATGCTGTTCACATTCTGAGGTGTAAGCACACAGTCGGGCACTCCCCCATGTCCTCTGCCGGGGTCCACACGAGAGATCTGGATGCTCCTGTTGACCTAGGAGTGGGTGGTAGCTCAGCTCAGAAGTCAGCTGGGTGGATTGTCCTCAGAAGGACAGGAGCTCTGCAGACCCCTCTGGTGCCCCCAGATTTTTGGAAAGCCCTCCAGGCAGCCAGCACAAGGTCAAATACTTCTGCACAGAGAACCCTTGCAGGGGATTTGTTCCGGGAAGGGAATTACATTTCAATTTGATTTAATTCAATGAGAATGACACCAAATTGATCAGCTGGTAAAATGCCATTTGACGGGCAGATCTGCTCTTTCCAAGTCAATAGGAACCTCCAGAAAAATTAGTCTTGCTTTTTCAGACAGAACCGAAAGTTTTACCCATTTCCTTTGCCTTTTAAAAAAGGGCTCAAATTCCCTGAAGGTGGAGAGCCTTTTCTTTATAGATTTAGGGACCTGAGCAAAGTAAGTAACCAATAGGCTCCCAGGGGACACAGTGCAACTTCTGTATCAGGTGGTGTGTGTGTGTGTGTGTGTGTGTGTGTGTGTGTGTGTATTGTATAACATTAGTCATCTTATACCAGACTTTTCTGTGATCTTGACAGATTTCACAGTTTCTCTGGGTCTCAGTTCTACCATCCATATGATGGGCATTGAACCTCCCTTGGTCCAGCACTGGGCCATGTCCTTTGGAGTAGCAGCATGAACAACGACCACGGTACCCAACAACCACTGCCTCTGTCCCAACAAATAATCACTAGCATTCTTTTTCTTTTCTTTCTTTCTTTCTTTCTTTTTTTTTTTTTTTTTTTTTTTTGGTGCTGGCAAGTGTTAGGCAAGTACTCTGCCTCTGAGCCACATTCTTGAGCAGTTCCTATGTGCTGGGCACAACGGAAAACTTCATATATATATACATATATATATATATATATATAATTTTTTTTTTTTTTTTTTGGTACCAGGGATTGAACTCAGGGGCACTCAACCACTGGGCCACATCCCCAGACCTTTTTTGTATTTTATTAGAGACAGGGTCTCACTGAGTTGCTAAGTGCCTCGCCATTGCTGAGGCTGGCTTTGAACTCGCGATCCTCCTGCCTCAGCCTCCCAAGTGCTGGGAACTTTGTATTTTTTTATGGCTCCAGTATGAGGTGTCCCCAAATGTCCTGCATTAATGCAGGAACCTTCAGAGTGAAATGGTTAGGTTATGAGAGTTGTAACCCAATCAGCCCATTCTAATTTGAATGGACTAACTGGTGGTAGCTGTAGGTAGGTGGGGCATAGCTGTAGGAGGTGGGTCAATGGGATGATGCCCTGGAAGGGTTTCTCTTCCCTTCACCTTCCCCCTCCTCTACTTCCTGGCCACCATGAGCTGAGCAGTGGTCCTCCACGGTGCCCTTCTGCCATGATGCTCTGCCTCACCTCAGACCCAGAGCTATGGAGTCAGCCAGCCATGGACTGAGCCTGTGAAACCATGAGCCGAAATAAACTCTCCCTCCTCCAAATTATTCTTGCCAGGTATTTTAGTCATACTGATGCAAAGTTGACTAACACATGGGCATGATATCACATAATACTTGCAATCATTCCATCAGGTAGAGACAGTCAGTTCTGCTATTGCACTTATTTTGAAAATGTGAATTTGTTTCATCCTGATCCGTGCATTAGGGAACCACTGGAGCATCACGTTAATTTTGCAATTGCTTATGCCTGGTGTCCTGAGTGAGGAACACTAGACGGGCATAGAAAACTGTACCCAGTTGAACTGAGCTGAGTAGAAACACCCAGAAAGCACACGTGCACACACCTCAGAATCTACTGGATTCCTTGCTTCACCGCGTGTTTTAGGGGACACTGACCTGGTGCTGTGACTTTCCTTCCGATTTCAGATCCTCCTTCTTCCCCCTCTTGATGGTGACTCACAAGAGGCAGTCCTTTGATGCTCACTTCTGCAAGCAAACCAAAGGTCTCTTACACGGTCACCCATCATGCTTATTGTACATTTATTGTAAAGTGTCATATTATTGTACATTTATTTGTATGTAATTTTTATATCGTAATCATTTAATGTGTCTAAAACCGTGCTGCCATTTTTATCAGGTTCCCTTTTAAAGAAATGTTCCTGAAGAGATTTTTTTTTTTTTTTTTTTGTGGTACCGGGGATTGAACTCAGGGGCACTTAACCACTGGGCCACATTCCCAGCCCTTTTTTGTATTTTATTTAGAGACAGGGTCTCACTGAGTTGCTAAGTGCCTCGCCATTGCTGAGGCTGGCTTTGAACTCGCGATCCTCCTGCCTCAGCCTCCCAAAGTGCTGGGATTACAGGCGTGCGCCACCACGCCCGGCTCTTGAAGAGATTTTTTGAGTTGTTCCCAATCCATTGTTTCCATAAGCCTTGTGGTTTTTGTACAACATGGTGATTTATTTGATCTTATTTAAAAATTCCCCCCAAATTTGATAAAATATGCATAACCTAAAATGGACCATTTTAACCACTTTTTTTTTTTTTTTTTTTGTACCGGGGAATGAACTTAGGGGCACTCAACCACTGGGCCACATCCCCAGCCCTTTTTTGTATTTTATTAGAGACAGGGTCTTACTGAGTTGCTAAGTGCCTCGCCATTGCTGAGGCTGGCTTTGAACTCGCGATCCTCCTGCCTCAGCCTCCCAAGTGCTGGGATTACAGGCATGGGCCACCGCGCCCGGGGCTTCATTTTAACTATTTTTAAGAAGTCAGCTTGCTGGTACTAAGTCCATTCACATTGTTGTACTACTGACCTTGCCGCCCATCCACAGAATTATCTTCATCTTTCTAAACCGGTACCCTTTAAAAGACAACTGTCATTTTCTCTCCCCTTGCTCTTGGCAACCACCATTCAACTTTCTGTCTCTATGTATTGGATTCTATGTACCTCAGATAACTGGGTCATATGGTGCTTGTCCTTTTGTAACCGGCTTCTTCCACTGAGCATCACATCCTCAAGTTTTATCCATAATACAGCGTGTGTCAGAATGTCCTTCCTTTTTAAGACTGAATAATATTCGATTGTTGGTAGAGAACCAAAATTTTGTTTCTCCCTATCATGATGAATTTGGGGAGTGCCCAAGTGCAGTGATAGCAGAACTGTACTTTTTTGATTTTGCACATGAGGAAGTGAAGGTGCCAAGTGGTTAGATGACTCCCTCAATTCCCAGCTAGTAAGTGGGACATTCAGAATTTGAACCCAGGTCTCGCTGATTCTGCAACTTGTGCCTCAAACGCTGTGCAACTCTGCTTTCTTCTTTTCATGTTATTGTCACCCATCCAGATGATGTTGACTCGGAGTCAGTTTGGTTATTAATTTCCTGTTGTTAACAGAAGCTATAGTGTCTGAAATCTCCGCTGCACCATCTGGAATTTTTAATAAAAACTTGAGGAATTTTCAGGGGTTTCTGCACATTGCATATGTGTAATAGCAAGGGGAAAATTGCTGTTTAAAAACAGAAATGCCTACGGCCACTTTTAAACTCCAGGTGGGGGTGAGGGGCTACCCGACAGAAGGAGGACTGCTCTCTTGTTTAAGAAAATGCGATGGGCAGCCTTTTTTGGATTATTTCAGGGGAGGCTTGCTCCCTGCCCCCACCTCGAATAGTCTGGAAGGAGGAGGCTCCAAATTAAATGGCTCTACAGAATAAACTAGCAGGAATTTAAGAACTGTCCACTGGCCGCTGTAAAGGGAGGGAGTCTTCAGGGCCTGCAAGATGCAGGGAAGAGGAGATTAAAGGGAGCTGTGGTAGAGAAATTAAGTGCCCCGGAACAGGGCACTAGGCTGGAGTCCCCAGAAAAGTGATAGGCAGATGGCCCTACAAGAAATGTCCTGTGTTGGGGTGAATGAGGGACTGTGGGACGGGGACTGTTCCTTATCAGTGTGTTCCAATGTGACCTATTTTGTAGGCTTGGCTCTCAGCAAGGTCAGCAGCACAGAGCAGGGTCAGACAGTGCTGCCTTGGTGCAGGGAGCTGGAGGGCCTGGGTTCCCGAGAAGGAGCAGTGGTAGGGAGGGAGGGTGCCAGGGAGGGGAAGCACCAGGTGAGAGGGCTGGAGAGCTGGAAGGGGAGCAGGGCTGGGGGCAGGAGGTGACCGGCAGAGTGGAGGCGACCCTTGATGTTAAGGAACTTCAAGGAAGTCTGTTCTCCCCAGTTAGCAGGGATGGAGGCTGAGGTTCTTTTTGTGGCTAAAAGAAGAAAGAATGGGCCAGAACATAGCATAAGTTACCTTCCGGAAGCTGGCTTCCTGGGTGGCTCACGGCCCGCTCTGCCTGGGCTGTTCTGCGCACTAAGGGCGTGTGCTTGGTCAAGACAAGCACAGCGGTGCCACTTGTGATTCTACTGTGCGCATATCCAGGGTGCCCTTGGCACAGCGAGGCGCCCTCTCAAAGTCCTTCTCCTAGATGTGACGAGTTGGTGATGATCGCTTCCCGCAGGTGGCAGTAAAGCGGCGGCGTGAGGAAGGGACTACTGGGTCACATTTGCTGGAAGTCAGCCTTCGGGCTGGGGCAGGCGCGTTCAGCTGCCCCAGGGGCCCTGTGTCACCTTGAGGCAACCCTGCGGGGTAAGTGAGGCTCAGAAAGGCTGAGAGGCCGGTGACCTCCTCAAGTCAGAGGCAGAACAGGAGCCTGAATTCACCCGCGTGCGGCTTCTGCCTCAGTCCTGAGACAGACTGGAAGGTCTCAGATCCGTCCCTCCCCTCTGCTCCCCCTCGGCGAGGGCAGGGGTTCACTGATGGAGCTCAGGATTCTCAGGACGGTTCTTTGAAGCACACTGCTGGGCTCTGCCCCCAGAGTTTGGGGGTGTGGGTGAGAATTTGCATTTCTAGCATCTTCTCAACCCTCTGAAGACCACACTTGAGAAGCACTATGCTTGGTGAGGTTTACCATTGTCCCCAAGTCCATGGTGTGTCCTGCCCTATGTCGACAGCCAAGGGACCCAGGCTGGTCGGACTTCAGCTTGCCATCCTCTCACACTGGGCTTGCTTGCTGTCCCTGTCATCCTGGCCAGCTGCCTCTCTGGGCCTGGCTTGGTCTGGTGCCCTCGCCTTCCCTTCCTCCTGCTGGGAACATGCCTACCTCCTATGGCCAGGGCTTCTGGTCAATTGTAAGCCCCGAGGCTCTGGGGGGAGGGGGGCAGGACCTTGGAACCTGTGGGGGTGGAGGACAGGTGGGTGGGGCAGGGGTCTGAGCCATCTGAGGGACTGAACTGGCCTGGCAGCACCTCCTGTCTGCCCTACGCAGCCAGCCTTTACCTGGGAGACAGACAGGTTGAAATTCCAAGCGGCCAGAGAAATATCTTAATGTATCAAGTGTCTTTTGACAGTGGTTTAAAGGCCCCAGAGACAGACTGTCAAAAGCAGTCCCTGGATACCTGAACCAATACGCCTCCACGGCTGGCGCCTGTCCCTCACCTCCACAGCTGGCGGTGGGGGGAGCGTGTGTGTGCAGAGGGGAGAGGCGTCCTCCCTCCAGGAGGAAGCTAAGACCCTGGTGTAGAGCTCCTGCCTGGTGGAGGATCTGCGGGGTCCGCGGGGGCAGGCGCACAGGGCACTGGGATTGGAGAGACTCTCGCAATCATCCCACGAGGAAGCGCTGTCTTTATCCTCAAAATCTGGAATCCGGGGCAGAGAGGTTGAGTTACTTGCTTGAAGTTATGCAGCTGGTGAGTGGCACCGGTGAGATCTGAACGGACACTTCACCAACGAAGGTGCAGGGATGGCAAGTAAGCTCATGAGAAGAGCCTCAGCACTGTTAGTCACCAGGGGTAGGCATATTAAAAGCCACCGCGAGCTAACACCACACTACTGGTCCCACTAGAATGGCCAGTTAAAAAACGTATCTGGTATTGTCAAGGACGCAGAGGAGCAGGATTTCCAACACACAGTGGGTGGCATGCAAAATGGTACAGCCACTTTGGAAAACAGATTGGCGTTTTCTCAAAAAGTTCGACATATACCTGTCCTAGGACTGGCCATTCCATGCTAGAGTGTTTACCCAAGGAAAAAAGGACGTGGAGATCAATGCAAAGGCTTGGACATGAATGTTCCTAGCAGCTTTCTCATGGACTCAACATGGAAACAACTTAAATGTCCATCCACGGGTGAAGTGATAAATCATGGCAAATCCATACACTAAGTACTAAGCAATAAAAAGGAATGAACTGTTGATACGTTCATCTCAAAATAATCATGCTGAGTGCAAGAAGCCAGGTAACATGGAACGGGCACTATGTTATTCCATTTATACAAAACCTTAGAAAATACAAGCCAACCTACAATGACTGGGAGCTCATCAGTACAGCCCAGAGATGGAGGGATGGGAAATGGGCAGGGCCAGGAGGAAGGGATTGCAAAGGGCACAAAAAACATTCACCTTGGGTGAGAGAGATTTTAATTATTTTGGTGGAGGTGATGGTTTAGAGGGTGAATGGCAATGTTCTAACTTGTCAAATGTTAAGTTTTAAGTATGCATGGTTTATTGTATGTCAATTATGCATTAATAAAATAACCATTATTAATAATAATGATGATAATGATAATAATAATAATAATAATAACAACAACAACAAGAACCCAGGCAGCAGTCTGTCTCTGAGCTGGGATTCTTACCTCCACTGTTGTATTTTTCTTTTTTCTTTCTTTTTTTTTTTTTGTACTGGGGATTGAACCCAGGGCACTTGACCGCTGCTGGGCCACATCCCCATCCCTTTTTTGTATTTTATTAGAGACAGGGTCTCACTGAGTTGCTAAGTGCCTCGCCATTGCTGAGGCTGGCTTTGAACTCGCAATCCTCCTGCCTCAGCCTCCCAAGTGCTGGGATTATAGGTGTGTGCCACTGCGCCCTGCATGAGTTTGGGAAATTAAACAACTCCCATCCCTTGAAAGGCCACCTGGGTGGCTTCCTTTGCCTGTGTTTTAGAGACAGACCTGGCTCAGCTCTTTGCCTTTCTGGTGGCCTTGAATACTTCAAGGCTTTGGATGTCTATTTCCTCATCTGTAAAATGGCAACAGCTAGAACGAATTTACGTGGTTTTCTTTCTTTCTTTTTTTTTTTTTTTTGAAGAGTACAATAAGTTAAAGGGATATAAAAGTGCTTTTGGAAAATGATGGACCCTAAGAAGTTTGACTGTCTTTGTACTCCCTGGCTCACCGTCTGCCTCAAATAGGACCTATTTAAAAAATTGTGATAAAATATACATAACAAAAAATGTAACATTTGAGTCCCTTTGAAATGTGGCATTAGGGACATTTGCAATGTTGTATGCCATCACCACTACCCATTTCCAGAATTTATTTTTATCATTTCAAACAGAAATTCTATTGTACTCATTAAATACTTGTTCCCTACTCCCTCACTTCCTGCTCCCAGCCCATGATAACCCCTATTCTATTTATGTTCCCGTGAATCTGCCTATTCTGGGTATCTCATGTAAGTGAATCATGCAATGCTCAAGTGGATTGGTAACAACTCTCACTGTTTTCTGGTTTGTGTGTTAGCTTTTCATTGCTGTGACAAAATACCTGAGAAAATCATCTTAGAGGAGGAAAAGATTTATTTTGGCTCATGGTTTTGGTTCATGCTCATTTGGTTCTGTTGCTTTGGGCTTGAGGCAAGGTGGAACATCATAGTGGAAAGGTATGGCGGAAGAAGGCTGCTGGGTTCATGCAGTTCATGGTAGCCAGGAAGGAAATAGTGAAGGGGAGAGAGATAGGTGTTCTGGAATGAAATATACCCTTCAAAGGCATACTCCCCATGGCCTGCTTTCTCCGTCTGGGCCCTACTTCCTAAAAGCTCATCAGTGGATCAATCCCTTGATTGACACTACTGCATTGGGGATCAAGCCTTCAACACATGAACCGTTGTGGGGACATCCGGACCCAAACCATGGTCTTGGTGGTGGGGTGGGAAGAGATGGGGCTTGATAGATCACAGGGCCCACTCTTGCAGAGCAGAAAGTGGGGTGTGGGGAGCCCTCTGCTGGAGACAGCCTCAGGGGCTCTCAGGCTAGACTTTGCATCTAATTCAGTATGACTGGTGTCATTATAAAAGGGGTAAATTTGGATACAGAAAGAGAACACCATGTGGAGAAGAAGGTGGAGAAAGGGGTGTGCTTCTGTAGGCGCAGGATGGACAGTAGGCCTTCACTAGTTAGGGAAGAGATTCTCCCTCACCCCTCAGAGGGAACTGTAGGGATGGTCTTCTCTTCACTCCCTGAGAGTTTGCTGTAGTGAACTGACAGTAGACAGACTGAAGGGAAGAAAGGACACACAATCTATTCACATGAGTGGGGACAACCACAGCACCAGAGTTGTATGCAAAGCTTGAGCCTCTTCGAAGGACCAGATGGTTGAGGCTTAACTAACTTCCAGTCTCAGGGAGGATGGGGGCTTGGATGGGGGCGGCCTTGGGGGACCCTGGGGGGTGGTGGTGACAGGCTCTGGGGGTGAGGGGAGCAAAGCCCGGAGCGAAGTTTGTCTTATCAGGTAGATAAAGTTTCTCAGGGAAGTTTTCAGAGCTGCCCTGGGTGTAGATGAAAGCTCTGTCCAGGCAGGTGTCCCGAGGCTGGAGAACGGTGATTTTTTTCCAGTCTCAGGTGTTTGCGCTTTCCTTGTTAATGAGATCTCACAGCAACCGCATCACCTCTGGGATGGGAGCCTCAGAGGAAGCCCCGCCCCGCACTCGGGAGAGACCCAGGATCCAGAGACAGGGCAGAGGTGCAGGAGGTCAGAGAGAAGCCTCGAGGTGGCTCCCTTCGGTCAAAGTCACCACAGTGCGGAGCTTGGGTATCGGGCTTTGATCCGTAGCAGCACCAACTCTGCCAGTACCTTGGTCTTGGACTTCCAGCCTCCAGAGCTTTGAGACAATACATTTCTGCTCTTGGAACTGCCCAGCTCGTGGTACTCTGTTACTGCAGCCTGAGCCGTGACCTTGACACCACTTTCACGTCTCCACGCACCTGACTTCCTGGGCGCCTGTGGGTGCTGGTGTATGGGAGGCCACTGAACCGCTGTGGATGGGAGACCGGGTGTAGGAGCTGAGAAGCAGCCTGGGATGGCAGGAAGTTGGGAGACCCTGAAAGGCAATGATGGGTCAGCTGTCACTCTTTGGAATCCCTCTTGAGTCCCCTCAAAAATTAGTTAGACACAATGGCACTCCAGATGAAGATTCAAGGAAGGCAACTGCACTTAGGTGATTGGTTCTCTTCCCTCAAGGAAGTCAGTAACTGTGGACCGACCATCCAGACTCTGAAGAAGGGTGAGGGGAGGGCAGGACCCTTCTTGCAGTGTGGCAGAGTGATTGGCAACACGACAGAGGCCAGGCTGAGTCCCCAGACATCTCCTCTGCTCCTCGACATCCTCCTCCTGCTCGCTGCACCCCCACGAGCCTTCACTCAGGCTCAACACCTTTTTAAAATTTTTAAAGTTTTTTGGTACTGGGGATTGAACCCAGGGATGCTTTACCACTGAGCTACAAACCCAGCCCTTTTTAATTTTTTTATTTTGAGACAAAATGTCCCTAAATTTCTGAGGGTCCCACTAAGTTGCTGAGTTTGGCCTTGAACTTGAGATCCTCCTGCCTCAGCCTCCCCAGTTGCTGGGGTTATGGCCAGTGTCATTTTCCCTGGCCCAAAGGCTTTTTTTTTTTAATTTTAAATATTTATTTATTTGCTTTAATTGTACACAATGCATTTGTCTTTACGTGGTGCTGAGGATCGAACCTGGGTTGCGAACATGCTAGGCGAGCGCTCTACCGCTGAGCCACAACCCCAGCCCCCCAAAGGCTTTTTATCGAATCCCTTCTCTGTGCCAAGCACTTTACCTACATTATCTCATTCAATTCTTGCAATGACTCTGCTGAAGGGGTTTTATTGTCTTTCTACTCTATCATTCACATCTCACTAGGGATCGATTAACCAAATTAATCCTGTAAGAAAATCTCCGTAGCACCATGAATATTTTAGGCAAAAGAGCAAGCTTTAAGTCCTGCGGAGGCAGGGCTACCCCTTTAAGGAAGTGAGGCAACCCAAGTTTTAGCAGGTTGTAAAATGTTGAAATCTGCTGAGCTCTGGAATGGAAATTTCTTTCAATGTAGATTAGGCCTTGATTCAGGGGATGGAGAGAGACTGGTACCTGTGGTTCCCTTGGCAACCGCTCTCTGATTGGAAGGAGCCGGGTGCAGAGAAGGGAGCATCTGGGAGGCCTGTGTGACTCACCCAGAGGTGGACAGGACAGTTACAAGGCAGCTGCCCAGTGAAGCTGTGGAGGGACAGGGTCTTTCCTTTCTTTTAATCAACCTGCTGAGGTCTTGGGAGGGATTGATGAGGCCAGAGACAGCAGAGAAGAGGCCTGAACAGCCGGCTTTGGAGAAGCCCCTTGGTTAGGCAGAAAGTCTCTTTGCACCACAAGCTTAGAAGCCTTCCAAGCCTTTCCTGCAGTGAAGAGAGAAGGACTCAGACAAAGGGCTCCCAGGAGTTTCCAGGCAGCTGCAAATGTTTCAGGGCAGAATCCCGAGCAGAGGGACATCCCGGTGCTCCGGTGGATGCCTTTTGGCATTGGGAGGACTAGAGGGAGACAGAGTGACAGAAGCACCAGGAGGAGGACTTCACTGGCCTCAGATTGATCAGGAGCTGGCAGAGGGCCTGAGGATGGCGTCCACTGCGGTTCTGGGCCGTCTGGTCTGTGTCAAGTGCACAGGGATGGGAGCCGCGCTTGCTCGGAGCCAGGCTCCCCTCGAAGGCTCTGGGCGGGGGGTGCTTGCTTCCTTTAGTCCTCCAGCAGTCACAGGGTGAGTTCCTTTGCGGTCCCCTTTTACAGATGAAGACACCGAGGCACAGAGGAAATGGGCCACCAGATGCAGCAGGCAAATGCCAGAGGGCTTGGACCGGCCGTGTTGGCCGGTGTGTGTTGCCGCCTGCAGCAACGATACCTCGGGAAAGAATTCAGAGGCAGACTGGAAACGAGTAGGTTCTTTATTCTGCTTTCTCTTCTGACTTCTTTCTCCAACTCCAACAACAACCCCCCACACAACTCCAGCCCTACCTGCTTAAATACTCTTCACCTTAGCAAGTGTACACGTGTCACAAGCTCAACTTACAGGTGCGTCACACAGTGTTCACGGGCACAGAAGGATTCTTAGTAGATTACATTAAGGTCAGGAGAGAACAATTAAAGGCCTCCTCTTTTGCTCTCAGCCAGCCGCCATCTTAGCTACCTCCTCATTAAGGCCCTTACAGGTGTGGACCAGCAGGAGCTGTCAAGGGGGACTGGTCAGAGAAGCAGGCCAGGAGGCAGGAGAGAGGAGACAGGCAGGGCAAGGCCAGAGACACTCCTCGGCCACGTGTCCACCTGATGATAGACAGCTTTATCCTGGTGGAGCCCCAGCATGCAAAGGTCGGTCCTCGTGGTGGCCCCTGGACCGTCCCCAAACAAGACAGGTGCCTTCAAGACACAGGTTCCAGCACCATCCTCGCTGAAAACATCCCTTGCCCGTAAGATAAAGCACGGATCCCTGCTGCGGCCTCCCCAGACTCCCCCTGTGAGTCCAGCAAGGGTCTCAGCAGGCCATGTCCCCGCCCCCACTGGGGTCAGCTGTCTGTGAACAGAAGCTGGGCTCCGCCCCTCCCGGGAGCCAGGTGACCACGGCAGAGATCACCAGCACGGCACGAGGCAATAGCCGCAAACCTCGACGATGATGTCACCCCCAGAAAACAAGCGCCGGGTTCTAGGGAAGGAGCCCCCGTGTGTCCATCCTACCGCAGGCCCTCGTGGCCGTCGGAGCGCAGGAAGTGCAACAGCTCAGCTGCGCCGTGAATTTGGCCCAACACGATATGCTGGAGGGGCAGGGGGTGGGGTGGGATGCACAGGGGGGTCAAATCCTGGCAAGACCAACCCTGGGGGAGCGGTTCCAGGAACGCCCACAGATATTAAATCCATGCATGCTCTGCCACTCTGTCTGACCTGGAAAATGGAGCGCTCTGAGCCTCAGTTTCTTTGTCCCTGAAGAAGAAATGACAATAGCGCCCCCTCACGGTGTTGGCATGCGAATTAAATGAGATAATCTGTGTGAGGCTCCGAGCGGAATCCTAAGACTCACCTTTCACCCTCAGTGGGAAAGATGAACTAACCGTTCACGGCAACTTTCCTTGTTTTCTCAGAATAATTTTTTTGTGAATTCTAGCAACAGGGAGTAGAGCTGAGGTCGTCTTGCCCTGTGCGGCGTTCAAACCCTTGGGCGGTGCTTAGAGACACCTGAACTCTTTCTATGTACTTGCAGACCCTTAAAATCTTTCTAGATACCCAGACTGAGATTCCCCCGATGTGGTCCTTGGCCTGCACAGGACCTCCTCGTGGGTTGCAAAAGGATCCAGAAACCCAAGTTCTTTTCCCCATGCCCCCAAACAGATAAATGTTGTGCCGTCTGCAATGTTTTGTAAGGGCTGCTTACAGAGTGAGTTATTAAAGGTCACCAAAAATCACTGCTTTTTAAAAAAAATTTACTTATGATAAAATCTCTGAAGCACAGTGATTAACTTAGTTCATTTTCTGTTAATATAACAAATTATCTGAGACTGGGAATTAATTAATTAATTAATTAATTGATTGATTTGTGCTGGGGATTGAACCTAGGGCCTGTGCATGCGAGGCAGGCACTCCACCAACTGAGCTATATCCCCAGCCTGAGACTGGGACATTTATAAAGGAAAAAAGGTTTATTTTAAGTCATGGTTCTAGAGGCTAGGAAAACTAGGAAAACCCAACTGTGCATTAAATTGTGAATGGATAAGTAAACTGGTAGATTCACACAGTGAGATGATACTGAGCGATGAAAAGGAATGGGTTACTGATACAACTACGTGGATGAATCTCAGAAAAAAAATTGCTAAATAAAAAAGCAGAAGCAGTACTTTTTCTAGCATTTCACAAATTTCATAAATGTCTAGAAAACGGAAACATCTGTGGTGAAAGAGCAATGGTTGCCTTGAAACCGGGGGAGGGAAGAAGAAGGGGGGATTCCTAAGAAACTTTCTGGGGTAATGGTTATGTTTACTATCTTGGTTTTGTTTCACGAGTGATCAAAACTTACCAAATTGTAGACTTTGTATTATGTTTATTATGTGTCAGTTAGACCTTGCTCAAATCACCAAAAAAAATTCAACAGCAAGAAAATAATCTCATAAAATAACTGACAAAGGTTTGAGCAGATAGCTCACTGAAGGAGCTATACAAATGGCACCTAAACACAAGAAAAGAAGCCCAACATTAGCCATTAGACAAACACAAATCAAAACAAAAATGTCTATGTGGTTATTAGAATGGCTAAAATAAAATAGTGGGGGAAAACCCTCACGGAGACAAAAAGCCTCTGGCTACTGCAAATGTTGGTACGTGAAGCTGCTTGAACGTCAGGTTTTGCTGGTGGAGATGAACATGGTGCAGCCCCTCTGGAAAACAGTTTGATCATTTTTCATAAAATTAATTCTATACTTACCATATCATCCAACCACCCTACTCTTGGGTATTCAGAGAAATTAGAACCTATTTCACACAAAACTCTGGGCACAAATGGCAGATCCGTTCATTCATTATTGCTCGAAGAAGAAGGGAAACCACCCAGAAGGCCATAAAAGTGTGCATGGGTCAATAGGCTGTAGGACAAACATACAGCAGAATACTACACAGAAATGAAAAATGAATAAACCGTGGGTTCATACAATAGAATCTCAAAGCTCTACATTGTGCGAAAGAAGCCATGTTCAAAAAGTTATGTACCCTTCGATTCTATTTATACAATGTGTTTGTTTTGTGTTGCTGTAACAAAATGCCACAGACTAGGTAATTTATAAAGAAGGGAAATTCCGGTTCCGATGCTGGGAAGTCAAAATATCAAGGTGCCAACATCTAGGCAGGGCCTCCTGGTTGTTATCCCATGGTGGAAGGAGAGAGGAAACAGGAGCCTCCAGCCCCTTTATGATAGGCACTGATCCACTCACGAAGGCCCGCCTCTTGACCTAAGCACCTCCCACGAGGCCCCACCTCCCAGCACTGTCGCCTTGGGATTAAGTTTCCACTACTTGCTTTTCCAGAGACACAATCAAGCAATAGCAGGTGCCATCCTGGGGGACGACAGAGAGGGGATCAGCGATGGTCAGTGGGGTGAGGGGGAAGAGTGAGATTACAAAGGGGTGGGCGTGTGGGTGTCCCCCTGGGGTAGCGGCACTGTCCTGCGTCCTGGTGATGGTGGTCACACGACTCCGTACGCATGTTGCAGCTGCACACGAAAAGGGGTCGATTTTTCTGTCTTTAAATTTAAAAAATATTGACGGGATGATGCTAGAGCAGCGCTCGGCAGGACGCTTTTACCGTTCAGCGCTCTTAGTGGAGAAGAGCAGAGGCTGCGTTCATAAGCCAGAGCAGGGTCTCGCAGCCTCGGGCCCTGCCACACCCTGGGCCGGATGGCTCTTCACTGTCGCCTTGCTCTGGGTAGGTGTTCACCCGCCGCGCTGCGAACTCCCCCTCCCCCACGCCACTGTCACCTTCTCCCGGTTCTGACAATAAAGGCTGTCTGCCCATATTGCCACAGGGCCCCCTGCAGTGGTCCCCTGCTAAGGACGCCCCAATTAGAGAAATGGCCAATTTAGCAGTTTAAAAATGACTACGTAAAAATGATCCAGAAAAAGGTAGAAGGTAAGCAACAGTAAGAAAATTAAAAACAGGAGCAAACACTAGTGAGGGAGAAATCAAACATACCTCAGGAAGGCCCGACTCAGCCCAAAGATGTTTCTTCGAGAAAACTAATAAAATAGAAAACTCTCTGGTGACATTGATCAAGGAAAAAAAAATATATAGAAGATAAACAGGGTGAGGAATGAAAACAGGAGTGTGTTTACAGAAGACAAGGTATGATAATGGACAGGTTGATGTGAACGCTTTGGAAAAGAGATGAAATGGGAGAATTTCTAGAGAAATGCAAACTGTAAAAGTTGATTCAAGAAGAAATCTAAAACTTGCACAGTGCTGTAATGATCAAATACATGGAATTATTAGCTTTAAGATGCACACCAGGAAAAACACCAGATCCTTCCAAATCACGTTACTGGTGAGTTCTACCAAACGTTCAAAATACGGGTGTGTCTAAGCTTACACAAACTAGTCTATAAAACAGAAAAGGAGGAAACATGACCCAACCCATTTTATAAGGCTAGTGAAATCTTTAAAAATTTTTAAAATTTGTTTTGATTAGTTATTATGATAGTAGAACGCATTTTGACATGTCACACATAAACGGAGTATAACTTCTCTTTCTTCTGGTTGTACGTGATGTTGAATCACACCAGTATAAGTGACCATATGCACACAAGGCAATGATACCTGATTCATTCTACTATCCTTCCTCCTCTCATACCCCCTCCCTTCCCTTCACTCCCTTCTGTCTAATCCAAAGTAACTCTATTTTCCCCTAGCCACCCCCCTTTACTGTGAATTAGTATCTGCATATCAGAGAAGACATTTGGCCTTTGGTTTTTTTGGGATTGACTTATTTGGCTTAGCATGGTATTCTCCAGCTCCATCCATTTGCCGGCAAATGCCATAATTTCATTCTTCTGTAAGACTGAGTAAGATTTCATTGTGTACATGCACCACATTTTCTTATCCATTCATCTGTTGAAGGACTCCTAGGTTGGTTCCATAGTTTTGCTATTGTGAATTGAGCTGCTATAAACATTGATGTGGCTGTGTCACTGTAGTATGCTGATTTTTAGTCCTTTGGGTACATGCTGAGGAGTGGGATAAAGGGTCAAACGGTGGTTCCATTCCCAGTTTTCTGAGGAATCTCCACACTGCTTTCCAGAGTGGTTGCACCAATTTGCAGTCCCACCAGCAACGGATGAGTGGGACTCATACAACCTCGCTGACAATTTTTGTTGCTTGTATTCTTGATAATTGCTATTCTGACTGGAGTGAGATGAAATCTTAGTTTTGATTCGCATTTCTCTAATAAGGCTGGTATAATCTTGATGCTAAATCCTGACAAGAACAGTATGAGAAAGGAAAAGGGTGGACCAATCTCACTCCAGAATATAGACACATAATTCTAAGGCAAATATTGGTAAACACAGTTCTGCAAGACAGAAAAATGACAATACGCTGTGAGCTAATTTGCCCAAGGTATATAAGATTGGGTAAACATTAAGGTATGAAAAGAAATCAGTGTGATTCCTTACATTAACAAGACAAGGAAGGAAAGTAATATGATCTTTTTAATAGATACAAAAATTTAATAAAATTCAATATCCACTTATTATGTCTCTAAAAAGTTTCTGCAAACAAGAGATAGAATAAAATGTCCCCATCTGATAAAGGCCTCTTAACAAAAACCCTATGCCAAACATCACATTTAAAGGTGAAGCATCAAAAGCACCCTCTTTAAGGTGAGAAACCAAATGTGTGCTATCACCGCATCTCTTCAAGGTACCGCAGGTCCAAGCCACCCACACATGGCAAATATCACATGCAATAAAAAAGAAGAAATAAGGATTGGGAAGAAAATCCCCACTTTCATTATTTTGAGATGATTGCGTATAAACACAGAAACCTCCGAAGAATATGCAGATACATTATTAGAATTAATAAAAGGTCTCTGAATATAAAACCAGAGCAAAAAAAAAATTAATTGCATTTTCTACATCAACAATGAATAGTTAAAATTGTTCTGAACCAAGTACAATGTCTCCAAGTAACACAAAATACCCAGGAATAACTCTAAAACACATGTGTAGGAACTTAATGGAGAAAATGTAAAAACTACTGAAAACCATTAAAAATGATTAAGTAACAATACACCAACTCCATGGATGGGAAAGTAATGATGTAAAAATGTCTGTTCTCCCAAATTGATTTATAGATTCAATGCAATTCCAATTGAAATCCAATAGGTTTCTTTTGTAGGGATCTGGACAAACTGACTTAAATATGTAAGTATTTAAGTCAGCTGGGATTGTAGCTCAGTGGTAGAGCACTTGCCTAGCATGTGAGAGGCCCTGGGTGTAATCCTGGCCCGCCACTTCCTCTCTCTAGATGTATTCATATATATGAATATATATTCATTAATTGATATGCATTTATATACACACACACACACACACACACACACACACACACACACACACACGTGTGTGTGTGTATGGCCAAGAACAGCCAAAATTTGCCAAAGAAGTGACGTGGAGAATCAATCTTCTCAAATATCATTATAGCACTACAGCAATTAAGACACAGTGGTACACTGCTTTATGCAGAGACAGAGCAACCAATGGAAGAGAATAGAAATCTCAAACCAAAGCCAGGCGCGGTGGTGCACTCCTGTAATCCCAGCACTTGGGAGGCTGAGGCAGGAGGATCACGAGTTCAAAGCCAGCTTCAGCAATGGTGAGGCACTTAGCAACTCAGTGAGACCCTGTCTCTAATAAAATGCAAAAAAGGGCTGAGGTTGTGGCCCAGTGGTCGAGTGCCCCTGAGTTCAATCCCCGGTACAAAAAAAAATAAAAATAAAATAAATAAATAAATAAATAAAATCTCAAAACAAATTCCACACATAGATGAAAATTTTGATTTACAACAGTTGGTCTTGCAGTTTGGTGTGGTGAGACTTAAAAAGTTGTGCTGTATAAATCAATCATTCATATTTAAAAAGTTGGACCCATACTTCACACCACATATAAAATCAATATTAAATAGTTAAAGATTTAAAGGTAAGAGTCAATATTTTAAAACCTGGTGAAGATGGTGATGATAACAGGCTCTAATACTTACATACACCACAATCTTCAGCTGTGTTAGCACATTACCTGATTTAGTCCTCAGAACAACTGTGTGATCTAGGTACTGATCTCATTGCCATTTGGTGAGTGAGTAAATTGAGGCATAAAGAATTAAACAAGTAAGCCGGGCGCGGTGGCGCACGCCTGTAATCCCAGCACTTTGGTGAGGCTGAGGCAGGAGGATCGTGAGTTCAAAGCCAGCCCCAGCAATGGCGAGGCACTTAGCAACTCAGTGAGACCCTGTCTCTAATAAAATACAAAAAAAGGGCTGGGGATGTGGCCCAGTGGTCGAGTGCCCCTGAGTTCAATCCCTGGTACCAAAAAAAAAAAGAAAAAAAAAAAAAAAGAAATAAACAAGTTGTCTGAAGTTTCCTGACTAGGATTTGAATCTAGGCATTTTGGTGTGGGAGTCTATGTTCTTAAATACTGTGACTACGGAGTAGGTATTTACGACTTCAGGACAGGGAAGGAGTTCTTCAAGTCTAAAAATTGCAATTATACGAGCTGGGCGTGGTGGCGCACGCCTGTAATCCCAGCACTTTGGGAGGCTGAGGCAGGAGGATCGCGAGTTCAAAGCCAGCCTCAGCAATATCGAGGCACTTAGCAACTCAGTGAGACCCTGTCTCTAATAAAATACAAAAAAAGGGCTGGGGATGTGACCCAGTGGTCGAGTGCCCCTGAGTTCAATCCCCGGTACCACAAAAAAAAAAAAAAAAAAAAAAAAAAAAAAAAATTGCAATTATACGGAAAAGTTTGAAAAGTTTGACCACATTCAAATGTTTGTTCATCAAAAGACATCCCAACAGATGTCAGAGGACAAACCCACAAACTGGAAGAAGAGATTTGGAACACATATAAGTAGAAAAAGATTCATGTTGAGAATATGTAAACAACAACAACAACAACAAAACTCCCACAAATCAAAGAGAAAATGGAGAATAACCCAAAAGAAAAAATGGGCAAAGAACTTATATAGATACTTAATCAAAAAGGAAACCTGAATATCCAAACTTAATGCTGCATACAAAATAAACACAAATATTTGTTATTAGGGAAACACAAATAAAACAAGATGGCATTATAACACCAATGTCTATCAACAGTGGAATGTATCCTGGAACACTATGCAGCGATAAAAATGAAAAATTAGTCTGTTATGAGTGAAATTGAAGACAACAATGTTGAGTGAAAAAGCAAGCCATGAGATGGATTACAGAGAAAATATTTTCAAACCAATCTCAGACAAAGGACTAGTATCTAAATTACATAAAAAGCTCCCAAAACTCAGTGGTAAACAAACAAACAAACAACAACAAAACCCAAATGATTCAGTTAGAACATGGACACATGAACAAATATTTCACTGAAGAGGCTGTTCAGAAGGCAGACAAGCACACAAACAGATATTTGACATCAAAGTAATACAAATTAAAATCATGATGCTGTATCTCTATTTTTTTTTTTAAGAATTGCTAAAATTAAAAGTAGCGAGAACACCAAATGCTGGCATGGATGTGGAAAAATTGGATCACTCATAAATTGCTGGTGAAATGTGCAATAGTAAAGTTAGTATAGAAAGTGATTTGTCAGTTCTGATAAAATTACATGTGACCAGTAATTGTACTTTCAGGCCCTGATCCCAGGGATATAAAGCTTATGTCCACACAAAAAACCTGGGAGGCTTTATTTGAAATAGTCAAATGTTCACAGCAGCTTTGCTAGTAATAGTTAAAAAACCTGGAAAAGGCCCAGATACCCTTCAACAGGCAACTGGCTAAACAAACTGTGGTATATCCATACAATGGAATAGCACTCAGCTATAAAAAAGGAACATGCTATAGATACATACAATGTGGATGAATCTTCAGGAAACTTATTATGAGTGAAAAAAAAAAGTCAATCTCCAAAGGCTCGATACTCTAGGATTCCATTTCTATCACATTTTATCACATTTTGAAGTGACAAAAGTAACAGAAGTGGAGAACTGATTAGTGGCTGTTGGAGTGACTGGAGGGGTGGGGTGGGAGGGTGATATGGATGGTTATATAGGGCAACATGAAGGAGCCTCATGATGAATGGGACTGGCCAGTATCTTGATGGGTGATAAATACACAAACCTGCACGTGTGATAGAACCATAGAACTAAACACACACACACACACACACACACACACACACACACAAATACAAGTCAACGGGGGCAACCAGAATATGACTGTGAATCACATCATGCCAATATCCTAATCGTGATATTGTACTAACCTTTTGGAAGTGTTACTGCTGGAGGAAACTGCCTGCAAGGTCCACAGAATCGCCGTGTAGGTTTTCTTACAACTGCATGTGAATTTACAATGATAGCAATAAAAATTTCAACGAAAACCCATGAATCCTTCCCCCCAAAATTAAAAAATAAATTGATCCTAGCTTTGACTTGCCGGCGAATGTAAGCCATGGAAGCATACTGTAACTTTTCGGTTCTAATCTTAAAGATCAAAGACATCGGGAACAATAGGGTAATCGGGATATAAGGCCAGAAAGATAAAAAGCATTGTTGTTGCCTGTAACCCCAGCAACCTGGGAGTCTGAGGCAGGAGGATTGCAAATTTGAGACCAGCCTGGGTAATTTAGGAAGACCCTGTCTCAAAAAAAAAAGCGGGGGTGGTGGTGGCTGGGATGTAGCTCAGTGGTAAAGTACCCCTTGGTTCAATCTCCAGTACTCTCCCCCACCAAAATTCACCAAACAAACAAAAACAAAACAAAAAGACATAGAAGTAATAAACAGAAATCAGAGATTCTCTGGGGAGACAGGCTGGAATGGAGGAGAGCATCTGGGGGTTATATTTTGTTTTTGAAACTGGATGATGAGATACATGAGTGTTTCTTTTACTGTTATTCTTTGTATAGTAGACATATTTATAAATACTCTTGTATCTACCCTAAAATGTATTTATTGAAACATTTTAGAAATACTTTGGTGCCCATCGGTGTATATGTTGTCTGTATGTTTGTGTCTGACAATGTATTTCTACCCCTGGAGACTGGCAAGCTCTTTCCTGCCACAGGACCTTTGAGCCTGCTGTAACCTCTGTTGAGAACTCTTCCTCTGGTTCTTCATAGACTTGGTCCCACCTCAGCCCAGACAAATGAAGAGGCTTTCAGACAAGCACTTAAACATCTAGAAGTGATTCTACATGTATATTCATTCATCTGACTCTTGTGACTAGAACGTGAACTTCCTGACACCAGAGGCTGTTCCTGGCTCATTCACCCTAGCACCCAGACCAGGCTGATAGACCAAATAAATCTTTGTACACATGAGTTTAGGTTTTTTTTTTTTTTTTTTTTTTTTTTTTTTTTTTTTTTTTATACACGTCAATTACAAGTGTTGGCTTCTGAATATTTTGTTTGGAATACTGATGTACCCTTCAATGATACTATGGCAAACTAGGGGTTAAATTGCTTTTAAAATATTCGAAGACTTCTGATGGAAGGGGCCAGTTATATAGAATATCAAGGAGCCTTGTCTTTGAAGGACACAGGGAACAACATAGAACAAGTTTCAAAGAGCTAAACAAATTCAAGCTAAAGAGAGAATAAGTTTAAATTGGGTCATTTTCCCTGGAGATTATTGCAATTTTACAGGTAATGCTGCTCCCGAAAATGTTAGCTTTACCCTTAGTCACCGCAGATGTGACAGTGTGGGGCCCATCATTAATCAGGATAAAGCATTACGGATCTGGGTGCTATTACTCCAGGTTTGTTTGTCAAATGGATTTCTTGGCAGGAAGCGCTGACCTGTGACCATGTGATGTTTGGATTGGGCTCCAGAGCAGAGGCTGACTGGGCAAAGCCTTCGCGGTTCATAAGCTATTTTATTTCTGCAATTGAATTTTGAATTTTGAAGTCCAATCGGTTGGATTTCTTTACAAGCATAATTTTGTGACCTGTGGAAGAGTTTGAATTTAAGTTTTAGGGAAGTAAGTTTGTGTGAAATTTGGGTTTTTAAAAATTAATTGGGATTGAAAACATTTCATTATTCTGAAATGTTTGGTGATAGCAATTAATAGCAATTGTGAAGCTAGAGTGGCTTGCTCATAAACAGGGCCATTATTGGATTTCCTCATGCCTTGATTGACAGATAGTGGAGATACACCTATAGCATATTATTATTTCTTCTCCTCCTCCTCCTCCTCCTTCTTGTAGTGATTTTGGGTACAATCACCATGGAATATAAGACTGGGAGATACAGAAGTAGAGAATTTAGCTCATGTGTTTCAGTGTAATTGATGTGAATACCTCCAGCCAGAATGTGTGCTTATGGGGAATTAAAGGATCAGGAATTTACAAATGTTGCCATTATAATCGGATCTGAGAACGAAATGAGTAGGACCTGCTGAGTGATACTGTGGGATGGGGAATGTATCTTTGACAGAAACCCCAAAGCCTAGTGTTTTCTGTAACATTAAATGGAGTGGGTGTGCTGGGCTGGGTGGAAAGCCACCCGTTCCAGGATCCAAATTATAAAAAGAATTATAACTACTGCTACTTACTGAGCATTAATTGTGTGCCAAGCACTTTGCTAAGAATTTGTCTGCATCCTTTCATTTAAGAAGCCCCTGTGGCAAGTAGCACTTGGCTGTTGGCTGTCCACCTGGCATCATGGACCTGTTGCTAGGTATCTTTTGTACCGTGGAAGAGGAGCTGGTGAACTACATTTCCCAGAATGCCCTTCTCCATGTGGTTCCTGTCAACCGAAGTGCTCAAGGGAGAGTTGCAGCGTGGAGAAGGTGGGAGGCCAGTAATTTTGGGAAGTGGTGTCAGGAAAGTAAGTAGGTAGATGTGATGTTGAAGGACCTTCCACTTGAGTGTCAGGAGGCTCACTCACCTGCTTCCTTGCTGCAGCCTGGGAAGGTCAGTGGAGATTCCCAGGGCAAGCCTTTGGGAAATCTTTGCTGTTACAATGCAGCTGCGGTGCCCAGTGGTAGCTTCCCCAACTGTGGCATTCCCAGCCCTCCTGACAGCTGTGGAGCCTCCTAGCACCTTGGACTACATAGAGCAGCATTATTCTTTCTGTTTTTCTGCAGATGAGTAAGCTGATGTTTAAAGAGCGTGTTGCCCAAACACACACAGAAGACAGCTGGGTGGGATTTATTCCCAGGTCTGCCGGTTGCACTTCCTTTTTTTTTTTTTTTTTGGTACTGGGGATTGAACTCAGGGGCTCTTGACCTCTGGGCCACATCCCCAGCCCTTTTTTTGTATTTTATTAGAGACAGGGTCTCACTGAGTTGCTAAGTGCCTCGCCATTGCCGAGGCTGGCTTTGAACTCACGATCCTCCTGCCTCAGCCTCCCAAAGTGCTGGGATTACAGGCGTGCGCCACCGCGCCTGGCTCTGGTTGCACTTCTTAATCAAAAGACTCCGCCATCTCTGAGGGGTGCTTGGACTGACTGCTCTGAGCCTCATGCTTGCTCCACCCAAGCACCGAGCGCCCTGTTATCTCCCACCCTGAGCCTCTTAGAGGCGGGGTCTGCCATGTGCTCGCTGGCCCACTTCCACTGCCTGGTCACCAGCCAGCTCCGCTCTCTCTTTTCTTGCTGGAGACCCAGACAACCTCTGGGGTTTACCTTGTGGATGAAAATAAAGAAATATGTTTTCATGGAGGATTTTTGTGTTCATGATTTTAGGGATAGCTACAGTCATTCCTTGGAGGTGCGCACTTGAAGGTCACAGGCTGAGATGTTAATGTTGCTTTCATCAGGGGAGAGGGGGTGGGAGGTGACCTGGGAAAGCTGGTAATTCATAAATCTTTCCATGGCCGCAATCAGCATGGATTGGTCTTGTAATTTGAAAAATACCCCGTAAACAGCCTGAATATAAAATCAAAAGATATGTCTGCCTAGATACAATGTCATGTGGCATGATGCATGGAGGGGTGACATCAAGATGACAACAGATATCTATAATGTCTCACGGTGTTTTAAGTGATGGCACAGGACTTGTATATGTAGAAGTGGGAGAGCGGTGGCTCTCACATCTTTGTTTGGCTGCAAAATCTATTTAAATGACACACAGAACACCAGTACATAATAGTGATACGAGGACAGCTAATCGGGATGAAATTACAGTCATCCCTGAGCTTCAGAGCCCCGCAGCTGAGAATCTGCTCCCCACCCCACCCATTTCCAGCATCCCTTGGGAGACCACCACAGAAACTTAGGGCCCTGAAAATCGCTATTTGACATCTTTTGCCACGTGGGACGAAATGCGATAGAAAACCTTGAAAGACGCCTGTCATTTTAGGCAGAGATTAAAATTGGTTAGGGTGCACTCCTACTAAGGAAATGCACAGGCTGATGTAGAAATTAAAGAACCATTTAATAATCGACAGCAAGGAATGGGCCCTCACGCTGATCGGTTGCTTGCGTTCTCTCATTATTGCCTTCATGTCTGTCGGGTGGGCCGTGGGGAGGAGCCCGAGGTGTCTGTCCTCACTAACAAGGAAGTCAGGCTTCTCCGTGGGGAAGAACTGGCTGGAACACCAGCCCGATCAGTAGGTGTCTCAGGAACCTCACGGAACAGAGAAGACAAGGTCTGGGCCCTGTTTCTCTAATGGAGCCAGCCCCTTGGGATGGGGAGTCATCCCAGATTGGCAGGCTGACACCTGGAACAGAGAGCGTGGCCCCAGGGCTGCCTGAGCCAGAGGGGAGTGACTTAGATTCACGCCTCCACGGAGAACTGTGAGGCCCTGTCCCACGGGCAGCTCCCCAGGACATCGCAGCAGGAGCACCTGTGGCTAGTCCTGGGATCCACCATCAAAATGAGTGAAGGAAGCCATTGGTTCCCAGTGTGTCCCCAGCGATGCCCTGTACAGGACTTAATCCAGGGGACAGTGCTGTCTACACGCAGCCTAAGTGGCTTTGTTCTCATAGCTCAGTCATTTTCTGCTGCTATGAAAAATAACAGACTGTAAATTTATTTTGTCACAGTTCTGAAGGCTTGAAAACTCCAGGGGGAGACGCCACAGGTCTGGCTCTCTGGTGGCAGCTGTGATCTGATTCAAGATGGCGCCTGAGCTCAGTGCCCCCTGGGGGGCAGGAGCACCGTGCCCTCATCTGGTAGGCAGGAGGGCAAGAGGAACAAACTCAAGCCCTGTCACAGGGCACCTGATCTCATTCCCCAGAGTCTACACTCATGATTTGGTCCCCTCCTGAAGCCCTGCCTCTTAGTACTGTCACCTCGGTCAATAAGTTTTGGCTTCTGAATGTTGAAGGGGACCTGTTAAAATCAGAGCACCTTTGCTGTGCCTGAACAGGAAGCTGGTGGCCCTATCTAGAGCTAGGCTTGGAGACTGGAGGCCCGGTGTCAATTCTCAGGGTCTCCGGACATTGTGCTGGTTACTCCATGGAGCAGCAATCTCTTGAGCTTTAGAACCTTTGTCAAGGGACTCCTATGCCACCCCAGAGCTCCGCTGTGCCCTGGGCAATGCAGCAGAGAAGAGGGGCTGGGCGCTCGGAGCTCTCCATCTGGCGGGATGGTGAGGGACAGTGAGTACTGCAGCTTGACTCGGGAAGATGGGCCTGTATCTTGGCCGACTCTGAGAAGCAGGTGGTGAACTGGGAGCTTGGTCTCGGACTAGCCCTGGTGTAGGGGTTTCCTCTCAGGTCTGTGCTCTGTATCTGCTCAGAGGGAGCATCTCCAACAGGCCTCCACACTCACTCTCTTCTTTCTCCTCCTTCTCCTTTCTCTTCTTCTTCATTGATTCTTCAGAGAGACAGAACCAATTAAGTATATAAAATAAGGAATTATGAATATCGAGAAATCCCAAGACCCATAGTCAATAAGCTGGAGAGCTGATGGTGTCATCCCAGTCTGAGTCGGAACTCAGGGGAGAATACTGATGTCCCAGCTGGAAGATGTTAGGCAGAGAGAACGGATTCTCCTTTGCTTTTGTTCTGACCTGGTCTTTAATGGATTGGATGTAGCCTACGCATACTGGGGTAGGGAGCTTTGCTATACTCTGTCTACTGATTCAAATGTTAATCTCATCTAGAAACACTTCACAGACACACCCAGAATAACATTTAACCAAATACCTGGGTACCCTGTAGCCCAGTCAATTTGACATACAAAATTAACCATCCACAATCATCATCATCATCATCATCCTGCCAAAGATCTGTTAAGTACCAGACCCAGAGTTGGCCTCAGTGAGAATTTGATATTTTAATTCTAGTTGCCATGGAAAGTCTTCAAGCAAAATGATGATCTAAGCAGATTCACACTGTAGAAATACCACTCTGGCAGCTGTAGGAGATGATTGCGGCAAGATAGATAAGAGATAATGGGCTTAGGCTAGGGGCTCTGGAGGTAAACTGGAAAAATCATGTGGAGAAGATTTGAGGAGCAGATTTGTGAGGGTGGTCAGTAATAAAATCAAGTGTTCTCTGGATGTTATCTTGAATTTACATACAAGATGCCCAAGTGAAGATTGGAACCGGCGATTGGATATATGAGTCTGAAACTCAGAGAAGAGATCTGCCTGGGGACAAACATATTGGAGACACCAGCATGTGAATAGTACTTGGGACCATGGGATGATATGAGATGTTGTAGTCAGCTCTCAGTAGGTTGTGCTGCAGTAACAAACACTCCCCCACTACTCACAAATCCCAGTGGTGTATAAACAGTATGTGTTTATGCTCCTCTCGCTTTACCTACCATCTTCAGGGAGACGCCCAGTCCCTGCTCTGTATGTCTTTTTTTATTTTGGCAGCCAAATAGAGGGAACTGCCTCTCTGACTCGGCCATGTGGTCGTAAGGCCCAGGAAAAAGCAAAGGCAGAACATGGGATATCCCTAGAAGGTCTTGTTCAGATGTGGCACATGTCACTTCTGTGCACGCTCCATTCACTGAAGCCTGGTGGCCTGTGACCAAGCCTGATGTCATTATGGTGGGGGACTTCAACTCCTCCAGTAGGGAGACGCTACAGGTCACATGGAACAGTCCGGGATGGCAGCAAAGAGCTGGCGTCATTGGAACAAAGGACCCAACACCCTGCGCATGCCCCTTCCCCATGTGCTTGTCTGCATCCTCCAACGCCAACAGCCACGGGGCGTGCCCTGCACCTGTGGCTCACCATGCTCTCGGGTAAGTGGCCCTCCTGGTGACAATGTCCCTGATATGTGGTGTATGAACGTTCCCCAGGCCTCTGGGAGCTCAGCCTGTTTCTCCCGTGCAGCATGTCTCCCTGCGTGAATGGCTGTCCCCTCCCGGCAGGCTCCATGGCCCTTGGAAGGGGATCTCAGGCTGCTTCTGGCCCTCCTCTCCCGGGCCTTGGGTCCTCTCCTTCCTCACTCCATCTCCAGACCCTGCCTCCCACTGGAGCTTCTAGTTTAGGGGAAGGGACAGGAGGGACGAGCAGGCACCCTGGATGGAGGACACTAGGAAGATCATCTGCCCCCAATTCCCAAAGAGTAAGCAGGCAAAGATGGTCTGTCACCAGAACAACAGAGAGGTGACAGTGATGTGTGTTGATGTGACCGAGGGCCTGTGCCTGTCAGCAAGGGGCGAGGGGCTTTTCTGAGGGAGGGAAACACGGACTTGGGGAGAAGCCGCTGCAGAGAGGAGGGAGCAAGGCGGGAAGACACAGCGACACACGGGGGAGCCCAGACGCGGCGGTGCTGACCAGGGGCAGAGGTGAGATGAAGGCACAGAGAAAGGGGGTGTCCTAGAGCAGGAGGCAGGCGCCCAGCCAGAGGAGACAGGAACAGGAGAACGGCCCTCCCGTGGGCTTTTACTTAGGAGGCTGGGGCAGGTCCTAGGAAGGACAGACCCCAGTGGGCATCAGTCAGGGGCGCTGACAGGTCAGTCCATCAGTGTGGCTCTAAGCCAATGTCGGAGGGGTTGCCCGTCAGTGTCCTCCAGCTAAGAAGGGCTGGTGGTGTCAGCTGGCAGTCCAGTTAGACAGTCCAGCAGACACAGACTGGTCACTCTTAGGGGCCAGGCACGGTGCCAGAAGAGATGGACCAGGCAGGCCTGCTTCTGACGGGGCAGGCGCACCCCTTGCCACGAATGGCACACTGCCGTGTAAGGTCTGCTGAGCCCAGTGGTCTGCACGGACCACCTGCCCCATTTTTTTTTTTTTTTTTTGTGGTACCAGGGATTGAACTCAGGGGCACTCGTCCACTGGGTCACATCCCCAGCCCTTTTTTGTATTTTATTTAGAGACAGGGTCTCACTGAGTTGCTAAGTGCCTTGCCATTGCTGAAGCTGGCTTTGAACTCGCGATCCTCCTGCCTCAGCCTCCCAAAGTGCTGGGATTACAGGCGTGCGCCACCGCGCCCGGCTTCACCTGCCCCATTTTACAGAGGAAGAATCTGAGCCTCAGAAAGATGAAGTGGCCAGTGTCAGACAGAGCTGGAGTTCGCACACCGGCTGTCGGGTTTCCAGAGGGGCTGTTGCCGGCCATACTCCCTCGGGTCTCTGCACAGCGGCAGAGGACTGGGGGCTGGCCGGGCATGGGTGCTGCCATTTGTCTGATGAGGTGTCAGAAAGGAAGGAGAAGGACCGGAGCAGAGGCAGCCCAGGAAGAGGGAGCAGCGGGGCCAAGGCAAGCTGTTGCAGCTTCACCTCCCCTCGTCTGTTCCTACGGAAGTCCTGCGAGCCACCATTTCTGGTTCATTCTAAAGGAGGGTGGCATTTAAGCCAGGATGTGGGTGCTCAGGGAGCTGTCACTATGGGGATTTCTGTGCTTCTAGGTGCTCGCAGCAGACAGGCCAGGAGACAGGTGTCGTATTTTCATGTATAATACACACACGTACACACGTACACACACGTATGTGCACACACACTCCCGAGTGAACTCTGGACTTGCCTCTCTGTGTTACAAACCTTGGGTTCACCCAGGTACCACCTGGGTCCGGGCTTCCCGGCAGCCTTCCCCTCTCCATAGCCAACATTTTGTTAGCCCTGACAGGAGTCACCTCAGTGACCACAGGTGCTGGGGCTGTAACCTCCGTCAATCCCTCCAGGCTTGGGGCTGTCAGGGATGCGGTCTCCACCGCCAGCTAGCGCTGTGATGGTGGAGAGCAGGGGGACCCTGTCTGCCTCGGGATCTGCAAGAAGACAAAGTGAGGTCTATCAAGTGCCCAGAAGCCTGGTACTGTACTTAGACTTGGGGGCGGGGGTCTGAGCACAGGGTCAGCCGTGGCTGGGGTGGCTCAGGCAGCCCAGCCCACCCCAGCAGCCTCCCAGCCGTCGGGGGGCCAGTCATGGAGTTATTGTGGAATTCATTTTTTTTTTTTTTGGTACCAGGGATTGAACTCAGGGGCACTCGGGGCACTCGACCACTGGGCCACAGCCCCAGCCCTTTTTTGTATTTTACTAGAGACAGGGTCTCACTGAGTTGCTAAGTGCCTCGCCATTGCTGAGGCTGGCTTTGAACTCGCGATCCTCCTGCCTCAGCCTCCCAAGTGCTGGGATTACAGGCATGTGCCACCATGCCCGGCTAATCATGGGGTTTTTGGAGAAAGCATTCGAGTGCTCCGGGCCCAGGGCTCAGTGCAGCAGCTCCCTCCACCTCCTCTTCCTCCCCAGCTCCTGTTGGGGCTTCATGGCGGGGGTGGGGCAGGGGCAGGCACCATCACCTACCAGGAGCTCTAGAGTGCAACCCGCAGAGGGAAGCCACCAGAAGGCAGAGGAGGGGATGCCTGGAGTCAGGAGCCGAGCACCGGGAGGCCCACGTTATCACCGAGTCTTCTTTAGGACACACCGCCTCACCTCTGTGTCCTTGCTGCAGCGTTGGCCCCGAGGGAGCACTGCAGATACTCGGGGAGCGACTGCGTGTCCCCAAATGCCCGAGGACAGGACGGGAAGGAGGGGAAACCAGGCAGGCCGCCTTCCCACCACTCAGGCTCCGAGTCCAGTCTAATGGTGTCATTAGGAAAAGCCCTCGGCCCCCACTCAGCATCTGGGCACTGGACAGGACTGGTCCAGGGGGCTGTGTTCCTCCATCTCAGGAATAACTGGTCACGAGGTCCCAGCGGTTTGGGGGTGAGGACGGTCAGGTGGTCATCGCTGCGTGCCCTTGGGGATGGGCTTGATCCCACTGGGTCCCTCCAGGTGGGGCAGGGTGGACGCTGGGGTCTGGGGCTGCTGGCTGTCCTGTCGTCCTAATGCGAGGCGGAGGTCCCGGGGTGTGCAGGGACCCTGGGGGGCTTTGCTAGCCCTTTCCTTTCCCGTACCCCTTAAAGCCCTTTGCAAAGCTCCTCCCTACGGAACCATCCGCGCCTGGCCTTCATCTTCGCGACTGTGAAGACACCGGCGGGGGTTCCTTTCTCAGGGGCGCAGGGCTCTTCCACGTCTCTCTCACTGGGTCCTTTCGGAGGTCACCTTTCCGTCTCTGAAACTGCTTTCTCCGGTGGCGTGGCCTCCCTGCCAGCCGCCTGTCCCTGCAGGTGGGTCGATGTTCGCCCTCTGCGTCGCTGTCCCGACCTTCCTGTGTTGACAACATAAACCCAGACACCAGAAAGCTGTTGTGCATCGATCCTGCCAGGCCTCCTGCCTCCACAGACCGTGTCTGGCCCTCCAGCCCCGGGCACCCTGTGGGGACCCGCAGAGCAGAGCGCGGGCACTTGGCCCAGCTCTGCCCTGGCGGGGTTCCGTTTTTCCTTTTTTGGTAAAACCTACAATTTCCTATTTGTCCTCTCTTGGCCTGGCATCGAAGAGCCAGGTTAATCCAACGCTGGATGAATGTTTTAGCTCTGCCTCCTGTTAATCCCCGCCTCTCTGCGGTCCTTCAGGTTCATGTGCATTAGGATCTGTGTGCCTGTCCGCATTGAAGTTCTTGTTTGTTTGTTTACTTTTAAAAGTTTGATCTCTCTGTTGATTGGTTGAGGTACACTCTGGCTCACCTGTTCCCACTCCCCAAGTGTTGGAATCTTCCTCCTCCTGTGAATGTCACCTCTCCCAGGGAGTCTGCCCTGATTTTCTGATGTGCTGCTCCTTCCGGGCAACCTGGCTCACAAGCTGTCCTCTCTTGCAGAACTGATGGCTGACCTGGGGGACTACCTGTGGGCTCATCTGTCTCCTGAGTTCCTTCTCCTTGTTGACAAGGACTGGGTTTATCTGTCTCCAGTATGACAACCCACGGCACACAGTGGAAAAGGATTGCATTGAATCAAACAAAATCATCTTTCATGGATTTTGTTCTTTCCTTTTCAATTTGCTCTGTTTGTTCTTGCCCGGTTCCTCACAACTCATCCGCTAATTCATAGTGTGGTCCAGACACCAGCCACTGCAGCAACAGGGAGTGTGTTAGAAATGCAAAATCTCGGGCCCCACCCCAGGGGTTACTGAATCAGAAATTGCATTTTAACTGGATGTCTGATGGAGTCCTGCGGGCATTGCTCTAGCCTATTTGCTGAGGGCTGGGATAGTGGGGGACAGGATGGCTGTGCAGGTTCCACACTGCACAAATGTACCCGGTGGAGGGGCTGAGTGGGGGCCAAAAGCCAACCTGAAAGCCAAAATATTGATGTGAGCTGTTTAGCCCAGAGAGGATGCCTTCTAAAGACCTGAAAAACACGCATATTTTGTGTTCACGACCTTCTGGCCTTCTTCCATTTCTTCAGCTATGTCGTGTTTCTCTGCTCCCTGGGCCCTCTAACAGGTTCTCCCTCTGCCCTGTGTCTTCTCTCCATCTTCCTCTCGCTGCCTCCCTCGGCCCCCGTCCGTCACCACCTCCCGCTGAATCCTGCCAGTTTCAGCTTAAATGTCACTTCCCCCGGAAACCTTCCCCTCCTTCTCCAGATGACATCAGCTCCCTGGTTGTTTGCCTCCAGAGCTCCTTGTACCCCTTCGTGGCATTTATCTCCATTTATCATTAAATAACTAATTGCATAATTAGCTGTCTGTGCCCGGCTCGGCCCTCTCTTTGATGAAAGTGCCTGGAGAACCGTAGCCCCAGTTCCTGGCTCACTCATGTGCTCATAGGTGCTCAAAATGGCATTCGTGGGCTGAATGGAAGAGGCCCTAAAGACTCCAGCCGAGGATCGCCAGGGCCAGCCCGGCCTCTCTTTTCCCTGCCATGGGAATTTCCCCACACCTTGGGCTTGGGCCCCAGTCACACTGGCATGTGAACCTGCACTGAAGTCCTTTCTATCTTTCTTTTGACACAGGTCTCACTAAGTTGCCTAGGTTGGCTTTGAACCTGTGATCCTCCTGCCTCGGCCTCCTGAGTTGCTGGGATTACGGGCGTGCGCCACTGTGCCCGGCAGCACTTCCTGATGTACCTGGAAGCTAGATGTCTGAAACATGAACAAAGAGATTGGCCCAAATCTGTTCCTGAAAGAGACCAAGACTGCTTCCCCTCCCGCTCCCCCTGGCGGGGTCTGTGCTTCCGCTGTGCTTTGTTTCACTGTGTACGTGGCCAAGATATTAACCTTCCCGTTTCCTCTGCCTTTGTGTGGGTGCGTAGGGAGGTATCACAGTGCAAAGAAGAGCCCAGAATTCGACATTCAACTTGACTCCAGCCACTAGGTGACTCGAGGGAAGTTCTTTCTTTTTTTCCATCTATGAGAAGAGAAGTTGGGCTACATGAAGGTCAATGACCGAGCAGCATGCACGCTCTCCTTCCTGTTCTGGGATCCATGACAGACATTATTAATTGATCATTCATTTCTTTCCTGCTGGAGCCATACAGAGCCTCAGAATTCCTCCTAAGGCAGTGCTCCAGGCAGCCAGTACCAGTTGATCACAGTTGGCACTTGGGTTGAACTCCACCTGCCGTCTGAGGACCCGATGTTCCCCGAGGCCTCCTGCTCAGGCGTGTAAGGATTTTGTTTCTCGTGCTGTTCCCCCAGCCTTGCTAAGGGAGGCCTTGTCAGTGTTCCCTGCTCTCAGAAGCCTCCAGCCTTGCAGCCTCCGTCTCAACCACGGGAAATACTCTTGGCTAAGCATTTGTGACATTCTGCTTCTCTCCCGTGGGTGGAGAGAGCCACCTCTCCCCCCAAATACGTGCAGGCCGGTCCCGGAGGTCCCCAAACGAATCAGAATTTCAATTCAATTCATTGGAGCCAGCCTTGAGCTGTAAGCCTTAGTTTAACATTTAAAGAAAACAACTGGAACCCAATTCTTCCTTCACAGCCTTCCCCCCTGGGTTTCTGCAAATTTGTGGCCTGGGTCGGTTTTCATACTGACCTTTCAATTCTGACTTTGACCTCCTTTTGACTCCTCAGCCACCCGCTAGGCTCTGCTCCCGTGTCCCCCTGCGTGGGGTGTCTCCCCTTGTCTTCTCCAGCACCACCACAGAGCTGCTGTCATAGACTTTTCCAGAAGGTTTGGTGTGATGGTGAGGGCAGGGCAGGGTGTGTGTGTGTGTGTGAGAGTGTGTGTGTGTGTGTGTGTGTGTGTGTGTGAGTGACAGCACAGAGCAGCACAGGACAAGAGGCACTTGCACCCCACACTCACGCCCCTCACCTCTCCAAGTTCCTCAGGCTGCACCACCCACAGCTGCCCCACTGCCCACCTCCCTCCTGCGCCATCCTCATGGTCCCACCGTCACCTACACGTCTTCCACACACTCACTGCTTCCCCTCAAGAAATGTCGACTGTCCAGAGTTTGCAAAGACGGTTCCTCACCTGGAGGTGCAATCCTGTCTCTCCCTCTTCTTGGACACCCAGGAAGTGTCATCTTTCATCCCAAAGAGGGACTTCAGCTTGCTTTCCTAACTAAAAACCCATTTTCCCCAGAGGAGTTTCCCATCGCTTCAGGGTGTGGACGCAACCCCAGGCTGTTCTCATGTTGAGTGGCCATCCATGATTGTTTCTTCCTATACCAAGGAGGAGGGAGGGGCATCCTTGCCCTCCAGGTGCTGTGGCTGATGGTGGATACAGAGGCCTTCGGTCACCCTGAGAGGACGGCAAGTGAGACAGGTGGGGAGGTTGCAGTGGGGAGTAGGGGTGGAGGCAGGAGGTGCAGGCCGAGGGGAGGAGGACAGGCTTCGAGGGGCTGGCAAAGGGTGGAGGGGTCCAAGTTCACTTCCCCTCCGGTGCGAACAGCCAGTAAGGTAAGACTCGGAGCTCTGAAGGTAGGCAGGGGGCAGGGCTCGGGGCTCTCGATGGGACTCCTGCAGGGTTTGAATCTGTGGAGTGAGAAATTGCTTCTGGAACACTCTTGGGCGGTCACTGGGGTAGGAGCCAGATGGGGACAGAGAGAGGGTTGACTGGAAGCCCAGAGAATTGTATGTGCCTGGTGAAGGATTAAGGATCTGATCGATGGCGGGGGTGGTGCCCACAGAAGCAAGACAGGCTCAGAGGGCTGCTTACGGGGTGCAGGTTGACAGGCCCCTGGAGCTTGGGGAGGAAGTGAGGGCCGAGTGATTGACAGGATAATGCATTCATCATTTATTGAGAAGCATCTGTCCAGGTTTGCTCGGGAGTCCTGGATCCTTCCACCAGGGGCAGGATTCTCCCATAGTCTCTGATTTTCTTCCACGGACACTTTGGAGACTTGTTATACCCGCCCCTTGGTGGGCGAGCTGGGGAGCAGGTGAGCTTCCCTGGTCTCTGGTTCCTGCTGCCTGTGACTCAATAGCCCCATCGCCTTCTCACCAGGAGCCCTGGGACCTTCAGTGTGCTGGGTGCTGAATTCAGTGGGGGAAAACGCGGTTTTCTCTTTCGTGGCAGATGAGGGAGAGGCCCTCAGGTCCCCGTTGTGGGCGTGTGTGAGAGCTGGCTCAGGGCAGGCACCGCCTGAAAAGTCCCAACCCAACAAAACCAGTGAGAAGACAGTTCCTAGGAGAGCTGAGAATCTCTGTTCCCTTGCTGGGTGGATTCTCTCAGCATTGCCGCAGGAAAAGGGATTGACTCCCCTCCCCAACCTGCCTTGGGATTTCAGACTCTGAAGGGTCTGGGACAGGAAGAGTCTGGGACAGGGACAGTCCACTCAGGTCTGCCCATCTCAGTGCACGCAGGCTTTGCACCGAGAACTTGGCTTTTCCCTCCTGGGAAGGAGCCCTAGCTTCCTCCAGACACCCACTGTCCCCGTAGCCAGCCAAGGGGGTGGCATCTGGAGTTAGAGGAGACTTGGTTTGTGCTCTCGCCTGCTCCCTCCCAGGGTTCTCTGCTTCCTTGGCACGGGCCCTCAGATGGCCCTCAGACGGCTGTCCCAGTTTCCAACTTCCCCGGCCGTGGGCACCACTCCTGCGCACAGTGCCGGGAGGCTACTGGGTCAGCTTGGTCATGTGACCACGGCCCTCCAGTGGAGCTGCCTGCCCTGGTCCTCCCTGAAGGGCATCCAGTGGACAGGTCTGTTATCCTGAGCCCCAGGAAGCTGGGTGACAACACTTACCTCTGACTGTCCCCGTGAAAGGAAAAGGTGTTGACAGATGTGGAAATTCCTTGTGAACTCCACAGCACTTAGTACAAACGCTCCCTCTCCTCCTGTTTCCCCCGGGACTGGAGACACCTGCTGTCACTCTTCCCCCCTCTGGTGCTGAGGCAGATGCCCTGCAGCTGGAGGGTCCAAGAGGAGCTGGCCTTTAGCTCCCAGTGTGGAGTCTAATGGATGGCCTTTGACCAGGAGCGGGAGGAACTCCACCTGGGTGTGGCTGGGCTGCTCATGGGCATCCTTGGGTCAGTGTGGCCCTGTCCTGCTCTAGAAGCTCTAGAAGTAGGCGTCAGGGAGGAAGACCAGTACGCTGGAGTTCCCTGGTGCTGTGGGCTCAGGAGCTGTAGCAGTGCCTGGAAGCTCAGGGCAGTAGAGGTGACTTGAATGCTTTCTCTGCTGCTACGCAGACTTTGCTGCAAGCTTCATCAAAGAGATTAAGTCCCTCCCCCTAAATCACACAGCCTGGGCGGAGAACAGATTCGAATCCATCCCATCCAACACCAAGACCACTTGTCTCCCTGTCTCCTCCCTCCCACCCCCACTCCGGATGCTTTTCCAGAGGGAGTTGCCTGAGATTCTCCAGGTCCTGTCCGCCATGTTTGCTTTCACTACCCTGGGGAGAGGGCTGACTTCCTGTCTGACTGGCGAGTTTAGGAAGGAATGTGGGGCCACCCTGGACTGCACCTCCTCTCCTGGGGTTGCTGTGACTGGGGAGACCCCCGAGGGCCTGCCACCCTGAGCATCTCGACTGGGCCCACCTCCCAGGCAGAGGTCAGCCTTGTTTGGTGTAGCCCTGACTCCGGACACCGGGGATTCACTCTCTAGCCATCATCTCTCAAGCTCAGCTACATCCACCAACTCAGCCTCTGTCAGTAGCAGATCTCCAGCTATTTGTTTTATTTTTATTATTTAAAAAAAAATCTATTTGTTTGGGGCTGGGGTTGTGGCTCAGCGGTAGAGTGCTCGCCTAGCACATGTGTGGCCTGGCTTCGATCCTCAGCACCATGTGCAAATAAACACATCGTGTACAACTAAAGCAAATTTTAAAAAAAAAAATCTATTTGTTTACTTTTGGTACTGGGGATTGAACTCAGGGGCGCTCAACCACTGAGCCACATCCCCAGCCTTTTTTTTTTTTTTTTTTGTATTCTCTTTAGAGACAGAGTCTCACTGAGTTGCTTAGTGCCTTGCTAAGTTGCTGAGGCTGGCTTTGAACTCGTGATCTTCTTGCCTCAGCCTCCCATATTTAAAAAAAAACAAAAACAAAAACAAAAAAAAAAAAACCTCTTTGGGGCTGAGACAAGAGAAGGGTTGCTACTTACTAGGAGCCCCCTGAACACCCCAGCAGTAGTGCAATGGTTACTAACAGCATGAACAGTAATAATAACGACAGCAATGGAAACAGTTTTCCCATTTATGGAGGTTTCATTTTGGGATAGTATCCTTACAAAGAGCGGTCTTGAGACTGTTGTTCCCTTGCAAAAATCTCAGGAGGGAGGTGCTGTTGTTATCTCCACTTTACAACAGAGAGAACGGACACTTGGAGTCCCTTCCATATTAAGCAACCTGCCCAAGTCACACAGCTGATCTGTGATAGGACCAGTCTGGCCAGGACAAAGCCACTCTCTGGAGCCCTCGCTTTTACAGCCCTGGGAAAGGTCCCTAGAGGTGGGGCCCTGAGCAGGAGCAGAGGCCCTGAGCTAGAAGCTGCCAGGCTAGCCGCTCTGTTCCGCTTGGTTCGCCGGCGAGTCCCCGCAGTGCGTGTTCTATAACTCTTGGGTGCCTCTCCCTCGAATTTAGATATCATATCATTTGTTTAACTTGCTGAATAAAGTAATTAGTACCTGGGAGCCTGCCTGCCTGCCAGAATATATTGGTGCAGCTAACAAAGTTTATGCCTCCAGGCCGTGCAGTGGAATCTGATTTAATTTGTCCCAAGGTTAGGGAAGAGGATGGGATACGTTGGCATCTCCTCCGTCTCTGTCCTGGAATAATTCACTGAGAGGGAGGAGGAGGCACCACGGGGCTGTTCTGGCACTAACGGGGCTCCAGAAGCTTCCCCCTGGAGCCTGACTTGCTTTGTGGATGCAGCCAAGCGGCTCCCAACCTCCCTTGCTGGGAGGTGCTGCCTTTCAGAGTCACAGGGACCAAGCCTGGGGAAGGGACGCCACAAGCCTGTTCTACCGCAATGGCTGCTGCCATGGCTTTAGAGCTATCATGAGCTCCTTGGGGTGGGGACTATGTCTCTGTCCCCAGGCGTTATGTGGAACACTACCTTCCACCTCATCTGGGTGGTGGTAATTTTCCGCTTGAGACAGGAGCACAGTCAACCCTCTGCTCTAGCCATGGCCTCTGCTTCAGCCAGCCGACGCCCCTCCCTGCCCCTGTGCCGTGCCAGGCCCACCTTGGCCCCTGCTGTTCTGCAGGACGATGCCCTCTCTTTCTGTCCTCAACTCTGAATTCTCCCACCCTTAGCTCTAACCTTCTTTCCTCTGTCCCCTTCTTCCCTGGGCTGCTCCAGATGACATGGTGTTGGGACACAGTGTAGGTCAGAGGTTAAGGGCACAGGCTCTGGAGCCAGGTGGCCTGGGTTCAGACTCCAGTTGTGTTGCCTATTTGCTGTGTGATCTTGGGCAAGTTACTCAACCTCTCTTTGGTCTGGTTGGCTCATCTCTCGAAGCGGGGCAGACGGGGTCTTGGGAGGACAAATGAGTTCATCTATAGGTGAAGTATGTGGCATGTGTCCTCTGAGGGTTGAGCCATCCTGCTGCTGATCCCTCCCTCCTTCCCCAGGCTTTCGGGGTCTCGTCTGCTTTGGGACGCTGCTGGGGATACGCACCTCGTCCTGCACCCTCTGGCTGCTGGCTACACATTCAGCTTCCCCTGGGGACTGAGTGGAGTGTGAGCTGGGAGGTCAGGAGGTCCGGGCCATCGGTCAGCCTGGTGCCCCAGCAGATGCTGCCCCTTGCAGACAGGCCCCCTTGGCACGTGTGCTGCTCAACGGTCCCATTAACCCAAGGGGCCCTGCCGGAGCAGGGGTTGGGGAAAAAGGAGTGCTCGGAAGTCCTCGCTTGGTGACAAAGTGCCTTGCCTTCTGCACTCACTGTCCTGGGGGAGGGGATGTGTGTGGAGGCTGGTGGGCTGACTCAGGATGCCAGCCCTGTCGGGGGTCTCTGCAGAACTGCCAGGGGAGGAGGGCTAAGGGCCGCTTCCAGGACAGAGCTAGGACCCAAGGGGATGGGGAGATAGTTTTTGGTTCAACAATAAGGTGACTACTGTAATGTCTAGAGCTGCCCAAAGTGTCGGGGGCTTGGTCAGGTAATGAGCGCTCTGTCACCGGAGAGGCTGACTACAGCCATGTGTGGGGTCATTTGTGCTGATAAAACTCTTCAGAGCTTACTATGTGCTAAGCCCTGATTTAAACCTTTTATTATCTCACTTAATCTTCAGCCTAACTTTTTAAAGGTAGGTAAAATGATCATTTCCCTTATATATAAATAAAGAGGCTAGAGCCCAGAGGGCTTATGTGACAGTCCCAGGTCCGGGAGGCCAGCCCTCCATTCTGGCTTGTTCACTCTTGAAATCACTGTGTGTGTTGCTTCTGACTCCTTTAAGTTCTTGCCCCTGAAAATCGATGAACTCCAAGTACCCCGTAGATAGGAGTGTGTTGTTCTCCACCGAGGGCTTCTGTCAGGTGAACTCGGCAGGCTGCAGTCTTCTCTCTGGTCAGGTCTCTGTGGTCCTGGGTGGTCAGGCCCCAGTTCCTTCTCCTACCTGTCGTCCAAACACTTGGCTGTGCCAAGCAAGGAACATTTCCTCAGAGTTCTTTTTCTTTTTTCCTTTTTTTTTTTTTTTTTTTTGTATCAGGATTGAACCCAGGGCTCTCAACCACTGAGCCACATCCCCAGCCCCTTTTTAAAAATTTGTTTTTATTTTGAGCCGGGCGCTGTGGCGCAAACCTGTAATCCCAGCACTTGGGAGGCTGAGGCAGGAGGATCACGAGTTCAAAGCCAGACTCAGCAATGGCGAGGCACTTAGCAATTCAGTGAGACCCTGTCTCTAGTAAAATACAAAAAAGGGCTGGGGATGTGGCTCAGTGGTTGAGTGCCCCTGAGTTCAATCCCTGGTACCAAAAAAAAAAAAAAAGAAAAAACAGATGAAATTAATTTCTTTTGAGCCGGGGTCTCACTGAGTGGCCTAGGGCCTTGCTGAGTTGCTGAGGCTCAGGATCCTCTTGCCTCAGCCTCCCAAGCTGCTGGGATTACAGGCATTACCACAGAGCCTTGTAGTCGCCTGAAGCGATGGCCGCTTGGAGCAAAGAAGCCGCGGGAAGAAGTTTAGAGACGAACTGGAAACAAACAGCTCTTTATTCTGATAACTTTTCTCTCTGGCTCTAACTACACCCCGACACGCCGTCCACGCTCCTCTAACCTCCAAAATGGCGCAGACCTCATCCGCAATCTCGCTCAAGTCCCTCGAGATCTCCGGCCAAGTCTCGCAAGATCCCGGGCCAAGTACGGAAGGCGCCAATGCCCAAACATGTCCAAAGCCAAAGCCCGTAGTCCACCGCAATTTAAGCCATCTCCCCAAACAGGGCTCCTGCAGAGCCTGGCTTCTCAGAGAGTTCTGCCCCATGTGAACAGGAGTCCTGAGAAAGATCCCTTGATCAAAGCAGTTTGGGAAACAAAGTGTTAAACAAGGCCAAACAGGTTATTTATTATCAGTTACTTAGAGCTTTAAAATGCTAATATCATGGCACATCTCCTAGAGAAGGTTACAGTATGCAGCATTTCCCAAATATATTTAATCACGAACATCCCTCCAGCCTTTTCTGTATAACTTCTGGGAAAGCCCGTGCCTCTCTGGCTGTTGGTGGAGGGTTGGGGGAAAATTCCAGATAGGCCGTCATGATGGCCAGCACCACGTGGGTGGTGGAATCCTGGACCCCCCCAGGAGGGGGCCCTCCCCACCACGCTCCCAGCAGGTAGCAAGCAAGTGCTTGATGTGATTTCAGGACACCTGGCTATGCACGCTGGTGGCAACCAGGCAGTAGAAGAGACAGCAGGTTCTGTGCCAAGACGTTCCGGAGCACAGGGTTGTTACGTGTTTATGCCACTCCAGCCGCCCCGCGAGCATTCCTTCCCCGCCCTGACCACAGCCGGCTGGCTCTCAGCACGGTCCCCATCTCCTTCCCAGGCTACTAGAATGTCAAAACCATCCGTCCCTCTCCTCCTTGTCGTTTATGGGTCACCAAGATTCTGCCTGACCGCGCTGTGTTTTTCTTGCTGACCAAGATGTTTGTTTATTCTACTGATTTAATGCAACCCCTGTCTACCAAGAAAACACGGTGGATCAAATATTCCCACACGTGGGGCCGCACGCGGGAGCTCTCGAGGCCCGCGTTCCTCCCTTATTATCCAACCTAATTATTTCTTCCCACCACCCTGCAATACATTCTCCTCCTAATCACTGGTCCATTTGGGAAGCACGTCTGGAAGGCACCTTGGGAACAGGGCGTGAGGGGTTCTGCAGAGTGGAGAACGGAGGGCGAGGTCTTTCGCTCTCGGGGTGCCCAGGGACCCGGTGGGAGGGGTCAGCTCTCTGCCAGGAAGCGTCCAGCCAACCAGTCCTGACCCTGTGGCCTCCAGGCCCTTTTGAAAAAGAAAAATGAGTCAGCATCCGCTCCTGCGAAGTTTGCTCGCCTCCTAATCGGTGCCAGGGCCCCAGACACCAGGGCTGTAATTACTTATGCTGTCGAGAGAAGGGAGTTCTTCAAGTGATTTATCACGGAGGCGCTGGGAAATGACAATTGCTCATCTCTTAAAACAATGAGCCGGCCACATGCTGACCACGCAGGCGTGGGCACACGGGGCGGCAACAGTCCTTCTCTACAGGACTTCCTTGGCAAAGTTAATTAAAGATCATTCTCCCAGGGCTGTCCCCTCCAGGGACAGGCACCCACAGTCAGGCCCGTGCCTCTCACAAGGGCCCTTCAGAAAAATTTTGAAAACATTGGTCAAACCTTTCCAGTAGCGGGCACCAGGCTAAGTGTTTTGGGAATATTATTTCATGATACCAGGCAGGTCTCACCTCCCGGACGTGCTCAGAGAGGTGCTCAGCAGGCAGAGGCTCCCGCAGCTGGACCACCCCAAGGGCCAAGAGAGGCAGTTGCCACGGTAACCAGACAGTCCCGCCCATATCCCTGCTCCTGGAACCACCATGGAAGTGAAAGGCATGATTTTGGATTCCAGGGGCAGAAGTGAGCTTTGGGACTTTTGGTGGCCTTGTGTTTCACCCCCACGTCACAGGTCGTGGCTGGCTTCTTAACTCGGTACTACAGCTGGTATCTTCCTTTCTCATGTCTGCCTGGCTAATCTCTGGTACAAGCAAAGCCTTCTACACTGAAGCCCTCCCCTCCAGAACACCTGTTCACCCCTCCCCTCCAGAACACCTGTTCACCTCTCCCCTTCCTCATGGTGCAGTGGTGAATAGCACCCCTGCTGGGGTTTGACAGCCACCCTTCAAATCCCATCACCCCTTGTTAGCTGTGTGACCCTGAGCAAATTAGCTAACCTCTCTGTGTCTTGCTTTCCCCCTTGTAAAATGCAGGCACCAAAAAGTATTCATTTCAGGGTCCTCACATAAAGGAGTTGATGTGTATAAAGTGCTTCAACAAGTTTGTGTCCGTGTTGGTAATTGCTCTTATCAGTTTATTTTCAGAGCACCCACCATGCACCTATGCTGGGACTGATGCTGGGGCGACAGTGCCCCCCTCACAAACACGGCACCACTTAAAATCATGATGAAGGCTACACAGAAGAAATGCAGAAGCTAGGAGCGCATGTAACAGGGATGTGACCTTGTAAGGAAAATGAGGATAGGGAGCAGTTTAAGATAAAATCTGAACAATGGCTGAGATCACCAGACAAGCAACAAAGAGAGTGTTCCAAGTTTACAAAAAACGAACCAAAGCACGAGCCGATGTCCTGAGGTGGGTCAAGAAGCACGCTGGTCTTGCAGAACTGAAAGGGAGACCAGTGTAGACAGGGCATCGCGTGGGGTGAGTGACCTTAGGGGGAAGTGCTTATTTCCCATTCCTGGCATTTCCTGGCCTCTCTCTGTCCCTTGTCCCAGAGAAGACAAGTGATGATTCTGACTAGTGAGTTTGGGAAAAGGGGTTGAATGTGGTGAGCTCAGCTTCGGCCTTAGTCTCCCCCAGGGATCTCTTGCCAGTTAAGGTTCTGCCCCTCTGGGTGGAGACTGTAGTCCAATTGTCCCCCAGGATTGGATGTGTAGGTTGCGCGACGCTGTGGAATCAGGAAGCCCAGTGTTGACACGGGAGCCACAGTCCCTTACAGGACACACTTGACCATGCAGCTGGGGTTTTGATCTTGATTTGCTGGGCTCCACAGAGTTTACATTCAGGCAGGTAAGAAAGGGGTGTCGCTTGCTGGGCCCTGTGGGAGGGGCCAGATCCTGCAAGGTCTTCCCGGTGCCATGCTAGTCCTCCACGTTTAGGGCGGCCAGAGTCAGGGTTTCTTAGTCTGGAGGGGTGAGCCAGGGCTGAGCAGCACACATTTTTAATTTTAATACCATCTCTGTTTTTCTTTTGTGGTCAGAGGGCTGGGGGCTGGGGAAAGGTGTCCAGGAATCACTTAGGGGACAGTGATTCGCTTCCACTTTTCTTGGCCTGGTGTATTCAATGATTCAAACGGCAGTGCTGACTCTTCTCCAGGGTAAGAAATTTCGTGTTCTCTCGCTTTGTCTGGGAGCCCACCCAGCTTCTGCGTGTGGATTCTGGTTCAGAGCATGGGGGTCCCCCCTCGCTTTGCTTTGCAAATTGCAGGGGCTGTCGATCCCAGCTCATGATCAAAGGGACAGACCTCCACCCTGTGTCATCCTCAAGGGGATGCTGCAGGGCAGGGATGCTCAGCGCCTTTTGCAGATGGGGGTGACTCTGTCCCAGGGCCACATGACGAAGAGCAGGAGTCCAGAGGCCATGTCACCATGTGCTGGAAGAAGCCCAGTGATTTCATTGTTAGGATTTGCTCATTAAGCCCATGAACAAAAAGTGGGGTGACTTGGGGAGCTGGAGGAAGAATGGCAGCTCAGGGAGCCTCGGACTGGGGCCCAGGGGAATACCCACTTTTAGGACCCTTTCTCGCTCGCTTCTTGGACCCCCGGGGCAGACAGTCCTTTTTCACCTGATGGGGAACAGGGCCAGGCAAAGACCCGGGTTTTTCTCCTGCCAGTTCTGAATCACCCCCGTGCCTCCTAGCTGAGAGGCCCTTCCTCTGGGAAGTCTTCCTAGTCAGGAGTCTGCCCTCCTCCATGGCCTTGGTCTTGGTTTCTCTCTTTCTTTTTCCCAGTATTGGGGATCCAACCCAGGCCTCACACACTCTACCACGGAGCCACATCCCCAGCCCTTTTCATTTGATTTTGAGACAGAGTCTCACTAAGTTGCTGAGTCTGACCTGGAACTCACAGTCCTCCTGCCTCAGCCTCCCGAGTAGCTGGGATCACAAGCACCTATCACCGTGCCTGCCTTCAGTTCTTCATTATATATACCTGTGTGTGATTTGATTAATCTGTGATTCCTCCACGAGGCTCTAAGCCCTGTGAGGTCACAACCTGACACACTCTGCACCTCACAAATGCTAGTTAAGTGAGTTTTTTTTTTCTTTTCTCTTTTTTAAAAATAAATAAACTCAGCAAGTGAAGAGGGGGACGAGTGTTTTAGGCACAGGGAACAACTCACCACTGTCCAGAGGAGAGAGGGCAGGAATGTCAGGAATCTGGCCAGACTGGACCGCAAGGTGAGGGAAAGGTCATTAAGCCCAGCTTAAGGAGTTCAGACTTTCTCCCGGGAGCCAGGAAAAGCTTTTATAAGGTTTTAAGCAGGGGAGTGAGGAGTTAGCTTGTTTTGTTGTAGTAAGGGGTGAGACTGGAGGCAGGGAGGCCAGAGAGGAGTCTATTGCCACAGCCCAGGAGAGAAGTGAGGATGGCCTGGGCTAGGGGGATGGCAGGGGTGTTGGAGGAAAACAACGCATTTGGGAGGAGGGGCGGGTAGGACTCTTAGAGGGTGCTTGGGTGGGAAGCTGGTATTTGAGCAGGACTGTTCTTGGTCCAGGTTGGTTCATAGGGATGGGCAAGGCCCATTTCCCATGGGTGTCTTGCCTTCCCATGCATCCTGACAAAGTCCTTTCACCTCAGCTCCTCAAGGGCTCAGTGGCTTCCCCCAGTGCTGCCCTCAACTGGGGAAATTTATTCTATTATAGATAGAAGTTCCGGTCCACCTGGGTTGGCTTTAAGAGCTCAGGTATCGAAGGTGGTCTTTCAGGCAGAGAGGGCACAGTTGTGTGGGAAATCAGCCATCCCTGTCTGAAAGGGGGTGGGAGGTCTGGAAAGGGGGTCTGGGCTGGTTGGTACTATGTCGGACGTGGGCACCAGGGGGCCCTCTTGAGTCCTGAGAAAGAATCTTGGGTCAAGAAAGGAAGTGGGTGCAGCCAATATGGAAAGCAGTATGGAGATTCCTTGGAAAACTTGGAATGGAACCACCTTATGACCCAGCTATCCCACTCCTCAGTCTATACCCAAAGGACTTAAAAACAGCATACTACAGGGACACAGCCACATCAATGTTTATAGCAGCACAATTCACAATAGCTAAATTGTGGAACCAACCTAGATGCCCTTCAGTAGATGAATAGATAAAGAAAATGTGGTATATATACACAATGGAGTATTACTCAGCAATAAGAGAAAATAAAATCATGGCATGCGCAGGTAAATGAAGTTAGAGAATATAATGCTAAGTGAAGTTAGCCAATCCCAAAAAGCCAAATGCCGAATGTTTTCTCTGATGTAAGGAGGCCGATTCACAGTGGGTTTGGGACGGGGATCATAGGAGGATTAGAGGAACACTAGAATGGCCAATGGGTAGGGAGGGGAAGGGAGGGGGCAAAAGGGTGAAGAAAAAAAAAAGATGGTAGAATGAGATGGATATCATTACCCTAAGTGCACATATGAAGTCACGAATGGTGTGAATATACTTTGTATACAACCAGAGATATGTAAAAATGTGCTCTATAAGTATAATATGAAATGCAATACATTCTTCTGTCATTTCTAACAACTTAGAATAAAAAATAAATAAATTTGAAAAAAAAAAAAGAAAGAAAGTGAGATTTGCTGACCTTTGTCTGGAGTAGACTTTAACAGGCTCTTGTACCCAGGAGGCTGGGGCTGATGGATTGGTTGACTGACAGTGATTTACCCGACAGATTGTGCTCCAGAGCCTAGAGGTGAGAGTCACAGGTCTCAGACTTGCTACCAACTGTACAGGGTAGCCCTGGACAAACACCTCCTCCTTGGGTGAATAATTGTAGAAGCCGTACTTAGTTGAGTCTCGGACATGTTCCAGTGGCTGATCACTTTAATGGCTTCCCTTTGAGGTAAGCATGCTTATTTCCATTTTACAGATGGGGAAGCCGAGTTTGGAGAGATTTAGAAGCTCACTCAGCGTCACGAGGAAGCAGGTGGAGCTGCATTTCAAACCCAGTGCAGGTGGTGAAGGGCAAATGCACTCTCCCATGGGGCATCTTGGCAGTGGGGCACCATGAACGGATTCTAAATAAGCAGTGACACCGTCAGACTCCTGCATGGGGTGGACCACACCAGGGCAGAGTGAACAGACAGGAGGTGTTCTAACGCAGGTCAGGAGTGAGGCGAGAGGCGGGCTTGGACATGAGTTATGTGATCCAGGGCCAATATCCTGAATGTGGGCTCTGGGTGGACAGAGTGGTGGACGATTCTGAGAGTGTCCATGGCTGGCAGGACATGGGGCCATTGGTGGGGCAAAGAAGACTGGCAAGTGAGCAGGTCTAGGGGACAGAGGAGAGCTGTGTGGCCTGGAGGTGGCCCTGTCCTGGAGCCACAGAAGGGCCTCTGTGACCCCACAGCAAAGCCTGAGAGGACCCAGGTCATCTTTGATTGGAATCCTGTCTTTCCTAAGGGCTTCCCAGACGGGGCTCACATTTTCCTGTTGAGTCTTTAGGAATCATTTGAAATGGTGTGTGTGTGTGTGTGTGTGTGTGAGAGAGAGAGAGAGAGAGAGAGAGAGAGAGAGAGAGAGAGAATGTGTGTGTAGTGTGTATGTTTATTTCTCAGCTTTTAACCTTGCCAACTTGTGCAACCTCTTTAATACTAATTACCTCATGGGCCCTGACAATTCTGCTTTCTTAAAGCAGCCTCAGCGGGTCCCTCCCATCCACAAAAGACCAGGAGCGGGACTGTCTGTGCAAATGGCTTCTGGACAGCGCGGGTTCCGGGGATAATGAGGCGGGGAGGGTGAGGCTCCAGGCAGAGGCAAGGTGACTGGGAGCTGCAGCCACCACGGCGGAGCCCTGGCGCTCACCGGTAGAAGACGCTGCTGCAAGCTGCCGGCCCAGCTGCCTCCTGTCCCCTCAGGCCTAATGAGAAGAGACAGGCCCACCAGGGCGCCTGCTGGGGGAGGTGTAGGGAGCTCCTTGGGGTCCACCAGGCCCTTCTCTGCACTGGCTGCTGGCCCCATTAGTTCCTTAGTGCTGGAAGAGAAATTGGCTTCCTTCTAAGTGGACACAGCTCACTGTTTGGGTCATAAGCTGCCCATCCCCCAGGACCATCTCTGGTTTCCTTTCAAGACTGCACAGGTGTATGTGCGAGGGTTTTAAGAGGTGTTCAAATTCAGGGTCTGTCCTCACAGGGTGGAGGTTTGGGTACTAGATACAGGTGAGAGGTCATAAGAGCCATTCGACCCTCTCCCTGTGCCCTGCCCCCACGCTGGCACCCCATTACAGTGTGGTACAGATTAGTGGCTCTCAATAATCAGGCTGACCTTGGCTCAGATCCCAGCTTGGCTTCCTCCTCGCTGAGCCAGTGCAGGCAGGGTACTCAGCTGCTACACTCCGTTGTGTAAAATGGGGATGAGAACAGAATGGACCTTCTAGAATGGTAGCGATGGCTTGATGAGATTGTCCTGGTCTGCTAGGGCTGCCGTATCAAAGAACCACAGACGGGGGTAGGGGGGAGTGGGGGGTGGGTTTACATAACAGGAATTGCTTATGAGGAGGCTGAAAGTCCGAGATCACAGTAGGTGTCTTAGTTAGCGTTATCGCGGCTATAACCAAAAGAACTGATGAGGACAGTTTCAGAGGAGGAAAAGCACTTGGTGCTCATGGTTTCCGGGGTCTGAGTCCATAGACAGTCGACTCCTTCGCTCTGGGCCTGGGGTGGGTGGAGCATCATGGCGGAAGGGCATGGCAGAGGAAAGTAGCTCAGGATGTGGCCAAAAGAGAGAGAGCTCTGTTCACCAGGGACAAAACATAACAAATATATATGGTGACCCCATGGCCCACCTCCTCCAGCCACACTCTACCTGCCTACAGTAGTTACCACCCAGTTAATCCCTAGGTCAAGGCTTTCCTAACCCAGGCATTTAACCTCTAAGCTTTGTTGCATTGTCTCACAAATGAGCTTTTGGGGACACCTCCTATCTAAACCTTAAGAGCAGGGTTTTTCCTTCCGAGGGCTGTGAGGGAAGGATTAGCTCCAGGTCTCTCTCCTCGGCTTGGAGATGGCCGTCTTCCCGCCACGTGGCACATCTCCCTGTATGCATGTCTGTCTTCAAACTTCCCCTTTATTATAAGGACACTGTCACATTGGATTAGGACCCATCCTAAAGACCTGATTTAGCCTTGTAAAGATCCTGTCTCTAGGTAAGGTCACGTTCTGAGGTCCTAGGGGTTAGGATTCAACATAGGACTTTTTGAGGGTGGAGGCACACAGTTCAAGCTATAACATATCCTGCGTGCTACACCCCCAGTGCGGGCATGGGGTAAGCAGGTTGTAAATCATCATTGTTAGAAAACTGCTGAAACATAGTTAACTTAGCTGGGAACACTGTGTTAGTGAAATAAAAGGGTTTATTGGGGTGCCACGTGGGCAAGGGTAGGGAAAGGAAGGGAAGGGAGGCAGGAACCGAGAGAGGCAGGAACAGAGAGCAGGAACAGATTGCGATTTCAGTCCCGGGCTGGTTTAAATAGAGTAGGGGCCATAAAACCCCCTTGGAGTGAGTCCTTGTCCTATAGGCCAGCAGAGGTGGGGGGGGGTAGTGGACAGGGGACTTGCTGGTCAGGTTTTTGGTCACGCTGAGGATCCTGGGAGCTGTAGTTTTCCACAAGGCACCTGGGGAGGTGTGGCCTCCTGCCTGGAATCCAACAATCATCATTGTTATTGCTGTAATCTCTCAGCCCTCATCTCCAGCCCCCATTTCCGCCTCAATATCCACCTGTTCCCTCGTGCTTTCCACTCTGTTCCTCCCACCTTGACCTTTATTTTCTGTCCTCCCTGGCCTGTGGATTCAATGACCATCCTCAAGATGGGAAAGGATTGCTGGGAATGATGTGACAAAGACGGAGATCATTGGGCATGGGAACTACTTGTCCAGGCTGCTGCTCTGAGGCTAGTCCTGGCTGATTATCTGCAGCCTGTCTCCTGCCTCTTTGATGGAATACACAGGGACTTGCTTTCCTTATCCTCTAGTGAAAGACATAGGTGGTAACTAGGAGTTTAGACCTTGAGGTCCATTGCCTCTTAGCTCAAGGATGGAAAACTGCAGCCCGTGGGTGACATCCAGCCTACTGCCTCATGACTGTTTTTCTGGGGCAGTTATGGCTGTCCATTTATGCACTGTCCAAAGTGGCTTTCATGCTACATCTGCAGCATTGTGTATGTGCAACAGAGATCAACCACATGACCTGCAAAACCGAAAATATCTGGCCCCTTATGGAAAAACGATTGCTGACTCCTGTGCTCATGTGGTAGGGCTCTCCCTGAACAAAGAAAAGGCAATGTGTCACTCTTAGTGTGCATGCCAACTCTGCCGTAAATCTGTCGTGACTCTGTCATAACTCAGTTATGCCTGATGCTGTTGCAACTTTGTTCCAACTCCATAGCATAAGAATACCCAACCAGAATGTGTATTACCTTATAAGGGAGACAGAAAACTTGCAAAAGGTGTTAAGGAGACACCTACCTACGTTTGGGGCTTGGCCTTTGGATAATCAACTGCCATGTCTGTGCTGGCACAAAATAAACACCCACTCCTGTTGCCCCGTGCCCATCTCTCTCTGTGCAAATCCCACAAAACAAGCTCTATGACCTTGGGTAAATATCTTAACCTCTCTGTGACCCCCCAGTTATTCATTAGAGATGATGTCGGCATCTTTCTCATGAGGGTTTTGTGATGATTAAATGAGCCAATAATAGAGTGCCACACTGGCTTTTCTTTGTTCTTTTCTTTTCTTTCTTTCTTTTTTTTTTTTTTGGTATTGGGGATTAAACCCAGGGGGTGCTTTATAACTCAGCTACATCCCCAGTCCTTTTAAAATGTTGAGACAGGGACTCACCAGGTTGCTCAGGGTCTCACTAAATTGCTAAGGCTGACCTCAAGCTTGTGACCATCCCTCCTGAGTGGCTGGGATTACAGGCGTGTGCCACTGTGCCTGGCTGCATTGGCTGTTAATATTATTACACAAGTCATGGCCGAGCTCCGTGGACTCAGAGCTGTGTGCGCTCCCCTGGGGGTGTAATCAGGGCCAAAGACCCTTGGAACTTGGCCTCTTTAAACCCATGCCATCATCCTGCCCGAGAAGAGCTCCTCTGGCCATTTCTGGTTTGCACAGACAGCTGTGCAATGCCTCTCTAGCTTTCCTTCCAGCTGCCCCAGACCCAGCCATCGCCCTTGCCCCAGTCTATACCATCTCATTCAATGACTATTAATTGAGAACCTATTATGTGTGCAGAGGCTTGAGCTGGGCATCCACAGGGCTAGAGATAAATACAACACAGTCCCTGCCCTTAACGCACGAGCATCCTTCCATTCCTTATGTAACCAGGTGCCTGGTAAAGACTTAGACTTTACCATTTTTGAAGCTGAAAAACTTGAAAAAATTGTGTGCAGTGCCTATCTACAGGGTGGAGGCTGGAATTTACCTTTAGGGCAGAATGTCCCTTTGTTCTTGGCAGAACCTCTTGAGTGGGCCCTTGTAGTTATGTAAATGAGAAGCCAGTGCTTGGCCCAGGTTCTCCGAGAGGACCTGAATGCGATTGCTTCAGACTGAGTGTCAGATGTGCTGCTTAGTAATGTAAATCAGGAGGTATTTCAGCGGAACCCTGACTCTGCAAATTATGTTTCCTTCAGAGAAATCTTTCCTTTCTAATTCTGGATCGAGACTGCCCAGTGTCTGTAAATTGCTGCATCTGTATGAGGTTGGGGAAATTCTTGGAGCAGTTATACCAGGATGTACTTTTGGAGACCCAGGTTCCAGAAATGGTACCACGTTGGGGTTCTTGCAATATTGCCCTGTTGGAAGACCCCATCCTTGCGGGTGGGTGGGGGTCAGTTTCACTGCATGGGAGGTCCCCACTTTGGGATCCAGTTTGAGGACTTGGGAGGCAGGTCTGGACTCCAGGGAGGGTAGGCTGGCTGGCAGCCACACAGGGAAGCCGTCCAGTAAGAGGGTTTGAGGTTGGGTTCAGGTCCTGAGCTTTCTAAAAGTGGCCACCAGAGGTGGGCATCAGTGGTGCATCAGGAGAGGACAGCTGGGGTCAGCAGCATGGTGACCTTGCCGAGATCTTTCCGGGGCCCATTCTGGAGCACTCAAGGCTGTCTTTGGAAACTCTTGGAAGCAACTGGAGGACAGTTGAAGGCAAACTTCCAGCAGTTAGGGAGGGTTCTCCTAGATCAGGCAAAACAGCCTCCCGTCATCCTTCATCTCTCTGCCTGTTAAACAAAACCTCCGCACAGTTGTGGTCCCTATTTCCTTTGGTCCTGGAATAGTTCACTGTCACCTTTCCCCCAGGTCGATATTTGGAATCTATGTAAATTTAATATCTGTTTGGCTTGCTGATGTTGGACATGGAGAACACTGAAATAAGACCCCACGTGACAGACTGTCTCCAACAGCCCAAACCCTTCAGTTCTTATGAATAGGTGCTGAAAGTCACAGATGCCAAGAGCCCACGTAAGTGAGGGATGTGGGAAAGGACTTCCCAGGATAAGCATCCCTGAACCAGGGCAACGGGCATGATGGCCTGTGGTCCTCTAGGTATTTGTTGTCATGGTGATGGTAGAATCTGGTGTTTCTCCTTCTTACCCAAGTGTATTCTGAATGTCCACTTTTGAGCTTGGCAGGTGATATGTGTCTTCTACATCCCACAGAGAGTCACTCACTAAGTCTCTCCATGTGCCCGATGCCCCAACTGTGTCCACCAGACCTGGTACCAGGAATGTCCTCCCTGGAGGACGGGGCACTGCTCTTGGGCAGGAGCTAGCTGCGTGCACTGAGGCGGCAGATTGAAGGCAAATCCTCTCTGTGAGGACCAAAATAAGAACTGATCACAGAGAAGAGAGTAGGAGGCGCTCTGGAGAAAAAGCCACAGTGCACGAACCAAGCACGTCACGCCCTTTCAGAGCCCTTGTGCCTGTTGGTACGTAAGGTGTGCCAGCTCACACCTACGGGTGATTTGCACAGGTGGGCTCTGCCTGTGACTTCTCTCTGAGTAGCTCTATTCAAGAAGACCTCCAGAACCCTAAAGGAGAGCGGTATGTATGGCTGCAAGTCACGGGGTCTGGAGAGGGTAGAGCAGGCACTGCGGTTTCCAGTCCTGTCCCTCCCTGAGGAAGTGCCCGTGATTCCAGGGAGACAGGAACCAGACAGAAGACTCATGGGTCTCCTTGGCCCATGGCTGGCTGCTCCTTACTCTGGAAATCAAACGGAGACAGGACGTCCAACTTTTCCTTAGAGTAGGAATTGAGTTTTCCATGGAAGGATGTTTAATAAGTTTCACTCAGGAAGTCTCTGTTACCAATAAAGACTTAACAAAGTTAATTAGACTAAACAGCAATTATCGTGTCTCCTCATTGTTCAATTATCTGCTGAACTAGTGTTTCCTGATTAATTTTCTGATTAAAATGTATTAAACCGAAAAGACCAGCAAACAGGCCCTGACAGGTTCCTGCAGAAGGAGGGAAGCCCCGGCTGGGGCTGGCCGGGTGGGGCAGTGGGCGGTGGTGTGGAGGTGGGGGCCCAGGGCAGGTGAGGGGGGCTGGCGAAGGGAGGAGTAGCAGTCTGTCTACCCACATTGCCAGAGACACATTGATCTGCACCACAGCTCAGAGTTCTTCCCCAGATCGGGACTTTCTCCGGGATGGGAATAGTATTTTGGTCAACGGCAGCTGGCGGTGCATGGCAGAGACCTGGGATTTGCTCTCAGTTCCCTCAAGCCCCTTGTGTCGTCTGTCACCACCCCCCCTTAAGGGTATCCTAGTCATTTCCTTACAAATGCCCTAAACTCCCTTCCTAGTAAAGCCCCAATCCTGATCCTGCTGGGTCTTCCCGACTCTGCACCAAGCTTGGTGCACTGCAGACCCATCTCACTTTGAATTCATGACCACAGACCTCAGATGGACATTTGACACTGCCCAGCGGTGCCAGGACATTTCTTCCCTGCGCTCCTTTCCCACTCTGAGGCAGCAGTCTCTCTGCTCAAACCCCCTCCCTTGCGGTCAGCTGATGACCTTGCCTTATTCTTCATTGAGCCAGAGAAGCAATCAGACAAGAAATCCTGTGTCTTCCCATCACCAATTGACAAACCTCCTATTACAATGGAGGACGTGTCCCTCCTCTTAACAGAGGCAGCGACCCCTCTGCTGGGTCGGGGATCCCATTCTCTCTCACCTTCTCAAGGACTTTGTTCTCTTACCTGCACCACCCTGTCCTCTCTTCTCTGCTGGCTGGTTCCCATTAGCATACGAAATGCCACAGTACCTCTCATCTTAAAAAAATGACAAAGAACAGCTTCCTTTGAGGAGCACTTATCTGCTTTAGTTATTCTTTTCAATGTCAGCTGCATTTCACAATCAGAAAACTGTAAGGCAAAAGTTCCTTCCCCGACCCCCACACCCCCGCCCTGGTCCCGCCTGTCCTTCACACTGTCTTCACTTCCATCTCTCCTGTTCTCATCTCCACATGCTTGAACTTGGCTTCTGTCTTCATGACGCCACTGAAACTGCTCTTATCTCCGTCAACAGCAACCCACAGGTTGCCTGGTCCAGAGTTTCTCTTTTCTCATCTTACCTAACCACTCCCAGTTTCTCCTTTGAGTGCGCCGTTCTGTTACAGCCAGTCTGGTTTTTCTCTCCCTTGCTTACTGCCAACTCCTCAGTCCACAGCTAAACCCTGCAGATTCTGGGCCCCTTTGGCTCCCCTTTCTGTCATCTTTTTAGGTGAGCCTATCTGGGCCATGGCTTTCAATCCCTTCTGTAAGTGGAACGACTCACAGGTGACTCTCCAGCCTAGACATCTCCCTTAGCTCTGAGGTGGGTGTGTGACCTGGAACTCAGCCCTTCCACTTGGGCATTTGATAGACATTTCCAACTAAACTCACTCGAGAGTGAATGATGTCCCTCCACACCTATCTAGCTCACATCCACTCCCTTCCAAGTTTTTAATGGTTTTTAATGCCGTCATAGTTTGATTGCTCAGGCTAAAAATGTGCTATCTTTCTCGAATCCTCTTTTCCTCTCCCACCCACATCTAATCAGCAACTATTGGTCGTTATCTCTAAACCTGACCTGGATTCAGGCCACCTCTCTCCATCTACAGGGCTGCCATCTTCTGCCAAGTCCCATCGGTTCTTGCCTGGATCAGTGCCTTCTCACACTGGCTTCCCTTTTATTCCTCAGAGCCCTTTCTCCATAGAGTGGTGTATCAGCTATCTATTGCTCCGTACCAACCCCCCCAAACTTACTGGTGTACAACAATGACCTTCTAATTTGCTCAGAATTCTTTGGGTCTAGTTTGGTCCAGGTTCATCTTGGTGACTTATCTTCCGGGTGATAGATCAGTTGGGACTGATTGGACCAGGGACCCTTAGCTGGGACAGCTTGTCTCTTCTGCATACTGCCATCCTCCAGTTAGCTAGCCTGGGTTTGTTTACATGGCAGGGTGACATATGCCAGCTTTTAATTTCTGAAGGGTGATGACATGGAGAAGTCACGGCCACTGAAACAAGTTGAACGTTACGGTTCCCCTAGAGATGAGAGGGCTGGCATGCCATGCAGGGCTACAGGGAAAAGCAGCCTGGGTTGTTCAGGAGGTAACAAGAAGGCCGGGGGAGGGACAGAGCACAGCTTTCCTTGGGTTTCTGCAGGAAAGCCAGGCAGGGTAGGTGGGCCTACAGTGTAGGACTGGCTGGTTGGGATAACTCTGGTGGGCTTTGGGGCATCCGAGTTTACCCTAGTTGTCCAGTTAGTACCTGGCCCTAGGTTGATTTAGGGTGGGGAAATTTTGTCAGTGGTGTGTGTGAGTTAGATAAAAGAGGTCACTGGGGATCTGAATTTGGGATTGCTTGGTTTGTTATGTGAAAGGTGCACCTACTGGGATGACTGTCTCTAGGGATTAGCTAGCCCTGGGAGGGCCGGTCTCTCCCAGCTGGCCAGGCCTCCTGAAGACGCCAAAACATCACAAAATTGAGAGAGTTAAAAAAAAAAAAAGTAATGCACAGAGAAGCAAGAGGGTCAGAGTAGGGTCTTGGCTGAGGGCTAGCTTTGGAACTCCTGAAATCACCTCCACAGTCTTCTGCTGGTCAAGGTAATTTCAGAAGGCCGACTCAGACCTTTCTCAGGGGGTAGAGAAACAGACTCTTCCTCTGGATGAGGGTGTGGCAATTTGGCAAAGGTTGTGGTACAGGGACTGGAGAGAGTGCTAGCCATATTTTTCAGGCTGCTACCAGAATGCAGAGTGATGTTTTAGAAGCTGACATCAGAGGACATGGTCTCGATGTAGAACCTAGGGTGGCTTCCTTCCTACTTCTCCAGAGACAAAACCCCGTGGCCTACGCGTCCTCCGTGACCAGGCTTCAGCCCACCCCTGTGTACCTCCGCCCCTGTCCCCCTGCAGCCCCCCCTTCACTGCTTCCGGTGTTTCTCCAATGCTCCCAGCTAATCCCAGCCTCAGGACCTTCCCCTTGCTCCAGCGTTCTTCCCTAGAACTTGGTATTTTGGGCTCCTTCATCCATCATTTAGGTTCCAGCTCAAAGAGTAAGAAACCTGGAAGGCCCTTCCTTATCCTACTAACCAAGGTAGTTTCCCCCAAGCTCTGCTACTGAAGCTCCTCTCTAATGTGTTTTGCTGTGCTGCTTTTGTTAATTGTGACATCTCATGCTTACCTAGAGCTCGCTAGGGGCGGGGCACTGTTCTAAGCCTGGTTTTCATCCTGGCTGCCCCAGACCCACTCTCAACCTTGCCCCAGTCCATGCTACCTCATTCAATGGTGGTTTATTTAGAAACTGTTATGTGCACAAAGGCTTGAGCTGGGAATTAGCAGGGCTAGAGAGGAATGTGACATCATCCCTGCCCCCAAAGGCATGGTCCTCCTTCCTTGCATAACTGGGTGCCTTTCTCTTGAGCTAAAACCTCAATGATGGTTGAAGGAGTCCCAGATGCAAGTTCTAGGGAAGTGTGCTCCTTCACATCCACTCATTCATCAAATTCTCACAACGAGACTGTGAGGCAAGTACTGTTAATGTCCTCGTTTTACAGCTGAGGATACTGAGGCATGGAAAAATTGAGTGGATTGTCCCAGAGCACACACTCTGTCATGTTTCTTCATGCCTGCTTATTTATCTGACCACCCCCACCGTGATGTAGTTCAACAGGGGCAGAGACACAGACTTTCCTGTTCGGTATTAAATTCTCAATATCTAGAATGATGCTGTCCATAGCTGAGTTTCCATGAGTATTTGTTGAATAAATGAATATAACTTCCAGGCTAATTTGTTGTCAAATCCCATCTGCAGCACTTCCTAAATAGCTCTTAACTCCAGCCAATACTGTCCTCTCCAGACACACTCTCCCTCCTTCCAACCCACGGCAGTATGAGCGAGCCGGATTAAAAAGGCCACACTCTCCTGTTCAGAAGCCCCGAAACCTCCCAATGACCATGTGACAAACCCAAACTCCTTGGACTGACCGTGACACTTCCTCCTCAGGCTCCCTCTGCCCCTTCACCAGATTCCCCAGCCTGGGGTCCTTGCCACTCCCATGCCCTTGTCTGGGGTTGCTTTCCCATCCTCCTCCCAGGCACACCACCAGTCAACCTTTGAAGCCCAGTGAAATGACCCCTGTGGATACTCACGGGACATTTAAGGCTTAGATCTTAAAAATGTCTCCCTAGATCTCATGGATCATAAAACTCGTTCCCCAGATGATGGCGTTATTGGAGGTGGTGGAAAATCTAGGTGGTGGTGGGGTAGTTGGATCCCCTCCCCACCGCCCGGAGTTCCCACGAGGTGAGCAGCAGCCTTGTTTTCCATATCCTTCTGCCGCAAGGCTCTGCCTCACCTCAGGCCCAGAGCAATGGAACCAGCCAACCATGGACTGAATGCCTCTGAAACCACAAGCCAAAATAAATCTATCCTCGTTTTTCTCAAGTATTTTGTCCCAGGGATGGAAGGCTGACTAACACAGTGGGCACGCGGTCTGTAACTCGCCTCTCCATGCCACAGACGCTCATTTCCTTCTTCATGCATATCCATCTCTCCAGGCCACAGACACTTATTGCACCCAACCTTTAGAAGCTGTCTGTGGGTCAGAGAGGTGCAGGAGTTGTGTGCACGTGTGTGTGCACGTGTGTGTGTTCCACCTGTTCATCTGCATATTTGTTTCCTCTTCTACATTGAAAGCCTCATTTAGTTTTATATTTCTAAACCCTTAGCTTAGTAAATGTTGGCCGAATACATGAAGATGATTATGGAACAAACACGCACTGACTATTGAGGGAGAATCAGAAGCAGACTTTGCCCAGGTTGAGAGGATCAGAGAAGGCTTCCTGGGAGAGGCGAGATGGACGTATTTCCTGCCTTCCTCATTCAGATTGTGAGTGTGCGCTTCTTGAAGGCAAGCATTGTCTCTTATTCATATTTTTATCTGGGCCAGCACATAATGTAGTCCTTGGCACATATTTTTTCAAGAAAAAATTTTCTAGCTTTTTATTGTGATGGAATACAGATAACAGAAAATTTACCATCTGCACCATTTTAACTGTACGTTTCTGTGATGTTAAGTAATTCATATTATTGGGCGACCACCACCACTACCCATCTCTTCCACTCTTTTTCACTTTGCCAAATAAGAAATATTATATGGACGAATGATTGACTATCTTTTCTTCTTGTTCTCCATTCCTGCATGCCTGCCCTGTTCCCAGTTTTCAAGGCAGTTTGACAATCTAGTTTACTCAGAGTCTCTCTTGCCTAAAATGACGTTTAGACATCTTATACACATCAGGACAACAGGACCTAGGAATCTACCGGGAGTGACTAGGCTCAGACTGGAACCATGTGGCACTTTGCTTCCAAGCTTCTCATACACTAAGATGCTCCCCTACCCGCAGGCCTGCAAGAGTTTTATCTACTCTGCTACCGAGTTGGAATTCGAAGCTGGTGGAACCTGCAGCTGGCTCGGTGCAAGCTCACCTCCTGCCCTACTCTCCTCCTCGCTTGGCTTAACTGTGTCGGTGCCCCTCTCCCATGCGGGATTACACGCCTCCGTGAGGCCGAGTATGGTCCCTTCAGTATGCTGCGTTCCCTGCTGTGTCCACGCGGCAGGCAGGCGTCGATAGGGGGTTGTTAAATAAATAAATAAATAACCCACACCAACGATCTATCCTAATTAACTCCTCTGAAGTAATTCCCTTAGGATGGATTCAATACATGTGGTTTATCTCATCTTCTAAAAGATTTACCCTTTATTTACACCACGCGACAGTCGTGCCAGCTTCTACGCTCTTGGTCTTCTCCATAACTGCCTCTGCAGGTCTCTCCATTTAAAACCACAATGGCTAATTTCACTCCAAACTCCAGAGCCCTCTTGAGCTCCCACATTGATTCCTGGGCATACGGGTTAGGTATCTTTGGCTCCTGGATGTAATACTGTGGTGTGGCTGAGATATGATAGTGTGATGATCGTAGGTTGGGACCCCAGGACAATTCAAGGGCATTGGGGAACCCAATATGGTGCACCAGTCAGTTTGCCTTGACCTCAGTGGTCGGGGGGCACTTTTGCCTTAGCAATGTTGGCATCAGTAGCCTAAAATGTTTTGAGCTTCATCTTCTTCCACTTCAAGTCTTGAACCTCAACCTTGAACCATTTCAGTGTGAGGACAGATTGGCCCAGAGTTTTTTTTTTTTGGAGGGGGGGTTGGGTGGGGTGGGGCAGGTACCAGGGATTGAACCCAAGGGCACTTGACCCCTGAGCCACATCCCCAGTCCTATTTTGTATTTTATTTAGAGACAGGGTCTCACTGAGTTGCTTAGCGTTTTGCTTTTGCTGAGGCTGGCTTTGAACTTGTGATCATCCTGCCTGAGCCTCCTGAGCTGCTGGGATTACAGGTGTGCGCCACGGCACCTCGTGGCCCAGAGTTTTACTGTGTGTAAGTGGAATTGGAAGAAAGACATAGAGAGGACTGACCTGGATGCCCAGAGCTGAGCTGCCTTAGATCTCCCAGGACTTCCTTCCCTGGGAGATCTCCTTTGAGCTTTCTGGTGCAATCTCATGCGAGAAGGAAGAACAGCCAACGAATGGCCACAGTGTTGGCTTGAACCCTTGGAAGCCCGTTCAGTGGGACTGTGGTCCACTATGCCGCTCCTGGACAGAGCAGCCCCTTTGCTTCAGGAGGCAGGGAGCAAGGTGGATGGAAGGCACCGGTTCCCTGATCTCCCTAGAACTCAGCATTCCCTTCCCCACTGTCTCCAGATTCTGGGACCAATTCAGTTCTGGGGAAAGGAAATACAAAAGCCTCTTATGGGACTTTGAGGACTTAATTTGATCTCGATGAGAAGTCCTCTGCTTAATCCTGAAACCAAGGCCTGACTTTGTACCCCTGATATCTGGGGCTTATTTTGCACGTCTCTCCCTCCCTCTCTATGCTCTGACCTGGTACCCTAGTCCTTCTCATATGGGGGCTTTACACTCAGACTATTCTTGTGACCCCAGGGCCCTGGGACCTGAAGCATCCTCGCTCCCTGCTGGATTCTTGTCATTTGTGGGTTCCACTCACCTGCAGAAGCTACCGGTGCCTCCTAACCCTTCCTGTGGCTGGACTTGCTTGGACAGTTGTTCCTTTGTGGACCACTTGCTAGCCTGTCTCTAGATCCGGGCGCACGGCCGTGAACTGGCCCATCTCAATGAGCTTTCTCTGTGCCCAGCTGCCAGCTCTTCCCTTGATCCAGCAGTGCTGGGCCTCCAGCTCCAGCCCTCCAGGTCCCACTGAAACCTCCGCTCCTGAGTTTCAAGCTCCTCTCCTAATCGATCTTGCAGGAACACTAACTAGGTTTAGACACCACGACTCCGCTCCTGATCATTGCTGTCCTGTTTAGTGTCACCCGGATAGCAGCTCAAAATAATGAAAAGCATAGTTTTTTCAGCATTATCGATTTACTATCAGTCATTAGTCTCCAAGGAGGAAATATCTTAAGAGTGGACTCAGACTAAACCATAATAGGAGAGGATAGCAACGGCCCCATGTTAAACGGAATAAAGTATGAATGCATACTGTTATTTCACATTTACGTCTAAATAACCTAATGGCTTTTAGCTGACCTGGATATATTGGCTTCTGCTACACCAGTTTTGGAGACAAACAAGTTTTTTTTTTTTTGTTGTTGTTGTTGTTGTTGAAGACTAGCTTGACAAGTAAAGAAGGTTTAAAAAGTAATTATTGCATTTGTACACTCATCCATTCATGCATGCAGACATGTACTTAGGCATTTGTTCATTCTACCAAACACCCAGTGAGTGCCCAGCAGATCCCAGACACGGGGCTTGGTGCTGGAGACTCCAAGGTAAACAAACAGGGGTTCCAGCCTCAAAGAGCAACTGTTCTAGAAGAAGAGGCAGATTATGACAAGCCAGCCTCTGTGATAGCCCCTGACGGTCCCCACCTCCCTGTATTCACATCCCAGTGGGATCCTTCCCCCTTGCACGCAGGCTGGTCCCAGGGAATCACTTCTAATAAAGAGAATACAGCCAAGACCGTGGGACTCTGGCTCCTGCCTTGGACTGACCTCTCTCCCTTGCTCGCTTGCTTGGAGGGAAGCCGGCTGCCATATTGTGAGCTCTCCTATGGAGAGGCCCTGTGACAATGAACCGCTATCTCTGCCCAATAGCCGCTGGGGACCTGCGGCCTGCCAATAGCCACATGAATGAGCGTGGGAGTGGATCTTCTGAGGCCCACCAACAGCTGTGCCACTGAAACCGGGTCCTGTGCTTCTTGTTTGCAGTGATGTGTGGGACTCTAAGGCAGGTGCCCTGAGCTCAACCGCACCTGGATTCCTGCTGCACAGCAACTCTGAGGTCATAAACATTTGTTGTTTATAAGCCACCAAGTTTTGGGGTAGCTTGCTGTGCAGCATCAGACAGCAGAGACAGCAAGACGCTTTGTTGGAAGAGGTGCCATGGGACAGGAGTAGAGGCAGCAGTGAGAGAAGTCCGGCAAAGCTCCCCAAGGAGGGGTTGCTCCTCGGTCAGAGAAGAAGCTACAGATGAGTGATGGGCTCCACCTCCCCTGCCCTTCTCCATTATCATCGCTGCGTGATCTCCCAGCTCCTCCCCCACAGTCCTTCACACCTGGCGTAGGCTCTGAGCCTGTCCTTCGGTGCCATGTGCTATTGGTAATGTTCTAGAAGAGATGCTGGTGGTCACCCTTTCCTTCTCATACCTCTCTTTCTACCATAGTGGACTGGCTCTACCCTGGCTATCTCTTCTGGATCAGTGCACCCCAGTCTAGCTGCCTTGTCCCCCAAAGGGGCCTCAGATATTCCATCTTTCATTTGCAAAGTCTCAGCTCAGCACAGCTCAGCACATCTCCCTGTGCCCTCCTCAATTAAAAATGACACAAAAGTAAAGGAGACACGCAGCTCTTTGAAAGAGCTTCCAGATCCAAACTTTTTAATGAAGACAGAATATAAAGAGCCTGTCTTATCTCTCCGATGCGACTCCCATGTGCTGTAATCAAGGAGAATTAATTAAAAGCAATCAAGTGGCGAGTTGGCATGGGGGCCCGCAGCACCAGTCTTTCATCTTAGCCACATGAATGCTGTCCCCAGGGGGTGGGGCTGCGGGCAGGAGGAGGGTGGGCCTGGTGCTAGGAGGGAAACCAGCTCACCCAATAAGCCTGAGATGCCATGCATGACCCTGGCTGCAGGAGGCAGTTGAGCCACCTCAGAGCTGACTTGCTGTGTTGTCGGGGGTAAAGGGTCCTGCCTGGAGTTTTCCAACCTTGCAGCCTATGGATAGTTTGGGCTGGAAACTTCTTTGATGTGGGGGTTATCTTAAGTATTATGGGATATTTAGCTGCATCCTTGGTTGGTACCCTCCAGATGCCAATAGCAACACCCTCCAATTATAACAACCCCCAGTGCCTCTGGCTTGGCCAACTGGTCCAGGCTAGAGTTCCTTTGATAAACTGTGTTGTATCACCTGGGCTGGGTTGCCTTTCAGTCACCCTGGCCCCTGGGACACTAGAGTGCAATAATGATCACAAAGACCTTCTGGCTTATAGTATGTTGGCAACTCTTATGATCCTGGTGGGACCAAAGAGCAGGCAATGTGACATCTCCAGTCCAGAGGGGAATGATCTTCCCCAAGAGTTACACAGGATTCAGGATCCATCTCTCCTGCCAAGCAATGCTGTTTAGTCATTGTCCAACACGGCACAGTCTCTCCTAATGTCAGCCACCTCCTTGTACTGTGACATTTCCCAGTACAGAGCGGTGAACAGGGGTAGGGATGTAGGGGGTTGTCAGAGGGTTTGCACCCCCAATTTGGTGGTGTTTTTTCTCACAGATCCCCTTCTGTCTCTTTGCTCACAAATACCTTATGCGATCTTTGGCACCTGTCATACCCGAAGGATGTAAGATCTGCTAGAGGAGGACCTAGACAGCTCCGTCTTGGTCCAGCAACAAGGCGGGGGAGTGGGAAGCATGCTGAGGGACCAGGGGGGTGCTGGCTTCCGCCCAGAAGCCCCGTTTAGTAGATAAAGAATGACAGAGAGTTGAAACATGGCTTAATGCAGGATGGCAGGGGCTGAAGCATCGCTGCGTCCTGCAGAACAAAGGAGGAGTCCTCGTCCAAGCTTGTTCCGTGCAGTTTAAGGTGGAGGGTCCATTACAGTTCCCTCTCTTCATGATCTTTTTAGGCCTTCCCGCCAGAGGATACCTGCAGGATGGGGGAGGCTTGGAACCTTCCTGGATGTAGACAGAAGGAACAGGTGGCTGTGAAGACATCTCCTGTGTTCAGAATCCCTGTGATGTGCTGGGCAAGGGGCTCAGCTTTCATTTGCCCTAACAGCCCTGGGGGACAAAACCTGGAAATGGCAGGGCCAGCAATCAAACCCAGTCTGCAGACTCCAAGGCGAATTCTCTTTGCCCTTTCCAAGCTCCTTCCCTTGGACTCTTAGGACAGGCTTAAGGATGTGGGATCTCAGAGCATTTAGAACAGGGCTCGTGATGAGCAGGCTGTGATGTGGGATCCCAATCCCAGAGAAAGCAGAGGTGGGTTGCTCGGGCCTCAGGATCTGGTTTACTTCTGGTCCCTTCCATGTTTCCTTGGGGGTTGGGGATTGTCAGGGTTTTAGTGAAAAATTAGGGTGCATTTTTTTTTTTTTTTTTTTGGTACTGGGGATTGAACTCAGCGGCACTAGACCACTGGGCCACATCCCCAGCCCTTTTTTGTATTTTATTAGAGACAGGGTCTCACTGAGTTGCTAAGTGCCTCGCCATTGCTGAGGCTGGCTTTGAACTCGCGATCCTCCTGCCTCAGCCTCCCAAAGTGCTGGGATTACAGGCGTGCGCCACCGTGCCCGGCTCAATTAGGGTGCATTTTAAAGAACAATTTGGTTGGCACCTTTGCCCTCCCTGGAGCACTACTGTACCTCATCTACAGCTTGTATTTCCAGAAAGATCTTCTGTTTGAGTGTTAACCCAACTCACCCTTCTCTGATCAGGTTCCCAAAAGACACACTCATGTCCTGATCCCACAACCTGTGAATCTGGCCTTATTTGGGAAAAGGAGCTTTGTAGATGTAATTAAGTTAAAAATCTCAAGATGAGATCATCCTGGATTGTCTGGGTGGGCCTTAAACCCAGTGACAAATGACTTTATAAAAGACAAAAGAAGGGAAGACACAGGGAGAGGAGGGGAGGAGGCCACGAGGGTGTGGAGTGGCAGGGTCACATGCTGAGGCATGCTAGGACAAGGAAGTCTCCCCCTTAGGACCTTTGCGGGGCGTGGGACTCTGCTGACACCTTGATTTCACACTTCTGGGCACAAATAAAATTCTGTTGTTTGAAGCCCCCAGTTTGTGCTGATTGGCTTCAGCAGCCACAGAAAATGAGCGCAGGTCCCAAAGTGAAGTGTGACGCTGTGGGAGTTTGCTCCGGCCCCATTCGCCTCTGTGGATGGGAGGCCTGGCACACCCAGGACCTCCTCCCCCAGGTGCAGTGAGGGGACATGAAGGGTGCTCTGGAAGTCACGGGTGAAGGGCGGCCCTTCACCATGCTGACGCACAGAGGGCTAGGGTTATATGGGGCAACGGAGGTCGCCTGGGCCTTCATCCCAAACCCCTATAGGCTCCATTTAGGATTTGGAATTCACCTTCAGGGACTCCAGAAGCTCCTGAAGGTTTTGAAGAACTCGATGAAACAATGAGTACGTGTCTCAGAGCATTCATGTTGGGAGCTGGACAGGAGTTGGACGGTGAGGGCAGGATTCCATGCCCTTCCATCTAGCTCTGACCTTCACCTCTGAGTCCAGGTGACCTCCTGGCTGAGTGGGCCGGCCCTGGTCAAGGGGCACACTTCGGGGAAGGGTTAGCACTCTAGGGAGCCAACCCAAGGAAATGAGGCTCACAGTGGTAGACCTGTTGACTGCTGAAACTCTTCAGGCATTTGAATTTTCATTTGTCCCCAAGGTCTCTCTGCTAGTGGCCTATTTCCATGAAAGTCATCACAGAAATTGTTTTTTTAATCAGGTCAATTAAATTAAGCTTCCCCTCAGTATCCTGGAGAGACTGGAGGTCAGTGATTTTAAACCCAGCGCTGGCTAATGACTTTGGGATCCATGGGCCCTCCATGCTGCTGCAAGGCAATTAACCAATGTTGGTGACTTTCGTTCTGCTTGTGTTGACAAATGGAAACAGAAGCAGCTTTTGGGTCTGGGGCAGAAGCCAGAACTGAGTCAATACTTCAGTTTGCATTGAGAATAAAAACAGAACTACTGGGCCAAACAGGGCTGCCGACGGCTCTCTCCCTTCTTCAGACACTGTGCTGTGTTCTTCTGCCAGGCCTCCTTTCTTTATTCCCCTGGACACCTTCCAAGTTGTTACTTGTCACTTGTCACCTGGGTCACCCTGAAGCCTCTCAACTGGTCTTTTGGCTTTCTGTCCCTTTTCACTCACCCAGAATATTACCTCTGGAGAGCTCTGTCTCAGGCGCCAGGTAACCATGTCTCCAACCTACCTCTTAATGCCTATGCAGCCAACTCTAAACTCTTACCTTGCTTTCTAGTCGTATCCCCCAGCCTCTCCCTTGTCTTCGGCTCTCTGCTACTCCATACCTGCCAGAGCTCGCGCCCTGCCAGATCCTGTCCAAGACCAGCTTATTGCCATTTTTGTCTTTGTTGGATGTCTCTGCTTGGGACATCTTCCTGTTTTATCTCTGCCCACGCCTTGAGAGACTTTGTAATAGATTCATTAAGCATGTAGCCCTGGAATATGACTCTTTGGGTTCATATTCTGCCTCTGTCAGTTACACAAAATAAAATATATAAAGCTCTTAGCTTGGAGCCTGACATAGATAAATGTTTAATAATGTACGCAGTGACAGCATTATTACCACTGTGCCTCACTTTCTTTGACTCCTGGTATTCACTTCTTGCATGGAGTCTTTCCTGAGTACAGCAGCCTGGCCCTCCCTGACCCTGTGCACCCATAGGCAATAAAACTTGCTTTGGTGGATCCAATCATGGCTGGGGTCCTTTCTGTATCTGATCCCATGAATGAACCTGGGATGACTGGTGGTGCTCTCTGTCTCTCTTTGGTCCACTATTCAGTATGTTTTATTGATTTTCTGCTGAACTGCCCTGAATCAAATTTTTCTCTTAACATCAGTCACATAGCAACCATCCATCCATCCATCCATCCATCCATCCATCCATCCATCCATCCACTCAGTCATTCAGCAATATTTGGAGCCCTGTTATGCACTGGGATAGGTGTTAATAGTATGATGGACAAGATAGACTCTGTCCCGACTTCATGAAGTCATTTTCTAGTAGGGAGAAAGACACTTAGATGGAGAGAGCGATGGGTGTTGGGGAGAGTGCATGGGTGTGTGCATGTGTGTCCATGAGATGAGGCTTGAGAAGCAGCCAGGGGCCAGGATATGCAGAGACTCACAAACCACATTAAGGAGTTTAAACTTGCACATCATAGGCATGGGATAAATGTTTGTTGAGAAAGTGAGTGGGAGTGTCTCAGTGGGGGAATGGCAGGATCAGATTTATAATTGCAAATCACACTGGCTGGGTATAAAGAATGGAAGGAGGCTGGTTTGTTAGTCTCCGTAGCAGAAGCTGCCTTGGTTCTTTGCCCATGCAACCCAGTTCCTAGCTGGGCCTGAGCTCCAGCTGCCCTGCTTGGTTCTTTTCAGGTTCCCTCCTGGGAGCTGGACTGTCTTTTATTCTCAGCTGTTAACTGAGGCTGTCTTCAAAGTGGACAAGTGACCTGGAACAAGTATTCTGTCCCTCCAGGGACAGTCTGTGCCTATAGAGGACACCTGTCTATGTGATGAGGACTTGTATACTGACGTCCTCGACTCGTGGTTTGGGCCAAGGTGAAGATAACATCACATCTTGGGACAACACAGATTGGACTTTTGGCTATCATTTCTTGGGTAGCTGTGACCTTATTCACTCATTTATTTGTTTCAAACATTTCCCAAGTATCTACTATGTCCCCATGATGCACTAGGTCCTCGGTCCCCAGTGTTAAGTGTGGCCATCATAGGCACGGTGTTGTGGCGATTATGAGGGATGCACCTTTAATATATGTAATTTATTATAATTGTGATAAAAAAGAATGCGATTCTGTGAGGGTAGCACAGGGAGCATGCGTTGGGCGGGATGGTGTGCCAGGTGTCTTCATTTGGCTCCTGCTGGTCTCCCTCCCTCCCCTTCTCCACCGGATCTCTGCCCTGATGGTCTGCACTAGATGGACACCATGGATGGATTCTCCTGTCGTCTGGCTCCCGTAGTGTTCATCCAGAGAGAGTCAGTCCCCTGCAGAAGACTGCAGGGCGAGATGAGATGAGGCTGGGTCTTTATTCTAGCTTTCTCCAGACAGGTCACCTTGGATGGCTGCATGCGTTGTCTTGCTTAATCCCTCGCGCCTTGGGGTGGTCCTGTCCCTCGTGGTCTCCCTGCGTCTTTGCTGCATGCCTTGATGAATTCTCCTTTTATCCAACCTCCTTGAATTATCCAAATGTGAAAGTGCCATTGTTTCCCGCCAGGACCCCATGAATACAGATGGCAATGGGAAGCCTTTCTGAGGAAGTGACATTTAAGCGAGACTTGTGGGATGAGAGGGAGCCAGCCATGTGAAGAACGGGGGAGGAGAGGCGCTCCAGGCAGGAGGAAGTGGCGCATGCAAACTCTGGGTGGAAAAGAGCTCGTTGTCATATTCAAGGAACAGCGAGAAGGGCAGTGGGCAGGAGAGAAGGCAGGAGAAGAGGGCCGAGAGTGCCGGGCAGGGCGGCTGGAGCTTTGCAGGCTGGGTAAGGAATCTGGGTCTCACTCTCCAGGTGGCTGCACAGCAGAGGAGGTCAATGGCCTTCCTTTCTGGTCACCTGTCTGCTCGGGGTGGCCCCTACCAGAGATGACAGTACTGACAATTAATGCTTATTGAGCACGTACCATGTTTCAGACCCTGTTCTCAGTATTTTTTTCGTGCATCCATTTGTTTAATCCTTCCACAACTCCATGAGGAAGGCATTTGTCATCCATATTTTATAGATAAAGAAACTGAAGTCCAGAGACATACAGTGACTTACCCAGATTCCACAGCTTATAACTGGAAAAGCTGGGATTTGAAGGTAGGATGTCTCAAGCCATACTCAACTTCACTTACCAGCACTGCATTAAACACACAACTGCTAAGTCCTCAGCCCCCATGCTTCCCTTATCTTGTCATCTCAAACATGTAGTGATTTCCTCTGTCAATCATTTCTAGTGATTTCTTGTGGATATCAATTATTTAATAAGTTATGCAAATGTGTTCTGACTTCTCCAATGTCTCTTTGACTCCTTGAAGACCTGGATGGAGTCATAAATTCTTCACTACCCATAGAATCTTGTAAAGTGGCGAGTACCAGAAAACAGTGTTCACGGGTGCTTTTTGGATGCTTGATTTAAATTAGACAGTGAGTGTAAAATAATGGTGCCTGGAAGATAGAAGGTGTTTAACAGATGGAACCTGTCACTGGTGCTTCTTAGGAAGGAAGAAGGAGGCAAAGAAGTTAGTGGCAATTGGCAACCCCAGATCAACATGAGATCCCTGCATTGCCTCTAGGACCACTCCATGGTGCCTGTAGTCAGCCTCCTGTCGTATTCCAGAGGGCCAAAGACAAGGTAGGTGACAGCAATAGATGTCAGCTTAACATCTTCGTCTCCTTTCAATAACCCAACACATATCCGTGAGTTTTAGGATCCTATTTTTATTTTTTCATCTGCATCCCTTCTTGGAATGAAGTTCCACAAGCTTGTTCTCTGCGAAGTGAAGGAACACTTCCTTTTATTGATCCTGAATTTGCCTCCTACCAGTGTCAGATCTCACAGCCTCTCCCCTTCCCATTCCTTTCTCTTCTCCTGGATCGAGTACCCAGAAATGGGCGAGCAACTTACCACGTTCCACCCACCGTCCTGCCCCTCTGTTTTTCTCATCCCGCGAGACCTGTTGGTTTTCTCTGTTCTCGTTTGGCTCCACACCTCTCCTTTCATCTCTTCTTGGCACAGTGTATAACGTCGAATGACCTTCCAAGAAAAGCTTTCCTAAAAACGAAGGCAACCCGGACAAGAAAGAATTGTCAGGTAGTCTCCACTCAAGCCCCTCCACTGAAGCACAGCAGCTCCTCCCAGACCTCTGGTTTCCAGGCACCGAGAACACCACGCTCTTTTTCCAAGTGGTTGGCTGGTTCGCCACCTGACTTCCTGCCTGTCTTTTGGCCAGGTGGCTGTCAGGGATCTTGCTGTTTCCTTGCATAGCGACGGCTCATCTGTGATCTTGTCTTCGAAGTGTGACATTTTGGCAGATGGGGTATTTTATGTTGACTACTTTTGTGTGTGGATGTGTGCCTGGGGGTTGAACCCAGGGCCTCGTACACGCTAAGCCCATGCTCTACCACTGAGCTATGCCCCCAGCCCCTGATTATTTTGATCCTACTATGTCAATGTGACTATATCAAATGTAAGAAAAAAAATTAAAACAACCAAGTAATGTGTATTTTAGATATCGTTAAGCTTCCTTCCTCCTGTGATTCACTCTTTCTTGGTACTGGGCTCTATTCCTGAGTCTTGGCCTACTCCCACTCTCTAACCCTCGGGCCTACTGTCCAGTTCCTGAAAAATCAGCCAAGAATATGGGGTGAGGCAGGAGGAGGATGAGCCCTCCTCTGTAGGTAGGGTAGGCAATGAAATCAATCCTGTAGGGTGAGAGTGTTCATTCCACACATTCCTTGGTTAAAAGAATACCAGAAAGGCTAATTTTTTGTTTGGTTACTACCTGATGATATAATTGGTATGGAAGTGATTATGTCCAAGGACCTACATCCACATTTCACTTATGGTGGAATCAGTGGTTTCCGATCCTGGAATCATGGGAGAAACTTTACAAAGATCTTAAAAAGAAAACAACAACAACAACAACAAAAACAAACAAACAACTAAACCATGCCTGCCTCCCTTCTGCCTTCTGCTCCCCACCGGCTCCCAATCCAGGTAAATCAGAATTATTTCGTAAAATTTCCCCTGGTGATTCTAAAGCACAGCTAAGGAAAAGAGCCAAACATACAAACCTCTCAACATCCAGCATGCTTTCCCTCAGCCTGTCATTTCCAGACTGTCCACAGCTCCAGTGACAGTCCATGGGGGCAGAGGGGAGCAGTGTCAAGAAGTCACGCCAAAGACTGGTCCAGAGCTATTGATTTTTGGACGCTGATCAATGAGCTCTGTATTGTCACAGGTTTTTGTTTTTAATTACTTTATTGTATTTTTAATATTGAGTTTCATTTTCCAGTCTCAGGAGCATGTCTGGTGGATGCTGGGGTTATGGGGTTTGCTCAAGCTCAGTTATTAATTGATCTATTTTTCCACTCATCCACTAATTCACTCCTTCACTCCCCCACTTCTTCCTTCATCTTCATCCTTTGCCTCCCCTCCATTTGTTTATTTATCATCTGCCACTTGTTGATTCATTCACTTCTCTTAGTTATTCAGTGGTCCCGGGGTTCCTCCATCTATCATCCGTCCATTCACTCACTCGTCCTTCCAACTACTCTCTCAGTTACTTGCTCATTCATTCACTCTTTAATTTATCCACTTTCCAGTCATTTTCTAGAGATGAAGGTTCTTAAGCCCACCTCTGGGGAAGTACAGGCTAATGCACCTACTGTAGGGTTGGCTTTGAAACTGAACCTATTCACTACGTGGGGCCAGGAATCCTGGCACCTTGTTCTCCTTTGTGATCAGATGCGGTGGCCTTTGGTTGGTGGTAATGATCTCACAACCCTAGTGGAAAAGCATTGCAGTCTCGGAGCCTCCCAGGACCAGACCAGACTGACACCTGTGGACAGAGGAGATTACTCTTTGGTGCTAGCTTGTAGGGACAAATGGGAGGAGATGGGGAGTGACATTTAATGTTCCTGTTTAGGTCAAACCAGCTGCTTAGTTATTCCTTCTTACAATAGAACTTTCTTCTAAGTAGTAATAAAGAAAATATGTTAAGAAGGAATAAAATAGACTAAAAATGACCCAAGGAAAAGAAGATAGAGAAAGGGTAAAAGCAACCTGCTGCAGTAAACACAGGGTTTAAGAGGACACAAATAGGAGTCCCCAACAGACCAGTGGGACCTTGTAGGTGAGTTAAGCATGACAAACCCGGGACAATGTAGGCCATCTTCTGGAAGGGCAGAGGTACAGACTGGAGTTCCCTTCAGTGTTCTGTGGCTAGGCAACCTGACTGAGCATTTTGGGGAGCAAGGTCTAATCAACGCCTGTGTTTTGGAGAGAAATTCTTTCATCTATTCAACAAATATTTCCAGGGTGTGTGGGCTTCTGCCTCCTTGCTGCCTATCATGCAGTGGGGAAGACAGATACTTGGACAAGTTTTTCCCCTGGGGGTGCAGAGTGCTACGAGGGAGGAATTGCAGGGACTCAGGAGGATGTCGAATGGGATCAACTAGGTCCATGGAGTCAAAGAAGGTTTCCGGGAAAAGTGGAGGCATAAGTGGTGACTTGAAGATGGAGTGTGTAAGATAGTGAGAAAGGCGAATGTGAAGGCAGAGAGTGGAAGAGATGAAATGAAAGCCATCCTTTGTGGCTGGTGTGTGAAGTGCAAGGGGACAGTGGCAAGGATTAGAAGTATCGTTCATTCATTCAACACACTGTCACCAGGTGCTTGCTCTCTGCATACTCCATACACAGCTGGGCGCTGGGAATGTGAAGTCCCTATGAGCACAGTTGCTGCCTTCGAGAGTGCCTAGGACTCAGGCAGCTCAAATGGAACAGACAGCAAAGCAAAGGTTAAGAGGAAGTCGTTGGAGTGTTATCCCTGTCTCTTCCAAGACACTGAATTTGATGCTTGTGTTGGTGGGAACCACAACCTGCCCTATTTCTTAGATGCATTTGGCCTAGGTGGAAATACCTGGAAACTGGGCTTTTCCAGTGTTTCCTGGTGGGCGGCTAACTGGATCATCCCACGGTGAGGTGATTGTGTCATAGGAGGGATCCTGTGGGGAGCAGCAGAAGGGCAGAGGAGGGTGAACATGTTCAAGTTGTCCAGATCTGGGCAGTAGGGCCTAGGAGGGCTGGACTTAACAGGACAGAGTGGCCATTGGAAGAGCTGGGAAGATCAAGGACTTATGGGGTGTTGGGATGTGTACAAAGTTGGGACACCACCAGAGAAAGCCAAGTAGTCTGTTTCCCTCAAGGCCTTACGAGGGAGCATTTTACTTGGTGAATTCATCCACATTCAGGGTTCAGCCTACTCTGTTGGAGAAACACAGTTTGATCTGTGCTCTAGAGTTGCTCCAGCTGAGGAACGAATGCCTTTGATCTTCGTAAGAGTCTGATGAACAGCATCACACCTCACTGAGAAGTATCAGCCCGTGGGTGGATGACGGCTCGTGACTTTCGACCACAGCTTTCATTGCCCGTGGCCACCAAATGAGAAGTTAAATTATAATTTAGAAGGGTTTTTGTGCATCAGCCAGGTTTTAGTTCTGAAGACAGAAACTCTGGATATTTTGAGAAGAAAGAGATTCATTTAATATGAGGAAGTGGGTTGCTTCCAAAATCACTAGAGGGGTTGGAGCAGAAAGACCATGCTGGGTCTGCAGGAATGATTCCCAGCGGAAGGGATCTATTAGGGGAGAAGTTACCTTCGACATAATCCGGATGGTGGGATGATGACTCTCGAGTCATGGAGGTCAAAGGCACACCGTTTACGTCTGTGATCTAGGGTTTGGGAACCCATACCTGCCATCACAATCACCTGGACCGTGAAACAGAGTGACAGACAGAAGCCTACCGGTGTCAGCAGGAAGACAACCTCTGCCTCATCCTCACTTGCAAAACGGCACCTGCGGGCTTCCGATCTATGAAGCCTCTTTCTTAGCCAGAACTTGATCACTCAGTATGCAAGGGAGTCTAGGAAATCTAGGGTTCTAAAAAAAAAAAAATCTTTACAGCCTTTCCAATATACGAATTCCCAGCAGAAGAAGGTGGGAGTGAATGCCCAAAGCCAACCGATCATTTCTACCACACCTGGCACAGGTGGAATTAGAACAAGAGGATTTAATCACACAATTTGAAAATCGTAGAGTGTGAAGCTTAAGATATCCTAGAGAGATACCTCTACATCTGTCACTGACATGCCATTGGAAATGGAAGAGATCAAGGTCGTGGTCCACGGTGACCTGAACTCTCAGGGTGAGGATGGACACTCCCATCGTTTCTCTAAGTGACTTCTGTTGTTCTGTGCCTGTGGGCAGCCAGTTCTCATTTGATTCAGTTTCTTTAGCTATAACACTCCTGTCAAATCTTTTATGTGACTTTGCTGATCTCAGAAAATATTTGTATGTTTGTTTGTTCCACAATGTTGAGGAAGCTTGCCTTGTGAGATGTGATCAATAAGGCAACTTTATTTTTGTCTCCCACAGTCCCAATTTAAGTCCTTTTGCGGGGCTAGTTCTTCTTCTGCTTCTGCATGAAAACCCAACAGACTTTTGACATCTGTGGTTGTTATGAGGCCACAAAGAGTCCTGTGGATGCTCTAAGTTCCAACTATGTTTCTAATTGAGTCATTCAAATAAGCAGCCCCACAATCTTGTCTTAAAGGGGAGACTCCTCTCCTCCTCCACTCGGGCTCACTGCACCTGGACTCTGCTGGGAAGGGAGATGTTGGGTGGAATTTTCTCCCTGTCCTTACCTGGTGCTTCTACTCCTCTCCCATGGTGCAAGCCAGGTCTCTGTTGCCTCCAGGATGGGAGTGGGGAGACGTCTTCATTTGACTGTTACCAGGGTGGTGACAGCTTCAACACTCTGGTTTTGACAGGTGTTTGAAGTGAACTCTCGTCTCTCCTGGCTGCTTCTGCAGGACTTCAGAGGGGCTGCCTCATTGCTGGGCATCTCTCATCTGCAGTTCCTGGTCTAGACTACCTGCCTCTGTACGTGGGTGGGTTCCTTCTTCTAGGGAACCGGCAGCTCCTCTGCATTTTCTCTGATGGGCGCTTCCTCATGACCGTCCTTGACAGGACCTGAAATATCCCCTACTCTGGCTGTCTCTTGCACTTGATTTATAACAGGTCCACGGGGAACTTGTCATTCTTTTGCTCTGGCAAACTTTAACTTTCTTCCCAAACCGTAGCCCTGAGCCCTGCTCCATAGGCTGCAGCAACCAGGCTCTTGACATTTGGGTTTCTCAAGTAAAACTCCAGGGTTCCTGCATTAAGAACCCCAAGTGGTCTCTCAAAGCCACAGTTTCTTGATTTGGGGTGGGGAGATAGTATCTGTGTACTAATCAGATGAGGCTTCGTTATGCTGAGTTAACAAACAGGCCCCAATTAAAGTGACTTGATATCACACAAATTCATTTCTGGCTCTGAGTCCCCTGTGGATCCAGAGAGCCCTTAAGGGTGACTGTCTCCCAGGTATTGCCTTTTGTCCTAGGCTCTTTGACATAGGGGACCTCTGTATCAAAAATGCTCCCACAGAAAGTTCCGGAGGTGGACAGTGGTGTTGGTTGTAGAACAGTGTGAATGTGTAGCAGGCTGCTGGATGGTACAGTTACAAATTGTTAAATGGTAAATGTTATGTTTGTGTATCTTACCACAATAGAATATTGCAGGAGAAAAAAAGTATATATATATATATATATATATATATATATAATATATAAAATATTTATTTATTTGCTTTAGTTGTGCACAATGTGTTTATTTGTACGTGGTGCTGAGGATCGAACCCAGGCCGTGCACGTGCTAGGTGAGCGCTTTACCACTGAGCCACAACCCCAGCCCCAAAAGTAGATATTTTTAATGAGCCTAATTTTTGCTTCATATAAGAATTTTTACCGTAAATCATTGTTAGATGTTCACTCAGATATTGTCCATATTTCCTCTTTCCTATACTTGGCATACACATTGATGGTGTTGAATAACTATAATACAATTGAATAATTAAAGAATACTTCTATCGTTTCCACAGCAAGGGAGAGGGGGCTGGAGGATTGAGGACTACCATGAAATACTCTGTCTCTGAGTGGCACATTTTGTTGGCCAATGAAAAAAATCACATGTTCACCCCTGACTTTAAAGGGGGCAGCTGGGGTACAGGCTCTCTGGTGCCTGGAGGTAGAGAAAAAAATCAATTGCTATGAAGATTGCTAGGGCCTCCCACAGCCTCCTGTCTCACTCCTCCTCCTCGGTGGGGTTGGGATCCGCAGCGCAGCTCACTCCAAGAAATTTCTCTGCCAAAATATTTCCAATTCCAACTCTTGACCTGCATGTGTGCACTTGATGTGAAACTGATTCTGACAACCTCTTTTGCAAATTCTGCATATGGTCTAGCGTTGCCTTTGAAATATGAGAGCGATTGTCTTTTGGTGCCCTGGCTCACACTTGCATTTGAACATCCTGTTATATATTTGTTCATGTTCCGTCTCTCCCCTCTGAATGAAGGCCCTTGAGGTCAGGGGCGGCATTTGTCTTGTTTCTGGGACTGTCCGTGGGGCTGCATGCTTAGCATGGCATGGGACATGCTGTAGATCACCCAGACCTGTTGTAGACAGGAAGGAGAAAGGAAGGGGAAAGGAAGGAAGGAGAGGAAGGGAGAGGGAGAGAGGGAGGAAGGGGAGGAAGGAAAGAAGACAGTATGGAGGGAAGAAAGGAAAGATGGAGGGAGGGATGAAGGAAAAAATAGAAAAAGTCAGATGGAGTTGGGTGAGGAAGCAGGGTTGGCAATAAAGGGGCACTGGAGGAGATGCAGCCAGAAGACGGAATCCCAGCACCACAGCCAAATGAAGACAAACACCTCAAATACCAGGGGCCAAATCAGCTTAGGGACAGGAACGAAATTATGATAGAATAGTCAGGATTTGGTGGCTGAGAGTGGTGACGGGGCTCTTGTGTTTCTTGGAGAAGGGGGGGTGTGCCCCTCACTTGCCCTCCATAGGTACAGGGAAGATGAGGGAAATAGCATTGTGGATTTCCACTTAACCTAAGCTTTTCCCCAGTTACTGCCTCTGCATTAGCTCACTAATATCTCACTGGGAAACCATCTCAGAGAGGTGAGGTAACTTGCTCAAGGTCACACAGCTAATTGTGTAGTTGGAACCTAGCTCTGAGCATCTCTAAGGCTGGGTTGTCTTCATTATAGGGAGGCCCTTCTTAGTCCATCTCAGAGGACAAATGACCCCACCATCCCTTGATCTCTCTTTCTATTGAGGAGGTCAATTCCAGATGGCCACTTCACTGAGTGGATAGATGGTCACTTTTCCATTTCCCAGCTTCTGAGATGTCAATAGCCATCGTGAGGGGCTTAAGTCACTTTAGGGGGAAACTGACTGCTTCTGCTCCATTTAGGTCTGGTTTCAAGATTCCTTTCCTCACCCACCCCCACCTGCCTCCCCTACAGGGTCTTGGGCTCTCTAGGTAGCTTGAAGTGGTTTCTGCAGTGTAGCTCTATTTTAAAGAAAGGCTCATGTGCTTGTGTGTTAGTGTACAAGCGTGTGTGCAGAGTTGCTTATGCGCACTGTCTGGGCAACCTCCCTGAGGTGTGCTGGTGTGATGGGGGTGATATGGGGACGTGTGTGTTGCTGAAGGTGAGGTATGGGGGTGCATCTGTCCTTAACCCCTAACTTTGGCCTGAGCCGAACAGCGGCCTGAAGGGCTGGTTAATGTGCCAAGTGAAGGGTGCTACCAAGGACCCACCTCAGGTGCAAGAGAAGGTCACTGAATTTTTGATAGTGGCTTTGTTGAGTACCCAAGGAAAACATCACGGTGGCCGGTTCACATGAGGTGCTTTACCTGGTGTCAGTCCCTGACCTGCCCCTCGGGCTGAGGCTAGGCATTGGTAAGACTTGACGAACTGAGTTCTGCAGAGAGACAAGCATCTGTGAAACCTCCCTGGGCACACGGGGACTGTGGTGGCAGGGAACATCTGTATCTGCCGCCTGTGTGGGATTCGGATTGCATCGACATGACACAGACACCCGGCGGACTCTGATGAGAACAGCAGAGATCTGGCACCTCTTGCGGCAGCACCGTTCCTTTCTTTTGGAAGTAGTGTTCCCTCTAGGGTGCTGACGGGGACAGGTCTCCCTCCTTCTGCCCCGAGGTTGAGTGTGAAGCATGTCTTTCATCTGTCCTCCCACACGGTGAGATCTGCTGTCTGCCCTTCTCCACCCCCTCCCCTGTGTCCCAGGAGGCTGTTCCGCCAATGCCACCATTGGCAGAGGAGAAGAGGGTTTGCAGGGATTTTTGGTCCAAATTCCCCAACCTGGCTTGCTTCTCTGGGATCCAGGATTTAAAGTGCCAGCCTGAGTATTTGTCTACTACAGGGGTGGGCAAATCACCATCCATGGTCACCTCCAGCCCACCGTGTTTTTCTGTCTGACTCTGGAGGTAACAATAGTTTTTACATTTTCAAACAGTTGGGGGAAAAAAAAAGAAAAAAGGAATAATATTTTTATGACATGTGAAAATGATAGGAAGTTCAAACTTCAGCGTTTGTAGGCAAAGTTTTGTTGGAGCACAGCTATGCTTACGTGGTTAGGTATTGTCTATAGTTCCTTTTACAGCACGAAGTCTGAGCTGAGTAGACATGACAGAGTTTGATGGTCTGGCCCTTTATAGACATTTTCCAATCTCTGGTCTACTAAAGTGGTTATCAAACTTTGAGATCTGAATCACCTGGAAGACGTTTGAAGCCACAGATTGCTGGAGCTCACCCCCCGAGGTCTTGATTCAGCCGGTTAGGGGTGGCCTGAGGATGGGCATTTCTAACAAGATCTAAGGTGCTGCTGCTGCTGGTCTGAGGGTCATGCTTTGAGAACCACTTGAATGCTAGAGGGCTTCACTGGGAATTAGAAGCCATGAGAGTTCCCTGGCCATGTGGGAACCTTGAGCAGCTACATCAACCAGATGAAGATAGCATCTCTGTCTTGGTCAAGGTGATGATTGATCCTGGCTGCCAATGGAAAATTGGTTATTGCCACAAAATGGGGCAAGAAGAATTCTTTTTGGAACCACGCGGTTACCATGCCATCTCTTGTGCAAGAATCCTGATCAATGGGAAACTGTGACAACCCGATAAAGACACGAGCAGCAGGACTGGGATCTCACAGGAAGGAAGAGTTGGGTCGTTCTCACATGGTCATAAATCCCATCCAGTCCAGGTGTTCTTAGAGGCCAAGGAGAACACGGACTGGGTGGTGAGAAATGGCCCCTCTGATGCCAACTTGGGCCTTGGGTTCAGCACTAAAAGTTTGGGCAGTGGCAGCAAAACTTCATGTCACCCGTTTAGCCTTCCTTCCCCTCCACTACGTGATGTGAACAGTGCTGGTGGTGACTACAAGTTTCGGTTTCCGCAGAGAGTTGGACTGGATTGACACCATCCTGCAATGAAACAGAAGCCTATGGACTTGGTGTGTCCCCTGTGTTGAAGACACGAACCTTTTATGCAGAAGAATGGATGCTGAGAGGTAGAAATGGTGGCTTGTGTCAGCTTCTTTTCATTGGCTTCTCAGATCCTTTGGCCACCTTCTTTACTCAGCTCTGTGACCCCAGAGGCTGACCTTTATCAACTTTGCCAGTGAGTACATTGCTGTTTGGGTTCCGGTTGGTTAATGGGAAGTGTTACAGGAGATCAGAGAGGGGAAGAGAGTGAGGTCGGGTATTCATTTTCCTTGATCCCTTCAACTAGATAAGCTGGGGCTGACCACTGTGTTCCTTCCTAGAAGGCTGTAGCTCCATCAGATGTCCTTTTCTGCAGAACTCTTTTCTGGGTTACAGTATGTAGGAGCCCTGTCTGGGGAGATGGCTTAAATTGCAGTTGACTATGGGCCATGGAGTTTTGGGCATTGCTGCCTTCCGTAGTCTCACGGGACTTGGCCTGGGATCTCGCGGGACTTGGCCGAGATTGCTGATCGGGTCAGCGCCATTTTGGTGGTGTGTGTGGCACGTGTTAGTCGTTGTTAGAGCCAGAGAGAAAAGTTATCAGAATAAAAAGCTGTTTGTTTCCAGTTTGCCTCTGAACTTCTTCCCACGGCTTCGTTGCTCCAAGCGGCCATCGCTTCAGGTGGCAACACCAGTAACCACTCTGTCCCTCGCCTCTTCAGGCTGATAACGGCATGTTTCTGTTATGAGCCCCAGAAAGCAGAACCGTTCTGTGGTTGTCCCATCTTCTCCTCTGCTTATAAACAGCCTCTTTATTAAACTCTTCTCAGAGCACCCAGTTCCTGCTAGGACCTTACTGTGACACTGGGCTTGACCATCAGTTATATTACCTAGGATTTTCAACCTAGAGTAAATGATGCAGAAAAAGAGACTGAGAGTTGGGAATTTGGCATTGTAGAGGCCAAGGTGATGCCCTATGGCCACAGCAGTGGTATACAAAGTATATAAGTACTGGTATCAGTGGTATCCTGCTGAACTGCGCCACAGCATTCCTGGCCAGAGCATGTGGTATGTTTTACCATATTTTGTTTATCCACTCATCTACTGCCCTTAGCTATTGGGAGCCCTTGCGTTCTTGCTTGCAATTTTCCAATCTCAATGTTGTCCTGCCAGACTCTTAAGTAATTTGCTGGGATGTTGAGCATTATTATTTGGAGGCCTCTAATATCAAGTTCTAATATATGTAAAATTACTTAAAAAAATCAATCTATAGCCAGAGGATGTTTCCCTTGCCTGCAACTGGTGAGCCCATGGCTCATTTTCCCAGCACCATTTGTTGAAGAGGCTATTTAACCTTTGCAAATTATATGATGTTCTGATGTCTAGTCCAATACCATGCCTATATTGTCTAGTCGAATGGAGAAACTGTGGGGCTGTGCAGTTCTTCCAAGGGTCGATCAAGTTATCCCTTTTATTCTTGCCCTTGGTGTTTCTTTTTACTGGTGATGGTGGTTAATGCTGGAGGCACAGCCACCATTTTGTAAGGAAGAGTTAATTATAAGGAAAAGGCCAAAAATATCATAGAAGTCTTGGACTACATATCCCCGAGTCTCTGGGCTATTATAGGTAGCAATAGCTACTTTCAGAGGCTTTCTTCTTACCCTGCTTGGCTTAGGTCATTGTCTCTCTAATTATTAGTAGCAGAACCAATTTCTTTAGTAATTATTTCTTTTCATCTTTATGACAACTCGACCTAAGAGTGAATTACCTTGATTCAACAGGTGGGGAAACAGAGGCCCAGAATAGAGAAGTGACTAGTTCAAATACACATAGTTAGTACTGGGGACGGCAGGTGCACTGAGAACAATTACTCACGAATACATTTTGGTCCATTCCTTCAACAAAAATTTCCCAAGTTCTTATCTTCTGCCAGGTGTAGATGCAACATTTGAGAGACAAAGATGGGAACAACAGGGTCCCTGACATGGGAGCCCACTTAGTGGTTCAAGAAAGAGACAATGGGAAATTGGACAGGGAAGGTGAAGAGGGCTGGGATAGATTTAAGAGAAATCTAGAAGGAAAAATCAGTGGGCCTGCATAATGGATTGATATCGGAGGGTCAAAGAAGAGAAAGGCAGTCGGAATGACTTCTAGGTTTCTGGCTTGAACACGTGGGAGAAACACAGGGTGGTCACTGCTGGGACAGCGGCTGTTGGAAAAAAAGGGGGTGATGGAGGTGGGTGGGAGAGAGCTGGAGGGCCCGTGACCAGGAGCAGAATGGATTGGGTGACAAGGACAGTTCTGGTAGGCAAAAGCTGTCATGGGAATGGCGCCTGGGATAGTGCAGAGGTGAAATCTGGTCCAGAAGCCCATTCAGCCCCTACAGGGGAGTCAAGCGACTGAAGCCATGGGCACAGCAGAAGGAGAGCTCTGCTCTCACCTTGGGCCCTCACCCAGGCCCTTGGCAGGGCTCCCTTCCTCTCCCCAGACACTTCCTGGGCTCCCGTTCAGCATTCAGTCAATCTTCTCATTAGGAGGAGCGGCTCCATGGGCCCGCAGGATCACTCAATACAGCAAGCGAGCCAACCCCAGGGGTTCCTTGGGTAACGAGTACTTAAGCCTGCCATTAGCCGCCATTAGGGCTGCGCGCACTGCTTAATGATCACCAGCTCCGGGGCCTGGTGGGCTGGACAGATGGAGGGAAGGGAGGAGCTCCTGCCCACGGAGACTTTTCCAGGGCTCTTCTCCAGAGACTCCAGAATTGAGGCTGCTCTGTCCCCGGGCACAGGATTAGTTCCAGCTCACTAGCCTGTCTGGGTTAGAATGGGTAGAAATCTATGTTTGATGAGTCTATGAAAGGAAGGAAGGAAGTGCTGGGAGAATCTGCGTTTCCTGCTTCTTTCAAATGGTTGGTATCTGAGGGTATTTGTGCTGTGCTGTGTGTGTGTGTGTGTGTGTGTGTGTGTGTGTTTAAGGGACTCTGTTCTCTGCACTAAGGGGTGTGTGGGATTCAGGGTTAGATATCCCAGTTTGTATAATCTAAATTTCTTCAGGATCCACTGGTCCGTGGATATCAGTGAGATCACGAGGAAAAGAAATGACTCAAATTTTATCGCCTGTGTCCTCACTTAGATGTCTGTGGAAAATCTACTGTGGTTTCTCAAGCCCCGCCCCCCTCCCGCCCCCCATGGCTCTGGCCCTTTTGGACAAGGATGCTATTTCCTTGCCTACCAGGTTGTCCTCTAGGGGGTGCTGCTGCTCCCACTGGGCATGGTGCCCCGCCCACACACAGGGCTGCTCTGCAGGTGCCGGCAACTTCTGGCACTGCTGCAGCTCTGCTGCCCATCACAGGCTCTCTCTCTGCATTCCTGGGCTCCCTGTTGAGCTCTGGTGCTGTTCAGCAGTGTCCACCAGGCCCCACCATTGCCCCACTGTTGTGTCATTGGTCTCCGTTACTGCTGCCACCTCTCAAGGGACCACCAAAGCCAAAAGCAAAGATGATCCGTGGTGGAGGCGGCGAGGAAGGAGAAAGCCTCGCTGTCCTGGCGTGCACTATTTTGGAGGCATCCCAAAGTTCTATAGAGTTTGATGAAACAGGCCTTCCAGTCTTTATTTAGGTGTCTCATTGTTCAGCAAATATTCATTTTCTTCCTCCAAACCACTAGGAGAGGAGTGTATTTTCCAAACAGTAATATTGGGTGTGGGCACGTGCCCTGCTGTGGTTAATGGGACGTTAGCAGATGTGAAGCAACAGAAGCTTGGCATGTGCTCGGGCAGTTGGACTTGCCTCCTTGGGCTTTGCCACCACCAGGAGAAGAACATACCCCCCTGGATAGATCACTGACCCAGAAAATGAGTCATGGGGAAGGGAACTAGACACTGCAGACTCATGGCTTGAGGCAGAGCCTTCCTGGTGACCAACAGATGCCCAAGTGAGGAATACGTGCTTTCTGTTGTGTGCCATTGAGTTTGGGAGTATGTGTTATGCAGCATTATTGAGGAGACACCTGACTGAGACAAGCTCCTTCCCCTACAAGATCCACATGTGCATCTTTGGAAAAGCTACGGATGAGTTAGACTCATAGCCACCATGTAGTAATGAGAAGTTTTCTATCATTGACTTACTGGGTCAGGTATTTCCAGTTGGATCCCTTCTTTACTTAGGATGTTCTCTCAAAAGGCTCCTAGGTCTCATGCCACTGAGCTTCCCCAGGGCTTTCTATCCAGCTCTGGAGTGGACTGCAGCTACACATTTCTTGACTTGCAAACTTTGAATTTATTAACTTTCATAAATGCTCCAGAGCAGGGGTTGGTAAACTCTGTCAAGGGCCAGATCATAAATACAGTTGGCTCTCTGTTTCTGTAGGTCCCGCATCCATCCATGGTTCAACCAACCCCAGTTTAAAAATAGTCACACATTTGTATCCGAATTGAACATGCACACACTTTTATTTTCTTGTTATCATTTCCTAAAAGATATGGCATAGGCTGGGCATGGTGGCACACAATTGTAAATCCAGTGGCTCAGGAGGCTGAGACAGGATGATCATGAGTTCAAAGCCACCTCAGCCACTAAGGGATGCCCTAAGCAACTTAGCAAGACCCTATCTCTAAATTATATTTAAAAGGGCTGGAGATGTGGCTCAGTGGTTAAGTGCCCCGGGTTCTATCCCTTATTAAAAAAAAAAAAAAAAGATATGGTATAACAATTGTTTACATATAATTTACATTGTATCAGATATTATAAATAACCCAGAAATATACAGAAATGATTTAAAGTATACAGGAGGGTGTTTGGGCTATGTATGGATATAACATCATTTTATAAACGGGACTTGGCAACTTTGGATTTGGGGATTCATGGGGAGGGCATCCTGGAACCAGTCTCCCGTGGATATAGAGGAATGACTGTTTTTTATTCTTTGAAATCCAGGTGGTTTCTGTCACAACTATTCAAATATGCCACTGTATGTCAAAAGCTGACACGTGTGTACCTAAATGAATGAATAGACACGACTGTGTCCCAATAAAGCTTTATTGTCCATCCTTGCTCTCATAGCAAAACCACTTCAACTTCTTCCTGCCACCAACAGATGGCGTCGGCAGTTGTCACTTGATTTGTTAGAGCGTGTTTGTGGTGTTTGTGCTTAGACTGAAGGTGTTTTACAAACGTTGTTATCATCATGACCGATAAGTGGAGAAGCAGCGCGTGAGTGTGTTGAAAATGCTAGTCAGAGGAGACATATGGTTACGATGGAAACCAAAGCGGAATAATAATTTCAAAAATTGAAAGTGGTGAGAAAATGGATATTGCAAGTGAAAATGGGATAAATTTTTAGACAGTGGCATGATTGTAAGGGACTGAGAGTAAATCAGGCAGCATGCAAAAAATGCTGCGCCCATGCCACCGACTATCATCAGCAAAACAGGATGGGACAAAATTGGCAAAAATCAAAAGAGCAGAATAACTCTTGTGTCTGTGGCTGAAGAGGAGCAGCATGAATGGAAGCTCATTAGACTAATGCGGGTCTGGAGAAGGAGAGAGTCTGAGAACGTGGAGGCCAGGGCGGAAGGGCTGCTGCTTGATGTGAGTGAGCCATGGACGATTCCAGAGACTCAGGGCCCCTCACATCTCTGCAAGGCCCAAGTGATGGCCACACTACAGCCGCTGAGGACTTCCATCGTAAAAGGCTTGGAAAGCAGGGGGTTGCCCATCCTAATGGATTTTCTTCTTCTTCTTCTTCTTCTTCTTCTTCTTCTTCTTCTTCTTCTTCTTTATAATACCTTTATTTTATTTATTCGTATGTGGTGCTGAGGATCGAACCCAGTGCCTCACATGCGCTAGGCGAGCTCTCTACCGCTGAGCCACAACCCCAGCCCCTAGATTTTCAAAGTAGGAGAACTTGGGCTATTTTGGAGGAAGAGCACATATCAGATTATGTAAAGGGCCAACTTTTCTGTTTGGTGGAAATGGTCCTGGGGATCACAAGCTTAACCCTTACTGGGTTCTTTGGACTTGCAAAGTACAAATGTATACTTACAGACAGGCATTTGGAACTGAACTTACTGTACACACATGCACACACCCACACATGCACCCTTGCCCTCCCCCAAAAGAGGGTAAGATGAAAGGTCAACCCTGTTGCTTTGTAGCTCATGAACCTCAGAAGGTCAAATGGGGAGTGGGGAAGCTCGGGGCTCAGCCCTCCCTCCTCACACAGGGGCAGGAAGGAGGATTAAGGAGATGGCCTGCAGATGAACCACAGTGTAATACAGGGAATGAACACGGCTTACTAATCTGTGATCCAGGATGCTCCGTGAGAAGCCTCCAGATCTCTCAAAGGAAACAGAGGAGAAATGCATCCCTGGCGCCACGTGGGAGATGCCTCCACCTTACAGAAGACAGGAGCAGTCTGGGAGGAGCCTTACGGAGTTGACTAAAGGGGAAAGTCAAGGGCATGGCAGCCTGTTGGATTCTAATTAAGGGACGGGGACCAAGTTTCAGTTAGACAGGAGGAGTAAGTTCTGTGGTCTGTTGTGCAGCATAGTGACTGTAGTTAATAATAATGTACATTTCAAAATTGCTTAAAGAGTGGGCTTTCAGTGTTCTTTCCATAAGCAGTGGTAATTATGCGATGCAGTGGTTATGTTAACTAGCTTGATTTGATCGTTCCACAAACACAAGTGCATCAAAGCCTCATATTGTACCCCATAAACATATATGATTATTGTTTATCAATTAGAAAAGAAAAATTAAAAAAATAAGTTAATCAAAGGGCAAATATAAAGAAATGCAGGTGGAAAAGGGGGCGGATGAAGGGCTGGGGCAGTTACCCCCGGAGGAGCAGGAGGTGGGCTGGCACTGCGAGGTGGTGGTGGGACTCGGGGCTGGAGCCGTCTGCTTCTGTTACTCAGGCTCCACCAGCTGTATTAGTTAAGACTGTCTAGGTTGCAAGTAATAGCAGCCAATTTGAAGTAGCTTAAGGAAAAATATATTTGATTTATTGAAAATATATTTGGGTGTCTTATAGAATTCAAAGAAGCAGTTGGACCACCCAGCTGAGGGAGACTTAGCAGCAGGAGTTCCTGGACTTCCATCCTTGAAGGCAGAGTTTCTTTGACTTCAGTTAGCATCAGAATCCTGGGAGAGGTGACTGGCTGGGCCCCACCTCCAGCACCAAGTTGCATTCCTAACACGTTTCCAGGGGATGTTGCTGCTGCTGCTTCTGGTTGGCTTAAGAGGACTGCTCTTAGCATGACTCAGCTTTTAACTCCCAGCCCTGTCCTCCAGTTCAAATGGACTGGGCCACCTTGGTCAGGTGTGCTCCATGGGGTACAGTCACATCATTCAAACATGGCTACCTACAGGTCACCCTGGTGTACTATGGAACAGTTGGTTCAGAGATAAAAAGGGCTTGTCAGGCTTTGGTGATTCTACTCCTCTCAACAGGTGTACCAGGGAATCTGAGCCCAGACCTCTGGAGTTCATTCTGTAACATTTATCTTTGAGCTGCCACTCGGAAGGTTGGCCTTCAAGTGGGACAGTGTCTTCTTAGTCCCTGGAAACAAGTAAGCAGAGTATGTGCATTTTAAGGATTTTACTGCATATCCTTACCAAGAATCTTGGAGGAGATAATAAATCTAACCAACTTGTGAGAAGTTACATAAGTTCTGGAATCTTTTAAATACCTTATGGCGGTAGGGTGTGTTTGGTGACTCGTGGTTCTCTTCTGAGTTGGTAGCTGGATCCCTGGCAGTGGGTTGTGCTCTTGCTTCTGTCTGCCAGGAAGGCCTTTCTCCTTGACAGTAAGTTTGCCTTTGCTAGCAAGACAGGGACCCAGGAAGCCTCTCTCCTCAGTGGTTCATTACCTTTCTCGGGACAGCCTGGGATGATTCCTGCTGGGCGTCTCCCCAGGAAATAAAATCCCGGGGAAGAAAGCTGTAGGTAGCTGGATCCCTGCTTCTTCTGCTTACTCACAACATCTTTATTTATTTCTTGGAGCTAACAAGCTTTCTTAAAAAATAAAATTCCCTTCCTTGGACTGAACCCTCGTTGTGTTTAGAGCAGGAAGAATGAGGGAGATGTTGCCTGCCACTGGGGAGGAATCAGGCACAGGGAGACAGAGAGAAAGCAGACTTCTGCTGCCACCAGACACAGTATTTTCTGCTAGAATAATGGATCTGCAGAGTGGCAAGGTCACGGAAAGCTTCTGTAGGAGGAGGCTAAGCAGAAAGGCTATCAGAGAGTGTAGAATCATGGACACAATACCTTTAAAGATTCTTGACTCTCCATTGGGTAGTTACCCAGCTTCTGTCTAAACCTTCCCAGTGACAGGGAACTCACTACCTGTGAAGTCAGCCTACTCTTTCTTTGAGTGGTTCAGACACTTAGAGAGTCGTTCCATTAAGTGGCTTGCAATCTCTCCCACTCCAGACTACCATAATGACTTCACCCGGTCTTTTCATGTTTGGTTCATTATACCAGCCTGGAGTCCAGACCTTGAAAAGTGTGAGTATCAGGGGCCAAATCAAAACCACCCCAATTCAGAAGAGGAATTAGACTGTTCCTGAGACTCTTCACATATAAAACAACACAAGGATTCAATGTGAATGGTACTCAAACTCATAGGCAGTCTGATAAGGCTCCTTAAGGAGGAGCAATAGGGCAGGTGGAGTGGTTCCAATCTCTTCTCTCCTGTCCTGAGCTGTTCAACTCTTCCCCCCAACTTGCATATCCCTCCCAACAAAACCAAAGTGCTGCAGCTAGCCAGGCTGAGCCTCCTTGGAAGGCAGGAAGGCACCTATAGTTCTTAAACATGTGCCTTGAGGCTTCTACCCAGGATTGGCTTAGCAAAATCCTTTTCCAAGCAGAGAGAATTTTCTCCCTGAGAGCAGTTCTGTGAATGATCTTCTCCATATCACTGCATATCTAACACCGTCTCCACGTCTCTAAGGCACTGGGCTAGATTGGATTAACCTGTTCCCTTTTTCATTTACTCTTCTTTTTCCCATGTGGACACTGATATACGGGGATTCTGGTGTTAGTTTTGGCTTCAAAGTCTGCTCTCTAGGGAATCCAGGTGTGCCCTATTTAAAAAAAAAAAAGTCATTTTGTTCCCCGAGTATGGCCTGAGTGCTAGAAAATATCAGGTGCTGAGCAGATTCTTGTGACTGTGATCCAGTTTTGGTATTGAGGGGCCCAACTGACAGTTTGAGATCCATTCTGGAGGCTCTGGAGAGAAAGGAAGCAGAAGGTGCTTTCTGGAAGGGAAGGGGGAAAAGTGAAGCCTAAAGACCTAAATAAGGCAGTTTTCAAAAGGGACTGGTCACCGGGAGACCTGCTTCCAGCCTTCAGCGTTCCCGGTGATTGATTTATGAAGTCCCCGTTTGCTGCCCCCTTCTCAGCCTGCAGAGGCCATCCCGGAACCTGCTCACCTGAGGCAGCCGCTGCTCCACAGCATGAACAAAGAGGCTGTTTGGGCCTCGGCTGCCAGCCAGGGCTGCCTTCCAGGTGTTGTCATGGCAATGCTGGAGTCAGGAGTTGCTCACCACAACTCTGCTCCAACTGTAAAAAAGTAAATTCCTTCTTCCTTTTTCCTGAAGCGTCAGGTGCGGTGCTGCCTGCTGCGGGGCGAGGGTGGGGAAGCAGGCCTGCTGGTGCAGGTGGCTGTGCATGAGCCATTTCTGAGCCAGGCTCCCTGGGAGCGAAGACGTGCTCAGAGAGCATCATCCATCAGGGACAGGGATCCAGGATCACACAACTCGCCAGTCATCTTTGGGCCCAACCCAGGGGGGCCATTCAAATGATCATTGCCTACAGTCAAGTGTGCCTCTGACACAAGGTGACTTAGGAACCTACAGGGTCGGGTTGTCCATTCCAAGCCCAGCAGGGTTGGCTTGGGAGTTCACTGGAAGCCTTGTGTCAACCACAACGATGACATCAACGACAGTTGCTAACACTTGGAAAGTGCTTACCATGTACCAGGCACGGCTCCAGAGAGCCTGGTAAGGAGTTTGGACTTACTGCGGTTTCCATATAAAATGCCCAGCACAACACCTGGCATAGAGAAATGCCCCATAAATACAGCAGCTATTATCACCGCCAGACCCCTTGGACTTGCTTCCTCTAGTTGGTCTGTCTGACTGCTGACGCCACCCCCCCGGGCTGGCTGGAGGTTACCTTGCCCCCTTTGATTGATGATGTGATTGTCAACCTGCAGGGTCAGGTTGGATGTTGAATTTCCTATTCCTACTTTGCCAGAGCGGAGCCCTGGCCTCAAACACCTCTCTTATGGTCTGTGGTGGTTCTGAATCATTTGTAAAGAGGTCAATGTCTGTAGACCTTCTGGGCTGGACCCCTGTTCTAAAGGCCAGTTTTGCAAGGATCCGAATCCAAGAAATCCCCAGGTTGTATTCGTGTCCTGCCGCCAGGCCCAGCGTAATGGCCTTGACAGTTGAAGTAAGCAATTGGCCAATTTCCTTCAGGAACGTTTGAAATAAAAAGCAGTTTGTCTGAATGGAGGAAATTGTGAGAAGCCCCAAATGGAATTGCTTAAATTTATTGCTGAAGAGTTTTTACATATCGAGCCAAAGGCATATCTTTTTGCAGTTGGTCTTGGGTTTTTCACAAGTGCCGCACTGCACCAGGGATGGAGAGGCCTGGGCTGGCTCCAAAGTTGGCCTGCAGGCGTGTTTGTCCCATTGCCAGCACGACTGGGAGCGGCCCTGTGCCTGCTCCATCCTGTGGGAGAGCGCTGAATCCAGAATGGAAACACCTCCAGCCTCTTCCACTGGAAAGCAAAGAGTGCTACCTGCATCTCCAAGCAGGATGCTGGCCGAGGCTTGGTCCATGGTCAAGGCCCTCAACTGCTGGAGGGACCAAAGACTGCAGCGGATGTGATTTTTCAGGTGGGACTTTTAGTCACTGAATGACAAGAGCCGGGGGTACCTGGGTAAGAACCCTTTTAGCAGTTTTTCCTACTTGAGACAGATTAATTTCGATCTCAAGTTTTAGAAAAGACTGGGGGTTTTCGTGCATGTCAGCATTAGAATAACACATACGTTATTTGCAGACCAGCAGGAGAATGGAGTGGGAAGAGTTTGATCAGACCATCGTCATCAGATCGGAGATCTAGTCCGACTTGGTGTTCATTCACTGAGTGACCAGGGGCAAATTATTTCCCCCCGCCCTCTGGACATCAGTTTCTCTACCTGTAAGATGAGGTGGCTGGATAAAACCGTCTGAGATCCCAACATGCTGTGATATACCTTCTTAGAGATCATATCCCCAGATCTTTCTCTTTTTGCTCTTTCTAATTATGGCTCAAACGTTCTCTCCACACCCTGAAGACCCCTCATTGAAATATCGACTCAGTGCGTTTGGATGGACTGCAAGAAGTCATCCTGGTGTAGTGGAAAAGTGTGGCCCCAGGAGCCAGCTAGACCTGGGCTCAAGCCCTGGTTCCATCTCTCACTCACTGTGCCCTTGGGCAGGTTGCCCATCCTTTCTGACCCTCCGTCTATTTATGTGACCCTAGGAATTATGCTGGGAGGATAAAACAAGACAGTGTCCTAAATCATTAGGGAACGGGTGGGGCAAGCCTAGGTGCTCACCAACCATGAATTTCCTTCTTCTTCTTCTTCCTACGCACAGACCTACGTAAACCACATCACCTGTGGCACTGCTGGAGACCCTTGACTTCGGGTATGGATCCGTACCTCCAAAGGGGAAGTGTTATCTTTTGTGTTATCCTCTAAGCAGCTGAAATGAAAGGTTCTTGGGCCAAATGGTAGATGCACTTGGAAGCCTCTGATAAATGGCTTGGTTTGGGGATTGGGTGAGACATCTGGGATTATCCTTAAGTAAAATAGATTATAGCTAAACTGCCCTCTAAAGAGAGGAGGTCCTGTGAACTGCAGGGCTCTTGTCTTGGCATGTGGATTTCAGAACAGAGCTGAGTTACTCTGAACAATGGGGAGAGGATCATTAGTGGGGCTAGGAGAGAAAAAAAGAACCAGGTGGTGGTGCAAGGGGAGGAGACTTTGGGGATAAAATGGAAATATTTAAGGGGTTTTTAAAAAAAAAAATATATATATATTTTATTTGTTTTAGTTGTACACAATGCCTTTATTCTTATGTGATGCTGAGGATCGAACTTGGGCTGCACACATGCTAGGCCAGCACTCTACTGCTAAGCCACAACTCCAGCCCCTTTTAAGGGGATTTTTAAAAAGCAATTGGCCTGCTCATATCTTACACATGCACAGAGATGCACCCTTAGGCCGGATATTACATTAAGGCACATGTGCCCTTCCATACAGGTACAGCATTATCCAGATGCAAGTAAATGAATCTCTGTGCTGAGAGAGAGATAGATTGAGAGACAGAGAAAGAGAGAGAGCTCGAGAGAGAGCTCGAGAGCTCATAAACACATGCTCTCTGGCACTGGAGAAGCTGTGCTCTAAGCCGTATGGACACTAGTCTGTATTAACCCTGGCTGAGGTCAGAACTGCTTTATTTGCAGAAGGGAGGCCCCAAATCCTGTGCTGGCTTATCAGACCGAGCAGGATGGTGGAATACATAAAGTGACATTTTGCACTTGTTTGCATTTGACGGCCCAGACGATACTATATTTTTTTCTGCTTGTGAATCGCGACTAGGTGCCAGCTCTGCTAGGCACTGAGAATATAATGAAGAGCAACACAGGGGTGGACTTGACCCTTCTGTCCCAGACAGTTTATGTTCCTGTCATGTGGATGGATGTGCATCGTGCTGGGGTAGTACATGTGATGTGTGTTGCAAAAGGGGACGTTTGGGATGCTCTGGGAGAGTAGGATCCAGGGAGAATCTGGCCCTTGGGGATCTGAGAGAAACTCAAGAGTGTTTGGAGGACAGACAAGGAGGGGGAGTGTTTCAGTCAACTTTTTCGCTGCTGTGACTAAAAGACCTGACAAGAACAATTTTAAGGAGGAAAAGTTTCTTTTGGGCTCAAGGTTTTAGAAGTCTCAGGCCACCGACAGCAGGACATCATGGCAGAAGTGTGTGGCGGAGGAGAGTAGCTGGGAACACGGCACCAGGGAGCAGAGACAGACTGAACTCAGCCCCACAAATGTATACCCCAAAGGTATGCCTCCAGGGACCCACCTCCTCTAGCCACATCCTACCTGCCTACAGTTACCACCCAGTTAATCCCTACCAATGGATTAATGCACGGATCAGATTAAGGCTCCCGGAACCCAATCATTTCATCTCTAAACTTTCTTGCATTGTCTCACACATGAGTTTTGTGGGGACACCTCACATCTAAACTATAAGAGGGAGAATGACAGGTGAGGCTGGAAATGAACCCAGGTTAGATCACAAGGGGCCTCGTAAAATACGTTGAGGGATCTTAACTTGGCCCTGAGGGCCACAGGGAGCTACTGAAACATTTTTTTTTTTTTTTTTTTTTTTTGGGCAGTGGGGTGGTATACTTAGTTTTGCTTTCTAGAAGGATCACTTGGGCTTCACTGCACGTGGAGCCCTCCCTGATTACTGGGGCCCTTTAGGAGGCCCCATGATGAACGAGAACAGAGCCAGAGTGAGCTTCCCCAGCTCACTGTGCACAGGCTGAAGCTGCTTGGTGGTAACAGACATTTTGGGATATTCAGAATTTAATTAGCATTTGCTAAGTGCCTAAAGTTTGCCAGGCTGGATTATGTCATTTTGTGCTCACAAGAGTCTTATGAAACATGTGAAACGAGAGGGGTGGGGAGAGGAAGGACTGACATTGTGCAGTCCCATCTATATTCCAGATATGGCACCAGGGCCCAGCCTCACTAAATCCCATCTGGACATCTGCGAGATCAGGACTGCTATCTTCATTTTAAGGCAAGAAGTTCACTTACAAGGTGAAGCAGTTTATCCGAGAAATTCAAGGAAGTGGTGCAACTGGGGATTTCCCCCCAGTTCTTGGGCTGTGTGCAGGTCAAGTTCATGGTGCTAGGACATTCCCTGAGATCTTAGAAGAAAATCTTCTCTCACCTAGGAAAGCCTTCTCAGGCCCTATGGTTGTTTGGGGAACACGCAATGGGGCTGAGATAAGAGACGGGACATGCCCATGTGGCAGCCAGGGAGGGTGATCTCTCTCCAGCGCCCTGTGATGGCACAGCCACCCACTTCCTCCTGTAGCCCACCAGAGGTGGGGATGGAACTCAGCGCCGCAGGAGGCAGGAATCAGGAGCGCTGGCGGTCAGGGTTCTCATCTCAGCCATCATATGCATTAGGCATCTCGGGGTCGGTTGATTGTGGGAAAACATGTGCAGGAATGGCATGAGGCGGCAGGGTGTAGTGAAAAGTTTCAGAGTCAGAACCTTCTGGGTCTAACAGTAAGCTCTACCATTGAGGGTCCATGGACCTTTTGTCGTATACCAAGTCACCTGCAGGCAACCTACCTGTCTGTGTGACCCTGGATAAGACTCTTTCTGCCTCCATTTGCTAATTTGTAAAATGGAGATAATAATAGAACGTACCTGACAAATTGCTGTGTGGATTAATAAAATAACACAATGCATTAGCCCAGTACTGGCATGTTCTCAATTCTCGATAAATGGTGTCTATTACTGGTAACCCTTCACTTCTGAGCCACATCTGTAAGATGAGGATAATTATACCCCATGCATAGAATTTGGGGGGTGGTGGCAATTAAAGGACAAAATGCAAAAGCATAGCCAGCCTAAGGGGCACCCGACCTTTGTGTTTACTTTGGTTTCCTTTTCCCTGGGTCCGTAGAGGAGAAATCACCAGATGTTTTCACCAACTGCCACTATGTGCTGAATATCTTTAAGGCCGGTCCTTTGCTTTGTCAATCCTTGAGGGAGTAGCTCAGATGGTGTTTGCTGCTACATACTTCCTGTCTGCCTGCGTGCTGGGCTGTCAGGAGAACCATGAAATAATAAAATTATTCTTCTCTCCAGATAACAATTCCCCTACATTTCTTCACTTTATCAATTACACACGTCTTTTGAGCAGAATTTTCCCTGACCTGATCACAAAGGGTAATGAGGGGTGAGGCCTGCTCTGGCTGTAATTGCAATGGCAGAGCTTTGCTCCAAGTAGATTTTCACGTCACTTTGGCAGTGCAAAAGTTCTCAGATCCCCGCTAGGAATGGTGAACTGGGGGACGAGGGAGCATCCCTTGGCCTTGGCGTTCACACCCCACCCTGGTCCCAAAGTTGGCAAGAAGTGCACAAGCTCTGAAGGCAGCACAGAGGCTGTCAAGTTGGGGACCCTTATGGTTGGGTGGAGATCAATTACCTTCACTCACCTCGATCCCCTTTTTGATTGTCAAAAGATGACCTTGACCTTCATTCACCTCTCCCTTTATTTTCCATTCCATTTTCTGGCTTCTTTTCACAGAAAAGAAAAGATTGGTGACCCTCCATGAGTCACCCATGCTCTTCATCTGCATCTTCTCCCCTTTCCTTCTCTCCTGGGCTCACTCTGGTCAGGCTCCTGTCTCTGTCTGTCCATGAAATGACTTTTGTCGAGGTCACCAGTGAGCTGTGCATTGCTACATCCAATGGCTGATCTGGGAAACCGTGGTGCCAGGAAGCCCCCTGCAGGACTTCTCTGTCCCATTTGCCACTGCCTGTCACTCCCTCTGTCTTGAAACACTTTCTTACTTGGCCTCTGGGTCATCAATCTCTTGTTTTTCTTCCTACTTCATTGGCTTCTCCTTTTTAGTTTCTTCCATATTCTTCTCATCCTCCTGACTCAAGGCTCTCTTCTCATTTCTACTTACAGTCAACCCCCAAGTGATCTCATCCTAGAGGATAGCTTTAAGCAATGTCTACGGCTTTAGCCCAACCTGATACCTTGAGCCCCAGACCTACATGTTGGCCTCTTTCATTGACCTCTCCACATGGATGTCTAAAAAATCTCATTTTTTGACACATCCCACAACAGATCCTTGATTTTTTTTCCCTTTCAAATGTACTCTTCCTGCGGGCTGGGGTTGTGGCTCAGCCGTGGCACACTTGCCTGGCATGTGTGAGGCACCGGGTTCGATTCTCAGCACCACATATAAATTAAAAAAAATAAAGGTATCAACAACTAAAAACAATATTTAAAAAAATGTACTCTTCCTTTTGTTTCCTTTATTGCAGTTGATGGTCGCTTTATTTTTCTACTTGCCCAGACCAAATATCACATTGTTGTCCTTGATTCTTTGTGGTCTTTCACGCCCCACATTTAATCGGTCAATTGAAACTTGTTGCTCTTTTCAAACCATACGCCCAATTTTAAAATTCTATCTCCAAATCCACCTCCTATTTTAAGTCACTTTTGGTGCTTGCCAAAAAAAACCAAACCAAACCAAAACCCTATGAAAGCCTGCAACTGGTTTCTCTGCCATTTCTTCCACTTTCTATTTATCAAACGGCAGCCAGCATGATCTTTCAAAAACAAAAAAAATTAGATCACGTCATTCCTCTGTTCAATTTCTCCACTGGCTCTTAGTCTCAGAACAAAATACAAAGCCCTTATCATCACCCCCAAGCCTAACATTGACCCCTTGACCTCTCTCACCTCTGCCAGCACGTCTCCCCTCCCTCCGCTGTTGTGAAGCCTCCTTGACTCCTGCTTACCCCAAATGCCAGGCACACTCCTGTTTGTACCTGCCGTTCTTTCTACCTGGAACAGTCCACCTCCAGGTGTCTGCATGGCTCATTTCCTCACGCATCTTTCAGGTCTCTGCTCAAATGCTAACTGATCCACGAAGCTCCCTTGACCTCCCCATACAATATTACCCTCTGCCCTCATTAACAATTCTTAAAAATCAGTCTGCTGTAGTTTATAGTCTTGTACATTTTTGTGATTCTATCTTGTGCTTCATTAAGCATCTGATACGCAGTTATTTTCTATTCTGCGCCTCTCAATTTCATCATCCAAAGTCCTCAGGGGCAGGGTTAAAGCTGTTGTTTATTGATGCCGCTCTTGTTCATGGTGCTTTGCTTCCTTGTGTGTTTGGTGATCTTTGAATGTGAGTTTATACATGGCCCGTCTTAACCTATGAAGCCTCCAAGGCAATAAATTGAGAATGCTGTTCTCCAAAGAGGCTTAGGTTTATTTTTACCTGGCACGAGAGACCATGAGGAATCAGAAATCTTTCTGACCCTGCTACGGTTTAAATATTAGGAGTACCCTAAAAGCTCATGTGTGAAAACATGCAAGAAAGTTAAAAGGCGAAATGATCAGGTTATGAGAGTTTAGCTTAATCAGTGCATTAATTCACTTGAATGGATTAAGTAATGGTAACTGTAAGCAGGTAGGGTGTGGCTGTAGGAGGTGGAGTATGTATTTTGTCTATGGAGAGCAGAGTCTCTCCATTATCTCAGTCTGTCTCTCTCTCTCTCTCTCTCTCTCTCTCCCTCTCCCTCTCCCTCTCCCTCTCCCTCTTCCTCTCTCCCCTTCTTCGTGGCCATGTCCTCAGCTGCTTTCCTCTTCATGCCCTTATACCATAATGTCCTGCCTCACCTCAGGCCCAGAGCAAGGGAGTCGGTGGTCTATGGACTGAACCTCTGAAATCATGAGCCCCAAATAAACTTTTTCCTCCTGGAAAATTGTTCTTGTCAGGTCTTTTGGACACAGCAGCCAAAAAGCTGAGCTGACTACAACAGCCCTTTTAGGATTCCTGGCTGAATCTGGCAGTCTCAGCTCAAGGACCTGGGCTCTGGTTGAACGCTCAGTGCCTGCATTGCAACCTCTCATTTCACTTGTGTTCATAGTTGCTGGCCTTTCTCTTTCGGCCTCTTGGAGATTTGTCCCATCTCCTAAGAGTCCAGTAATGCAAAAACCATGTTTTATGCAGCATAGAGTTGTTTTTGAGTCAAAGACTGTCTTGACCATAGTTCTACAAGAGGATTCATCTTTTTGCTCTCTCTAAATCCTCACTTAAATGGCTTTAGATTTCTTTATAGCTCTTACCACCATTTGACATCTTTTTTGTTGTTGTTGTTTTTAAGTTTTGTTTGTTTTATGAGTCTCATGCTGGAATGTGAAGTCCCAAGAGGGCAGGTTTTTTTTTTTTTTTTTTTTTTTTTTTTTTTTTTTTTAGATCTGTTCATTGCTCTGTCCTTGCTGACTACAGCATCCATGCACATAGTAGACCTTCAATAAATATTGTTGAGTGAAAGAACAAGGACTCCTTAAAGTTGGCTTACGCCAAGCTGGTTATTTTAAGAATGCACATGGAGGAATGGGAACTCTCAAGATGATCCAAGAACAGAAACACCTGGGCTGGGCTCCACAAAGATGGGAAGCAGTGGTAGCTTGTAGATCTAGATAGTTCTGGATTCTTCCAGCAGAAGCTAACGCTTTGCCACGAATGTGTATCTTCTACCCGTAGCCAATGTCTGCTTCCTCTCTTAGAGAGTTCCAAGGCATTTGGCCTTGGTTTTCCATTGTCTCATTTCAAGGTATCCTTTCAAAGTCTTAGTTACTAATTGAAAAACTCTTTTTTCTTGGGTCATTTACTCAAGAAAGAGTATTAAATTGATTCGTTTTTTTTTTTTTCTTTTTAATCATGTTGCCCAGTGTCTGGCCAGCCCATGAAGTTTATTGTAGCACACAATGAGCTAGGAATGCTCAAGTCCATTAAGAACAGGGCGGGTGGTGGGCTGGACACCTCCAGGCTGGGGAGCTGGGGATGCCTCTGGATCTGGGGTGGTTTAGGTGTTTAGTCAGGTGTCCACGCTCTGTGCCAATCAAATAAGGTCAGTGAAGAGGATGGTCAGGTGAGATAAAACATGGGAGCTGGGCCACAGGGCTTGGAGTGAAGCAGTTTCTTGTTGGAGGAGGCATGGATGGGACACATAAGGAGATCACTGAACTCAGAACAATCCACAAGAGTGAAACTGAAGGATCAACCTGGATGGAATAAATCGGCACTTTGGAAAGGCAGAGACCTACCTTGAGTGGTGACAAAACCACCCAAGTCCAGTCAAGAGAATGAGCAGGAGCCTCTGGAAGATGTGATCATGCCAGGAAAGTTGTCTCCTGACCAATTATCCTGAACTGTTTCTGAAAATAGTAGAGAAACAGGCAGAGAGGAGCTAGCAAGAGGTCGATCAGAGAGCAAGGAATGGTAGCATCTCTTCTGCCCTTGCCCAGGGAAGAAAGGCCAGCACAGGCATGGTGGGAGGTGTGAGCCAGCTGCTCTAGACAGATGCTACTTCAATAATTGCCCATAGGCATGAGCACCCACAGTGGTGCCAAGGGCTCTGGAGGAGACAGGGAACCAGGAAGACTGTGGCAGGGAGCTGATCTAGGCTGCCAGTCAGAAAAGCCTGCGTGGAGGAAATGACCTCTGAATGGACATCTAAAGGCCATTTGGGGATTCTGTGAGCTAAAGGCAGGGATGGGGAACGTGTTCCAGACCCTTCCAAATGCCCTGAGCTTTCATGCTATACATCAGGCACGCCTGCCAGCACTTTGCCTTTGCGTCTATTTGATGCTAGTTCCGTGCTGTTTTGGTTACTGTAGCTCTGCAGTATAATCGAGTATTGTGATGCCCCCTGCGTGGTTCTTTTTGCTCAGAATTGCTTTGGTGATTCTGGGTCTTTTATTCTTCTATATAAATCTTAGGACTGACTTTTTTTTGTTGTTGTTGTTCTTGTTGCTGTTGTTCCTTGAGGAACATCATTGGTATTTTCGCGAAGATCCAATTGAATCTGTAGATCACTTTTGGGAATATGGCCATTTTAACAATTTTAATTCTGCCCAGCCATGAATATGGGAGGTTTTTCCATTTTTTAGTGTCTTCTCTTTCTTTCTTTCTTTCTTTTTTTCTTTTGGTACTGAGGATTAAGCCCAGGGGCACTTTACCACTGAGCTACATGCTCAGCCTTTTTAGGTTTTTATTTTGAGACAGGGTCTTGCTAAGTTGCTGAGGCTGGCCTCAAATTTAGGCTCCTCCTGCCTCAGCCTCCCCATTCCCAATTTACTGGGATTACAAGTGTGCACTACCACATCCAGTTAATGTCTTTTCTTTCTCTTTTCAGTCTTCTACAATTTTTGTTGTAGAGATCTTTCACCTTTTTGGTTAGATTTGTTTCTAGATATTTTATTTTTTGAGGCTATTGTGAATAGAATTGTTTTCCTGACTTTTTTCTCAGTGGATTCATCATTGACATATAGAAAAATTGCTAATTTTCGTATGTTGATTTTGTATCTTGCTACTCTGCTGAATGTGTTTACCAGCCCTAGCAGTCTTCTGGTGGAGATTTTGGGAACTTGTAAGTCTAGGATTGTATCATCTGTAAAAAGTGATAATATGACATCTTCATTCCTATATTATCCCTTTTATTTCCTTTTCTTGTCTAATTATTCTTGCTAAAATTTAAAGTACTACATTGAATAAGAATGGTGAGAATGGGCAGCCTTATTTTGTTCTTGGTTTTAGAGGAGATGCCTTCAGTTTTTCCCCATTCAGTGTGATGTTGGTTTTGGCCTTGTCACATATAGTGTTTATGATGTTGAGATAATTTCCTTTTATCACATGTCATTTTTTGAATCATAATTGGAGCTGAGTTTTGTCAAAGACTTTTCCTGCATCTGTTGAAATGATCACATGGTTTTTATCCAGGGCAGGGCTCTCTGAAGGTAACATTCAGATGAAACTCTGGGATGAGAAGGGACCATTCTCACAAATCCATAGGAAGAACATTCCTGGGAATGGAAACCATGAGAGCAAAAGCCCTGAGGTGGGAGAAGCTTGGTAAATTTTAGGAATAGTAAGAAAGGCAGTAGCACAGAAGCAAAGAAAAAAAAAAGTGGTAGGAAGACTTGTAAAGAAAAGGTTGGAAGAAGCAGACAGGAGAGTCAGGTCAGCCCTTTCTGCTGATGTTTGGAGCTTGGAAATCACTCTAAGTGTTCTGAGAATCCATCCCTGGCAAGGGAATGACCTCACCTGATAGGTATTTTTTTTTTTTTTTTTTTTTTTTTTTTTGGTGCTGTGGATTGAACTCAGGGGCACCCGACCATTGGGCCACATCCCCGGCCCTTTTTTTGTATTTTATTAGAGACAGGGTCTCACTGAGTTGCTAAGTGCCTTGCCATTGCTGAGGCTGGCTTTGAACTCGCGATCCTCCTGCCTCAGCCTCCCAAGTTCTGGGATTACAGGCATGTGCCACCACGCCCGGCTCTGATATGTGTTTTTTAAGGGTCATCCTTGGTGATGTCCGGGCAGGACAGGAAGGAGCTTCCTGTTGGAATCCGGGTGAGAGGTCCGGCGACTGGAGTGGGTTGGAGCAGATGAGTGGCTTTGGGATGCCTTTGGACACAGAGCGGTGGGGACTTGTGCTGGTTAGTTCTGGAGGGGAGTGTGGGCTCTCCTGAGCATTTGGGTGAAGGTTGGTGGCGTTAACCGAGGCGCGCTGTGAACTGCAGACGTCCACTGAGTTTGAGGATATGGAGGTGTCAGAAAGGCAGAAACAAACAAAACAGCGAAGCCCACGTGGATGGTGAGGAAGGACAGAGAGGAGGATCCTGAGCCAGGGTCAGAACCCTCCAGGGAGATGAAGGTGTGCCCTCGAGGTCAGCCGTGGCCGCCGTGAGTGAGGCGCGGGGTGGCCGAGCCCTCGGGGAGCTGTTCTCTGAGATGGTGACCGTGGCAAAGAGGGCAGAGGACGTCCGTGCTGCCAGCTCCCATCCTGCAGCCCACGGGCCTGAGAGGTGGGGCCCCGGGGAAGAGCAGGTGTCAGTTACCCCAGGAAGTCAGGGGAGAACCTGGGGAGGGAGGGGCCAGAGCCTGCCGCTGAGGAGTGCGAGTGGGGAACGTGGGCGGGGTCTGTCTAGCCCAGTGGGAAGCTATGGGCGGGGCGACGGCGCGTTTGGACACCTGGAGCGGATCACCTTTTAAACAGGCTCCGTCTTCCATCTAACGAGACTATTTTCAGTACTACTCACTTATTTAATGAAACCAAGAATAGTAACTTGAAAAACTCAGTAAAATATCCGTTTTATTGATATATATATCCATATATATATATATAATCATGTCAGTAAAATAAGTAGAAATAAATCAAAATTTGTAAAGCAAACATTTTTAAAGTCGGGGATTAATTATGCCAATTGTAATTATATTGATGTATATTTTGAAAAAGGGAAAAACACGTATCAATTTATCGGCCTGTTGCAGTCACACAGGATAACATTACAGTTTCTGGGTTTGTAATTTTCCTTCTTTCATTTTAAACAAGCAATGTTTTATAAAGAAGATTACTTTTAATGTAAAAGGTATTATTCAAATCCAGTAAAATAGTTCACACGTGTGAGCTAAAATTTGTGTTTCCAAACAAGACAGTAGCTCACGGTTCGGTTCGCGTTCTGCTTCACTCTTTTGAAAATGCACACACACGTAACAATTTCACGTGGCTCTTGAACGACAGAATTACAGTCACTCAAGTTCAGCTTCTTTGTTTTACTGACACGGTGCTACCTTTGTTTATTTGGAAGCATCTCTTTAAACACAGGAATGTGCAGTCTCATGGGAATTGGAGACAGAAACTGCTTCCGTAATGAGCTTGAATGATCCTGAGGGTCAGAACACTCTGGGAATTGACAAGTCCCCATGTGTGTGGCCACCTGTGGAACCTGTGGACTCTGTGTTGACCTGCATGAGGAAGGCAAGGTTCATTAAGGGATAAGTACTCAAAAGGGCTGATTTGAAAAAAAAAATATGTGTATAGCATATATATGCACATATATACATATATATACATACATATACATACATCAAATGTATATCTAAACCAAGCAGTACAGTGATGTCAGCAGTTGCTAGCATTTTTGCAACAGAAGGCTTGCGGGGAACAGTATTCTTTGCTGACCACTGTGGAACTGTCAGTACTGGGTGATGAGCAAACGATTGCCTTTCAGCTGGTTTTCGTACTCTGTTGGAAATCTCTACAGACAGGTATTGCTGCCCTGGGTGCCCCCACCCTTGCCCTGGCACCCACTTGCAGGGGAGTGAGGCCACAGCATGGTGAGGGGCAAGGGCAGGTGATGGGGTCCACCTGGATTGTGGGAGCAGCAGAGGAAGTTGGGGATGTGAGGTCTTCTCCAGGAGGCCTTGCGGGGAGCCTTGGGGGGTGGTTGTCCCAGTCCTGTGTCTTCTATAGCCTCTGTAGGCGGATTTGGGGGTGCGATGGCAGAGAGGGAGACTTTACGAGGCCTCCTGCTGGCTGAAGCCCTGAAATCCTGTCTCTGTCTTCATCTGTCCTCTGCCCCCTGCCATTCCTTCTCTGGCCATTTTGTCTGTCCTTCCCTCTGTTTGTCTGTCCCGCCTCTCCTCCAGTTGTTTTCCTTCCCTCCTGTCCTGGTGTCACCTCCTCTCTCTGCACCCATTTCTCTGTCTCTCTCTCTGCCTCAGGGGCTCCTCTGCCGTCTCCTCCCTACCTGGCTTTTCTCCTTCTCGCTGTCGCTCTCGGGGTCCCTGTTCCCGCCTTTCTGTGTGGCTCAGCCTCTGTGCACAACAGGCCTCTTTGTTTCTCTGTTGGAGAACTAAGGGGAGCCGGGGGAGGGGGAGACAGGGCTCTGATGATTCACCCCCACTTTCTCTGGGACCACCCACCTTCATTCATCATCCTTTCCTTGGAGCGTCTCTAAAAGCCAGAAGTTTGCCCCACTCTGAGGATCAAGCCACAGGCAATGACAGCCTTTTCTCCAGCCTCAGAGCTGTTGGTGGCCTGTGCCCACTAACCAGGTCCTGCATCGGGGTTGAGGCGGGTGCTGGAGTCGGGGTTGGCCGCATTCAGAGCTTCTGGGCAGGTGCGGGGAGGCCTGGAGGCAGCGTGGGCAGGGGTGGGCCTCAGTTGGAATCTGAGCGATGCCTCCAGCAGCCCTGACTTTGAGGGCCCACCGTCCCCCTCGGCTTGGCCTACTGTGGAGAGGACCACCCCGTCCTCAGGGCGTATTCTCACTGATTTCCACATCCAGACTCCCTTCCCAGCAAGATGGCAGAACCACGGACTGAGGAAGCTGACCTGGTTGCTCTCTGTCCCCTTTCCCTCTCTCTTACTGGCCCACGAGTCCTGTCCAGAGAACACGAGAACCGTCTGTCACCCTTCTCTCCCTAGACTCCATCCTCCCTGTTAAGTTCCCACCTGCTGCCTCCTGCCTGGTGCCCCCTGCCCTGGCTTCCTGGGCACCTGTCCCTTAGCTTTTACTTGACATCCCTCATACTGAGAAAGAATAAGACTCAAGCTCCAGGGAGAGAGCAGTGGGAGCCACCCGCATGGGGAGTCCTGGCCCTGGGTGCCCGAGGGAGATGAGGAGACCGAGGTGCAGACAGGTGCCCCAACAGGGTGACCGTAGAGTCCACTCTGTCCAGTTGCCTTCTCCTCACTCCCTCCACTGGATACCTGGTGCTCCTCAAACACCCAGAAAGCCTCTGCCTGGGGCCTCTGCCCTGCTGCTCCCTCTGCCTGGGATGCTCTTTCTGTACCCGTGGGAATGACTTGCTCTCTCACCCCTTCAAGACCTTGCTCGCATATCCTTCTTAGGGAGTCCCCCCTGAGCATCTTATTCTTCTGCAACTCCCTACTTAATTCCTCTCCCCTGCTTTACTTTCCTGCACAGCGTCTATCACCTAGCACATAAAGAATCAATTATCTATTGTGTACTGTCTTCCTCACCAGCATGGAAGCTCCCCCAGAGAAGGGATTGCTATCTTACTGAAGACCGCATTCCCAGTTCCTCCAAGAGTCTGGCACCGCCTAAGTACCCACTAACTATTTGTTGAACGACTGTCGACAGCCTGGCCAGAGTGGGCGCTACTGTTGCACAGGCCAGCGTCCACTGAGTGACTGACGTCCCCCTGACTCAGCAGAGCTGGTGCTCCCCTGTGTCCCTGACGGCAATGCCCCTTCTCTGATGGCCAGGAGACTCCCTGCCTAACTGTGAAGGCTTGGCCCATGCCTGCCTCTCCTCTCCTATTCTGAAGTGGATTTGTTCTCTCCCTCCACCCCACCAAACACCTGTGGCTCTTGAAAAATCAGGAGCTTCTGAGTCAACCATGATTCACATCCTTGTTTCACCTCTTTCTGGCCCTTGATAAGTTGCTTAGCTTCTCTTGGCCTCAGTTTCTTCATCTATAAAATGGGGTCATATTAATATAACAATGGAATTAACAGAATAAAATAGGCCATACTTTGGAGAGAGCAGTTCAGAGCATCAGTAGCCTTCTGTGACACGGGCTTGCCACTGCACGCTCCATCGGTGGGCCGAGCTGGAGGAGGTCTGTTCTTGGCAGACGCGGCTCCAAGTGGGGTTCCTGAGGGTGACGGAGGCTGTGATGGGGACATAAAGGTGGCAGTGTTCCATGAGCCCTTGGTTGAGGGAGGAGGACCCTGCCATGGCCCCTGCCCTGGGGGACCCCATGCCTGTGTGATCAGGACTGCCCACTCCTGACCTCGTTCATACCGCTTTCATGTCTTGCCACGTGTCCTATGGAACCCGCAGAGAAGATCCGTCATTCACCTCCGACACACCAGCCTGACCCTTTAGTGTGCTGAGCCTTTGGTGGGACACAGAGGACTCTTAGGATGGACAGAAGCTCTCTGAGCTGGCCACAGGGGTCTTCAGCCTTCATAGAGGTCTATTTTACTGCTTGTGGGACATTGGACTTGCCAACCTTGAGCCACCTCCCAATCCTGAGAACCTACAGTTTCAGGAGTATGATCCCCTACGGCCAGCCACAGTTTCTTTCTCCAATCTGGTTTGGTTGCCCTTTCCACTCAAAAATCCGAAAGCCAAAGCTCAGGTCTTATGTACCCCAAGGCAACTTCCTTCTCCTCTAGTGCCCCTCTGAGCCTGGTCAGCCATGGGCGGCCAATTTCTTGGAACATCAAGAAATCAAAGACAGTTGAGCAAAAGAGAGAAGTGGACACTGTTGTGTTCAGCAAATTAGCAAAATGCTTAGCCTTCTTTTCAACTGAGCATCTTCTCTTTAATGATCTTGTGCCTGTGAAACTGTAGATGCACTTGCTTTGAGATTGTTTACTTTGACCCATTCAATATGATGTATTGAGTGCCTACTCTACCAGGTGCTAGGCTGGGTCCTGCTTGTGCAAGACCAGACTCAGAACCTGCCCCCTTGGTGCTTTCTGGCTAAGGGCAATAGACCTCACCAGTAGGAGTTCCAGTCCTTGCAAGAAACAGCAGTCAGCTGTCCTTGTAGAGAGGGATGAGGACAGGCCAGTGTTTCCATCAGGGTTGGATGTACACAAAAATCAGAAGCCCACTTAATCTAGCTCAACCATAGGGGTTTGTTGTAGGGGAACTCATGGGCTTAATTCTTGGCATGCACAGCAAGCCCTAGTGAGTCCCAGAAGGTTATCAGGTAGCGACTCTGCCCTTTTGATGCTCTCTGGGGTTCCAAGGTCTTTCTTCCTAAATGCCTCAAAATCATGGTGTCCAGCCATGAAGTCAATGGGCCTTTCCAGTTTGGCTCCTTGTATCGTCAGGGTCCAGCAGAATACAGATGGCCCATTCAGAAGGGGTGATCCAAGAGCATCCAAGGAAGTTATTTAAGCAGGGCAGAGTTCAGGGAAGCCAACAAGGGGTGCTTAAGCAGTGTGGAAACTGGGGCTGACAGTGTGGGAAACTGGAGGGGTGAAGGAAAGGAGCGTCCAGGGCTAGAGTGACGGAAGAGTCATGGCCCCAGCCCCAGGTAGAGGGACCCAGCCACTGCCAGCAGGACTGGGGCAGCGAATCCCCCCACTTCTCTCTCCTCCCACCCTGGGGTGTTCTGCTAGTCTCTAGTGATGGCCAAAGCCAACTATAATCCAGAAGATCAAGGAGACCAGTTGATGAGCCCACAGATAGAAGCCAGCCTCCCAGGCTCAGCGCAGGCAGAGAAGGAGGGACAGGGAAGAGTAGGGGCACATGGACAATACTCATGGCTGCCTGGTGTGGTTCCCAGTCTCACTTTCAAATGCCCTAGAGGGAGAATTCAGCTGGGTCAGCTCAGACTGAGGCAGCAGTCGGAGCTGCTGAGAGATGGGCATCATCCTCATTCCAAGATGAGTAATGCAAGGTTGACGCATGCCCAGGGCTTCCAACAGGTGCCACATTCAGGTGTCTCTTTAAAAAACCATCATAGGGGTTTAAAGATCTGAAAAGCTAGGCAGACGTGCCTGTGTGTCTTTCACAGTATGTTCCAGCCCTGAAGAACACTGTTCCTGACCTTCTGCTGGGCCACTGGAAGTTCTCTGGTCCAGCATCTAGGACTCCTCTGATGGTCCTCTCCACCTGCATCTGACTCCAGTGTTCCTCTTTGCCTGGGCTTGTCTAAGAATTGTGGGGTCATCACACCTTACAGGGGTCACAGGCTTTGGCGGCCGCTTGCTCTTTGTGTCCATCTGGATTTACTTTTGACTTTGCTGTGCCTGGTATCAGCACTGACATCTTAAAGGGACCCACATCATCCCACCGCAGGTCAAAGCTGCATCTAGAAATCTTTGGGTAGAAGCGCGCTCACGCCATCTGAGACACGTGTCAGCGCTTCCTTTCCGAGAACCTTCAAAGGAGAAGGTTCCTTGTGGGAGAATCTGGAATTCATCTGGCTAGGAAGCTCTCCTAGCCATCTGAGGTGAAATGTAAGCATCTCCTGGGTGGAATATTCGCTTGTTTAGTGTAGGGCGATCAGAGTAGTAATTTGAGTTGTGTTCAGAGACGAGTGAGTGCAGCCTGCTTTGGAGGGAGCAAGGAACGGAGGGAAGCTTCCCAGCTGGGGCCACCAGCTGTGAGCTGTGGGGTCCAGGAATTCAGTCAGCTGTATGGCCTAGGTCACCATCTGTGTGGGCTGGGGTGCCAGCCAGTGGTGTGGACCTGCATGCCATTGTGTGCTTTGGGGTGCGTGCCAGGTGGTGTGGGGGCCAGGTGTGTGGGTTGAACTATCTGCCAGAGGTGCATACGGGGTCTATCTGTGTGGGCTGGATTGCCAACCCACTGTGTGGACTTGAGGAGCCGCCAGCTGTGGGGACTGGGGTGCCAGCCGCGAGAAGAGGGGTGCTCGCATGAAACCCGAGCATGTCTCTGTGCTTCTGTTTATGGCGTCAGCAATTTTCAGCAAATCAAGGTCACTGGATCAAATCGACGTTACCCACTGACTTTTGTTGCAGAATTGAAGATCTGTTTCTCTAACAGGAAGAAAAGAATATGCCCTTAAGAATAATAACCCATCATTAGAGCACCCAGATCTTTCAGAACCAGATTTTCAAGGGAAAGAATGAGTATTTATGTTAAGATGTTTATTTGTTTGACCAGAATTTGTTGAATGCCAACGATGCGGCAGACATGATACGAATAATCTCACTCAAAATAGGTGACCAGGGGGTCAAGAGAAAGTACTTGGAGTTATTTTTGTATTTGTCTCCTTCTACTCATGAGGATTCTGTGGCTGAGGCCAGAAGGGACGGAGAAGGGTTTACTTCGTCCTTTTGTTCTCGTGGGGAACGGCTTTCCCCAGGAATCTGGAGGGGCACAGCCAGTAGCGCTGGCTCCACTCAGGTCACGAAGAACCTCGACAGTGGTGGCAACCGCAGACCTGAGCCGGGAGCTCTCAGGTGCTGGGGGTACTGAGGGGCAAGGGATGTGTTCACAGCCCAGGAGACCTGACAGGTATGCAAGGGAGGTGATTCCTGGCTCACCCAGTCAACCAGCTCCATGGCTTCCACACTGTTCTCTGTGATTCCTTCCTCTCTTCAGCTATACGTATCCTAGAGTGACACTGTGCTCGTTGGGGCAAGTGCTTTTGATGGCTATTTTGAAAAAAAACTAAATGAACAGAGGCACAGTTCATGTTACTTCTCAAAAAGACATTGGGAAGACACACACACACACACACACACACACACACACACACACACACACACACATTAGTCCCCCTTATCTGAAAGGGTTATGTTCTAAGACATTCCACAGAAGTCCAAAACCACGGGTAGTGTATACTATGTTTTCCTATATATAATACCTCCAGTGATTCATAAGTCAGGCACGGTAAGGGATTAACAATAACAACTAATAATAAAATCGAACAATTATAACAATACACTAAAATGAAAGTTATGTGAATATGCGCATGCTCTTCCTCTATCTCAAAACATCTTACTATCCTGTATTTTTGGACCATGGTCGACTATGAGTAACTAAAACCACAGAAAGTGAAGTACAGATAGGGGAAGGGAGTTTGAATAGTCCATTCTTGTTATTCAAGGAATTTGTGTTCTACACATGCTAAAAACACTGAATGAATTAGTGAGTGATGAACCATTGCTCCTAGGGGAAATACAGGGTTAGGTGCCTATGAGCCTATGGTCACGTGTCTGTCAACTGATCAGTACATAACCTTGTGTAATGTGTTTTTTTTTTTTTAAAGACACTGTATTTAATATATAATGTTGATTAATATTGAGTTCACAGCACTATAATTCACGCCTGAGTGAAGCTTACCAAACACAGGTATTTCTCTCTGTTGGACACATCATGGCTTAGGTGCACCAGACAGTATTTTAGTACATGCTTGGGGGTCACTTTACATAGTGAAATCATCAACAAAAAACCATAAAAATGCCAATCCCCACCCCGAATGGACTATAAAGAGGACACCTGTTTACACTATGAGTGCTGAAATGGGAAGGGTCACCTGTTTGACCTCAGCTGGGAAAACCTGTGCATTGGTCACTGGAGTTCTTTTCTCCTCGCCTTGTGACCACAGATGACTGTGAAGGCACTGGGAATATTGACTTTGGAGTTACAAGTACATTTTGGCAAGTGGTGAGTTCACAAACACGGAACCTGTGAATAATGAGGACCCGCTGTGTATTTATTCATAAGTAGACGTGTGTGTACGTGCACACCTACACACCCAGGCCAGGAGCTCAACCTCGAAAAAGGAAACAATTAGAAGTGACCTGGCACCTTGGAGAGGACCCTATGAGGAGGGGTTCCTCTGAGGCTGGCTCCACCACACGGTTTCTTTACGCATCTCTAAGTGACTCAGGGTAGGGGAGGCGAACAGCTCATATTGCGGCTTCTAAATCTGCAGCTTGGAGGTGAGTTATTCAGTTGTTTAGGATCGACTCTGGCAGCAGGAGCTCCTAGTAGGGTCTAGTGCGAATGGAACACTCCTAGAAAGGGATAATTATAAAGTCACAGGTTCCAGGCCTTGGGATGGATGGCCCTGGGGATGGGGAGTCAGAGCTGATTCTTAAACAACCCTGGCACAGTGTGCTGGGAGCTCGGGGGCAACGTCCCGCCACCCACTGAGACCCTCATGTTGGACACCCGAGAGGCACCCTCATTGCCCTTCCCTTTAATCTTGGTGACTCTGCTACTTTTCTCTCTCTTTAACCTGGCCCCTGGTCATTCTCTGGGCCATCTTGAACCTGAGGTGACCAGAACCACCTGGCCATGGCCCAAGAGTGAGGGGCACTTTCCTTATATTTTCAGGGCTACATATCAGGTCCAGGTTGGGGGTGGGCAGAAGGGTGGGGTGAGAATAATCTTTGGTTGATATGTTTTCCTGTCCTTATCCAGGTGTAACAAGCAATGGTCTGTCACTGTCTCACCCATTTCTCACTTGGTAAGAAAGAATGTTGCTGCTGCTGTTGCTAAAACTGATAATGACACCTGACTTTTTATTTTTTTTAGTTGTAGATAGACACGATATTTTTTATTTATTTATTTTTATGTGGTGCTGAGAATCGAACCCAGTGCCTCACACATGAGAGGCAGGTGCTCTACCACTGAGCTACAGCCCCAGCCCTGATACCTACCATTTTTAAGTGCCCATGTAGGTCAGGCATTGGGCCACGTGTTTTACTTTTAAATGAAAATTTTTATCATAATAACACCTGTGCCTAGTTTCCCCACAAACATTTTAATTTTGAAATAAAAAAAAAAGAAAAGTTGAAAGACAAATACAATGAACATCTATGGACTCCCTGTTTTTGATTCACCCATTAACATTTTACCACATTTGCTTTATTTTCTCATCTGCTGCTGTGTGTATCTATTGATGAATGATTTAAAAGCATATTACAAACGTTGTATTACTTCACCCCTAACTACTTCATCACGTATCCACTCAGAATCAAAGGCATTCCTTCATATAACAAAAGCACCATTACCATAACTGAGAAATTTAACATTAAATCAATGCTATAATCTAATAGAGTCCATATTTAAATTTCATGCACTTAATTTAAAGGAATAAATATTTATATAAGGCTTTGAAGGGAAGGCGCATTCTTCTCTTTTCCTGATTTCTTTTCCCCCAAGGCAACCATTTCCCACTCTTTTAGCTGTTTCTTCCAGTTATTAACTCTATATTTCTAAATATCATGCTTATTCTATAGTTTTAAAAAATTCTTATCATTTATTAACTAAATTCTGTGTAAGAAGACCATTTAGCTGTCTTCTCCCCCACAAACACATCCTCTCCTATCCCAATAGGATGATATCATCATTTTTGGTAATATCAGTGCAGTATTTACAGTATTATGATTATGTTATTTTCAGATTGACTTACATAGTGTCTTATGATTTTATTTCCTTTATTGTATAATGATGTTGTGTGTTATAATTACCATGATTTTGTCACTTACTTGGTTTTCTAGGTAGCTATCACTATTTCATCCCTGAGCTCTCTGGCAGAATTATAATTTTTCTTTTAAATATGTTGGCATGTATTGAATTATGTACTGGGTTAATTCATTTCTTGGCTCTCCTGCTCTAACCAGGCCTGCCACTAATCTGTCACCCCAGACCTTCATCATCAATTTGGGAATCCCCTCTGACTGCTACTGAATTAAATTCCTTGTTTCCTGGATCTTGAGCAACCTCTTTGTTGGTTTACTCTCTCACTGTGGTGGGGAACATCCTTCAGTAGCTTTCTGAGGAAGGATTCACAGAAGGCAATGTCTTTGAGATCCTGTGTGTGTGAGATGGCATCCACTATATCCTCACACTTGATTAACAGTTTGGCTGAATACAAAATCATGGAGTGGAAATCACTCCCCGCACAGGCCCCCTCAGGATTTTGACAGTGTTTTCCTATTTCTACTTTTCAGTGTTGAGGTTGAGCAGTCCAGTGCCTTCTGTTTCCTGCTTTTGGAATATCAGTGAGGGGAGGCCCTTCCCTACCTGTTGTTCAGCCAATCGGTGACATTTTCAATCTAGAAACTCAAGTGTTGATTTATTGCTTAAATAATTTTCCCCTCTTGATTTCTCTCCTTTGGAATTTCTGCCATCCAAATATTGCCTCTCCTTGCTGGTATTATAATTTCACTATATTTTCTGTCATTTCCTATTTCTTTAACGTTGTGTGTTTTCTTTGGAAATTCTCTGTTTCTTTTTTCTTTTTCTTTTTTTTTTTTACAGCTGTTCTTTTGAGTTGTTATTTCTGTTATAACATTTTTAATGTTCAAGAGTTTTCTTTCATATTTCTTCTTTAATAATTATGCTTGTTTAAGAATACAGTATGTCAGATGCCTGTGAAGATGTTAGTTACAGGATTGTTTTCTTGCTTCTATTTTCCTTTTTCTGTTTGCTTACTTTAGTCTTTCTTTTCATGATAGAGTGGTTCCTCAAACATGTCTGGTGGCTCTTGAGTGCCCTTTGTCTTAAAAGGGAGGCACTGAAATGTTCCGTGGAGGCTCCGCATGTTCAGGTTTATGGAGTGCTGAGTTCCTCTAGGATGGCCGGGCAGGACCAAGCTGCTCAAGTAAGAAATCATATTAGTCAGATTTTTGTTGCTATGACCAAACACCTGACATAAGCAACTTAGAGGAAGGCTTTGTTTTGATTCATGATTTCGGAGGTTTCAGTCCATGATTGGCTCCGAGGTGGAGACGTGGCTGAAGGGCATGCATGGCCAAGGAAAGCTTCGTAGCTCATAGCAGCTGGGAAGGAGAGAGGGGGAGACCAGGAGTAAGAAGTACCCTTCTAGAGCACACCCCCAGTGACCCACTTCCTTCAACTAGGTCCAACCTCCTTAGCTTCTACTACCTCCCAGTAATCCAATCAGCCATCAGTGGATTCATCTACTCATGAGGTCAGAGCCCACATGATCCAATCACCTCCCAGAACCCCACCTCTGAACATTTCTTCACTGGGGACTAAGCTTTCAACACATGAATCTTTGAGAGCACTTCATATCCAAACCACAGCAGAACCCACAGATGCTAGTATGTTAAAGTCTCCTCTCTTGCACTGGTTGATTCCCACCCTCTCCATCCCTCTGGCTGGTTATACTCTGTTCTCCCTCTTCTTTGCCCCACCCAAGTACTCAGGCTGCCCTCCAGCCATCCGCTACTCTAGTCAACTCCCAGAAGTGAGCAGGTACAGGCATCTGTGTGGGTGTTTGCTCAGAATGCCTTCTCTCATTCTCTTGCTTACCTAATAAGGCTCTGCTGCAACCCCTTCTTTTGTCTCCACACTCATTCCCTGGGTCCCCATCTGAGGGAAGAGGGAGCCTTTCCCTGCTGTCTATCCTCAGACCTCCCAGTGGTTCTCCACGGGCATCCAACTCCGCCATCTCATGATTTCTTGCTTGTTTGTCACCCCACTAACCCCAATGCATTTTTCTTACTCTATTATCTGGTCCTGGTCTGGAAGTTCCTTTAGCACTGGTGATACTTCAGCATCTTGGGGGAACATGGAGATATGAGAGAGACTCTGTATCTTAGTCTGTTTTCTGTTGCTGTGACAAAATACCTGAGACCGGGTAATTTATAAAGAACAGAAGTCTTTTTGGCTTATGGTTCTGGAGTCTGAGAAATCCAAGGGTGTGGTGCCCATACCTGCTCAGCACGTGCTGAGGGCCTACCTGCTGCAACATGACATGGTGGAGGACAACACCAGGAGAGGCGGAGCAGGTGTGCTCAGGTCTTTCTTCTTATAAAGCCACCAGTCCCATCATGGGGACTCCACCTTGATGACCTTATCTAATTTCAATGATTTCCTAAAGTTCCCATTTCCAAATACCATCAACATATACATTTGGGGATTAAGTTTCAGTTCTACACGAGACATTCAAACCGTGGTACTGTGGTTCCCAGAAATCAGGGGAGTTTTATGGATGTGCTGCCATCACGGGCCTCTAAACCCAGTTTGCAGGGCTACAACTTCTGCCACTCGACACTTTTCTAGACTTACTTCAGGATGGCAGGCAGACACACTCATGCCCCCAATTCTCTACCCCATGCTAAAACTAGGGTGATCTTAGTATCTGAAGAAACAGGAGGAACGTGCCCACCATTGGGATCGTCGGACCTTCTCTGAAGACATCTGTCTGTGGGGGTGCCAGCTGGTGTGAGCAGAAGCACCTGATGGGTTTGAATTTTCCCAGTCTTTACACTTGTGCCTAACTGTGTATCCAGCATCCACAGATCAGGAAAGTATCTACATCACATGCACACAGAGCAGGGCAGGGACGGCCAGTACATTTCATCTCCAGCGCGACTCCACCTGATGGCTGGTGGTTGCCCCAAGTGCTTGTTAAGGATCTGGAGGCCTCCACCAGGTTCAGTATGAAAGAGTCCTGTGATCAATTAGTGATGTCTGCCATGGGCAGTTATTCACCAGCCCAGAACCAGGGGAAAGATGAAAGTGAAATATTCTAAGACAGTGTTTCCCAAACTTGGCTGATGATAAGAATTACCTGGAGGTACTTGTTAAAAATAGATTTTGGAGTCTTCACCAGGAGAGTAGATTGAAGCCGTCTGGAGTCTGTACTTAGCAAACACCCCTGAGACTGCTGTCAGGCAAGTCTGGAAACACGTTCTAAGGGAGGGCTTGTTTCCAGGACTCCCTACTTAACAGAGGAGGAAATGCAGGAAGATGGTGCAACAGCACTCAGTTCTGGGGAACGCAAGAGGGGAATGGTTACCCCAGGCAGACAGCAAGCACTCTGGGCCCTCTCATGGAAGTGAAAGCTCTACGTGAATCCTGAAGTCCTAAACAAAGTTCCGTGGATTTATTTGGTGCTGATGACTGAAGAATAAGCAAATCACCATGTTTAGACATGCACATCTTACTGCCCACGTGTCCACACCCAGATCCTCTCTTATTTCTGTCACCTCTAGTTGGAGATGCTCTACAGATGCCCCAGAGGAATGGTGGTTCTAACCATATGAAGAATTTGCAAAGAACTGTGATTGCCACACAGGAAAGCCAGAGATTGGGAAAGGATGGGATCTCTTCTGTGTGACAAAAATGTCTTCAGGGGGTTCTCTCAAGTGCATGACATGAGGAACTCCCTGAACATTGAACTGTTTAGACCAATTTTAATAAGTTCTGTCTCACTAGTGGAGGACCAGTTCCTGAAACCAGTCCCTTACCCTAATAAAATAAGAGCTACAGACATAACTAAGGTAGACCAGTAGCCCCTTCTCCACTATCTGCGAACAACAGTGTATGTTCATGCTTAGGTCAGGAGAAGCTGGGTCTTCATATTTCATGAAAAATCCATGCTTATATCATGTAACCAAAACAGATAGCTAACATTTACTGAGTACTTACTACACACCACAGATTATTTTAAGCATTTTATGTGTTAATTTACTTATCCTCTCTGGACCCCTTGAGGAAGTCACGATTGTTGTTCCTAATTCATAGCTATGAAACTGAAGCATGGGAATTTTGGGTAATATGCTCAAGTTCACATAGCTAATATAAGCCTACATTAGTAATCTATTGCTGCATGAGAAATCACGCCCAAATTTATCTCTGTCTCTGTGGGCCAGACATCTAGATGTGGCTGAGCTGAGTTCTCTGACTCAGGTCACATGGTTGTAATCAGGGTGTCAGCTGGGATTGCAGTTGTCTCATGGCTCAATGGGAGGAGGACCCACCTGAGCTCACTCATGTGAATGAATGTTGGCAGGGTTCAGTTCCTTGATGGCTGTTGGACTCTCAGTTTCTTGCTCTGTGGGCCCGTGCACAGGGAAGCTCACAACACAGTAATTGGCTTTCATTGGTGTGAACAAGGGAAAACAGCAAACAAGGGTGGGCAAGATAGCTGCTAGGATCTTTCTGCAACCCAGTCTTGGAAGTGGCTCCCATCGTGGTCGCCATCTTTTCTTAGAATCAAGTCCTCAGATCCAGCAGCCCACACTCAAGAGGAATGAATACTGGATGGCTGGAATCACTGGTGACTCTTTTTAGAAGTTGCCTACCACAGTGGCAAAGATCTAATACCAATCCATCTCACAAGATGCAAGAGAATGACAAACACAGAATCCAGGAAAACATTAATTCCCTCTGAGGTGAGGAAGGAGACGGGATACGAGAGGAACACACAGGTGGTGCAACAATACTGGATGTTTAAGTGGGTATTCACTTTATTATCATGCTGTGTAATTCACATGTAGGCAACATGCATTTTTTCCACTTGCTTCACATGTTGCATGCTAATTTTAAAATAATTTACCTGTTTCAGTATGGAAAGTGAAAAGAGCAAATGCAAACTCCAAAGACATCAAGAATTGTGTGTTTGAGTTGATGTATGCAACAGGAAGAACATGTTTTAAAAATTAGACTTTAGTTTTTAGAGCAGTTTGAGGTTTACAGAAGTCATAGAAAGTACCAGAGCCCAGGATATCCTTTGGCCACCCACTTTCTCCTGTTACCAACATCTTGTATTAGCGTGACACATGTGTGTCAATTGATGAGCCAGGGTTTACACATTTTTATTAACTAAACCCCATATTTACATTAGGGTTCAGTCTTTGTTATACATTGAGTCTTGACAAGTGTACAATGGCATATATCCACCATGACAGTATCATGTGCAATAGTTTTATTGTAGAAATCCACCGTCTTCTACCTACTCATCCCTCCCTCTATTTAAACCCTTAGCAACCACTGATATTTTTTATTGGCTTCCTAGTTTTGCCTTTTCAGAACATTATGTGTTTGCAGTTATACTGTAAGGGGACTTTCAGACTGGGTCTTCTCACTTAGCAGTATGTATTTAAGGTCTCTTTGTATCTTTTCATAGTTCGATGGCTCATTTCTTTTAGCACTGAATAACATTCTGTTGCATGTACCATGATCCATTTATCTATTTACTTAATAAAAGACATCTTGGTGGTCTCCAAGTTTTGGCAATTATGAACAAAGATGCTATAATTAGTCGTGTGGCAGTTTTTGTGTGGACATACATTTTCAGCTCATTTGGATAAACACCAAGGAGTGTGATTGCAGGATCATGTGGTAAGAGTATGTTTTGTTTTGCAAGAACCTGGCAAACTATCTTCCAAAGTGGCTGCACCATTTTGCATTCCCACCAGCAATGAATGAAGAGTTCCTATTCCTGCACATCCTTGCCAACATTTGGTGGTGACAGTGTTTGGACATTTGCCATTCTAAGAAGTGTGCAGTGGCATCTCCTAACAACATACAATGTTGAACATCTTTTCCTGTGCTCATTTGCAATTTGTATACATTCTTTGGTGAGGTGCTTTTCCAATTGTCTATTTTTTTTTTTAGTTAGTTTGTTTCCTTATTGTTGAGTTTCAAATGCCTTTTGTATATTTTGGATACATATCCTTTTATCATTCATGTGCTTTGGAAATATCTACTCCCAATCAGTGGCTTATCTTTCTAGTTTCTTAACTGTGTCTTTTGCAGACCAGAAGTTTTCAATTTTAATAAACTCCAATTTATCTCTCTTGTTTCTTTTATGGATCACATTTTTGATATTGTATCTAAAAGATTATCACCAAACCCATGGCCTCCTGGATTCTCTCCTGAATTAGGCGTTCTTCATGTTTGCACTGACATTGAGGTTTGTGGTCTATTTTGAGTTAATTTTTGTGAGATGTGTAAGATCTGTGTCTAAATTCATTTTTTTTTTTTGCATGTGGACGTCTAGTTGTTCCAGAACCATTTATTGAAAAGAATGTTCTTTCTCTATTGAATTGCTTTTCTTATTTTTCAAAGATCAGTTGACCTGTATTTATGCAGATCTATTTCTGGGCTCCCTATTCTGTTCTATTGATCTGTCTCATTCACCAATACCACACTGTCTTGATAATTGTACCATTATGGTAAACACTGACGATGCATAGTGTCAGTTCTCTGACTTTGTTCTTCTCTGTAGTGTGTTGGCTATCTTGGTTCTTTTGACTCTGTATAAACTTTAGAATTCAGTCTGTCAATAACCACAAAATAATGAGATTTTTGACTGAGATGACACTGAATCTATAGATCATGTTGAGAAGAACTGACATTAACAGTATTGTCTTCCTATCTATAAGCCATAATTTTAGTGGCTTTATTGAAATATAATTTATATGCCATACAGTTAATCATTTAAAGTCTAGAATTCAAAGTGAGTTTTAAAAAAATTTCTTTAAAAATTTTATAGACAGGTTTGTTCAACCACCACCACTATCTAATTTTACAACATTTTTTTTTTTATTCCTCTGAATATACTTCATACTCAGTAGCGGTCACTCACATCTCCCAGCCCCCCACTTTAGCCCAGGTAACCACGAACATACTTTTTGTCTTTATAGGTTTTCCTATTCTGTACATTTCTGGATACTTCATATAAATAGTCATTTTATATAAATAAAATATATGGTCTCTGTGTTTGCCTTCTTTCACTTAGCATATTGTTTTTAACACTTCCTCTATTGTAGCATGTATTGACACATTATTCCTTCTTATTGTGGAATGATATTGCATTTTATGGAATTACCACACAGTATCTATCCATTCCTCCATTGATGGATGTTTGGGTTGATTCCACTATTGGTTTTGAACAACGTGGCTGCGAACCTTTGGGTACCTGTGTTCGTGTGGATGTATGTGCTTATTTGTGTTCAATAAATGTATGTTGCAGAGTGGAATTGCTGACTCAAGTGGTAATTTAACGTTTAGCATTTTGAGAAACTGCCAAATTGTTTTCTTGAGAGGCTGCAACTTTTTGCAGACCCACCAGCAAAGTGTGAGGGTTCTAATTTCTCCACATCCTTGCCAACATTTGCTATTGCTTGTTATTTATTTATTTATTTATTTTTTAATTATACCCATCCTGATGAGTGGAGTTTCGTTGTGGTTTCTATCTGCATTTCCTTAATGACTAATAATGTTGAACACCTTTTTATGTGTTTATTAGACATTTGCATATCTTCCTTGGAGAAATATCTATTCAGATCACTTGCCCACTCTAAAATTGGGTTATTTGTATTTTTATTATTGAGTTGTAAGAGTTTAAAAATGTATTCTGGATTCAATTCCTTTATTATATATATATGATTTGCAAATATTTTCTTTCACTCTGAGTTGTTTTTCCCCTTTCTTGATGATATAATTTACAATACAAACATTTTTAATATTGATGTATTCCAACTTACATATTTGTTTCCTTTATCACTTGGTGTGCTTTTGGTATATGTAAGAAACTATGACCTAAATCAAGGTCACAAAGACTTCTATATTTTGGTGTAAGAGTTTCTTAGTTTTAGCATTTACAGTTAGGTTTACAGTTAGGTTAACTCAAAACAATTTTGAGTTAAGTTTTGTCTATAATTGAGATAGGAGTTAAATTTATTAATTTACATGTGGAAATCCAAGTTGTCCTAACTCTGTTGAAAAATTGTCCTTTCTCCATTGGATTGTCTTGTTATTCTTGTTAAAAATTAATTGATCATAAATGTAAAGGTTGATTTCTATACTCACAATTCAATTCCACTGGTTTAGATGTCTATCTTTGTGCCAATACCACATTGTCCTAATTACAGAGCAATTTCTTATCAAGTTTAGAAATCTGGAAATGTGATCCTCTCAACTTGGCTCTTTGCCGAGATCATTTAGCTATTTGGGGTTTCTTGAATTTCCATATAAATTTCCAGATCTGCTTTTCCATTTATAAAATAAAAAAGGAAGTTGGACTTTTGACAGGGGTTGTGTAAAATCTGTAGGTCAGTTAGGGAGCATTGCCATCTTATTTTTTTAATATTTATTTTTTTAAATTAAATTATTTATTTATTCTAATTTGTTGTACATGCTTGCAGAATGCAATTCATTTCATATTACATATATAGAGCACAATTTTTCAAGTCACTGGTTCTACACAAAGTATTTTCACACCATTCGTGTCTTCTTACATGTTCTTAGGGTAATGATGTCTAACTCATTCCACCATCATTCCTATCCCCTACCTCTCCCTTCCTCTCCCTCCCCTTTGATCTATTTAAGGTTCCTTCCTTCCTCCTGTGCTCCCCCCCCCATCACTGCCATTATGAGTCAGCCTCCTCATATCAAAGATATCATTTGGCCTTTGTTTTTTTATGATTGGTTTACTTCACTTAGCATTATTTTCTCCAACTTCATCCATTTACCAGCGAATGCCATTATTTTATTCTCTTTTAGTGCTGAGTAATGTTCCATTGTGTATATGTACCAAAGTTTCTTTATCCATTCATCTACTGAAGGGCATCTGGGTTGGTTCTACAGTTTAGCTATAGTAAATTGTGCTGCTATAAACACTGATGTGGCTGTGTCCCTGTAGTAAGCTCTTTTTAAGTCCTTTGGGTATATACTGAGGAGTGGGATAGCTGGGTCAAATGGTGGTTCCATTCCAAGTTTTCCAAGGAAACTCCATACTGCTTTCCATATTGGCTGCACCAATTTGCAGTCCCACCAGCAATGTATAGGTGTGCCTTTTTCCCCACATCCTCACCAACACTTATTGTTGTTCGTATTTTTGATAGCTGCCATTCTGACTGGAATAAGATGAAATCTTAGAGTAGTTTTGATTTGCATTTCTCTAATTGCTAGAGATGTTGAACATTTTTTCATATATTTATTGATTGATTGTATATCACCTTCTGAGAAGTGTCTGTTCAGTTTCCTTGGCTCATTTATTGATTGGGTTATTTTTTTTTTATTTTTATTTTTTTGGTATTAAGGTTTTTAAGTGCTTTATATGTCCTAGAGATTAGTGCTCTATCTGATGTGATTGTGGTAAAGATTTGCTCCCATTCTGTAGGTTCTCTATTCACCTCACTGATATTTTTTGGTGAGAAGAAACTTTTTAGTTTGAATCAATCCTACTTGTTGATTCTTAGTTTTAATTCTTGCGCTATAGGGGTCTTATTAAGGAAATCAGGGCCTAATCCAACATGATGGAGATTTGGGCCTACTTTTCTTCTATTAGGCTCAAGGTCTCTGGTTTAATTTCTAAGTCCTCGATCCACTTTGAGTTGAGTTTTGTGCATGGTGAGAGATAGAGGTTAAATTTCATTTTGTTACATGTGGATTTCCTGTTTTCCCAACACCATTTGTTGAAGAGGCTATCTTTTCTCCAATGTACGTTTTTGGCACCTTTGTCTAATATAAGATAACTGTAGATATGTGGGTTAGTCTCTGTGTCCTCTATTCTATACTATTGGCCTATAGGTCTATTTTGGTGCCAATACCATGCTGTTTTTGTTACTATTACTTTGTAGTATAGTTTAAGGTCTGGAATAGTAATGCCACCAGCTTCACTCTTCTTGCTAAGGATTGCTTTAGCTATTCTGGGTCTCTTATTTTTCCAGATGAATTTCATGATTACTTTTTCTATTTCTATAAGGAATGTTATTGGGATTTTGATTGGGATTGCATTGAATCTGTATAGTGCTTTTGGTAGTATGGTCATTTTGATAATATTAATTCTACCTATCTAAGAACAAGGTAGATCTTTCTATCTTCTAAGATCTTCTTTAATTTCTTTCTTTAGCATGCTGTATTTTTCATTGTAGAGGTATTTCACCTCTTTTGTTGATTCCCAAGGTTTTTTTTTTTTTTTTTTGAGGCTATTGTAAATGGGGTGTATTTCCTAGTTTCTCTTTCTGTGGATTTGTCACTGATGTACAGAAATGCCTTTGATTTATGGGTGTTGATTTTATTTATATCCAGCTACTTTGCTGAATTCATTTATTAGTTTTAGAAGATTTCTGGTGGAATTTTGGGTCTTGTGGGCATAGAATCATATCGTCTGCAAATAGTGATAATTTGAGTTCTTCTTTTCCTATCCGTATCCCTTTCATTTCTTTTGTCTGTTTAATTGCTCTGGCTAGAGTTTCAAGAACTATATTAAATAGAAGTGGTGAAAGGGGGCATCCTTGTCTTGTTCCAGTTATTAGAGGGAATACTTTGAATTTTTCTGCATTTAGAATGATGTTGGTCTGGGGCTTAGCATAGATAGCCTTTACAATGTTGAGGTATGTTCCTGTTATCCCTAGTTTTTCTAGCATTTTGAACATGAAGGGGTGCTGTATTTTGTCAAATGCTTTCTCCATGTCTATTGAGATGATCATACGATTTTTATCTTTGAGTCTATTGATGTGATGAATTACATTTATTGATTTCTGTATGTTGAACCAACCTTGTAGCCCTGGGATGAACCCTACTTGATTGTGGTGCACTATCTTTTTGATATGTTTTTGTATTTGATTTGCCAGAATTTTATTGAGAATTTTTGCATATATATCCATTAGAGATATTGGTCTGAAGTTTTCTTTCTTTGATGTGTCTTTGCCTGGTTTTGAAATCAGGGTGATATTGGCCTCATAGAATGTTTGGAACTGTTCCCTCTTTTTCTATTTCATGAAATAGTTTGAGAAGTATTGGTGTTAGTTCTTCTTTAAAGGTCTTGTAGAGCTCAGCTGTGTATCCATCTGGTCCTGGGCTTTTCTTGGTTGGTAAGCTTCTGATAGTGTCCTCTATTTCCTTGCTTATCTGTTTAAATTGTGTATATCATCTTGATTTAGTTTGGGCATATCAAATGCCTCTAGAAGTTTATTGATGCCTTTGATATTTTCTATTTTATTGGAGTACAAATTTTCAAAATAATTTCTAATTATCTTCTGTATTTCTGTAGTGTTCATTGTGATATTTCCTTTTCCTTCATGGATGTTAGTAATTTGAGTTTTCTCTTTCCTTCTCTTTGTTAGCATGGTTAATGGTTTATCTGTTTTATTTATTTTTTCAAAGAACCAATTTTTGTTCTGTCAATTTTTTCAATTGTTTCAATTTCATTGATTTCAGCTCTGATTTTAATTATTTCCTGTCTTCTACTGCTTTTGGGTTGATTTGTTCTTCTTTTTCTAGGGCTTTGAGATGTAGTGTTAGTTCATTTATTTGTTGACTTTTTCTTTTTCGAAGGAATGAACTCCATGCCATGAAGTTTCCTCTTAGAACTGCCTTCATAGTGTCCCAGAGATTTTGATATGTTGTATCAGTGTTCTCATTTACCTCTAAGAATTTTTTAATCTCCTTCTTGATGTCTTCTGCAACCCATTGTTCATTCAGTAGCATATTATTTAGTCTCCAGGTGTTGGAGTAGCTTTTATTTCTTATTTTGTCATTGATTTCTAATTTCATTCCATTATGATCTGATAGAATGCAGGATAGTATCTCTACTTTTTTATATTTGCTAAGAGTTATTTTGTGGCATAATATATGGTCTATTTTAGAGAAGGATCCATGTACTGCTGGGAAGAAAGTGTATTTGCTCGTTGATGGATAATATACTCTATATATGTCGGTTAAATCTAAGTTATTGATTGTATTATTGAGTTCTTTAGTTTCTTTGTTTAGCTTTTGTTTGGAAGATCTATCCACTGGTGAAAGAGGTGTGTTAAAGTCACCCAGAATTGTTGTGTTGTGGTCTATTTGACTCTTGAAGTTGAGACGAGTTTGATTGATGAACGTAGATGCTCCATTGTTTGGGGCATGTATATTTATAACTGTTATGTCTTGTTGATGTATAGTTCCCTTAAGCAGTATGAAATGTCCATCTTTATTTCTTTTGATTAACTTTGGCTTGAAGTCTACTTTATTTGATGGAAACCTCTGCTTGCTTATGTTGACCATGTGAATGGTATATTTTATCCCATCTTTTCACCTTCAGTCTGTGAGCATCTTTTCCTAGGAGATGAGTCTCTTGAAGGCAGCATATTGTTGGGTCCTTTTGAAAATTCAATCTACCAGCCTATGTCTTTTGATTGGCGAGTTTTTAGGCCATTAACATTCAGGGTTGCTATTGAGACATGATTTGTTTTACCAGTCATTTTTGTTTATTTTTGGTATTTAGCTTGACTTGGTTTCTCCTTTGGTTGGTTTTTCCTTTATTGTAGTTCTTTCCTTTGCAGATTTTCACTGTTGTTTTTCATTTCCTCCTTATGGAATATTTTGCCAAGAATGTTCTGTAGTGCAGGCTTTCTTGTTGTGAATTCTTTTAGCTTTTGTTTATTATGGAAGGTTTTTTATTTCATCATCAAATCTGAAGCTTAATTTTGCTGGATATAAGATTCTTGGTTGGCATCCCTTATCTTTTAGAGCCTGGTATATGTTGTTCCAGGATCTCCTGGCTTTGAGGGTCTGGGTTGAAAAATCTGCTGAGATCCAAATTGGCATTCCCTTATAGGTAATCTGATTTTTCTCTCTTGAGGCCTTTAAAATTCTATCCTTATTCTGTATGCAAGGCATTTTCCGTATAATGTGTCTTTGTATAGGTCTGTTGTAATTTTGTACATTTGGTGACCTATAGGCCTCTTGTATTTGATTTTCCAATTCATTCTTCATGCTTGGGAAATTTTCTGATATTCTTTCTTTTTTTTTAAAAAACATTTATTTATTTTTATTTTTTTATTCAAAGTTGTATTTGTAATAGTAGAATGCATTACAATTCATAATACACATATAGAGCCTCTTTTCACATAACACTGTTTGTATACAAAGTATATGCATACTATTCAAGTCTTCAATCATGCTTCTGATATTATTTCATTGAAGAGATTGTGCATTCCTTTGGTTTGAATCTTTGAACTTTCCTCTATTCCAATAAGCCTTAAATTTGTTCTTTTGTTGGTATCTCAAAATTTTTGGATATTCTGTTCATGGTTTCTTTCCATCTTCGCTGTGAGGTCAACTTGATTTTCAAGATTGTGTATTTTGTCTTCATTGTCTGTGGTCCTGTCTTCCAAGTGATCTAGTCTGTTGGTGATGCTATCTATTGAATTTTTAAAATAGCTTATTGTTTCTTTTATTTCAAGGATTTCTGTGTTTTTCTCCCCCCCCAGAATCTCTATCTCTTTCTTGAAGTAATCTCTTGTTACCTGTATTTGCTCTCTTATCTCTTTGTTGGTGTGATTGATGGTTGCCTGTATTTGATCTCTTATCTCTTTGTTGGAGAGATCGATTTTTGCCTGTATCTGCTCACTTAGGCCGTTCTTTAATTCCCAGATCATTTTAGTTATGTATATTCGGAACTCCTTCTCTGACATTTCACCTACTGCGCTATCTATGGAGTCTATTGTTGTGGTATCTTGGTTTGTTTCAGGCATTTTCCTCCCTGTTTTTTCATGATGTCTATGTGTCTTCCTCTCTTGCAGTGCAGATCTGAAGTATTACGGCTTCTGCCCTATTGTCTTATAGTGTCCCTACAGGTTACCAGTACCTCACTTTTAAGGGAGAGATCAATATTACAGCACTCAATGTACACAATGTGTAGCTATATATCAGTTAGCTTCTATTTTTACATTCACAGTTTTGTCACTATAATCAGAAATGATGAGATCAGTTATCTTTTACCATATAGTCAATAGGTTGGCATAATGGTTTACAGTTTCTAATGGTAGAAGGGGGGACTGGAGGGTTGACTGAGACATTCATGAGGTAGGATGTGAGAAAATAGAGGTATTAGATTATTTGACTAGTGAGAAGGGTAATCATAAGAAGTTGGCTGTTAGTAGGAGAAACAAGAGTTTGGCAACCCCATGCAAGATTCCCTATTAGCTCAACAACAGGATAACTGTTAGCACTTCTACTAGAGAAACCTCTGGTGCAGCCAGGCCCACAGGGACCTTGGTGACGTCTTACCAGGTTCTTATTGTTGTCCCTTGATAGAAGCAGCGCTTTCCCACTTTTCTGGTGGTGGCAGCCTCAAGCCTATAATTATCCTGATGTTGGGCTGTGCAGCCACGCTTTGGTGAGTAAGAAACCCCAGTGTAGAGCGCCTCTCCGCGCGGGTGTGGGGTGCGGGGTGCCTCTCCGGGTCATGGGCCCAGGGCGGGCCTCTCTCTCTGGATCTCCTCCAGGCTGCAGTGTGGGAGCATTGCCATCTTAACCACACTGTCTTCCAATCCAAGAACTTGAGACATCTTTTGATTTATTTAGATGTTGTTCAATTTCTTGAAACATTTTTGTAGTTGTACAAATCTTTTACTTCTTTTGTTAAGTTTGTTTCTAAGTATTTTGTTCTTTCTGATGTTATTATAAATGGAATTATTTTCTTAACTTCATTTCTAGAATGTTTATTGCCAGTATATAGAAACAAAATTTGCTCTTACAAGTTGAGCTTGTATCCTATATCCTTGTTGAACCTTTAAAACTTAATTTAATAGTTTTTTTTTTTGAGTGGAATCCTTATAATTTTCTATATGCATGTCATCTGAAATAGAGATGGTTTGGACTCCTTCTTTCCAATGTGTATGTCACCACCCAATTTTCTTGCATAACATTTTTGGCTAAAACCTTAGAATTGCAATGTTAAATAAAAGTGGCAAAAGTGGAATCCTTGTCTTTTCCCTGATCTTAGGGGAAAAGTACTTTGTGAGTTTTTCTTAGAAGCCTTCATCAGATTGAGGAAGTTTCCTTCTATTCCTATCTAGTTGAGTGCATTTATTTATTTATTTTTAAATTATAAAAAATTTTTTCTTTTTAAAATATGCATGACATATTATACATACATGTAGTATAACTGATTCTAATAAGGATCCTATTCTTGCAGTTGTACATGATGTGGACTTCCAAGGATTGTGTATTCATATATGAACATAGGAAAATTTGTCCAATTTATTCTACGGTCTTTCCTGTTCCCATCCCCTCTTCCCTTCCCTCCATTCCCTTTTGCCTAGTCCATTGAACTGCTATTCTTCCCTCCCATCCTTAGTGTGTGAAGTGAGTATTTTTATTATGAAAGGTTATTATATTGTCAATATTTTTGAAGTGCTCATATTCTTTGTTCGTTACTAATATGGTATATTACTTAAATTGATTATCAAATATTAAACCAATATTATTCGCATATGTGGGGCACATCCTATTTGGTCATGGTGTATAATCCCTTTGATATGTTGCTGTACTTAGTCTTCTGGTGTTAAGAATTTGTACAAGAATATTTGTAAGGGATATTGGCCTATATATTTTTCTTTTGATGTCTTTGTTTTGTTTTATTTTGATATTAGGTAATACTGACCTCATAGAATGAGTTCGAGGAGATGTTTCTCCTGTTCTATTTTAAGGAAGACTTCATGAAGGATTGATATTCTTCTTTGATTGTTAGAATTTATCAGTGAAGTCAACAGAAAATTTTCATTGTGGGATGTTTTAAAATTACTAATTCAACCTCTTTACCTGCTATAGGTATATATAGATCGTCCATTTCTTTCTAGAAATTTGCGTATTTCATCTAGTGTATCTACTTTGTTGGCATGTAGTTGTTTATAGCATTCCTTTATAATTCTTATTTCTGTAAGGTGAGCAATGGTATCTTCCCTTTCTGTCCCAATTTTAGTAACTTAGGGATTCTTTTTCCTAATTACTTTAGCTAATATTTTGTCAGTTTTATGGGTATTCTCAAACACCAAAATTTATTTTATCTTATTTTGCAGTGCTGAGGGTCAAACTCAGGGCCATGTGCAAATGGTCTACAACTGAGTTATACCTCCAACCCCTAAAAGCCAACTTTTGAGTTTGGTTTTCTCTTGTGTTTTTCTAATTTGTATTTCACTTATCTGCTCTAGAATTTTTTTTATTTCCTTCTTTCTTCTTGTTTTATTTTAGTTTTCTTTTACTTATATTTTTAGTTCCTTAAGGAGGAAGTTTATCTATTTATTTTTAGTTGTAGGTGAACACAATACCTCTATTTTATTTATGTGGTACTGAAGATTGAACCCAGGGCCTCACACATGTGAGATGAGTGCTCCACTGCTGAGCCATAGCCCCAGTCCCAGAAGGAAGTTTAAACTATTGACAAGTCCTTTCTTATTAATTTTTTTTGTTTTTATATATAAACAATAAATATATATTTATATAATATAAATAATTTGTTTATATTTATATTAGTTATACATGACAGTAGAATGCATTTTGACACATTATACATAAATAGAGTATGACTTCTCATTCGTCTGGTTGTACATGATGTAGTTACACAGGTCATGTAATCATATATGCACATAGGGTAATAATGTCCAATTCATTCTACTATCATTCCTACTCCCATGTCCCCTACCCTCCCTTCACTCCCCTCTGTCTAGTCCAAATCTTTCTTATTATTTTTAACATAGGTCCTTATGGCTATAAATTTTCCTCTGAGTGCTAACTTAGCTGCATTTCAGTGGTTTTGCTATGCTGTATATTTGTTTTCATTCTGTCAAAGTATTTTCTAATTTTCTTTAGGATATTTTCTTTGTCCATTGGTTATTTAGAAATGTGTAGTTTAATTTCCACACATTTGTGAATTCCTGAATTTCCTTCTGTTTTTGGTTTCTAATTTAATTTCATTGTGGTCAGAGAACATAATTTACTTTGTATAATTCCAACACTTTAAAATTTATTGGGGCTTATTTTGTGGCCTAGAATAAGGTCTGTCCTAAAGAAAATTCCATGTGCATGTGGCAGAATGTGCATTCTATTCTGCCAGTGTGTTCTATGGGTATCTTTTAGGTCTAGTTGGTTTATTGCATTGTTCAAATCTTCAATCTTTTTGTTGTTTTTTTTGCTTAACTAACAATTCAGTATTGTATGTCAATTGTTCTACCCATTATTGAAGTATCCAATTATTATTGATAAACTGTCTATTTTCCTTTTCAATTCTACTAGATTTGCTCCATCTATTTTAGACCTGTTTGTGTGTGTGTGTGTGTGTACATAATATTTGGTACTGGGGATTAAACTCAGTGGGCACTTGACCACATCCCCAGTCTTACTTTGTATTTTATTTAGAGACAGGGTCTCACTGAGTGGCTTAGTACCTTGCTTTTGCTGAGGTGGGCTTTGAACTCGCGATTCTCCTGCTTCAGCTTCCCAAGCCACTGGGATTACAGGTGTGCGCCACCTTGTCTGGCTGCATATATGTTTACAATTGTAACATTTTCCAATGCATGGACTCTTTTACCATGTTCTTTGTTATCCCTAGAAGCATAGAACCTACAAATGAGCTGGGGATAGGGTAATTGCGTATTGTTGGCCCTCATATCTAGTATGGAAATTCTACCCTAGGAGTGGAGGCTGGATGGAGGAGGTTGATCTTCTGAAACATAGAGCTAGGAAGGGAAACAAGAAAGGCCAAGAGTCTGTCTCTGCCCCAGACAGAGAGCTAGGTGGGGAGGGAGGCTTTTCTTGGCCACAGTAGTAGCTTGGGGTAGTCGTTCCACAACATGGAGCTGGGAGTGGGGATTGAGGTTCAAATGTCATAGACTTCTGTTGTTCTAATCACATTTAGCAGTTTTTTTTTTCTTGAGTGACTATTGCTCCCTTTGTCTTATACTCTTAGGATAATTTCCAGAGAACTTAAATAATTGTAAAAAAATAATTTCCACCCAATTCTCGTTTTGTTGGAGAGAGTCTACCAGTTTCCTCTCTCTGCCTTTCAGGCAGCCCTGTCCCTCCAGGACAAATTTCTAAAGAGCTAAATATGACTAAGTAGAGTCTGTTCAGGTTGAGCACCACCTAGAAATTCCTGACTGTTGAGATTGCCATGATAAGAAACACGGAAAAACAAGACATAGTCCTTGGCAGCACCAAATTATAAAGAAATAAGAGCTGGTTGCTGAGTAGCCACATATTTGCCTTCCACTTCTCTGAGAGATCAATCTCATTACTCAGCAACTCAAAATTATGGCAGCAATAAAAGTGCAATTGCATTTGTGTGAAGGCCTAACCCAGCCCAGTGCTCCGGATTGCTCACACGCTCTGTGGGCAAAAGCCAAGGCAGGAGGCTGGTTAGTAAGGGAGGTAGATCCAAAACATTTTTTTTTTCTAATTATGTAGTCAAGAGAGAAAGTGGGACCTGGTGGAAATGAAGAAATGCCATTCCCACCCTGGGTGACTCCTGTCAGAAGAGGACCTTGCTGGTGGTGGGCTGACGCAGGCTGAGGTGTCAGGTCCAGAGGCTGGATGTGGTTACTGGGCCAGGGTGTCAACTTGGTGTGGTGATGATCAGAAATCCAAGGGCATCCCAGCAGCCAGTAAGGACAGGCCAGGAAAGGATGGCAGTGGGATAGTCAGTCTTGGCAGGTGGTTAGTTGCAGGTGGGTCCAGCTGGACCCCACCCCTCATAGCTCTGTGGGAATGGAAACGGAGGCACAAAACAGATCCAGTGTTTATGCAATGCAAAGTCAAAATGAGACCAAACGCCCCGGCTGGCGAAGACGAATCAGGAAAGCAGGCTGCATGTTTCTTAAATTCTCCTGAGAACCAGATGATTGGGTCCTGAGTTTGTAGCTATAGGCATTTGGGATCCTGGTGGGGCAGAGAATTGGGTAGAACACACAGCTCTCCTTACTGTGTAGCACAGTAATAAGAAGCAATAATTATCATCAGGCAATAATAATAATTATCAGGCAATAATAATCATAGTAATAATAATAGTAGTAACAGCAGCAACAAACATTTCTATAGCACTTATAAGATGCAAGGCTGTCTGTGTGTGTGTGTGTGTGTGTGTGTGTGTGTGTGTGTGTGTTTTCTGGGGATTGGATCCAGGGGCACTTTGCCACTCAGACCTTTTCATTTTTTTTTTTTTTTTTTTTTTTTTTGAGACGAGGTCTCCCTATGTTGTTCTAGGGTCTTGCTAAGTTGCTGAGGCTGGCCTCAGACTAGTGATCCACCTGCCTTAGCCTCCCCAGTCACTGGGATTACAGGCATGAACTACGGTACCTGGCTGTCAGGCTGTCTTCTGAACAGGCATTTTATTTCCCTACAATCCCATGAAGTAAATACCTTCATTTTAGAGATAAGAAAGGTGGAGGCTGAAAGCATTTAAGTGACTGGGTCTATACTGCACAGCCAGCATATACTGGAATCAGGGCTCAAACCCAGTCTGTCTGGCTCCATGTCTTAGCCACTGCACTCTATCATGTCAAATGATCTCTGAACTTATTCCCTCATCTTTAAATGGGAAGAACAATAGACACCTCATTAGATTGTTGGGAAGAATAAATGTCTGTGGAAATGCATGTAAGCCAGAAATTATGGCCCCTGTGTTCCTTCTTGGTGATTGCTCCAACCCCCAGGCTGCCCTCACACGCAGCCCCTTCTGTCTGCTTTAATAATTGAAAATGAGCTGCAGATAGAAAGCTTCACCATGGCATTCATGTTTTATTGCATAAGCTGTCTAAGGCACACAGATATTCATTGCATCGTCCTCTATACCTCTCTGTATACTGCATGTATTTCATAATAAGCTAAAAAATTCAATGAGTGTGGGACTGGGCTGGGTGAGGAGAGAGAATATCAGCTCATGGAAACCTAGAGTGGCTTAAGATATGCTTTGTTCATTTGATATGGCTGTTGGATAATCCTAGCTTTCTAGATGTGGTCTGGAAACATCTGGAAAGAAAGCTGATATTTCAGGCAGGGAAATTTATACCTTGAGAAAAGGAGGCAAAGAAGGGGAGGAAAGAAATGTAGGAGAACACTAGCCGGAGTCCCATGTACTAGGAAAGGCCAAGAGAGGAGGGTGGGTAGGGCGTGCAGCCAACCTGGTTAGAGGCAGAGGGCAGAGAAAGGCCACTGGGTAAAGCAAGTAAAAGTCCCTGGTCGTCTCCTGGAGAGTGGCTTTGGAATTTGTCAGCAACTTTGTCTCTTTCTACAGAAGAATTGGTAACACTTTGCCCACGAACTATGCATTCCATTGATTTAGTAAGGAGTGGATAGCTAGGGAAAATTGGAACCCGGAATAAAAGAGGAACTAACACATGCTAAGAGCGTAGCTTGATTTCGCCTCCTGGAATTCCAGGCGACAACTGCAAAGTGGAAGTGATGAAGCTGAGCTCATTAGGAAGGAGGCCACAGGCTGTTTCCTCAAAAGAAGCATGTTTCTCCTCTGCTTAAGTTAGCTTTTGATACTTTGGGATGCTTGCAAGTAGAAACGATTAAATTGCCCTTAAAAAAGGAGCTGATAAAAGTTGGGGAGGGGGGACCAAAATTTCATAGTGAAAATCTGTCAAAGAGTTTTGTCCGCATGCATCTTGCAAAATGGATACAACGGTTACTAAAATGAGTTTATTTTATCATACACTTAACATGTGTTATGGTTTAGATGTGGGGTGTCCCCCAAAAGCTCACATGTGAGACAATGCAAGAAGGTTCAGAGGAGAAATGATTGAGTTATAAGAGTCTGAACCCAATGGGTGAATTAATGCCTGATAGGGATTAACTGAGTGGTAACTGGAGCGGTAGGGTGCGATTGACGGAGGTGGGAATTGGGGTGTGGCTTTGGGTTTATATTTGTATCTGGCCAGTGGAGACTCTCTCTGCTTTTCTCTGCCACACTCTTCTTCCATGATGTTAAGCCTCACCTTGAGCCCTGGGGAATGGAGCCAGCCTTCTATGGACCAAGACCTCTGAAACTGTGAGCCTGCTAAAAGCCATTTGGCTACCAAAAAAGAGTCGCTATCATACATCGCAAGGCCTACAAAAAAGGAGAGACATTAGAAATACAAAGAAATAATTTTGCTGATTCAAGCCGCTCTAAGACCAGTGGGGCCATTAACTATTCTTCCAGTCCTCCCCGAGTGGACCCTGCCCTCACAGCCTATTTAATCTGAACAAGATGAAATCAAAATTAAGCAACTTGATGCCCACAAAGACTGTGATGGATGGGCTATACTCCCAGGCAGCAAAATTTACCTACCAGAGGATATCGGCTGAGCCCTCATCCATCACCTACATCAAGGGACCCATTTGGGTGAAACCAAAATGATTGACCTGCTCAAGACGAGGTACCACTTCCCAGGACTTTACTGAAATAAACGTCAGCAGGTGGTAGATATAAATATTTATTGGTTTTGTGGACACCTTCTCGAGGTGGACAGAGGCATTTCCCACCTAAACAGAAACTGCCCACATCACAAGAGATTATTCCCAGATTTGGCCTCCGCTTATCTATAGCGACCGACAATGGCCCTGCCTTCATGGCAAAAATAACTAAGTCTTTGTCGGAAACCCTAGAGATCAATTAGAAACTCCACTGTGACACTTTAACCAAATTAATCTTGGAGACTGGCGACACATGGGTAGACCTCCTTCCCTTTGCTCTCCTTCGTGTCCACCGCAATCCCTATAAACAGGGAATGACCCCTTTTGAAATTATGTTTGGAAGACCCCCGCCTTTGTTACCTAAGTTAAATCAATCAATGGTCCAATAGGTAACGGATGACCGTTTTCTTAAATCCTTGCAGGGTTCAAACTTACATTAAAAAGACTCAGAGAGAGTCACATACAGGTGAACAAAATAGCAACAACAACAACAACAAATGCTTCCTCCCCAAGCTCACCAATAAATGCTGGCTCTGCTTCAACATTGAGCCCCCTTATTAGGTGGTGGTAGGGGCCAATATCTCCACCTGTGATCTTCTTCATGTCGGTACCCAGGAAGTTAACATAACTACTTGCTCTTGGGGAAACATAGCTAGATTAACAGTGGGTGATTTACAAGGCAGAGGTCTTTGTTTTCATACCCCTAACTTCAATCCCCAATACTCGCCCTACCGAGAGTCTTGTACCCAAAGCATCATCCCATCAGGGGGTTATAACAATTACCTGATTGCCCCCAAAGGGACATGGTTTGCCTGTACTTCTGGTCTAACCCCTTGCCTTAATCTGTGGTTATTTGATCAAACTGAGACAGGAACACAAACTCCATGGGCTGAATTCTGTGTCACTGTCCACGTTGCTCCTCAAGTCTATTATTATAATGGACAAGCAGGAGCAGAACATTTTGAAACAAACAGAGTCAAAAGGGCAGCACTAGTGTTGGTACTGTTGTTGGCAGCAACTGGAATAGCAGGCTCTACTGCTGTAGGAACAACAGCATTAATACTCCAAGGTCAGAGTTATAAATTGAGCAGTACCTAGATAGACAAAGACATATCAAAATTAGAAAAGTCTGTATCCAGGCTAAAGAATCCCCAAACTCCTTAGCAGAGGTCACCCTACAAAATAAGAGAGGTCTAGATTTGCTGCTCCTAAAACAAGGTAAATTGTGCATGGCATTAGGAGAACAGTGCTGCTTTTATGCTAATCAGTCAGTTGTCATCAGAGATAGTTTGTCTCTAGTAAGGAAGAGACTAAAAGAAAGGGAGAAATCCCGCAAAACCCAGGAAACCTGGTATGAACGTGGGTTCTCCTGGTCCCCATGGCTTACTACTTTAATCAACACTATAGCTGGTCCCCTGCTGATTATTCTTTTAATTCTTATGTTTGTTCCATGTGTCATAAACTGTGTAAGCCGCTACATTCAATGAAGAATCCAATCTGTCAAGCTCATGGTATTGCGGGCCCATTATGATCAGTTGACCTCTGGAGACTTAGATAAATTAGACACAGATGTGTAACGACAAAGATTCGTCTATTCCCATAAGACCAGTGGGGAATGTGATAAGGGAACTAAAGGGACTCCATCTTGTCCTTCCACAGCCATCTTAGGAGTTCTGAGAAATAGTTCTGTTTCTCAAAAATAATAGAACACAGAAAGTCCTGCCTCTGTACCCATTAATTGTTACCTAGCATAATACGCTTGATAGTATAAAAATAGCAATTCCTATACAATGTAAAATTGTTCTCTTTGGTTTCCATTTTTCCTGGGCAACATACCTTGTCAGAGATTGATTGTCTAGACGTTAGTAACCATTCTCTAACATGTACCCAACTAGGGTCATCTTGACCCCATTCCCTTCTACTTGATCCTTGCTATACCAACCTGGAAAGTCCCATGGGAAATATTATTGTACCCATTGCTTTGTCTTGCTAACTGCCTAGATTCAGCTTCTGTACCGTGGCTTGCTTGTATTGGCTGAAACCCTGCAATTGAATATTCTGCCCTCTGTGATTTTTCTCTTTATAAACCTTTGAAAATAACTGCTGGCGCACCATCTTGTCACACTGTGTGATGTGTGAGGATGGTGGCTGCTGATCAGCTTAATAAAGGCTTTTTATTGGCTCAAATGTGACGTGGTTTAGAGTTTTAATTGGCATTATGCTGGGTACAACGTTTTTGGTACAACAAACCCTTGAATAAACTTTTCCTCCTAAAATTGTTCTGGTCAGATCTTTTAGACACAGCAGTCGAAAAAGCTGACTAAAACACCATTGAAGTCCCACATGCAACTCTTTGTCCTCTTTGACCAGGCTAAACCAAGGGCTGACTTTTTGGATGGATTTTTTTCCAACAAAAGTCCACGGTAGAATGAAAGAGCATTTTCAAATTCATATTTGACTGGGGCAGCATAATCACATGCAGGGTTATTAAAACAAAAAAAAAAAAAAAAAAAAAAAAAAAGAAAAAGAAAGAAAGAAAGAAAAGCAGGGTTTGCAAAAAAAAAAAAAAAAAAACAAAACTCTTTTGAGTGCTTCGCCAATTTTCTCAGAAGTGGCTCTTCTTCCTTTCATATTCCAGCCGTTCTCTTTCACAGTCTTTTGGTTTTCTTTGTCCTTGCTGTTTTCTTCTCGGGGTGGTGTTGACTGCTCGAACTCTCCAAACACGTACTTGTGGAAGCCTTTGCTCATGATGCCAGCAGTCACTCTCATAGACTTTATGGAATCCTGCCTTCCTTTTTTTGTGAGATTTGCAATTATACTTTGCAATCAGTTTGCATTGTATTCCCAGTGTATTGATCATCTGTCAGCCTGTGAGACGGAGCAGGAGTGACAGGGAGGGGACAGGGAAGAATCCACCCGGCTGTGAAAGTGCGGGCAATGTCACTGACAGAGGACTAATGTGATTAGCGGAGACGTTTCTTTTTCTTCCCTAGGTAACCTAATATTTATGGAGGGTCAGATAATGGATGCTAAAATAAGAGAAAGCCCTGTGTTAAACTCTTAGTGTTTCTCACATGGCCCTTTATAGACAGGACCCCAAAGTGGAAGATGCTGCCGACAATCCACTTAACAGCAGCAGCGTGTGGTCAAATTGGTGTCACATTTCATGTGGCTATTTCTTGTAATCACTGCTGATAGAAGTTGGAGCAGAACACTCAGACCCAGTTCAGTGAAGGTCATCCTGTGCAGGGGCTGACCTTGATCCGGCCCAGCATGTAGTTTGTCTGTATTAGTTATCTATGGCCGCATAACAAATGGCTCCCAACTTATCAGCTTAAAACAATAAACAATTATTATCTCCTAGTTTCTATAGGTTAGAACTCCAGGAGCAGCTTAGCTGGAGGTCTACCAGGGCTGCGGTCATCTGAAGATTGCCCAGGCCTGGAGGGTTTGTTTCCAGGCTCATGTGGTCACTGACAGGAAGCTTTGATTTTTTTTAAGTGAGCCCTGCCATAGGGTTTCCCATGACATCACTTTCTCCAAATCTACTCATCCAAGAGCAAGAAAAGGACCAAGCAGAAGCCACACTGTTTTTTTATAACATGATGTTGGAAGTGATATGCCATCATTTCTGCTTCTAACAGTCACCCTGGTATAGTGTGGGAGGTGAGTCCACAGGACGTGAGTAGCAGAAGGTGGTGATCATCTTGGAGTGGCATTCTTGGAGACTGGCTACTGTGTAGCCTGTGGGTTGATTGGCATAAGGGAGAAGCAGTCCTCATATAGCAACAATTTGGAAAGGGCGAGGAGTTTTGAGGAAAGGAACAGAAGGGAATAGATGGGAAGAACTTATGGAGTAAGGGTGGGGGAAGTGTCTCAGGGCTGCCCCATACAGTTGTGCTGGCTGTACACTGCACTATTTTAGGAGTGGAGGCAACCCAGCCTCTTCTTTGCAGAAGTTTGCCAAAAAAGGAGCTTTACTACAGTCACTTCTTCGTGTGCAGAAATAACCCAGATGTCTCTGGAAGCTGGGTGTGTGGAGCCCATCCTCTGGGTAGCTCAGTTGGCCACCCAGTGTGTTGGTCTGACTGTCATCCGTGAACCCTTGCTCTTCTGTGATGTTCTGTTCTTCTGCCAAAGGAACTGGTGGAGGTGGGTACTGTGGGGCTGTTGCAGGAGAGGAGGCTTCACTTGGGTCTGTCAGCGTGACTCACTCAGCAGGGACGGCAGCAGCGGGGATCAGCTTGCTTCTCCTCAGCATCTGTAGTTCCATTTACACCTCCACCAAAAAGAAGGGTGGACAGGGACACGGCTGCTATGGAATGAAGCCCCAGAGTTTCATGGATGGGAAGTCAGAAGATCTCAAGTTCTGTTTCTGGATTCATCAATGACTTCCTGTTACTCTGAGTTATGGGGTGAATGGTGTGTGTACCCCCCAGTTTATACATCGAAGCCCTCACTCCCAGTACCCCAGAATGTGACTGTGTTTGAGAATAGGAATTAAGTTAAGATGAGGTTATTAAAGTGGACTCCAATTCACTATGCTTGGGATTAGGGATTAGGGGGCCGGGTGCGGGGATGCACGCCTGGAATCCCAACAGCTCGGGAGGCTGAGGCAGGAGGATCCTGAGTTCAAAGCCAGCTACAGCAACATAGCAAGGCCCTCAGCAACTCAGTGAGACCCCCGTCTCTAAATAAAATACAAAATAGGGCTGGGGATATGGCTTGGTGGTCAAGTGCCCCAGTGGTTGAGTTAAATTCCTGGTACAAAAAAAAAAAAAAAAAAAAAAAAAAAAGAAAGAAAAGAAAAAAAAAGAAGAAGGAAGAAGAGGATAGCTCTGTTGGTAGAGTGCTTGCCTCACATGCACAAGGCCCTGGGTTCAATACCCAGCACCACAAAAAAAAAAAAAAAAAAAAAAAAAAAACTGGGGAATGATATTGGCCACATTATATTGTTCTATTGTGGGCTTGCATGAATATGTAACAGAAATCCCCCATTATGTATTACTATAATGCACCAGTAAAAATAATATGGATAAAAGGAGGGGCTTTGGACAAACACACGTGCAGAGGAAAGATCCTGTGAAGACCCAGAGAGAAGATGTCCATCTGCAAGCCAAGGAGAGGTTTCAGAAGAATCCAACCTTGCTGACATTTGGCCCTCAGACTTCTGGGCTTTCAGAATTATGAAAAAAAATTTTTTTTCTATTGTTTAGGTCACCTAGCCTGTGGTACTTTCTTGTGGCAGCTTTAGCAAACTAACATATTCTGGACAAGTCTTTCTCCTCGAGGCACTCTGGTCTTGCAATGCTTAAAATGACAGGAATTCTGTCTGCCGTGCTTACACGTGATGATCATGCTGCCCAGTGGTCCATTTGTAAAATCAAGAAAAAATGCCCTTCTTTCACGCAGATGCAGCCTTGCCCCGGGTGGATTGGCTTGGTGAGGGAAACATGGGCGAGATTCCTGGGTCCCTTCACCCCGAGATTGCATGCACTTGTGCTGGGCACAACCTGCACGTCTCTCCGTAGTGACTCTATCCACGAAGGAAGCTCTGGATTCCCAGAGATGGGAGAGAAGCCAGCTCTGGCTGAGAAGGCTGTCCCTGCTGCTTTCCTCAAGGGACCAGAAGATGGAGATGGCATCTCTTTCTCCTCATTGCCCTTTCTTAGAGCAAACTCAGTGGAAAACTTCTGCAAATGATGCATTAAACTTTTAAATTTACAACATACTTTGCAAGTCTACTGTACCTTAATAACATAACACACCAAAAGGTTGGAGAGAGCTCCTTTTAAACATTTTATGAATTCATCGCTCTGCACTCACCACCTCATTCTCATTCTCTACCATAGAGACTTACAAACTCAAGACATTTACATATTCATACATATAGAAATATCACCTCGCTCAATATATAAATACATTTTAATATCACTTTGAGGAAATTTGTAGACCTGGCTACCTTGTCTCAGATTAATGAATATTTGGTTAGATGAAACTGGCTCTTCCTTGACAAATTTTCTCCACCTAAGCCAAAAGCTTGGGCAATGCGATAATTCTCTTCCCATTTCTTGGTCCCCTCAAGATTGCTCAGGAGAGCTGGAGAGGCAAGGGAGGGGATCTAGCAGACGGAACCTGGGCTTGGCATGGTCATAGGTGGTGGGCCAAGTGCTAAGGCCCGTCTGTGCCCTTCTCCCCCATGCCTTTGGTAGCAGAAGGTGATCTGATGGCTTAGAGCTGCCAGCACCTGTAGCTCTGGTCCCTGAGATTTTCCAAGAACCCTGGAGGCTACTCTCCATGTGGTCGGAGAACAGCAATCCCCTGGAACAGCCTGAACCAGCCATGGGAAGGAGCTCGTGCATGACTACTCCAGCCTGTGGGCAGCATTCAGGTGTGTGTTTTATAGCATTTCCTAGAGCCTCTCCAGGGAACACTGCAGTGGTCCCACACCACTGTGTGGAAGATAACAGCAAGTGCTTCGGTCGCCCTCCTCCTACGCCACGTCTCTCCTCTCCTACCTGTATTGCTGGTACTTCCCAAATAAATCATTAGCCCTTATATCCTGTCTCAGGGTTTGCTTCTTGGAGGAACCCAAGTGATATCCCCTCCATATTATAAAAGACTCTGCTTCAAGCTCTGTATAGAGTCAGCTAATTGCTGTGGCCCAATAAGCTTGGCCAGAGTGGTCCCTGCTGTGAATCTGCTGCTATAGGGCACATTTAAGGTTCACATCCTGAAGCACATCCAGTGGGTTTTATAACAACACTGTGGGGTGGAGAATATTATCCTGTTTATAAATTCTTAAGTAAAAAGGGGAGTCAGGTTCAGAAAGTGGAAGGATGGAGAGGGAATTCACAGCTATGGCATATGTATTCCATTCTAGATGCTTCACATGCTTTAAAAATGTTTAATTTTTGAGCTAACCAAAAAGTTGCAAAAGGTGAAGCATTGCTTATATTCCTCACCTCACTTTCTTCTCCTACAATCACAATATAATAGATATGGAAATGAAGACAAAGTCACCCCTGCCTCTCTCAGGTGCCACCTATCCGTGTTCCAGTCCATGACGGGGGTGCATTCGATGTTGGTCCACAAGATTATAAAGGACCAGAACAGGAACACGTGGCTGCCAAAGAGGCAAGAGAAAAGGAAACTGCAGGAGGAGAAAAAGAACCCCTGAGAAAACTCACAGTGAAGGATTTAGCAGAAGCTTTTGCAGACCTTAACAAGCTCCTTACAATGTTTGAAAATATGGATCCTGACACTGAAAGGTTTTCGTGGACAGAGAGGGATGTTCATGATGTATTATCTGCTTACAACCAAATCTATGATGACAAACAAACAAGCCAATCAAACCACCCTGGACATATTTCCAAAGAGTGACACCTGCCAAGAAGAGATTCAGGCAGGACTCTCATGAGGGATTCCAGAAGGAGGCAATGGAGGTGACATTTCCATGCCTGTTGTTCCTCTAAAGACCTTCCAGTGGCACAAGATGTAAAGACGGAAGACAGTGATACTGATGACCCTGACCCTGGTAGGCCCAGGCTAACGTGTGCATTTGTGTCTTAATTTTCAACAAAATAGTAAAAAAAAATTTTAAAAATAGCAAAACGTTTTAAGAATGAGGATCTAAAGAAAGTGGTTTTGTACAGCCATATGAATGTGCTTATGTTTTTTTTAAATATTTATTTATTTTGCTTTAGTTGTACACAATGCGTTTATTTTTACGCGGTGCTGAGGACTGAACCCAGGCCGCACACATGCTAGGCAAGTGCTCTACTGCTGAGCCACATCCCCAGCCCGCTTATGTTTTAAGTGTTCTTCAAACAAAGAGTTTAAAATTAAAAAGTTCACAAAGTAAAAAGTTTTGGTAGATTAACTTACTATTGAAGAAAAATATTGTATGAAGAAAAAAACACCCACTTATTATTGGAGAAAGAAAAAATTTAATTTCATGTAGCCTAAGCATGCAGTGTTTATAAAGTCTACTGCAGTGTCCAGTAATGTGCTGGACCTTCATGTTCACTTACCACTCACTCACCGGCTCACCCAGAACCACTCGCTGCTGGTCCTGCAGGCTCCCTTCATGGGAGATGCACGCACTCACGCACACGTTGGTATGCATACACACATTTCCTAGCTCTGTCTGATGAGGGAGCCTAGGAGTGACACCTCAGCACCAGTGAACACACCAGCAATCCAGACTTTGGGCTCTAAACACCGTTCTCCATGGAAAGGAACCAGGGTTCCTAGGAGAAAGAGTGGATTCCAGGGCTGAAGAATGGAAAATGCCAAGAGGTACTGGGAACATCTGGAGGGTGGATAGAAGGAGCCAGCCTGGTAGAGCGCCACCATCAACACAATTTGAGCATCCAAAAACAAGCTGGCATTGGGTCTTAAATTGGAAGACTGAATGTAGACATAAAAAAAAAAAATAGATTCTTAAAAAACCACCCTATGAGATGGGTATTATGCTCAGAAATTTACAAATGCTTGAGGCAATGGAGGGGTGAGGATACGAATCCTGGTCTAAATATGCAGAAGGCCACTGCAGGCCACACCTCTGCCGTTGTGGCGAGACAGACCCCTCCACGCTGGAAAGCTCTGGCTTCTGGCGCATTGAGCAGCGCGACGCCCTCGCCACAGGGCGAGTGGGTGCTGTTTTCTTTCCCCTGCTTCCATCTTCCCAGTGAACTTTTGGTCCTCATGTTGTTTCCTCTGCCGGCTCTAATCAGAGGCCGGGTGTTAAGAGCATCGTGGCAAACTTCCTCTCCAGCTGGCTGTGAGCGGCTCTTCCGTTCCGGCCTCTCACTCAGATCCTGTCGGGGGATCCTGGGGAAGGGAGGGAGTTAGGCTGAGAGGCAGGAGGGCAGAGGGCGGGAACTTGACCTCCCTTCTCAGGGAGGCCCATCTGGGCCCCCAGTGCCCAGATGCCTCCCTTGACAGCTGGGCTCCTGGATTCCTCCTCCGCTCACATTTCCTGGGGGTGGGGGGCGGAGAGAGTGGAATATTCCCACACTGCTCTAAGAATGACCTGGGTGATGAACGGCCCCAAACAGTAAGGAAGGGGAGGAGTGGCATTCCTCTCCTTCCAACTCTCCCTGGGCTGTAGATAAATTGCATCTGTCGCAGCCGGGGGCTGTGGAGCTGTAGCTGGGATGTGGTTGGGCGGCAGTCTGCCAGGCCCGCCCCTGCCTCCCAGCCTGGGGACTGATCCTGCCGGCTAAGTTTAAAAAAAAAGGAAGGAGAAAGCCGGGGTCCCCTGCTCTTCAGGGTTAAAGCCCGTCTCTCCAGGGTCTTGGCCCTTTCACCGCCACCATGGTATACCTTTCTCATTGGTGAGGAGCCCACTTCTCTGTTTGGGGAGGGTCTGTCTGTCCTTCGCTGCATCCACAGCTGATGCTTAGATGCAGACTGGGCCAGAGGCAGAGGGATGGATGAGCTGAGCTGTCAGAGATGGCAGGTTTGGATGACACGATGGGTTTGGAGTTCTGGCCCTAAATTACCAAGCTTTATCATGCTCCACGATTTTAGAACTGAAAAGGGACGTGGAGGGTCAACCCTGATTCTTCCCACTGTCCCATTCCCTATAGCATCTTGGCTGTGACCTGGTCAACATGTCCTGCTGTGTCTGTCTCTCTTCCCAGGGTCCTTACCTAAAGGCAGTCCCCTCCTCCCTGCCTGGGTTGAGGTGAGGCATCTTGTGTGTCCCCTGTCTCCACGCTCATTCTCTCTGATCCACTTCTACAAGCAGCTGGGGCTAGGCACACCTCTCCCCTAGGATCTTTCTGGGACCTCTTCATTGTGAAGATAAAATCTGCGTCTGCATGGTGTGTGGTCTTCCCTGCCCCTGCCCTGCCCCAGCCTGGCTTACTTCTCCAGCCTCGTCTTTCTCTGATCATTTTGAAGCAAACTCTAATCTTATTCTTCTTCTGATTCTTTTTTTTTTTTTTTTTTCAGGACTGGGATCAAATATAGGGCCTAGCGAATGCTAGGCAAACACTTTACTGCTGAGCTACACCCCCAGCCCTTCTTCTTTTGAGACAGGGTCTTGCTAAATTGCCCAGGCTGCCCTCACACTTGTGATCCCCCTGCCTCAGCCTCCCGAGTAGCTGGGTTATCACCATCACCTCCTGTTAAACTCTAATTTGGGGGAATAATGAACCTTCCTATGAGTCTTTAATAAGACTTGCTTTCTCTTGTCATTATTAAATGAGCTCCTAGTTATCACTAGAATCTCAGCTGCAGTCACCTCCTCTAGGAAGCCCTCCCAAGGCTAGATTAAATGAGGCCTTCCTCCGCCATCCCATGGAAGCCTCCTGACATTAACATCTGGTGAGCTCATTAGAGTCCCCATGAATGGTGCTTGAAGGACCTGCCGCACGCTACTCTTGCACATCAGCGGGGCCCATCAGATCCTCACCCCATCCTCTGTTGAGCGTCTTCATTTTCGGATGCTGCTGCAATGGCACAAAGCAGGGAAGTGACTCTCCCAGGGCTTCAGAGCTTGTCCGTGACAAAGTCAAGCTTGAACTTGGCCCAGGCTGAACCACGTGTGGTCAGTGAATGGCACACACGATTGCCTTCCCGTGGCTTTGAGCAGGAGGGCGGAGGAATTTCCAGAATTGCACCTGGTTTGGGAGGACCTGAGGATTGGCCAGTTACACCCTGAGCCTGGCCTCCTATTTTTGTAAACAAAGGTGTCAGGGGACACAGCCGTGCCCAGTCACACTGTCTGTGGCAGCTCTGGCCCCACCGTGGCAAAGCTGAGGAGCTGCGCCAGAGATCTTAGGGCCTGAAAATTCTAAAGTACCTGCCATCCGGCCATTGAAGGGAAGTTCACAGAGCCCCACCAGCCCCGCCCACGTGGCCAGGAAGTGGAGAGGCTGAGGTGGGGGACGAAAGACCTTCCAGTTTCCAAATTCCATAAATTGCAAATTCTATACCAATTCCCAAGGTCTCTCCCCTACAGCTGGGATGGGCAACACGCAGAGGGGACTTAAAGATGACGGAGGTGGAGGTGGCAAGGCCGGGCTCAGTCAGCTGCGAGGCTCCCTCTGCCCTGAGTCCCTCCCTGCTCGTGTCTTCGCCGAGTTGGTGGTCCACCGTACCCACAGGCCTCCCCATCAGAAGCGCCGGCCCCTTCTGTAGCCCGTGTGGGGCTTCAGTTCCTCACAGAACATCTGGTCATCCTCCTGGTGCCCGGTGCCAGCTCGCTCCCTCTAGGCGGGTGCCAAGAATTCAAGTCCACGTCTCCTCCAGCCAGCTTCTTCTCTCTCTCGGGGCCCCCATCACCCCAGATTGGCTTCAGTGCCACAGATGGAGTTGGTTCTGAAAGTGCATCCATAAGTGGAATTAGGGAAAGAGTAAATACCCGGCGTGGAGAAGAGCTGGTGTGTGTGGTGTGTGTGTGTGTGTGTGTGTGTGTGTGTAGGAGTGTGCGAGATGGGAGCTGGGATTTCAGAGGGAGAGAGGGCCAAGGCTCAGGGAGGAGAGGGTGGTGTGGGGCTGTCAGCAGCAAAAAAAGGTGATTTAAAATCAATTTCCCAGCCAAGAAGAATCACTCTTGCCAGGGTGAAATACAACGTGAAATGGGAAAGAAGGCGAGCCCGGGCCCTGCCGTGGTGCGCCTCGGGCCTCACTGCTTATGAAGCAAATAAATAACCTTCTCCACGAGCCGCCAGGCGGGCACCACCACCACAGCAGGGGCAGATGCGAGGTGCCACCAGCTCTGGTCACTGGACCGGGAGCTTCGGACTCGAGAGGGCCGAGGCCCTGGCTCTGCACGCCGGCGGCTTTCTCATCCCACCATCTCAGGCACACTGGCGGCGAGGCCATCCACGGGCCTGCGGCTCAGATATGAGCAGTCTGTTGGTGGCCAGTGACAGAAACCCAGTTCAATGTGGTTTAGGTTACAAGGGGCTCTACTGACTGAAGTTACCAGATTTCCGCCCGGGCAAGGGCTCAGGCACTTAAACACTCCTGGGACATGCCCCCTTGGTCTCTCCGGGTGTCAAATCAGTTCTCCCAGGTGGGGTTTCTTTCAACAGAGAGGACAGTGCTCTGTTTCCTTGACTTTAATCTCAGGAATCTCAGGGAAGGGTTCTGGTAGGCACGGCATGGAGTCCTGCCTCTTTGGGGACCCAGATCCCACTGAAACTAAGTGTCTGGGAGGAAAACGAGCCCGAAGAAGTAGGAATGCTGTTCCCAGAAAAAGGAAGGGTCTGGGCACAAACCTGCTGTCCTCTCCGTGCCCGGGCCCTGCCTCAGGTCCTGCCCGCTGAGCCTCCCGGCAGCCAAGTGCGTCCCTCCCTCCTGCCTGCACCTCCGGTTCTCTCCTTGCTCCTCGCAGTCGACCTCCGTGCCATCCTGGCACTGCAGGCTCGGACGCCTGGACCCGCTGCCTGCAGGCCACAGTCTGCTCCCATTCAATGGGTCTCCTGCAGGGTCTGTGTGGCACTTGGCTGCCGGCAGGTTTGGGACAGTCTCCATCTTTCCTGTGTCCTGGGACTGTGCTCTCTTGGCTTCCCAGCCACTGCCCTGCCTGCTCCTCAGCCCACTCTCCGCCCTCCCTCTTCAGCCTACTCTGCGATAACAGGGGTTTCCCAGAGAGCTGCCCTTCCGTTATTTCCTTCGGGGCTCTCTCTGGGTGATCTTAATTAATCCCAGCGCCACCAGTACTAGGTGGCTAGTGAATGGGGTGTTTCCACTCCGCAGGTGGAGCCGGCCCACCTGTGGTCACTACTTCCATTCCCAGGTGTTTTAAAGGAGCCCTGACAGTCTCACAGGGACTCATAGGGCCATGACTAGGGACCGAGTGGGGGGGCGGGGGATGCAGGCTCTGAAAGAAAAGGAGCAGGAGAGGGCAGTTTCAAGTTTCTGGAGGGTTGTGAGGGGTGGGGTCTCAGAACCATGCTGGGAATTCCAGGGCCCATAATTTCATCTATGTGTCCTTGGGGTAGCCCAACTTCAGCCTCAGGATTAGGGTTGTGACTAGCTGATGTAGGAGAGATCTGCCCCTTCTGCCGCCCCGGGCCAGCAGACACTGTGGCCTTGATTCAGAACACTCTGGCGGAGGCGTTAGTCCTGGGAAGGAGGTTTGGTGCCCTAATACTTACAGGTCCTTCCAAATCCTAAATCACTGGCTGAGATTGCACAAGAGGCCTGGGTCCTCTCATGCCTAGAGGGCCCTGGACAGACCACTGAGCCCCCTCTTTCTTGTATCTTCTGGACTCCACTCTGTGTCCTAGAGAGATACCTTTGTCCCACCTCATCCTCCACCCAAACTCGGAGGGGTCTGACTTCTGTATTTAATTGTCCAAATAGTACTTATTCCATTCCTTCTACAGGCCAGGAAGCTCTGCAGGTGCTAGGGACATGGGGAGAGGAGGGAGAAAGAAAATAGCAAGTACTGTCACTGGAGGAGTGTTCCTGGAGAGAGGGACCTCAGCTCAGGCCATGTGAGGTTCTTGGTGTAGGTGGATGGAAAAGGGTTTCAGCACATGCTGATCAGAGACACAGAGATTTATTTAAGTAACAGATACACATTCAATGGGGGAATTCAGATTATCTCAAGAGTGGGACATCTTTTGGGATAAAGCAAGTAACACACATTTCAGGGAGAATGTAGGCCACCGCCAGAGGGAGAGCTAGCAACCTGTTTGTCTGGGGTGTCAATATTTGGAGAGTGATGGTAGCTAGGGCTTAAATGAGAGGTGGAATCAGTGGGGGAGTCACACAATGTCAGGCTAGTTTTCTCTGTGCTTGAGTATTGCCTTTGAATCATGTATTCCTTTTTGCAGGCAAGAAGAGGACGGAGGCCATGGGCTAAGGCCGTGGCTGGGTTGCTTACCGTTGCTTGCTTGGCATTTCAAAGGTTGATGGGCATTACCTGTGTTCCAGCAGTTCATAGGGCTCTTCTTTGTTGAGACTCAGTATATTCTTTTTTTTTTTTTCTTTCCCATATCCCCCTATTCCTGTCTCAGCCCAAGGACACACACAAGAAGAAAAACACCACCACCAACAACGACAATAACCAGGACACTCACGTGGTGCTTCTCATGTGCTGGGAACATGGAGGGAAACCAGCCACACAGGGTGGCTGCCCTCAGGGAGCAAATGTTCTAGCAAAGGAGATACACACTACAGCACTACAGCTGTCCTTGTGATAAAGGCCATAAGAGGAATAACTGGGGTAATGGGAGAGGAGGGATGAGGTTTGGGGGTGCAGAGGAAGGCTCATTTAGGAAGGGTGTTCAGGGAAGTCCCTGAAGAGGAAGGGTATCCATGGAGACCTCTGAGATGAGGGGAACCATGCCAAGAGATGAAAGGAAAACATTCTAGGTGGGGAAGGAGCATAAGCAAAGGTCCTGGGGCATGGGCTTGTTTGAAGAACAGAGAGGAGACCAGTTTGGCAGAAGCTAGTGAGTAGGATGAAGGTGAGGTCAGAGATGTTGGGAGGGGCAGAGGCGGGAAGGCCAGGCACAGAAACTGGGATCTGAGTAAGGAGGCAATGTCCTTGGTCACCCATTTTTATAAGACCTCGTTGGCCTCATGGGGAGTGGGTTGGTGGAAGGGGCGGGAGGTGAGGATGGAGGCAGTGCGCCTGCACCTGCACCAGGTAAAATACTCTGGCAACAATGTAGGCAGGAAGAGGGCGGGGGAGGATGAAGTGAGGGGGAGGTAGGCCTTGGCTCCTAAAACACTGGCTGTGAGCAATCTGGGGCCTGCGTGTGGCGGGCGGAGAGACCCTTCAGAAGCCCAGATACGTTACCTACGGGGCAATTCCAAGACGCTCCTAGGGCCTCTGGAGCATTTCCTGGGGGGCGTCAAGGTCTTCCCAGGTCCACAGCCCTGATGCGGGCCCTGCCTCCTGCGCACCCAGCTTCCCTCGTCCTCCGTGTTCTCAGCAGGTGGCACACCGGGTGTCCCTCCTCGTGCTGGGCGCCGTCCAGCACATTTCTGAACACCAACTATGAACCGGGCATGGAAGACATAGGGAAAAAATAAGACTTCCCTTGACTTAAAGAACTCACCATCTGGGGACAGAGAAAGAAGTACAAGACATCCTCGAGGACACAGGTGGACACCTTGATGGGAGGGAGGGGACAGGCGATGGCCCAGGGCACAGGGCTCTTGGCTTTGTCTCCTCTTCCTGGTGATCTTCGAGAGCTGCTCCCCGGGAGCTGACGCGGACCTCCCCGGTGACCCGGCACTCCCCTCCTCCCCTGGCCTCCGTGGCGGTGCCTGTCCCCACGTGTTCCTCCCGCGGGTCTCGTCACCAGGGTCTGGACCGCAGCCTGCCGACGGCTGGAGTCTGGATGGTGCCCTCCTCTCTCCTCCTTGCCCTGCCACGGCAGAAGAGGCCCCATCTGTCTCTTGGAGCAAAGGTCATTTCATGGCTGCCGGCCTGCGCCCTGCCTGGAAGAGGCCTCTGCCCTTCCGTGCGGTGGCGGCTCTTCTCGCCTCTGGTTGCCAGAAAAGCACAGCCCGTGTTAAGGAGGCACCGGATTTCCCACCGAGGCCAGTCTGTGGGAAATTAGTTGACAATGTCTGTTATACACAGAAAACACTTGAAGACGGACCATCCAGAGAGCGTGAGGGGTTTTGGCTTATTTTTATTGTGCTTTGGTACCAAAGGAGGTTCCCCAAGTCTGTGGCTAGGGGGTGGCTCAAGCCACTTCAGTGTCACCCTAAGTCTTTCCAATTTGTTGCCCTCCCCACCCACCTGTGGACACCCTCCTGAGCTTGGAAGGAGTCCTTCTCGGGGACAGTCGCGCCCGGCGTGGATGGGTGCAGAGGGGATGCGGGAGGCAGCACCCAGAGGATTGCTGGCACCTTCTTTCCCCATTTTAAATGCTGGTTTATGAGCTTGGTCTCTTTAGCCTGCGGTTTCCTTGCTGTGGAGCTTACGTTTTTATTTGCAGGAATAAAAGCCAGTGGCAGTTGATGGGGCCCTCTGGAGTTGGAGGCAATAACCATTTTGGGCAACGCCGCCTGGAAAATAATAATAATAAGAATAAGCAGCAAAGAGGGGAGACAGCTTTTTGAAGGTGGCTGATGAATGGCTACAGATTCCATCACCCTTCCCTGCCCGCCCCCCAACACACCTGGCCTTCCTGCAGCCCTGCACAAATCCCACTGAAAACGGAGCAGGGAGAGGCCGGACAGGAAGGAAGCTGAGGTTTGTTTGAGGGGTCCTGCAGCTGGCACGCTATAGCAGCTGCTAGGAGGAGCAGGTGATGTTACATCTGGAAGGGGGGAGAGGGAGATGAGGCTGAATGAGGCTCAGTTTCCTCATCCGTATAAGAGGAGGAGCATGTCCACCTCAAAGGTGATGAGGCAGCTTAGATGAGGTAGCGCAGGTGGAGCAGGGGGCACAGAGTCTGGCACCAAGGCTTACAGATCCTTGACCAATAATAGATGCATATCTGTCTTCCCATCTCAAGGCTGGAGGTGGGACCGGTAAAGCTTTTTCAAGAGAGGGAGGAGGAGAAGTAGAAGGATTTGGCTTCAATCTGGTCCCTTGCACATGCCCACTGTTAGGTGGGCACCCTCAAAGGCTGGTGAGATCCCTCCCACCCACAGTCCTTCTCTTCCACCTCTGTCCCCGCTGCCCTCCTGCCTGGTGCTCTCTCCACCACCTGCATCCCTCTGCTGTTCCCTCCAGTCTGTCCCCTTGTCTGAGTCCTGCATCCTTGGCCTTACTGTGCACAGGGTCTTGTTCATGATCATGGAAGATCATGGTGACCACATCTTGATGCAACGGTGACCATCATCTCTTTCTTTTAGGGGAGGGAACACTCACTTTTTATGACTCATACCATGTGCCAGATGCTGTGTGAATCAAGGGAGAATACTAGATTTTTTCCTAATCTGTAAAACTAACTCTGGGCTCTTCATCCTACTTAGGAGCAATCTTGGACTCTGAGGTTTGAGTGACCTACCCCAGTCCCTGCTGTGAGGGAGGGGGCAAGAGGGTTGGGACCCAGGCCCATCAGACTCCAGCACCCAGATTCTCTCAATGGTACCAGGAACCTCTAAGAGGGATAATGGGACCTGAACTGTAATAGGCATCAGTTAGTAGACTGAACAGAACTCACCCGTCCCAAGAAGATCTTGGGCACGCTTCCCACTGAGTGTCCAGACTCAGAGCCTCTTGGAGGGAAGGCACTGTAAGGAGAATTTGGTTGGCCCTGTCCTACTATGTTATGACCAATGGCCATTTGTCCTCTCCTTGACCATTTGCAGAGAGGCAGGGAACTGATTCCTCTCAGCAGGCAGCATTTTGCAGTACAGTGGTCCTCAAAGATTGGTACCCTGAACAGCAGCTTCAACATCACGGGGAATGTTATTAAAACCACAAAGTCTTGGGCTGCACCCCAGAACCGGCATCAGATACTCAGGTCTAACAAGCCCTCTGGGTGGTTCTCATGTTGCTCAAGTGCAAAACCTTTCCTCGGGCAAAGGAAAAGAAGGGGCTTGGAGGTCAGGGACATCTGAGCTCATCGTCTGGTATTTGCCACTTGGGTGACCTCGAGCAAGGCAGCTGTGAGGACTTTAACATCTCTAACATTTATTGAGCACTGTGGTTGCCAAAATGAAGCCCCTCCACCCAAAGATACCTATGGCCTGTGAATAGGCTACTTTATATGGCAAAAGTGACTTTGTAAGGGTTATTAAGGACCTTGAGTTAGGGATGTTGTGCAGGTGAGTCCAACGGAACCATACAAGTCCCTATGAAAGGAAAGCGGGATCCAAGAGAGGAGCGGAGACGGGATGACAGACGGACTGGAGCGACGTGGCCACGGAGCAAGGGATGCAGGCGTCCTGTGGAGGCTGGATGAGGAGAGAAGTGCGTCCTGGAGCTTCTAGAAGGATCCAGCCCCACTAACACCTTGATCTTAGCCCTGTAAGATTCATTTCATCCTTATGCACCACCCCCCCCCCCCCCCAGAACTACGAGAGAATCAATTTCCATTGTTAAAAGCCACGAAATCTGTGACATTTGTTACCATAGCAGCAGGGAAAAAAAGATACCAGCACTTGCTGTGTGCCCAGCTCTGTTCTTGGGGCCTGTTTTAGACTTTTCGGCACTGTGACCGAACGACCTGGTGAGAAATATTTTAGAGGAGAAGAAATTCGCCGCGGGGCTCACAGTTTCAGAGGTGTCAGTCCATGTCCAGCCTCTTGGCCTGAGATAAGGCAGAACATCACGAGGAAAGGGTATGGAAGAGGACATGGCAATCGGGAAGTTGAAAGAGAAAGCTTCACCCCCAGTGGCACAGCCCCGTGACCTGCCTCCTCCAGCCACAGCCCACCTGCCTGCAGTAACCGCCCAGTTACTCCATATCGGAGGATCAAGCCATTGATTAGGTCACAACTCTCATAATCCAATCCCTTCACCTCTGACTGTTCTTGCCGTGTCTCACGTGTGAGTTTTTGGGGACACCTCATGTCTAAACCTGTAGGCACCTCCTAACAGTGCCTGTAGGAAGGGCAGAAGGAGCAACCCCTTGTTATTACTAACCCATCAATCCACAACGACCCTGTCACGTGAGCACCACTATCACACTGTTTTTACAGACGAGAAAGCTAAGGCCCAGGGAGGTGCAGCCACTTGCCCACGGTCAAGGCCAGCAAGGGGCAGAGCATGGATTGGACGCCTGGCTCTGGGCTTGTCTCCCATGACTGATTCACTCTGCCTCCTGCTAGGCTCACCTCTGCACGCTTCACCTGCCTGCACCTCCTCTATTCTCTGCAGAGCACCAATGTTTCCTTGCAGCTATTTTATTCTAGCAGCAAACCTCTGCCTGATGCTGGAGCACAAAAGGCCAGCCCCAAACCTTGACCTCCTTTAAGCAGCCCAGTGGTCCTTTCTAACCTCCTCCTCTCCAGCCTGGAAAAGCCTTTGCTTTGACGACTTTCCCAGATGCTGGGCATGGCTCCCAGTGGTTCCAGCTGTGCCCTTCTTGCATGCAGTCGAAGGAACCTCAACTCTGCTGGCGTTGGGGCTGGGTAGACCACAGAGACCAGCCTCAGGAGAGCTGCCGGAAGCTGTGCCCAACCAGAATGCCCTTCCTGGCCAGGTGCCAGGGCTCGCTCTAAGGTGCCCATCCATCCTGCAGTGAGAACTCCATTCTGGCTGCTGTTTGCAATGTATACACATGTGTGGGCTGAATTTCATTCATGCCAGAACCTGACACATAGGCAGGATTCTTGTAGCAAGCATATGGCCAGGAGCCCTCAGAGAGTGTGCTCAGTGGGGATCCATTTTGAATCAAGATTTCTAGTGAAAACATAAGTCAGCAAAGAAATGAAAGCTGAGATGTGCACAGACAAGGCCTTAGCCTGCACACGCAGGACTTCCAGTGCGTGTGTGTGTGTGTGCGTGTGTGTGAAGAGCGGGCAATGCAATGTTGACCCTGCGTGTTGGAATAGGTCTGAGCGTGTAGCTAGCTGTGTGTGTGTTTGCTATACGATGACTCATGCACTGTGTATTGTGAGGTGTGTACATTTTGAGGGTGACTGTGGACCTGGGAGTGGTGGATGGCTTCAGGGTTGAGTGTGTGCATGGGTGAGTGTGTGCTAAACTTGCTTTCTTGAGTGCAGGTGAGTGTGTCTGACACGTGCATGGTGAAGTGGAGTGAAGATGTGTGTGTGTGGGCTCAGGAGCACCTGTGTGAAGGAGAGGGGGTTTATGCGATGTGTGCATCCCAGTGCACACTGAGTGTGCCAGTGGTGTGAGTACTTCTCCATCTTGGTGCATGCTCCTGGCTAGCCAGACTCCAAGTTGCCTTTCCAGCCCCCGTTGGCAGAGCCTGCTGCTGTTTCACAACCAAGCCTCCCAGGCACAATTTAGATGATGCCCAAACAACCAGGCCGTTCAGCAAAAGATCCTGACTGATGGGCCACGAGTTCCTTATATCCAGCCCCACAGCTGTCCAGCTGATTTAGACCTGCACTTGGCCTTAGTGCAGGCAGCAGCCCTTCCCCAGGGCCCTGTAGCCAGGAAGGCCTGTGTACAAACCAGATCCACAGAGGCTGCTGTATGTCAGATGCAGCCTCCCAAGATGAGAAAACAGGGTTAACACAAATTCCCTTGGATTTGGTCACCAGAGGTGGAGATTTGGGGTCTGGTCCCTCCCTTACTGCTGTCTTGCTCTGCAACTTATTATTATTATCATTATTATTTTTTTTGCAACATAGTAAATCATTTTAGTATGTTAGAAAACAGGCTGGGCACTGCAAACAGTACACACGTTTCCCAAGTGAGGGTTTTTCCTTGTTGTGGAGATCTGATGGAGAGTTGGAACTTAGAACTGAGCGTGCATTTGAAAGATCCCATTTAGAGACTATGTACCGGAGAAATGGTGGAATGGGATAAGTAGTCTGAGCCCATGGGAACAGCTGGGCAGTGACTGCTCCTTAAGCTGTGGCTGCTGATTACTTTTGCACTTGGTGGCACATTTTGTTCTTATAGTCCTGGGGAGCTGTAGTGTTCACATTTTATACGTGACACATCTGAGACTCAGAGAGGTTAAATGGCTTGTCCACAATCACACAGCTGTCTGGGGTGGGGTCAAAGTTTGGGGGGTGGAAGATAAGACTGCTTTAAACATGTGATGTCTGAGTAAGTGTCCCATCCTCAGGACATTTCCGGTCATCATGCTTCCCTCCATGACACATCCACACACAAGCCCTGGTCTTTCCTACCATAATTCGTGTTTTGGTAACCTCTCCTTAACCATGGTAATTTTGACTCCAACTGAGGGAATGCGAATCAAGGTGGCCAACCCAGGAGCTGAGGGTGGAATGGTGGCTGCAGGCCCACTCTGTGCCACATTTTGTGAGGGCCATGGAAGGGAAACTAGACCTGCTCAGGAGGCTAGCCTCCAGCACCTGTCACCTTCTCCCTGGGTGACAGTGGGTAAGTCATTTGTTCATCTGCTCACTCCTGACGGGACCATCTGTTAACCTTGGCCACCCTTCTTACCCCCCATATTTCCTGGGGGACTCCCTCTCCCCATATGGTGCACTAGGTGTGGCTTTACCCCTGATTTTCCGCATAGAGGGTTCCACTCAGGCGTGTCCTGTATGGTGGCACTGTGTTCACCTGGCCTGAGTGACTGGCTCAGGAGTGGGCATGTGACTCAGGCAGAGCCCAGAGGGGGCAGGAGACGTTGGCTGGAACTGTCAGAAGCAGGGTCCACACTTTTCCACCGGACACTGGACCCTGGCGCTATGGAGCAGGCGTAGGCTGCCTCCCCTCGGCGCGGCGCCCGAGGACCAGGTGAGGCGAGAGGCAGGTGGCAGGCAGAGCTGGAGGACCTGGACCTTGTCTGAGCCTTTGCAATCAGTTATGCTGAAGCTTGCTTATTGGTTAGTGTGAAGACCCAGGGGCCGCATCAAAGAAGCTGACGGGGCATGGGGGAAACCGCACATTGCCTTTAGCAACGGCCCTGGGACAGCAGGGCAGCTCTGCCTTCCTTGGTTCTAGGTTCCTATGTCTAGGTCCAAGGTGGCTTCCCAAATACTTGTCTGCTCCCGAGGTGGGGGGGAGAAAGGGAGCGGGGAAGTATTTTTTTCCAAAAAAATTATTTATTGAGGTATACGCTTCATCCAATAATTAACTACTTTGAAGTGTACAGTTTTACAATTTTGACAAATGTATACTGTCACATAACCATTACTATATTCAAAATAGCATTTCAACCTTACATCAGTCCCCTACCATGACCCCAGCCCCAACTGGCACCAGTCTGTTTGGTGGTTTCGTGTCTCCCAGAATTTCATATAAATCTTATGTATTCTTCTTATTTGGCTTCTTTATCTTAGCATAATGTTTTTCTGGCTCAGCCATGCAATTCCTTGAATCATTTACTTTGCTTTTTTAAAACTGACCAGCATCTCTGGTGCCATGTGGAATAGAAATTGCAAGAATGGCCACCCTTGCCCTGACTCCGAGAGGAAAAGCATTTGATCTTTCAATATTAAGTATGATGTTAGCATCTGGTTTTTCATAGATGCTCTTTATCAGGTTGAGGAAGTTCTTTCTAATTCTCTAGTTTGCTGAACATGTCTAAATCAGGAAAGGAATGCTTTTCTGCCCCATGGAGATGATCATGTAATGTTTCTGCTTTCTTCTGTCCCCCATACAGTGCATGATATTGATTGATACTTACACCAACCTTGCATTCCTGGGATAAAATCTACTTAGTCATGGTGACTTACCCTTTTGTATATTGCTGACTAGATTACTAGTGTATTACAAAGGTTTTTTTTTGCATTTATAAATGAGGGATATCTTGTGGTTTTATTTCTTTGTATTACCTTTTTATATTTTGATATTAGGGTATGTTAACTCACAGGATGAGTTAGGAAGTATTTCTCCCTTTTGTACTTGCTGAAGGAGTTTGTGTTGAATTTGTATAATTTCTTCACTAAATGTTTTTAGTAGGATTCACCAGGGAAGCCATCTGGGCCTAGAATTCTCTTCATAGTGAGGATTTTAACTACAAATTCAAATTTCTTAATAGTTACAGGGACTTTTCAAGATGTATTTTCTTCCTTTCTTTTTTTTTGGGGGGGGCAGGTGGGTACTAGGGATTGAACCTATGAGTGTTTTTCCACTGAGCTACATCCCCAGCCCTTTTTATTTAGAGACAGGGTCTTGCTAAACTGCTTAGGGCTTCAAGAAGTTTCTGAGACTGACCTTGAACTTGTGATCCTATGCTTCAGTCTCCCAAGTTGCTGGGATTACAGGTTCACACCACTGTGCCCACAAGTTTTCTTTTGTGTGGACTTTGGTAGTTGGTCTTTTTCCCCCCATAGCTTTATTGAGGTAAAATCGAAATACAATAAAATGCAGGTATTTGAAGTATGGAATTTGGTCAGTTTTTACATATATGTAACCAATACAATCAATAAAGTAAGCATTTCCATTACTTCTTTTAAATGTGAAATCATGCAGATTGTATTTCCTGCATGATTTATTACATTGGAAATCAACCAAGACATATAGACTCCTACCCCCACATGTCACCTATTTCAAAATTAAATGGCACACTTATAAATATCTCAGAGGTCAAGGAAGAAAGCACAAGGAAAGTAAATAAAAAGTGCCTTGAACTAAGTGATAATAAAAGCTTAAAATATCAGGATCTCTGGATGAAACAGTATTCTGATGAACATTTGTATCTTAAAGTTCTTGTATCAGAAAGAAGCTAGAATAATGATCAAATTATTTTCAAATTATGTAGTAGGAAGGAAAAAACAAGAGCAGGAGCAGAAATATATGAAATAGAGAAGAAATAATACAGCTAAAATTTGATTAAAAATAATCAGGAAAAAATCAAGAACACAAAAATTAATGTCAATGGAAAGTGAGCTATCAAAATAATCCTACACTTGCTAAAATACACTAAAGTAATATTACAATTATATGCCAACATATGTGATAGCTTACATAATGTGGTCTATATTAGGGCAGGATCTGTGTGCTGCTGAGAAGAAACTGTATTCAGTCATTGATGGATGAAATATTCTCTGTGTCTGTTAAGTCTAAATTATCAATTGCATTTTTTACTTCTATAGCTTCTTTATTTAGTTTTTGTTTGGAGGATCAATCCAGGGTGACAGAAGCATGTGAAAGTTACCCAGTATTATTGTGTTGTGGTCTATTTGATTCTTGAAATTGATAAGGGTTTGTCTGATGTACGTAGATGCTCCATTGGTTGGGGGTAGTTGGTGTCTTTAAGGGATTTTTCCATTTCATCTAAGTTATTGATCTATTGGTGTAAAGTTGTTCACAATATTATCTTATTATGATTTTTAACATCTCCAGTATTTGCAGTTATGCCCTTTCCTTCTTGATATTGGTCATTTATGTGTTCACTACTTTTTTCCTTGATCATTATAGTGAGAGTTTATCAAATGAATTGATCTTTTAAACAAATAAATTTGGTTTTCATTGGTTTTTTCCCTTTATTTATGTTTTTTTTTTCCCCTTGTGATGCTGGGGGCTGAACCAGGGCTTCGCGCATGTTAGGCAAGCACTTTACCACTAAAGTACATCCCTGGCCCTTTCAGAATTTTATTTTGAGACAGGGTTGCATGAAGGTGTCTGGTCTGGCCTCAAACTTATGACCCTCCTACCTCAGCCTATCGAGTATCTGAGTCACAGGGGTGTACCTTGCTTCTGTTTTCTTTTCAATTTGTTTTGGCTCTGTTCATTTTCTAGTATGTGAAGATATAGGTAGATTATTGATTTTAGACTTTTCTTCTTTTCTAATATGAGTTTTTAAACACAATTTTTATATATATTACTTTATCTGCATCTTACATGTTTTGCTCTATTAAATTTTCATTTTAATTAAATTAAGGAAAAAAATTATTTTTTTGTATCAGGGATCGAACCCAAGGGCACTTAACCACTGAGCCACATCCCCAACCCTTTTTGTTTTTTATTTAGAGACAGGGCCTTGCTGAGTTGCTTAGAACCTCACTAAGTTGCTGAGGCTGGCTTTGAACTTGTGATACTCCTGCCTCAGCCTCCTGAGCCACTGTGATTACGGGCATGTGCCATCATGCTGGGCTGTTAGAGGTAATTTCTAATATCATTCATAATTTCTTCTTTGACCCACATGTTATTTAAATGTGTTGTTTCATTTCCAAATAATTGAGGTTTTGCAAACATCTTTCTGTTATTGATTTCTAGTATAATTTTAGTGTGATAAAAGATTTCAATGCATTCAATTCATTATTGAGCTTTTGGTCCTGAATATGGTCTTTATTTAGGAATATTATTTGTTTACTTGAAAGGAATGTGCATGCAGCTGTAGAATGGAGTGGTCAATAAATATTAGTTAAGTCAAATTTTTGAAAGTGAGATTTGCTTAGCACAGTGGCACACGCCTGCAATCCCAGTGGTTCAGGAGGCTGAGGCAGGAGGATTACAAGTTCAGAGCCAACCTCAGCAAAAGCAAGGTGTTAAGCAACTCAGTGAGACCCTGTCTCTAAATAAAATACAAAATAGGGCTGGGCATGTGGCTCAGTGGTCAAGTGCCCCTGAGTTCAATCCCTGGTACATCCCCCACCAAAATAAATAAATAAATAAATAAAAGAAAGTGAGATTCAAGTCTTACTGCTTTTTTTCGAGGAGTTGTTCCTTTAATTACTAAGATTAATATGCTGAAATGATTAACTATAACCACGGATTTGTCTGTTTCTCCTTTCAGTTATATCAGGTTTTGCTTCATGTGTTTTGAAGCACTACCAATGGTTGCCTGCACATTCGATATTGTTATATTGTCTTAATGAATTAACCCTTTTATCACTATGAATTGCCCCATTTTGGAATGTGACTTGCTTTTAAATTATCTTTATCTGATATTAATATATCCATCCAAGCTTTCTTTTGATTAAAGTTTTGATGATCTTTTCCCCCACCTTTTGATTTCAAACCTATCTGATCTTTATAATTAAAGTGAGTGTTTACAATTAAATTGAGTGTTGCTTTTTTTAGTGAAGCTGACAATCACTGCCTTTTTGTTGGCTTGTTTAAGCTATTTAAATTTAATATGATTGTCAATATGGTTGAATTTAAATATGACATTTTGTTATTTGTGTATGCTCCATCTGTTTTGTTCATCTTTATTCTTCTCCTGAAAATTTTTTTAAGATTCAATTTTATTTCCAATATATGCATGTATATATTTTTGTTTTATGAATTGCTCTAAGAGTTGATATATTTATCTACCACAGGCTACCTTGAAGTGATGTTTACTAATCCACATGTAAAGCAAGAACTCTTGGCCTTTGTGCTGCAGTTGTCATACATTTAATTTCTATGTGTGATATAAACCAGAAATTGCTTGCTTTTGGACAATTACCTTCTAAGGTAACTTTAAAAAATAAGAAAAAATGTCTTTTATATATTTATCTCTATAGTTACTGTTTTTCTTTGTATGGATCCAGACTGATTTTAGTTATTTTCCTTCTGCACAGAGGTTTTTTTTTTTAATAGTTCCTGTGCTGCTCATATTCATGGATTTTTAATCTATTGTATGTATCTAGTCTGCCTTTATTTTTTAAAAGCTATTTTTTTGCTGGGTATACCCAAACATTATGCTTGGTATATTAAAGATGCGGATCCATTCTGGGCTGCTTTTGTAACTTTTCTGTAAATATAAAACTATTATAAAATTAAGAGCTTATTTAAAAATAAACAGATTAAAGCTACATGTATCAATAGGGATGAAAATCACAAGTACAATAAAAGAAATCCAAGACAAAAGGATGGATAAAGTAGTTATTGTTCACTTAATTTTGGAAATGCATTTGCCCATACTGTTAGAAATCCAGGTCTCTTGGAGACATAGTCTTAGAGGGTGTGATTGGCAATTCTGAGGTACTAGTGGTACTCTGGTATTGGCTTGGGTGGTGGCCACATTACATTAGTGTGTTTACTTTGTGTTTATTATTGAGCAGTGTATTCATTCATTCACCTGTATGTGTGTAGATATTTAATACACTAACGAGGGGGTGCAGCTCAGTGGTATGGTGCTTACCTAGTATTTTGAGGTCCTGAGTTCAATCCCCAGAACCACACACACACAAAAGTTGTAATACATCAGTAAAATATTTTTTAAAAATTAAAAAGTAGATGTTGTTTCATTGTCTTATGGTTTGCATTTCTTCTGTTGAGAAATCTGTTGTTGTTCTTTGTTCTTGTGTATATAATGTCTTTTTCCCCCTTTATGACCAATTTTAAGAGTTTTCTCTAGCTCACTGGTTTAATACTGTATAAGAAAAAAATCAGCAAACTTGAAGATGTACCAGTAAAACCTGTATTTTAAATGAAGTACAAAAAGATAAAAAGACTGAAGAAAAGACCAGAGCTTAGTGAGCTGTGAGAAAATAAAACCCAGTTTTTAAAGGTATTTTACATTTAAAAAACTTTTTGCTGATTTCTGGATCTATCTGGGGATAGTTCCTCCTTTTTTTTTTTTAATTTCCCCATACAGAATCTAGCTGCCTATGTCCTCAATTTCTGTTCTGTCTCCCGAATTCAGTAAGACCACAGAGCTCAATTGACTTTCCCTGCCCACACCATGCCATGGAAACTACCTCTAGGCAGAAAGCAGGGGCCACCGTTGTGCTATCCTGGATTAGTTTCCTTCTTTGGGGGAATCGCAGTCCTATGGTCTCTATTTTGTCCAATGTCTTGTAAAAGTTATTTTCTATATTTTGTTTGTTTTTCCAATAATTTATGATAAGAGGGAAACTTCTGTATCAGTTAAACCTTCACGGTCAGCAGCAGAAGTCCTCTAAGGGATAATCTTTTAAGGCCAAGACTCAGAAGTTGCTCACCTTACTTCTACTAACATTAGGTTCTCATAATTTAGTAATATAGCCATATCTGGTTATAAGGAGCAAGCCTGAATAATGAAATCTAGCTATGTGCCCTTGGGCCCAGATAAGCTGCATTACTGGAGGAAGAGGGAAATATATATTATTTCCAGTCATTTGCATCAGTTTAGGGGTTGAGTTTCTGACCTTTGTACTCTAGAATCCTGGCTAATAGATTCTCTCAGTGGACAGAGGGAAACATAAGTCCAACAACAAAGATACATTTGATTTTGTACTTAATCTCTTGGGAGCTTAGTTTTCCTATCTGCAAAATTGGTATGTGTTATTATTCATCTCTAGTTTGTTCTTCAGTTTAATAATTTTATGAATGACAAAGTCTTTTGTAAGCTGTATAATACTATTCAGCTACATATTATATTCATCTGTCTTTTTCTAACCTCCAAGTTTAGTTTTAGTTTTTTACCTATTATATACTCTTAAAACACCTGGTACTTGTTCCCATAGTTTAATCTCAATTGCAATAGTCATTTGCATAATTATTTGTTTCTAGGTTTTATTGCCCCAAAGAATAGAAGAAGCGACTCAGAGAGTTGCTATTTCTCTTGTTCACAGCACACTGCACAGTGACTGGCATTTATGGAGCTCCCAAAGAAGTACTGAAGTGAATGAATGGCAATACAAGGTGCTATACTATTGTCTGACCTCTAGGGGGAACTCAAGGCTCCTCTACAGTCACCGCACCTCATCCACATAAATGCAGATGGAAGTTAAGAGTTATCTGCTGGGACAGGGTGCTGGAGTGGCCAGACCAGGGGCCAAATGGGCAGCTTTCCACAACAATGGATAAAGATTTAAAGTGGCGCATACACACGACACACTTTCCGGGAATGTGACCTTTCTTTGACGTGCCCTTTGACAGGTGTACCAAGACAGCCCTGGAGCTGCCTTCTGCTTGGAAGGTGTGTCCATTCTGGGAACGACTCTTGGGCTCTAGATGCTGATCACTCACAGGACTTTAGTTGTAACCTCGTCCTTTCCATGGAACTTCAGACTTTTAGATCTAGTTGCTCACATTGTGTGTGTGTGTGTGTGTGTGTGTGCGCGTGTGTGTGTGTGTTGCTGGGGATGAAACCCAGGCCCATGTGCGTGCTCAGTGCGTGCTCTACCACTGAGCTACCCCAATTGCTTGCATATTCAAGTGGGTGTCTAATAAAGGCATTTCGAACTACAAGTGGCCCAGATAAAACGTGTTTTGTCCCTCAAGCTCCCCTCTTCTCCATCTTAGCAAATGGAAACATCTCTTGCTTGTTCATGTCCTACGTCTAGGTTTTAGCCTAACTCCTTTCTTTTGCCTGCTAAGTCCAAGGAATAAGTTCTCAGACTCCACTAGTCATGGGTTTCTCTCCATCTGCACTATCTCCCCACCATTCAAGCCTCTCTTATTTCATGCTTTTTTATTAGCGCATCACAGTTATACATAATGGTGGGGTTCATTTTGACATAATCATTCATGCGTGGAATATAATTGTCTCCATTTCAGTCTCCAGTGTTTCCTCTTTCCCTCCCCTCCTCCCTACCTCTGTTTCCCTTCCTCTACTCTATTGGTCTTCCATTTATTTATTTTAAACTGGTGCTTTATGGATATACATAAAAATGCAATTCATTGTGACCTATATACATATGTACATAGCATAGTTTTGTCCATTTCATTCTGTGGTTCCTCCCTTTCCCCATCCCTCCTCCCTCCGCCTCAACCCCTTTACTCTGTTCTACTGATATCTCCTCTATCTTCATGATATCTGCCCCTTACTTTGCTCTACTTTCCTCATATGACAAAAAACATTCGACACTGGACTTTTGGAGTCTGGCTTATTTCACTTAGCATGATGTTCTTCAGTTCCATCCATTTACCAGCAAATTCCATAATTTCATTCTTCTTTATGGCTGAGTGAAACTCCATTGTGTACATGTGCCACATTGTCTTTGTCTGTCCATCTGTTGATGGGCGTCTGGGTTGGTTTCATAACCCAGCTATCGGGAATTGCACTGCTCTAAACATTGATGTACCTGTATCACTATAGTATGCAATTTTAGTTCTTTTGGATAAATAGCTGGGTCATATACTGGTTCTATTCCCAGTCTTTTGAGGAATCTCAATACTGCTATCCAAAGTGGTTGTACTAATTTGCATTCTACCAATAAGGAATCAGTGTAGCTCCCCACCCACCCACATCCTCACCAGCTTTTATTATTAATTGTATTCTTTTTTTTTAATTTGAAGTTATTGTATATGACAGTAGAATGCATTGCAATTCGTATTCTTGATATTGTCCTTCTAACTGGAGTGATAGGAAATCTCCAGGTAGTTTTGATTTGAAGTTCCCTGATTGGTAGGGATGCTGAATTTTTTTCATATATTTGTTGGTCACTTTCTTTTCTTCTTTTGAGAAAAGTCTGTTTAGTTCTTTTGCCCACTTCCTGATTGGATTATTTGGGGGTTTTCTCCTAAAGTTTTTTTTTAATTCTTTATATATTCTGGACATTAATCCCCTGTTGAAGAATAGTTGGTGAAAATTTTCTCCCATTCTATAGGCTTTCTTTTCATACTCTTAATCATTTTCTTTGCAGAAGTTTATTTTTTTATTTTTATTTTTTATTTTGATGCTGTTCCACTTACTGATTCTTGGTTTTATTTCTTGGGCATTGGGGTTCTTGTTAGGGAGGTCAATACTTGCACTAATATGTTGGAATGTTGACCCTGTGTTTTCTTCCAGCAGTCACAAAGTTTCTGGTCTAATTTCCAGATATTCGATCCATTTTGATTTGATTTTTGTGCAGGGTGAGAGATAGGAATCTAATTCCATTCTTATACATATGAATGTCCAGTTTTCCCAGCACCCTATGCTAAAAAGGCTGTCTTTTCTCCAACATATATTTTTTGGCAACTTAGGTGAGTATACATTGACTGTAAGTATGTGGGTTTTTCTCTGAGGTCTTCTATTACATTCCATTGATCTTCATGTCTGTTTTGGTGCTAATACCCTGGTGTTTTGGTTACCATATATCTATAGTATAATTTGAGATCAGGTATTGTTATGCCTCCAGTGTTGTTTGGGATTGATTTGGCTATTCTAGGTTTTTTTATTCTTCCAGATTTCTAGTTTTGTGAAGAATGTCATTTGTATTTTATTGGGGATTGAATTGAATCTGTATAACGCTTTTGATTGTATGGCCTTTTTTGACAATATTAATTCTGCCTATCAAAAAACATGGGAGGTCTTTTCCATCTTCTAAGGTCTTCTTCAATTTCTTTATTCTATGTTGAATAGTGTTCATTGTAGAAATCTTTAACCTTCTTGGTTATATTTATTCTCAAGTATCATATTATATTATATTTGTGGTTATTGTGAATGGAATAGTTTTCCTGATTTCTTTCTTAGCAGATTCATTATTGGAGTATAGGGAAGCTCTTGATTCCTGAATGTTGATCTTTTATTCTGGTACTTTGCTGAATTTGTTTCTCAGCTCCAGAAGTCTTCTGGTAGTTTTTTTTTTTTTTTTTTTTGGGGGGGTCTTTTAGATATAGGATCATATTAACAAACAGGAATAATTTGATTTTTTCTTTTCCTATTTACATCCCTTTAATTTCCTTCTCTTGCCTGATAGCTCTGGCTAGAGTTTCAAAAACTATATTGAATAAGAGTGATGAGGGTGGACATCCTTGTCTTGTTCCTGATTTTGGAAGAAATGCTTTCAGTTTTTTTCTCCATCGAGTATGATGTTGGCTTTGGGTTTTTCAGATATAACATTCATAACATAGAAGTAAATTCCTTCTATCCCTAGTTTCTCCAGTGTTTTAAGATGAATTGGTGCTTGATTTCGTCAAGGCTTTTTCTGCATCTATTGAGATGATCCTGTGATTCTTGTCCTTACTTCTATTTATGTGGTGAATTATATTTATTCATTTACATATGTTGAGCCAACCTTGCATCCCTGGAATAAAACCTGCTTGATGGTGCACTACTTTCCTAATTGGTTTTGACAGCAGTTTGCTAATACCTTATTAAAGATTTCTGCATCTATGTCCATTAGGCATGTAGGTTTGTAGTTTTCTTTCTTTGATGTGTTTTTGTATGGTTTTGGCATCAGGGTTATACTGGCTTCATAGAATGTATTTTGGAGTGTTTCCTTCCTTTCCATTACATGGAATAATTTGAGGAAGATTGGTGTTAGTTCTTCTTTCAAGGGCTGGTGGAACTCAGCTAAGAATCCATCTGGTTCTGGGCTTGTCTTTGTTGGAAGGCTTTTAATTGCTGCTTCCATCTCATTGTCAAGCCTCTTTCATTTCTTGCTTGGATACTGAAATGATCTCAGAACTAGTGTACTTGGCAATCAGAATTGCATATTTTTTAAATTGACAAAATTATATATATTTATGCATATAGTATGATGTTTTGATATACATACACATTGTAGAGTGTCAAGCTAGTTAACATATCCATCATCTTGCATCCATATCATTTTTTTTGTGATGAGAGCTTTAAAATCTACAATTTACTCTGAGAAATTTTCTTTCTTTTTCTTTCTGCAGTATTGGGGATTGAACTCAGGAGTGCTCTACCACTGAGCTACGTTCCAATTCTTTTTATTTATTTTTTTAAGACAGGGTCTCACTGAGTTGCCCAGGCTGGCCTTGAACTTGGATCCTCCCTCTTCAGCATCTCAAGTAGCTGGGATTACAGACGTGCACCACTGTGCCCGGCTACTCTTAGTAATTTTCAAGTGTACACTATATTATTATTCCCTCTAGTCACAGTAGATTGCCAGAACACATTCTCCCCATCTGACATGTTGTGCCTTCTGGCCAGCATCCCCCCATTCCCTGACCTGAACTTAGTATTTGATAACCTCAATTCCATTCTCTGCTTCTGTGAGTTAGATCATTTCAGAGTCCACAGGTAAGTGAGATCGTGCTGTGCCTGCCTTATTTCACTAAGCATAAGAGCCTCCTGGTTCATCAGTGTTGTGCAAAGGAACACTACTCAGCCTTAATACCTAGGGAGAGCTTGTCGTCTGTGACAATGTGGTTGACCCAGAATTACACCTGCAAAGGTCAACCTGGACCACACCGATCCCTCTTTTAAAAGTTCGACATCTTTTCACGCCACAAGAGCAACGTTTGACATTTTTATCTTGGTTTCCAAAACTTCGTGTGATTGTAGTCTGTTTACCTCCCTGATGGCACCTCATGCCTCTCTTTTCCCCCCTTTCCACTGTGATCTCACCGAAAAGGTCTGATTTCTGTTCCTCACGCTTGCCAGGCTGGATGCCACTCTGTGGCATTTGCAAGAGTGGCTCCTTCTGCCTGGAATGATTTCTCCCCAATCTCACCATAAACAGGCTTCATCTTCCTTTCTTAGTCTAAATGTCAACAACTTAAGATCCACCAAATATAGATTAGCCATTTAGTGCCTGTCACATCATACTGTTTTACTTCTCCGCATAGCATCTTTTACTATCTGATATTAATCTGACTTTTTTTTTGTCTTCTTCCTCTTTCCCATTAGATTTAAAATTTGAGAGCAGGGACATCATCTCTCTTGTTCACTGCATAATTTCAGCACTTAGAATCACTGCTGGAATATAGTAAATGCTGAGTAAGTGAAGGAGCCCTAATTAGGAAGGGCTGTTGTAGCTAGCTGGAAGCCATAAGTTCCACCTGATATGTATGTGACGCACCTGTAGGCACCCGCAAACCTGAAGGTATATAACCGGGTGAAAGCGGTCCGAGTTAGGAGAACGGAGAATTCAGTCAGCCGGGCAGTCACTCGGTCGGTCAGAAGAATCAGAGCGGCCAGAACGTAGGCAGAGCGGTTACAGAAGAGAAACCAGATAGAAGATAGAAGAGAAACCAGATAGAAGAAGTAATGACTGGTCAGAGTTAGGCCGAGGCTCCTGAGGAAGACAGAAGACAGAAGAAAGAAGAAGGAAGAAAGAAGAGAGAAGAAAGAAGCTCTAATCTTTCTCTAAGCTAAGCTCTAAGCTCAATCTTTCTTTCTCTCTAAGAAGCTAAGCTAAGCTCTATCTTTCTAAGACTCTAAGCTAAGAAGACAAGAAGAAAAGCTCGCTCTAGTCTTTCTCTCTAAAAATCTTTCTTTCCCTCTCTAAGCTCTAAGAAAGTAGAAGTAAAAGTAGTAAAAGCTTCACTCTGCCTCCGAGATTTCCTCCCGGTTTTCGGTACCAGGCAGCTTACAAGTAAGTACCTATTGAGTACATTAATGAATCAGACCACTCTTTTTTTGTTTTAGTATAGGTTTTGTATCTCTGTCCCTACTTAGGCAAAAGAGCTTGTCACTGGAACCTTGGCTTGGCTGAACTCATCAGTAGATCATAGGGAGGTTCAGAATCCTTAAAAAAGACCATGATTTTGATCATCTTTGTGTTAGCCAGCTTTCTGTTACTATAACAAAAGACTTGAAATAATCAACTAATGAAGATTGGCTCACACTTGTGGAGGCTCCAGCTCCTAGTTGGATGGCCCCTTTGATTTTGGGCAGTGCATCATGGCAGGAGCATGTGGGAGAGCCAATCCACTCACCTCATGTCCAGGAAGCAAAAGAGAGAGAGGGAGAGACCAGGGCCCCAGACTTCTCCAGTGATCTGAAACCTCCCATGAGTCCCACTTCTTCAAGGTCTTACCGCCTCTCCAGAGCGCCACTTGGGAATCAGGCCTTTACCACACGGGCCTTTGGGGACATTGAAGATACAAACTATAGAGGCCTGTGATCTTTCTTTTCCTCTCTTGCCAACTTATAGCAGCTCTGGGTGTCTGGTAGAAGATTTGGGGTTCAGAAAAAATATAGAAGCTCATTTCTTTTCTTTTTTAAATTTACTTTTTAGTTGTAGTGGGACACAATACTATTTATTTATTTATTTATTTTTCACAAGGTGCTGAGGATCGAATCCAGGGCTGCACATGTGCTAGGCGAGTGCTCTACCACTGTGCCACAACCCCAGTCCAAGAAGCTCATTTCAGTTAAACATCTGCCAGAGCAGCAAGGTTTAGAGGCCCTGGTTCCTCTTTATCCCACCCCAGTGCCTATCTGCCTCCACGACCGCGTTCACCTGTGCTGGAATTCACTACGCCAACAGGGCCGGCAGCATAGTGGGAGATATTCTCGAGGCTTGCAGCTTCAGCAGCTGTAGCTGGGCCATGGTGGGATTAGGCGAGATAGGTACCAGAGGGAAGAGTGCTGGCAACGGCCGAGCGACGGGGAAGTAGAGCATCCCCGGGAGAGCGAGGAGACTTCCGAGACCGGGTCAAATTTTCAAAGTTTCAGGTGTTGGGATTTGGGAATGTAAGTGACTATTGGGTCATACACAATATTTATTTCTTTGAACACCTTTTAAAAAGCTATAACAATTTGATTATTTAAGGCATCATAGAATCTGATGGACACAGAAGCCCCAGGATCCCATTTCATTCTCTCTCCCTGGACAGGAATGTCCTCTGCCATGGAACTGAAAGGTGGCCATTTGGATTCTAAAACACTAAATGGCAGAGGACTCCCTTTTATATCAAGAAACTTGCTTACATTTCAGAAGATGATCGATTAGAATGTTTTCCTTATGTGGGACACAATTTCCCTGAATTAGCTCTTTAAGAGTCCTTGTTTTCTTCTCTGGATATCACGGAGGGAGCCTAAAACCCATACATCCTGATCCCAAATGGGACCACAATTTAAGATGGGGTCTTAAGGAGGTAACTAAAGATAAGTGAGGTCCTAAGGGTGGCCTCTTAATCCGATAAGATTGCTGGAGTCTTCTGAGAAAGAGATGTGTACCAAGGAAAGGCCACACGAGGTCACAGAAAGAAGGTGATCACTGAAAGCCATGGAGAGAGGCCTCTGGAAAAACCATACCTGCCAGCACCTGGATTTAGACTTCTCGCCTCCAGAAATGTGAGAATAAATTTTTGCTGCTTAGGCCTGCGGACCATGTTATTTTGTTATGGCAGCCTGAGCTGACTAATACTTCATCTTTGTACACCTCAGGTAACAGTGAAAGCTCTTTGTAAACTTCTGTTATTCAAATGAAATGGCTGTGCTCTCTCTTCAACTGCTTTGCATTACAGCCGAGATGCCCAGGAGTTGAAGGGAAACCCACAGGGAAATATGGTGGATGCTGTCCAGAGTAGTAGGACTATTATCTTCCTTGTTCTATAGATACTATTTTCATGATCAGTACAACAAAGACTGATGTTTTGACAAACATTGACTAAGTTTAATTTCTGTGTTAGCTTTCCATTATGTAGCAAAATACCTGAGATAATCAACTTAAAAACAAGAAAGGTCTATTTTGTTTAAGATTTTGGTGGTTCCATCTCACGTTTGGTTGGCCCAGGTGCTCGTGGACCTGTGAAGAGGCAGCACACGACAGAAGAAGTGCACAATATGGCAAGCTTCTCACCTCATGGTGGCTGGGAAGAAGACAGAGAGAAAGAGAGAGTACAAGAGACCAGTGTCCCACAATTCCCTTTGAGGGCACTCTTCCAATGACCTGAAACCTCCCTCTAGGACCCATCTCTGATGGTTCCTAACACCTCCCTATAGCACCAAGCTGAGCACCAGGCCTTTAACACATGAGCCTTTGAAGGACATTCCAAATGTAACTACAGCAACTTCCAAGGCGGTTTAACCCACTCTCTCACAGGTTTTGCTACTAGCCCATTGGCTTTGTGCATTAAGTGCCTGACTTAACGTTGGTCTCGCTAGATTCCAGCATACTACATTTGCCTCATTTAAAAGAAACATCTAAATACATTCACTGTCTGGCCCCAAACGTCTGTTATGGAGAAATCATTGCCTTTCTTCAGACATTTCATAAAGATGCTGAGTGGAAAGGGGTCAAGAACAGAACCCGGCGCTATGAGCGATGATGATGACTTACATCTATCCAGAACTTTGCAAGTTACAGAGCTTTCTGCTAGTTTAGGGATCCTGGCAAAATAGGAAATGAGTTTCATCTTTCATGACCTTTTCTTTCTGAATTGCTCAGTGTGATGAAAAGACACCGAGAATCAGGAGCACCCACCTTGGCTTTGAAGCCACATTACCTCTCTCAGCTTTGATGTCCCCCTAAGAGTGAAGGAAAAGACTTGATGCTCTCCGCGGTCACCTCTCGTCAATGTCATGGATACTATACAGCGGAAAATGCTTCTTCCTATTACAGATCCACAGCCGCAGAAAGACCTGCACGGAGACATAGTCCTTCTTTTCAGACACAACACCCCTGGTGTTTTAAAGGAAGCTTTGTGTTCGGTAAATTCACACAGATTCCCAAGACCCTTACTGTAGCTCCAAAGTATTCAGGAAACTTTCCACTCATTCATAGTTTGAAGAATTCACTTTTTTTTTTAGTTGTTGCTAAATTAATTACCCCTCTCCATCTGTAGCCATCACCGTCTCAGCCTTTCTTCCTGATACCTGTAGGAAATGAACAGTGGTTTAGTGACTGTATCGCACGTCTTCCTGGCACTGTGGGGCACGATTCCTCCAGCAAAATCTTTTTTGGCTCTGTAAGAGCAGCCAGGTGCTCTTTTGCTCCCTGTTCTCCCATTGTGAGTTCTCCTCTCAGCTTTTTTTCATCTGCACATTTGATATTCATGTCTGCCATATCTTTATTCAAGGTGCCAATAAAAATGCATTATGTATGACTTGATTTGCTCAGAAAATGATCATGTTTTGTATATTTAGGGATGTAAGAGCTTGTAAAGAAGCAAAAGATTTGGGGGGTGGGATGTGTTATTTCTTGACAAACAAAAAAAAATCTCCAGGAAAATAATATTTTGGTTTCACTCCTCTTTGTCAACCCCTCCCTATCCAAATCTTCATATCTCAATCTAGAACATCTAGTGCCCCAGGAGTGGGGGTGGGGAAGGCCAAGGGGTTAAAGTTTGCTGGGTGGAGTACGGCCTGGTCAAAGTACCCTGCAAAATCAGGACGAGGCACTTTCCGTTTCTTACTGGCCAGCACAAGCCTTAAAAGCATTTTTTCCAAACCTGCATGTGTGCATGCATGTGTGTGTGTGTGAGTGTGTGTGTGTGTGTATGTGTGTGTGAGATATCCATTTAAACATACATTAATGGTACCCACCTAGAGGTTTTGGTTCAGGAAGCATGAGGCAGGGCCTGAGAATTTGCACAGTTAATTAAGTTCCCAAGTGGTGCTGGCCCCAGGACCCCACTTAGTGAATCACTGCTCTAGGGAAGCCATGTGTCTTCCTAACCTTTCTTTTAAACAAGGCGCAAGAAAACATCAGGAGACTCATGAAGGCCACTGAGAGCAATCACATCTTCTTGGTTATGGTGGGACCAAGCCACTTGGTATGTATCCTCAGCACTTACTAAGACATTTTCCCAGGGAGGCATGGCTTTAAAGAATGGACTTTAGAGATGTCTAAGTCAATTTTGTGTTGCTATGACAAAATACTGGAGACTAGGTAATTTATAAAGAACAATTCGTGTTTCTGGAGGCTGGGAAGGGGTGCCAGTGACTGGTGAAGGCCTTCCTGCTACGCTGTAACATGATGAAGGGCATGGCACCGTGAGGGGACAAGAGCATGCAATTTGGGTCACTCTTCCTTTTCTATAAGACCACTAATCTTGTCCTGGGGGCCCCACTCTCATGACTTCATCTAACCTTAACTATCTCTCAAAGACCCTACCTCAAAATACCATCCACACATGAATTTGGTGATTTAAGTTTCAAAATGCATAAACTTTGGAGGGAAACATGTAAACTATAATGGGGACCAGTGGAATTTGACATTAGCCCATCAATGGTTATCAGTTGACTTTATCTTTTCAGGATGGTGAGGTTGACCTGGGAAGATTTTAGGTCAAGTACCAAGAAGAAGCTACTGATAAGAAAAACTGCAAAAATGCACAAAAGGGACTCAAAAGAAGTTATTACATTTCTTGTTGGGGCAAAAATTAGAAATAAGTTGGATTTTTCTCAACATCAATGCAGTTTTGGGTTTGAAATCAGAGAGAACATGGTTTGAATACTTTTTATGCCTCTCCTTAAGGTAATCTGCTTTACACGAGTCACCTAACCTCTCTGAATTTTTTTTTTTTTTTTTTTGTACTACATACATAAGATAGGGATTATCAGGGCTTCTGTAAAGTTTAAGCAAGATAGAGCGTGTAAAAGGCTCAGCGTTTTTTTCTGGGCTCAAAATAGATGCTCAACTAATGTCAATAATCTTCCTTCTAACAAAGGCCATTTTACCATTGGACATTATGATTATTTTGAAATATATCAGGAAGGAAGACAAAGAACCAGACTTGGAAGGGGAGAGTCATTTTCAGAGTCAGCACCATTGCTGCCAATTTGGAGATTAAACTTTCTCGGTGGCTTGAGAACATCAGTGTGGTAAGGGATTTAGGTACAGACCGCGGAGAGAAATTGAATCTGCAGGGGGCCTGCTCGCTCAGCTCTGGGTGGCTCTGGAAACCTGCTTCCTGCTGACAGAGGGAGCCAGCAATAAGCCCAATGGGCATCAGCACCTTGGACAGGGAGCCGGAGAGCCGGGTTTTGTCAGCTGGGCTCTTGCTGGGCCTGGGTAATGATCCATGGCAGTCTTGTTAATGGCCTTAGGGCTTCACATATTTCTGTAATTATTCAATCATTTGGAAATTTTGAGTTTCTAATTATTAGGCATAAATTAAAATACACTCTGTAATTCAGTTCCCTCTAGGCCTTGAACTAGTGGTGCCTGGTGCCAGGTTATCCTCCTGGTGGATGGCGGAAGACAGCGGCTGCAGTTCTTTCTCCTTGCTTCTCTACATACTTACCTGTTAGACTTCCTTCTTGCCATCAGATATTTAAATCAGTGCTCAGTGACAAATGGCAGGTGCTCCTCTTTCTAAGTCCACCCCCTTAGTACAGGGCAAGATTCTCAGTCCTGGGTGCATGTGAAAATCATCTCAAGAGCTCTTCAAATACCTATGCAAGGCCCTACCCCAGAAAGTGTGATTAATTGGTCTTGAGAGAGGCCTGGGTATTTCCTAAATGCTCCCAGTAAATTCTAATGTGCATCAGGGTTGGGAGCCACTGGCCTAGAGATGGATCTTTTTTATCTCCTAATGTCCCCTTGGAGTTGATTTCAACTGCTAACTGATGATTCTGTTAATATATGGACTGAACCCAATTTCTAGCTTATTGATTTCTAGCATTGCAACCTCATCTCCCCCAAATTTAGAGTGGGGATGTATTTATCTTTAAAAATCTGTGCGATCAATCATAAAAAATAATTTGTCAAAAGAATTAAAGAAAATTGCATGTGAAAATAATTACCATTGATATACTTTTGGAGCAACCTAGAGAAAAAAAGGACCTGAATTCTGGTGCAGCCCCTCAGGAGCTCATTTAGTGAAATTGAATGTGGACATGTCCTGTGACCTGGCAATCTTACTCTCTTGCATAGATACCTCAGGAAACTTGGGGGCAACTGTTCATCTTGGAACAGAGTTGAAGAAGCTCACAGTAGCATTGTTGGTGATGGCAGGGAATTCTAGGCAACCAAGGTACTTGTCACTGAAACAAGGATAAATGAAAGATAGAGGATGCTTTTGTGGAATACAGAGTAGAAGTTAGTACAGCAAAATGGGTGTCCGCCCAGAAACACATCTGGAACTGCAAAATAGAGTGATGAATGAAAAAAAAAAGCAGTATGTGTGATCTGCAGCACACAGTCACTGATGTACATGTAAAACAAACTCATTCCCAGAGCAATAGTGCAGATTCTTCATGGATGCATTTGCATTCGTATCCAAAGGCATTTACCAGACACAATCTAGTAAGAGCCTGTGGGAAATGGGACTGAGTGAGGCGTGGGGATGAAGGGAAAGATAATGAAACAAAATCTAGCCCCAGCTGAACTTTAAACAGGCTGATGCTCATGGTATATACAGTATGTGCTGTGAACCAAGAAGTAGGATTAGCTTAGTTTCCTGCACCTTCCAAGGGGAGGAAAAGAAATCTTGGGCACTAGAAAAGGGAACAAGAAACCTGTCCTGGGTTGGAAAGAAAAATCTAGCTTCCTTTTCTCCCTAGAATGGATTGAAAGAAGAAATGAACAAATCTTGTCAGTTTGGAAATAAGGGCATTTACAAAAACCCTAAGACAGAGGGGGAGCAATTGGAGGCTGGAGCTAAGGAACTGCACTTCTAGACTGGAAAGGAGTCTCAGGTTGGAGGCTCGGGGATGTGACTGCTGCCCTAGGGGGAGCTGGGCTCTGTTTCTCAGGACACCCTGGGTTACCTGCATTTCAAAACAAAGAAGTTTCCAGGATCAGAATGATGTTACTCCCTGATAGATGAACCCATGACTAAGGTCTCCTGTGCTGAGTTGTCCAGATACTGACCTAATTGTTTAATCATCCAACAGAGATCCAGGCTACTAGCCTCTACCGCATGCCAGGCAGCACTGTTCAGAGAAGAGTGAGGCTTGTCTCTGGCTTCAGATGCAGATGTTGAAGGCTCCTTCACTTTGTCCTGAACCCTGGGCTGGGGCTCTGCAGGGAATCATCTACCTATACAACAGAAACCCCAGTGATGCCTTCATACGGACCCAGAGAAACACAGGTCTTAGCAGGAAGCTTTTTCTTTCATCTGTGCTCCTAATAAAGAATAATGAATATGTTAATGGATATATTAAGGAGTTGTGTTTTGAGCTTGTTTTCTATTAGGAGTCTAAGAAGAGCAATACAGATGCCAATCATCTTACCGGTGACGACACTGGTAAGTCAGATCAGACGTGTGTAACAGCTATGTCAGGTCCTGTTGTTGGTAGGTTGGGTTTTATACTTGTGAGAACTAAGTGTCTATGAAATCCAATTGAGACCCCCCAAAAGCAGGGCAGGGTGGCTTGTGCTTGAGGGAACCACCCTAGCTGACCCCGTGAAAGTCACTCTGCTGTGGCTTTGAGAGCAATTATCTTGGTAGAGCAGCTCTTACTTTGCATTTAAGATTGTCCTCCCCAAAAGGTCATGTGTAAATCAAATTTAATAAATCAAATTCTACACTTCATACCTTGGGGAGGCTCACTCTTCAAAGGAAACTGTGAGTGAATCCCTTTTTAATAGAAGTAATCAGCTCTTCATTTATCTGATTTGTAAGATAAGATTTTTATATATCAGATTTTCTAAAAGTGAGTGGCGGAGTCTTTCTTCTGTCAGTGACAGAAAACACAACACAGAATGATGGACTCGAAACAGCAACAATGGAACAAGACGAAACATCAAATTAGAGGTTCATGCAATGAAAAGTTTGGGGGTATACTGGTTTTAGTCATGGCTGGTTTCAGGCCTCTCACAATAGCATAGGTTTTGGGTTTTTTTCTCTCTCAGATCTGCTTTCTCCTGGCTTTAATCTTAGGTGCTACCTGAGTGAAGCTGCCGCAGCATCTTATGCTGCCAAGTTCAAGGCCAACAGGGACGATTACTTGCCTCTCTTCCTAGTAGCCTCAGAATGGGCTCTAATTGAGTCATCTGCCCATCACATAGACTGGTCACATGGAACCCCGTGCAAACCTTGTGGCCTAAGATAGGAAAGAAAATCAGGCCTTTAGGACAAGAAATGGGGAACAGAGGCAGGGCAGGGGACATACTCTTTCCCTCTTCCTCCAGCTCATGCCTCGTCCTTCGCCACACTCCTCTCTCCTGGACGTAGCTCACTAGCTCATGAGAAATTGTCTGCACAGGACTTGCGTCAGAATCCCCAGGGTGCTCGTTAAAATGCAGGTGTTAGGGACCTTCTCCAGATGTAGCGAATTCCATTATCTTATGGTAGGTCTCAGAATCTGCAATTTTAGGTCATTTCCCAGGTGGTTAAAAAAAAATGTGCACTGACATTTAAGAGCCACTTCCCAAAGCCATCCCTTCCTTTTTATTTCCCGTGGTAACAGCCTCAGTTGAGGACACACCATTTCTCACTTGGGCTCTTCCAAATGCCTCCTGACTGGGCTTCCCTCTTCCTGTTCTCCCCTCCAACCACAGCCCTCTCCTGAACCACGAGGGTCTCTTAACCCCCTAACTCTAACTCCAGCTCCTCTCTCCAGCCTCCTGTTTATGAGGTCTCCTCACGGCCCCTGGACCACAGCCACTCTGGATGTCCCATCATCCATGCTCCAAACATCCCAGGTCCTTTCCCCCGCTCTGCTCCATGGGGTCTGCTCTCTGTCTCAGGTGCATTACTTTCCTCCACTTGCCAAGCTCAAACTCCAGCATTAAAGCCTCGCTCACCTGCCACCACCCCTGTGTAGCCTCTTTGTCCCTCCCCTCCAGGAGGAACTGGTCATGGCCCATCATACTCCCCTCTTATTCACCTATGAACCTGTTCATCTTTTTTTCTGTCTTTCCCTCTGTCCCAATAGTGTATGTTAAGTATTAAAAAGCAAGTTCTGGTGCCGGGCATGGTGGCACACACACCTGTAATCTCAGCGGCTCAGAAGGCTGAGGCAGGAGGATCTTGTGTTCGAGTTCAAAGCCAGCTTCAGTAAAAGCGAGGTGCGAAGCAACTCAGTGAGACCCTGCCTCTAAGTCAAATACAAAATGGGGCTGTGGATGTGGCTCAGTGGTCGAGTGCCCCTGAGTTCAATCCCCAGTACAAAAAAAAAAAAAAAAAAAAAAAAGCAAGTTTTTGGACAACAACAAACCGAAGTTTCATCCAGCTTGAGATATTTACAAGATGTACAAGATGTGTGACCTTGGGCACATCATTTCACTTTCCTGAAACTTAGTTTCCTCATTTGTAAATGGGAAAATTCATACCTACTTCAGAGGTTTGTGGATGGGTTCAACCGAGATAATGAACAGAAGTCTCTTAGCCCAGTGCCTGGCAACATAATTAGTGCCCAATGAATGCTACATAAAAATAACAACCTAATTCAAGAAAGGAATAGACCTTTGCTAGAATACCTAAATCAATATTTTATAGAACACCGAGTAAGTCTTGCTTAAAACCACCTTACTCAACAGGATTATTCCTGTCCTGTTGTATGGGTTAAATCTGGAAAGGTGCAGTAGGACCCTGGACCTGAGATCATTTTCCATGTCTCCCACACTTTCAAACTTCTATTTATCGTCTTCTGAGCCTTTGAGCAGTTTTAAGCCCATCCCTCCTAAATAATCACTTTCAGTACATGGAATGCTGACACAGGAGTAATGCAGCTTCCCTCCGTGCAATTTCCCTGGACTATGGGAATATATCAGGTCTGTGAGAAAGAGGGAGGCTGAGGAGGCTCAGTGGTGGACAACCGTTCACAAGTGCTAGTGTCCAGCTTGCACAAACCAAGGCCATTAAAGCTGCCCAAAGTGACAAGATTGGTCCCGGAATCCAAATGAACCTGGTAAGTGCAGGAGAGATAAACATTTCATTTAAGTGAGCAGCAGGATGAGTTTCAAGAAATTCAGCCCCTCTTCTGGTGACGGCTTCCTGCTTGGTTCGTAATCTGCCTGAAATTGTCACTCCCCCTTTATGATCATGCATCATGCACTTGGTATGCAAGAGGTTATGCAAAAGAGATCACAAACACAAGTTGGGAAAGGTGCAGACAGGTGGAGGAAAAAATGCCGATAACTTCTCAGTGATCTGCAATTAGCAGCCATGGGGAGTCATAAGGTGGCACCAGTTTGGTGTATGAGAAGAGCCCAGCACAATAGCTGGTTTCCTTCCATTTGTTGTGGAGTTTAGTGGGGAACGAAGATGCGCGACTGGGTATGTGTGTCACATGTGCGTGTGTGGGTACAAGAAGATACGAGAAAATCATGTCCAAGGCTCTGTGGACTGCTCACAATTTGGAGACTAGATCATAGCACTAACCTGATTCTGCTTGTCTAGCTGACATATTAGATGCTGCTCTGAATGCAGCAGCCCTTGATCCGGGAGCAAGGAATATGAAGCTTAACAAGACAATACAGGACAAAATCTTGGCCTTCTGGGAGCTCATGGTGAGCAATAGGAATAGACAAGTAAACAAACAAGATGTCCGATTAGGCTCCTGGAAGCCAGAGATTGTGCCTTGTGCACGGGGGTTTCCTCCGCCCCTCCAGGTTGTTGCATGGCCTCCGTGGGCCCGAAGCACTCTGTTTTAGCAGCCTGTCTTATTGTAAATCCATCACATTATAACGCCACTGCCACATTACTATAATTTATATGTAACCTTGTAAGTGTTGTGCTGAAAGGTAGTTGACAGGTGGACATAGGTTATGCATTATAGACTTTAAAGAAGATGTTTTTTGGTTTAATTTTGCAGTCTTTGTACTTTGGAGATGATATTAATTATTTTCAGGTCTCAAATATTTTCATAAACCCTTGAAAAGCTCAGGAGTCTCAGGAGCTGCTTTGATGTGGTCTAATAGATTACTTGGGCCTGCAAACTTCATACAGTGCCTGGCATGCAGTATGTTTCCTCTTTCAAATATTTGATCAATGAATAAATTAATTAAGGAATCTGATGATAAATAAATGTCATGTGTTCTGAAGTCCAGTTTCATGAAGCAAGGAACTTACCTTATGGCTCCGCATTCCCATTCTGGGTCCCAGTTCTGACTTTTGGACAGTAGAGGCCATTGGTTGCTAAGGGATTATTGTGACTTGAGTAACAATCACCTGAACTAAAAAAGGCGTGTCCTCATGGGTTTTTAACAAAAAGATGTGCAATAATCCAACAGGCTCAGAGTGAAGTTAAGTAGGGGGATGTAAGCCAGGCACCAAAAAAAAAAAAAAAAAAAAAAAAAAAAAAAAAAGGGAAGGTTAAGGAGCCCCAATTAGGGAGATGGCTATTGCGGTCAGCTGGAAGCCATAAGTTCCACCTGATAATAAGTATGTATGTGATGCACCTGTAAATGCACGTGAGGCACCCGCAAAGCTAAAGGTATATAACCGGGTGAAAGCGGTTGGAGTCAGGAGAAGAATGAATTCATTCAGTCAGTCATGCAGTCGCTCGGTCGGAAGAAGAGTTCGGGTCGGAGAAGAAGAAAAGAATCAGAGCGGCCAGAACGTAGGCAGAGCAGTTACAGAAGAGAAACCAGATAGAAGAAGTAATTGCTGGTCAGAGTCAGGCAGAGGCTCCCGAGGAAGAAAGAAGAAAGAAGAAAGAAGCTCTAAAAGCTAAGCTCTCTCTCTCTCTCTAAAGAAGAAATCTCTCTCTTTCAAACTCTCTCTCTTTCTCTCTAAGCTCTAAGAAGAAGAAGAAAAAGCTATCTCTAATCTTTCTCTCTGAGCTCTTTCTAAGAAGAAGAAAAATCTTTCTTTCTCTCTCTAAGCTCTCTCTAAGAAAGTAGAAGTAAAAGTAGTAATAGCTTTACTCTGCCTCCGAGAGTTTTCCTCCCGCGGCGTTTGTGGCTGGCCACGACAGGCAGCTTACAGGAAGAGGGACCCGGTGTGGTGGTGGCACACTCCTGTAATCCCAGTGGCTCAGGAGGCTGAAGCAGGAGGCTCTCCAGTTCAAAGCCAGCCTCAGCAACTTAGTGATACCTTGTCTCTAAATAAAATACAAAAAAAAAAAAAAAAAAAAAAGGCCTGGAGGTGTGGCTCAGTGGTCAAGTGCCCCTGAATTCAATCCCCAGTACAAAAAAAAAAAAAAAAAAAAAAAAAAAAAGTGAAGGGAGCAATAACATGACCCAGAGTCAGAAAACCTGAGGCGCAGAGACCCTGGTTAAGAGCATTTGCTTTGCGGTTGGTCTACTTGGGTTTTTGGGTCCTGTCTCTAGTACTCCTGATTGTGTACCTTGGGCAAATGACTTCACTTCTCTCAAATATGTATGTAGGTATTTATTATTTTAATCTAAGAAAGAATAATTATAGGACCTATTTCACAGGGTCCTAGTGAGAATTAAATGAATTTTGTAAAACGCTTATTACAGTACCTGTCCCAAGGTAAGCGTTCTCAAAATTTTAGCTGTTATTTGCTATTCCAGCCTTCTCAGGAATTAGCTGCAAGATTCCAGACAAGTCTCTCATCTACTCAAGAGGCTGTGGTTTCCTCCCTTTAGTATCTTTCCCAATGCATCAAAGCCAAGCTGTAAAGAGGATGGAGTAGCTGGAACTGGTACAGAGTTTGCGGTGTCCTAAGTCAGCTTCCACAGTTCACACCTATCATTAAATTTTCAGGAATTCTATGAGCCAGTTATTAAAGATAGCCATTTAAGTAAATTAAATCATATAAACTTAAAATTAATTATGCTTACAAAAATGAAGGTAATAAATACAAATTCTGGTTGTTTTAGACATCTTTAAGAGTGTCTATGTTCTTAAAATTATTTATTTGTCTCTGTGGTATTTGTATCTGGGGGATCTGTCAGGGGGAAAGCCTACCTAGTGGTGTGCCACCATGTTTCTCTCTTCTCAACTTCACATTCGGAGCAGTGACACTGGCACCTTGAATTTTAACAGGAGTATTTATGTAGTGGAAATGGACAGATACTACAAATACGGGTCTTTTTTCCCTCCTGAAAAACTAATTGTTAAGGGATGGGGTTGTGACTCAGCGGCAGAGCGCTCGCCTCGCATGTGCGCGGCCCGGGTTTGATCCTCAGCACCACGTAAACATAAATGCATTGTATTGTGTACAACTAAAGTAAATTAAAAACAACAACAACAAAAAAAAAACTAATTGTTAAATGTTTATCAGTGTACGACTCTACAGTTCTCAAAATAGTCCTCTGAGTTTTTGTCTTGCATACCTGGATTTGTGCTGGCTTCTGGGTCCATCTAAAAGGGCTGGACAAGACAGGACTGTCCACTGAGCACCAGGAAAGAACCCGGCATTCACCCTGCTGCTAACGGATGCACTCTCCTTGCATAAACCCACACTTGGCCTCTCCAGTGAGCTTGCCAGATGCCTTGAGTTATCACTGTCCACATGTTTGTTCGTTGTGTCCATCTCAAGATCATGTTGGAAAGAAGGGATTGGTCTGCCTGAACTTGTTCTTAATGCGAATTTTGAGAAAAAGTGGTTCTGCATTTCATCTACTGCGGGTGTGAGGAGACATTGCCCTCACTGTACATGTAGTCCAACATCTCTGGAGCATCTCTTCTGAGCCAGCCCAGAACTCTGCTAAGCACTCCGTGAGGGAATGGGAAGGAACGTGGACCTCAAGGAGTTAGCTAGCTACCTGAGGAGACAACATAAATCAACAACTGTAGGAAACCATAATGTCTCTGGAGAGAAGGCAGGGCAGGGCACTGTGGGATCCAAGAACAAGGAATAGATCACCTCATGAGTATGCAGAAGGGATGGCTGGGGGGAGAGGCCAGGAAGGAGACCTGGGAAGATTTCAGAGCAGGCAGAGTGCATCAGTGAAAGCCCTTAATTGTAAACAACATAAACCAGTCCCAGATAAACAGAAGAGAGACTTAACAGGACCTGGAAAGCCTGGAGAAACTCTAGGAAGGCCTAGAGACTATGTGTTCAGAGGCAACACTCAAAATCACACTGCAGAGCTAGTTCCGCGGAACTGTTATGGACGTCTAACTGGACATTGGTGAGGAAAATCTACCATTAGACTTCCTGTGGCTGATGTCTTTGACAGCTGGATGCAGTTGCCACCACTAGATTCCACACGGTGCCTGATTCCATAATCCACAAGCTTCTTGTTCAACGATATGTGGGAATACGTCTGTCTGACTGGTGGAGCCTGGGTCACATTCCTGTGTCCTCGCTGCAAGGAAGCCTGGGAAAAAATCTGACTTCAGGTTTTGAGAAGATGAGTAACTCTTCACACCTAGAAAGGTGATGAAAGATTTAGTCAGCCCAAAGAACATATGTCCATTATCGTGGGAGCCTTTGGCTGAGTTTTACAGAAAGTTTAGAAGTGTGTCAGATTGACAAGTTCTTGATAGGACATGTTAAATGTATAGGGCAACGTATTTAAAGGCTTGGTGACCTGAGGAAACTGGAACAGTTATGTAATTTCAAATATTTCAGCCTGGCTAGGGTAAAAGGTGTGTGTGTGTGTGTGTATACCAAAGGCGATGACCAAAGATGAATCTGAAGAAAAAAAGTGCAGCTCAGAATTAAGGGTCTTGAATTCAGGACCTCAAGACTTCATCTTATTATTGCTAGTGAACCAAGGAAGAGTTTAAAATGAAGAAATAATGGTCTTAGTTTTCAGTTCCCTCAGTATCTACAAAGGATACACAGAAGAGAGAACATTTAGATGAAAGATTTTAAAAATTAAGAAAATAAAAAAATGGCTTCTATATTTATCCACATGTATTATATTTTACTCTGCATTTTGAATTTCTATCTGGTTTAATTTCTCTTCTGCCTGAAGAATTTTCTTCAACATTTCTTACAATGTAGTTTGTCAGTGATGAATTGTTCTCAACTTTTATTTATGTGACAACGCCTTACTTCATCTTTAGTTCGGAAGGACATTGTCTTTAGATATAGTTTTAATTTGACATTCTTTCCTTGTTAGCACTGAAAAGATGTCATTCCATTCTCTTCTGGCTCTCATTGTTTCTGATAAAAAGTTAGCAAAAAAGTTGTTTTCTTTCTCTCTCCTTAGTTTTCTGTTTTCTCAAGCTGCATTAAACATTCTTTCTCTTTTTTAAAAGTTTCACTATGATGCTATTAGATGTAGTTTTTATTAGATTTATCCTGTTTGAGATTGGTTGAGCTTAATGGATATCTGGGTAGATATCAAAATTGAAAAAGATTAGCCATATATCTTTTCATATTTAAAAAAATATTTTCTCTTTCTCTTCTCCTTCTGGGACTACACTTACATGTATGTTAGATCATTTTATGTTATCCTACGTGTAACTGATGTTCTGATCAGCCCTTTTCTCTATGTGTTTTAGTTTGGGTAATTTCTACTGACTTGATTTTAAATTTGCTATTCTTTTTTCTTCTGTTGTGCTCAATCTGCTATTAAGCTTATAAAATCAACCTTTTAATTTCAAATAAATAAAATTTCAGATTTATAATTTCCATTTGGTTCCTTAAAAGTTTTTAGAATTGTTATTTTTTTTCTTGATGTACTACTTCTCTTTCTGCATTCTATTTATTTTTTTCCCCAGTGAAGTCCCTAATGTGTTTGTAATAGATATTTTAAAATCCTTGATTATCAAGTCTAATGATTGGTCTTCTGTGAATCTATTTCTACTGGTTGTTTTTCTCTTGATTATGAATCACATTTGTCTGCTTTTTCATGTCTTGTAACATTTTTATTGTGCACCAGATATTGCCTATAAAAACAGTGGATATTGAAGTCCAAATGCTGGTTTTATATTTATTTAACTTTTCAGAGAGCACGAATCATTTTCTCTTTCAGGTGAAATTCAGATTTCATGAAGACTTGCATTAAACTGGGGTTGGGATACGGTTATAATTAGATTATTTCCCTTCTGGTTTCAAAGAGGACCAAGGATATGTCTTTTCACATTTCCTCTGAATCCATGACTTTCTAAGGGACTGATCTTCCTCTTTAAGGATCTGATCTGAGAGAAAGCTGGGCTTTCAAGTAGATTTGATCACTTTTGAATGAAACTCCAGCAGGGTCCTAAAGTTCAAGAACCACACGACTGCACAAACTTTTCTATTGTATAGCTGTATTTCTTATGCTGGCTACTCAGCAAAATTCCAGAATGGGGCTGTCTGATTTATCTTTGTGTTTGGGGCTCTTCCAGATTCCAATGTTTCTTGCCTTATCACACTGTCACTTGAAGCTTGGCTGGTTTCTCCTATTTCTGAAAATGCTCTCTGTAAATGGCAGACTTCATTATCCACCCACTTTCATGACAGATAGGAAGACATGGTCCTTGTCTTCACATATGGAAACCACTATTACGTTCTACTCACCTATTACTCTCTAGAATAAAGTTTGTCAAGACTTCTTTTCATATACTGCTCTTTGATAGTGCCATAGTTTGTTTTTTCCTTGGTACCATGGGAGTACAGGTTACACACTAAGTAGAAAGGAAAATAACCTTCCCTTTCCCCCATAGGAAGATAAACTGTTATCTTCCAATGTTAATGCACTCTTTGGGTCTCTGCTTTGAGATGACAGGAAGGTCTATGACCCTAGATACCCTGAGAACCCTCCCTCTCCTCCTATCTGTCACCCAGGAAATCCCCACTCCACTCTTCTTGCAAAGGCTTCTGCTCCCTTGGTGGCAGATGCTGTGAACTGGGCTTGGGAGGATGTTCACCTTCTGGTGACTCAGAGCAGCCCTTGTGTACACTTTCAGTCACTTCTCCTTGACACCAGCAGACCCATTCACGTACATTCGTAATTCCCTCTTTTGTGATTGAGTTAGTTAAATGCCCTGTGTGTGTGTGTGGGGGGGGGTTCTATTTAAAGGAAGCTTGTAGTTAATCTTTCTATCATATAAATGATGAGAATACCAAATACCCCCATTCCTACACACCCATCTCGGCTCCAGATATGTATAACAGAAAGAGCTGGGACACCACTCAGGCGGATCTGAAGTCAAACCCTCTTCCAACCACTTGATACATGTGTGACCTAACCTTGGTTTGCCTCGATTTCATCATTTATTCAAATTGGTCTTATTTATCTCAGTGTTTTCCCTTCCCATATGCCCTGGTTAAATTCTACTCCTCCTTCTGCTCTCAACAGAAGTGTCACCTTCACAGAGAAGGCCCCCCTGGCCCCTTGACTAGGGCAAATAGGCCTTCTTTACATCCTCAGAATCCCAGCTACCTTTTCCTTGTGGCACCTGACACAGTAGTAACTTTATTCATGTGGTCTTTGGTTTGGCATCTTCTTTTAGTTCAGAATATGAGCTCTTCCTTACATGACAGGGGTCACGGGCATGATCCCAGTGCCCAGTCCTTGAAATAAATGAGGTGTTTCTCAACCTGAGTAACAACTTTTACCTCTGTGGGGTTGCTGGGAGGGCTAAATGAGCTAATGTGAGGCTGTCTGCATTTGGGCTTCCCCCTGAAATAAGAATTCAGGCACAAGGAGTTTATTTGATCATTGATCGCAAGGAGGAGGTGAAGGAATGGGCGAGTGAGACAGCAGAGGAAGTAGAAGCTATAAAGGTACGAGTGTGCGAGTGGGTTACCACTGTGGGTGATTTAGGCCCTACCAGGCGTTCTCTGAGAAACTGTGTAGAAGATACTTTGGAATTTTTCAGCTCCGAGGTGACGTCCCTGGGCTATTTATTGACCCCACACCTGTGTCTCACTGAGGGTCTCTCCTGGAGCATCACCTACCAGGCACTCGCTCTCTGACCTCCAGAGAGCGCCCTGGGGCAGAAAGACATAGGAAGCCAGAAGCTTGTGTAAGGAACTGAATGGAGAGGGTCTCCAGGCTGCGTGGGCACCTTACCTGACCACTGTGAGGGGAGAGCACTTGGGAGGAGCTCATGCCCAAGAAAGCTATGTCCATGAATGCCACCGTCCTCCCCACTGTACCCAGCCACGTTCCTCCAGATGTGCAGTCCTGGAGTTTATGCCGGGGCCTCGGAGCTTGCCTGCTTTTACCAGTGACCATAGAAATCAGGAGCTGTGGACAGGCTTGCCCTAGGTCCAGGCCCCATTCTACCCTGGGAAGCTCACTTCTCAGAATGACCTTGGGGACAGCTGGGGAACATGAGCAAGATGGCCTTGGGTGAGTTATCTGGAGAGAGGTGGGGTACTGACTCAGCCCTCTGTGGGAATGATCACAGAAGGTAGTCAAGGTGAGATGTGCCGTCCACCCAGAGCTTCGGGCCAGCTCAGTCCAGGTCCTGTACTCAGTAGGCACATAATAAATATCTCTTGAACAAACACTCAATCCACCCTATGAAGGCCCACCAGAAGCACGCACATCATGGCAAAAACAAAAACAATTTTTTCTTAAATGATGTTTTAAAAGGTGACTAGCAACAGGAGTGACATGTGACAATAAAAACCCCTATTTCATTGAGAGATGAGATAGGATGATTCTAATTCCCAGAATATAAAATTAAGATTTCTTTATTTTCACAACGAGATGAGGACTTCTAGGACATTCATGCTGCCAAATTTTAGCTCTGATTTAAAACACCTATATTGCAAATAATGCCGGCTGAGCACAGCCTTTTTAGAATGCAGAGAGTTGATGCAGCCTTCCTTTCCAAGAAGGAGGGGATGAGAGAGGAGAGAGGAGAGAGGGAGATTTCCCCCCAGCCTTGCAAACACCAAAAACGGAAGGAAGTTTCCGCCTCTTGCTCCTTTCCCTTTGGTGTCTCTCTGCTTCCCTGCCCATCTCACGAGTTTTTCTGTCACAGCCTGTTTATTTACTTGTCACTCCTTTCTCTCTCTCTCTCTCTCTCTCTCTCTCTCTCTCTCTCTCTCGCTATGGCACTGCTTTTCTCTCTTCTCCTGTCTTTTGGCATCTCTTTCTGTATTTTTTTTTTCTCTTTCCAATTCTGTTCTTCATCCTCCTCTTCCCCTTTCCCTCCTTTCCCAGGTTCTCTTTTCTCTCCAAAAACCTCCTCTCTCTCTCTCTCTCTCTCTCTCTCTCTCTCTCTCTCTCACACCTCACACACACACACACACACACACACACACACACACACACACACTTTCTTGAAATAAACACTCTTTTATATTTATCCAAAGGGAGGTGAACTATCTTCACCCTGCTTCCCTCTTAAAAAAAAAAAAGCAAGAGAAGGCATCTAAATCACCTGCTTCCTCTTTTTGTGGCCAGTAGAAACAGGTTCGCAGCTGCTTCTCTGGCCCTGACTGGTGAATTCATAGTCTATGGCACTTTTAGTTGCTCTCCTTTTGTTTCAGACTTTGGACAAACCCCAAGAAGCCCTGCTGGTGGCTGGGCCGACCATGCCTGTCCGACACGTTGTGATGTATGGATGAGATTCCCAAAAGGCCCAAGATGTCTTCCTTCTCCTCTAAGAGAATCATAGCACAAATCACAACAGGTAGACATGGCACTCCATTAGTTTGTATGCTTTTTATGTCTTTGTCAGTTAAAAAGTACATTTAATTTCAATTTAAAAAAAAAAAAGTGTGGTTTTGGGGCAAAAATGGCCAAATTCAATGAGCTGTTTCAAATTAGCTGTGCTACCGCCACCTGTCATTGTGCATTTAATTCCAAGTTCTAACACCTACCAGCAAGTGGCAGGCAAATTCACCTACCTCTTGATGCCTGGGATTTCCATCTGTAAAATGAAAGTGATACCTACACGGAAGGATTGTTTCTAGAATTCCACGTGGTCCTGGGTATAAAGCTTTCGCCGCAACGCTTGGAACTGAAGTGTAGATGCAGCGAGGAACATTCTTTTCCGTCTATTGCACGCAAGTGGCGTTAAATGAAGTGACATCGTGTTTTGAAAAAGTACCAGGTACTCCATCAAGTTTATTCTTATTATTCAGAAAATACCTCTAATAGCTAACAGTTATTGAGCACTTACAATGATATATTTTCAAAACCATTTGAGGTGATTATCTATTTTGCAGATGTGGAAATGGAATCTCAGAGAGGCTAACTCGTGACCACATGGTGAGGTTTGAATCTGGAATGTCTTCTTAAGTCTCATGGGTCTGGAGGTGGGGCTTTGGGAGAAGCGATTGCATCTTGAGCAGGCTGACCTGCTCAGTGGATTAACCCATTGATAGCTGAATGGCCTATGGAGAGGTGGGACCTGGAAGGAGGAAGTAGGTCACTGGGAGTATGTACTGGAAGGTGTTATCTTTGCTGTGACACCTTCCTCTCTCTCCGTTTCCCTGCTGTAGTGGGCTGAGTAGCTTTCTTCCACCATGCCCTTCTTCCACATGATGTTTCTACCTTGGAGCGAGATGACCATGGACTAAAAATCTCTGGAACTGTGAGCCAAAAAAAATCTTTCTTCTTTTGAGTTGCTTTTGTCAGGTATTTTGGTCCAGGGACAAAAGATTGACGAACACACCAAGTCACACATACAAAATAATAAAATTTATTTACTAGTGCTTACCCTGTGCCAGACACCATGCTAAGGCCCTTGCATGTGTTCTTATTTAATTCCATGGTGGCGCTACATAGCCATCACCTCCTCTGTGTGTCTGAGAAAACTGGAGTCTGGAGCAGTTAAGCACGTTGCCCAAGATCACCTGACCAGAGGCAGAGTCAGTCAGATTTTAAACTTGTTCTGGAAACTTCCTACTATCCCACCTAACAGGGACCGAGGGGCACAGGCTGGCTGGAGTGCAAGTCTCTGGGCTGGATTCTGTGCATTTTTACCGTGTCATGCCGAGCAGCAGGGACTGTCTGTGGGTGGCACATGGTGTCTGAGCCTCTGGGCACCCTTGCCTCTGGTGCATGGAGTCAGTCTTTCTTTTTGCCTTTCCTTCTCCTTCCCAGTTCCTCTTGTTCCTTCCTGGCCTTTCTTGCTCTCCACGTGCCTCCTCTTACTCCTCATGTCTGTTCTCCTCCCCCTTCCGGTAACCTCCTGTGACTTCCTCTCTCCTCTCTCCTCCTCTCCCCTTCCTCTGACTTTTCCTCTCTCTTTCCCCATTTTCTTCTCTCCCCTCCCTTTCCCTGTTTCCCCTCCTCTCTTGGTTGCCTACATGCCCCTCTCTCTTTCTTCAGGGCCTCTCCCATTTCCCAAGCCCTCCCCAGCCCGCCCCCACTCCCTCCTTACCTCCACAGCAGCGCTGCCTGCTGTTGCCATGGAAACACCTCCACTGCGCTGGAGCCTTTCCCTGGGTCTCAGCTGGCCGAAGACCAATAGGGGAAGCCTAATGAAGTGGCCCCAGAGCTTCATTCCTCTCCTCTGCCTCACAGAGACCTCAGGAAACCTCACAAGCTCCAAAGGCCTGAACCACCCGTTCCTGGAAGTGTTGAGGACAGAAGCGTGAGAGGTTATCCAGCTTTCAAGAGCAGGCTTGGGCGTGGGATTGGGCACAGTCACCTCCACTGGCACCATCAACGTCACCTGCAAAAGACTCTACTGCACTTTCGTGTACAATACAGCCTAAAAAGAATCTTCCAGCACCCCAGCTGCTCACAGAGGTCTTCATAAAGCTGCTTTGTGCCAGTCCTGTCCTAGACAAGTGCCAGGTACTACTGATCATATGCTCTCTAGACCGGGCATTTTGTCTTGGTAAGAGGGGTCCTGGTCAGAATTCAGGATCTATGCTTGGATCCCACTCTTTCTGGGTAACTGGGAGTTTTATGCCGAACCTGTCAGGTGAAGAGGTCCCAGCCACTGTGGGAACCAAATCCATAGGACTGTGTTCGTGTTGGTGGCTTCTTCTGCCTGTCTCCCTGTTCATGAACACGTTCTTCTCCAGGGCAAAACCTTTTCAAGAAACTTGGACTTGTTCTCTGCATCTGCTGGAGCCACCCACGAGGGAAGGGAAACTCAAAATACCTTGGGCACTACCTCCTTCCACTTGCCCCAGAGTCCTCTGTGACTTCATTATTCTTATTTCAATTTAGAGAACATATGCAGATCACTAATTATGTACCATAATGCTCCAGGCTGGTATACAGCCCACCTTTGCAACCAAATGCATTGTTATTTTGCAAACCAGCAAGCTTGGACTACCCTCCCCTACGTCTGCTCTTCACAGAGGAGGCTACCTGGTGTGGCCCCTGCCCCGGGACTGTGTCTGCATCAGCCAGCGTTTCCTGTGGCAACAACCTCCACGTGCTCCTGCCAAATCTCAGTGCCTTACAGCAGCGAGCATTTATTTCCTGCTCCGAGTGTGTGAGGGTGGCTGGTCAGCAGCAGCTGTCCTCGGTTCTTCTGGGCTCTGCTGGGTTTGGCTCAGGTCCACTGATCTCCTGTTACTCCAGGAGCCTGGCTGGAGGGGAAGCTCTCATCTGCAGCGTGCTGTTCTTAAGGCACGGACAGAAAGAGGCTCAGGAGAGAGAGAGCTGAACGAGCACGTTGAAAGGTTCAGCTCAGATGTGTCAGTCCCCTCTTACTCCACCAGAGCAAAGCCAGTCACGTGGTGGAGTCTGACGTCCCAGGAAGTAGGGCTGCTCACGGGAAGGGGGAAGAGACAATGATGAGCAAATAGAAACTACTACCATGTCCAAACAACCCGAGACAGAGTGAGATTTTTGCTAGGTGTGTCCTCATCTTACTCTTGAACTCTTACCTGAAATCACAAAAGGGTGGGCAAATTTGGAGTCAGTCAGACCTGGGCTGCAATATTACTAGCCACGTGACTGTGGGCCAGGGAGTTGACTCCTCTGAGCCTCAGTTCCTGCCTCTGTAAAGTGGAAACAGTACCATGTTTTTGTCACAGGGGTGATGTGGCAATCAAATAGGCATATACAGTGCTAGGCACGTAATAGGCGCTCGGCAACCCACAGCTACTTCCATTATTAATACACAAAAGTGAACACATTATTTTTCATAAAAATCAATAATAGACATAATCCAACTCTCTGCTGTTTTTTTTTTTTTTTCTGCTTACACAACTGGGTCCTATCACTTGACCAGGCTATGGGAGGGGGCAATATGAATAGTAGTCACCACCAGTTAAATGGCACTTACCTTGCATGCGGTACTATTAAAGGACTTGATGTATTTTAAATCATTTCATCTTCACGTGTCTACAAATGCAATCATTCCTTCATAGCTGTGGATTCTGCATCCACAGATTCAACCAGCTTCAGATCAAAAGTATTTGGAAAAAATTGCAACTGTGCTGAACATAGACCTTTCCCCGTCATTCCCTGGAAAACACAGCGTAACAGCTATTTAAACAGCATTCACGACGGTTAGGTTTTATAAGTAGTCTAGAAATGATTTAAAGTATACAGGCGGATGTGAATGGGTTAATATGCAAATGCTACACCATTTGATATACGGGACTTGGGACTTTAGTATCTGTCCTCACGGGGTACTGAGAGACTACTGTATTGCTACTGTTAGCAATGCTACTATCAGTTTCATTTTTGCAGAGGAGGGAACTGAGTTCAGAGAGACACAGAAGGAGGCCAGATGACTTATTCGTGGTCACAGAGCTTCCTAGTAGCAGAGTGAGGATTTAAACCTGGGCTGCCCCTTGGCCTAGGCCGGCAGTGGTTAGACAGGGAGGGGGACAGACCACGCAACTGTGGATATGACCTGTAAGCCTAGCTTGTTGGACTGAAAGGAAGCTGAGCAGTGGTTTGAGTTCAATATCTATCTGGACATAAAGGAGCCACTGGAAGCAAGAGAAAGACATGGGATCTGTGAGGCGCGGAGCATGATCCCAGCTGGGAGGTGCGGTCGATTTTCTGGACTCAGGGGCGGCTCTTCCTTTTCTCCCGTTCAGCCTGGGCCTTTCCCTGAGCTGGGGCAGCTGCCCTGTGGCAGGCAGGTCCTGGCGAGCCCAGTGTTTGCCAGCACCGTGGCTCCTCCGTCCACCCTGCGCCCGAGGCAGGAGGGTGCAGGCCTCTCTGGAAGCATCCTCGCTGCCCCTTCTCAAGGAAGGCGAGAACACTGTCAGCCCAGCAGGCTTGTGGCGGCTACAGGTGACACTGCCACCAATGGAGGTGCCCATCGCCTTCTCCTGTTAGGCCACGAGCTGACCTCCAACTCACAGCCCAGCCACTGAGGAGGAGAGGGCAGCTCACGCCCGCCTGGCTCTGGGCCCTCACCTGAGGCTGTCTGCTGCCATTTTCTAGAAGTGGAGTGTGGCCCCCAAGGTTCTTGTGTTGAGACCAATTCCCACTGTGAGGTAATAAGAGAGGGTAGAAACTGAATCTGACTGTGTTGTTTAGAGCCGGGGTCTTTGGGAGGTAATTAGGACTAGATAAGGTCATCAGGGTGAGTCCCTATGATTGGATACTGATGGATTTATAAGAAAAGGGAGAGAGGCCCAAAAGGCTCATGCACACTTCTTGTTTCTTGCCATGTGATGCCCTGTACCACCTCAGGATTCTGCCAGCAAGAAGGCCATCACCAGATACAAGCGCTTTAACCTCCAGAACTGTGAGCTAAATAAACTTCTTTTCTTTAAACGTCATCACCCAGCCTCGGGTCTTTTGTTATAGTAACGAAAAATAGACTAATACACCCACATGCCCACACCACAGGGGATATTTAACAGATGTCCTGGACAGTCCAGTCTGGTTGATAGCAAACATTCTGAACACGCTGACATCAACTCGTTGATTATTTTCTACCTCTTGCTTCTTTGTTCGCTCAGTCCCTGGCCGGTTGACTTCAGCTCTTCAAACCACATTCACCCCTTCAATGTAAAGACTGCTTGAAGTTCATTTGGACTGATTCAAATACAGATGTGGTTTTGTAGTCACCTCTGGATACAGCCCCGTGAATCAGTCTTTTGAGCCAGAGCCCCTCGTCTGGTCTTGGTTCTCTGGGCGTTGTGTTAGTCAGCTTTTCATCACTGGGACCAAAATGCCTGACAAGAACAACAGAGGAGGAAAGATTTATTTTGGCTCATGGTTGCAGATGTCTCAGTCCATGGTTGGTGGACTCCACTGCTCAGGGCCTGAAGTAAACAGAACATCGTGGCAGAAGGTCATGGCAAAGATGCTGAGGTCGTGGAAGCCAGGGAGGAGGGAATGGGAGCGGAGAGAGAGAGAGAGGGAGAGGGAGAAAGGGAAGGGGGAAGAAGGAAGGGAGAAGAGAAGACAAACCCTTCCGGCACACCCCTGGTGACCTACTTCCCACAAGGAGGCCCTACCTCCCAGTAGTGCATTCGGCTATCAATGGACTATCGATGGACAGCTATCAATCCATCCACTGAATGGATTAGATCCCTTTTGATCCAATCATTGCCTAAAAGCCCCACTTCACTGGGGACCATGTTTTCAACGCACGAGCCTTTGAAATGTCACAGATCCAAAGGGACAGAACCCTGCTCCACTCCAGGTCAGGCTTGATCCCTGGATTTTGCCAAAGCCTTCCCGAGTCATCGATAACCTGAAGCCCAGGGTCTGGACTTGACGCCCATCATGTGGGAATGGCATTAGCTCCAGTTCATTCCTTTGAGCATGGTTGTTCCCACCACTACTCCCTCCTTTCGACTGAAAGGGCCTACGTTGGAAGGAATTATCTCGACGTTTTCTGGCAGCAGGCATCTCCTGGCTCAGCAGACTCAGTTGTCAGGAGTACCTCTGTCAGGTGCTTCTGCTCTGCTACCTGCCCTTCACTGAGCCAATGAGGGCTTAGCCTGGAAGTCATCAGCATCCCTAGTCAGTGAAGTCATTAGTGCCAGGATTTCAGGCATGTGTAGGGGTATTTAGCCCATGGGTGCCCAGGAAGGTGCTGGCTGCAACCTCATAGCCTGTACCTTGAGTGTAACTGTCTCTTGTCTAGTTCCTTATTTATGATCTTGCCCTGCTGCTTTTATCTAGCCCTATAAGTCAGACCAGCTGTGCAAGCTCCTCTGTCTCTGTCTCGCTACCCTTTATCTCATGTGTAAGATCCACCATCTCCCTGACCTGTGCTTTGCTCCCGCTGGCCCTCACACTTGCTTAGAGAGCCCTCTCAGATCTGCAACTTAGATGCCCATCAGATGCCAGGAAACGTGGCCATAAGAAACCCCACCACGCGCCATGGGCACGACAGTCAATGAACCAGGACACATCCGACCACCTCTCCTGGATTTCACAGTTTGGGCTTCTAGTCTCTTCCTCCAGGAAGCCAGATCCTCATCCAAGATAACTTCTTCAGGAAAACTCTCTGCAAGCCCTTCTTTGCCCAACAGAGGCTCCTGGGATCCTCACAAGCACTGCCAAGACATGTAGTTATAGCATCTCCTTAGATGGGGCCTTTCTTGGACTATTAAATTGTCAAATCTAACAAGACTGAGACATGGAGTGTTACCCATCAGGTTGGCAAAAATGAGCGTGATTGACAGTGCCTAGAAAGGCTGTAGGGAAACAGACACTCTCAGACGACATCTGTGGGAGTGTACATTAGCACACGTTTTTACTTTTTTGGCGTGCAATTTGAAAATATATATCAAAACTTTGACCCCAATGATTTTCCCTCTAGGAATTTATGAGAGAGTTAATTGGACACATTTTCTAAAAAACATATATGTAGGAGAATGATCCCTTCAGTGATGTTTCTGATAGCAGAAAAAGATATGAGGTTTGTTAAATAATTTATGTTACATCCATACAAAGAAATCCAGTGCAGCTCTTCAAGAGCTTGTTATGGGAAAAATGCATCACACGGAAAGCTGTCCATGCCATATTGCCGAGGAAAGAAGCAATTTACACAACAGTGGGTCAAGGATAACCCCAGGAAGTAGATTTGTGTGTGTGTGTGTGTGTGTGTGTGTGTGTGTACACTTTGGGGAGGTCATAGTCTAGCAGTGATGACAGACACAATTAAAAAAAGAAACCCTGTGGTGTGCAGGACTTTGGCGAGATACAGACAGGAGTGGATCAGCAAGGTCCTTCCAGACAGAGTGACAACTAAGTTGGGCACCGGTGGATGCGTAGAGGTGCTGAGAGGGAAGATGCAGAGACCCAAGGGAAGGTGTCTGGTACGTGGTTGGCTTTCTGGACCTCTGATCAGGAGGCCCAGTGAGCCTCCTGCTCTAGCCACTGAGACTCCTGGCCACAAACCACAGAGGATGCAGAAAGCATCATTGAAACGAGTCACACAAATGAGCCGCTGGGCCGAAGGGAGGCTTGGCTGGGAGGTTTAGACTTTGGCCCTGCACCCATCGCATGGAGCCGAGAGAGTCTCCTCCACCTTCTCTAAGGGACTTTCCATGTCCTCCTTCCTGTGCCTGCCCTGCTGTGCCCTACAGCCAAATGACACTTGGTCGCACAATCCATTCCACAGTTAAACTTGCACTTTATTAAAATTGCTCTGAATAACTCTGGGGGGAAAATTGTATCCATCTCCATTCATCTTCAGTGGCTTTTACACCTCACTCGACATAACTGTCTTCTTTGATTAAATCTCCATTAGGGCTCTGTTCCATATTCAGCAGCTCTATAAGCCAATTAACCCACCGTTCCATAGGTTAGGACAAAGAGCAGTGCTTCTTCAGAGAGAGAGAGAGAGAGAGAGAGAGAGAGAGAGAGGAGGAAGGGAGGAATCCTTATTTAGGATCTTGCCCTGCTGCTTTTATCTAGCCCTATAAGCCAGACCAGCTGTGCAAGCTCCTCTGTCTCTGTCTCGCTACCCTTTATCTCATGTGTAAGATCCACCATCTCCCTGACCTGTGCGTTTGCTCCCGCTGGCCCTCACACTTGCTTAGAGAGCCCTCTCAGATCTGCAACTTAGATGCCCATCAGATGCCAGGAAACGTGGCCATAAGAAACCCCACCACGCGCCATGGGCACGACAGTCAATGAACCAGGACACATCCGACCACCTCTCCTGGATTTCACAGTTTGGGCTTCTAGTCTCTTCCTCCAGGAAGCCAGATCCTCATCCAAGATAACTTCTTCAGGAAAACTCTCTGCAAGCCCTTCTTTGCCCAACAGAGGCTCCTGGGATCCTCACAAGCACTGCCAAGACATGTAGTTATAGCATCTCCTTAGATGGGGCCTTTCTTGGACTATTAAATTGTCAAATCTAACAAGACTGAGACATGGAGTGTTACCCATCAGGTTGGCAAAAATGAGCGTGATTGACAGTGCCTAGAAAGGCTGTAGGGAAACAGACACTCTCAGACGACATCTGTGGGAGTGTACATTAGCACACGTTTTTACTTTTTTGGCGTGCAATTTGAAAATATATATCAAAACTTTGACCCCAATGATTTTCCCTCTAGGAATTTATGAGAGAGTTAATTGGACACATTTTCTAAAAAACATATATGTAGGAGAATGATCCCTTCAGTGATGTTTCTGATAGCAGAAAAAGATATGAGGTTTGTTAAATAATTTATGTTACATCCATACAAAGAAATCCAGTGCAGCTCTTCAAGAGCTTGTTATGGGAAAAATGCATCACACGGAAAGCTGTCCATGCCATATTGCCGAGGAAAGAAGCAATTTACACAACAGTGGGTCAAGGATAACCCCAGGAAGTAGATTTGTGTGTGTGTGTGTGTGTGTGTGTGTGTGTGTACACTTTGGGGAGGTCATAGTCTAGCAGTGATGACAGACACAATTAAAAAAAGAAACCCTGTGGTGTGCAGGACTTTGGCGAGATACAGACAGGAGTGGATCAGCAAGGTCCTTCCAGACAGAGTGACAACTAAGTTGGGCACCGGTGGATGCGTAGAGGTGCTGAGAGGGAAGATGCAGAGACCCAAGGGAAGGTGTCTGGTACGTGGTTGGCTTTCTGGACCTCTGATCAGGAGGCCCAGTGAGCCTCCTGCTCTAGCCACTGAGACTCCTGGCCACAAACCACAGAGGATGCAGAAAGCATCATTGAAACGAGTCACACAAATGAGCCGCTGGGCCGAAGGGAGGCTTGGCTGGGAGGTTTAGACTTTGGCCCTGCACCCATCGCATGGAGCCGAGAGAGTCTCCTCCACCTTCTCTAAGGGACTTTCCATGTCCTCCTTCCTGTGCCTGCCCTGCTGTGCCCTACAGCCAAATGACACTTGGTCGCACAATCCATTCCACAGTTAAACTTGCACTTTATTAAAATTGCTCTGAATAACTCTGGGGGAAAATTGTATCCATCTCCATTCATCTTCAGTGGCTTTTACACCTCACTCGACATAACTGTCTCCTTTGATTAAATCTCCATTAGGGCTCTGTTCCATATTCAGCAGCTCTATAAGCCAATTAACCCACCGTTCCATAGGTTAGGACAAAGAGCAGTGCTTCTTCAGAGAGAGAGAGAGAGAGAGAGAGAGAGAGAGAGAGAGAGGAGGGAGGAAGAGAGACAGGAAGGAGAAGCTTCCCTCCCCTGCTCGGGCTAGGGTTAATCAGTGTTTACCATCACGCTCTTCTTTCCCCACACTTAACCCAAAGGCAACAGGAAGGACACCACGAGCAGGAAGTGATGTCACACCTGGAAAGTCCACGCCTGGCCTTTACGCCAGACTCCACAGACCAGGTGCAATTTCTTGAGTCAGTGGGAGTGATCACGTACCTCCTCACCCCTTCCTCTCCTGGATCATTCTCACATCCCCAGGGGCACTCACCCCTAGGCCCAGCCCCTCCAGACTCTGCCCAGGCCCGCATGTTAGAATCCTATCTCTGCTGGCCTAAGTCTAGTCTAGTCTCATGGCCCCAGGTCTGGGGCCCAGTGGGTCTGGAGGCAGGACCCTAGCTGTCCATGAGTGAGCCAGGCAAGTTAAGAATGTGTCCCCCAAATTTCATGTGTTAGACACTTAATACAGTAGTGTTGAGAGGTGGTACCTTTAAGACTAGGTCATGGGGGCTCTGCCCTCATGAATGAATTAATGCTGTTATCTTGGGAATGGGTTGGTTACCATGGAAATAGGTTCCTAATGCCAGGATGCATTTGGCCTTCCACCATGAGATGATAGAGCAAGAAGTCCCTCACCAGATGTGGGAGTCTTGATCTTGGACTTGCTGACTTCCAGAACTATAAGAAATAAGTCTCTGTTCTTTATCAGTGTGAGATATTCTGTTACAGCAGCACAAAGCGGACTAAGACAGTCTCACCTTACTGGAGCAGATTATAGGACCAGCTTCTGTCTGGAGACTTGGACGACATCCTAACCCTCGTTGAGGTCCGGAGCTCCTACCTGCCTCTGATCCTCAGAGTGGTTGTCAGGAATCCTTCCCCATCCCTGAATCTGCTTGTTCCTTTCACTGGGGGAGGTACCTGAGTCTTCACTCCTGACTATAGGTTGGGGTTCTTCCCTGCAGAGACAGTGTCTGTCCACGTTTCGAAGTTGCCTGGAGTTGGAGAATCCCACTGATTCTCAGTACCCCATTGGAGTCGGGAATACCACTTATTTGAGACCCCAAATATCTCAAAACCTAGATCCATGGCTAGGCTGAATGGGGTGACCTTGAACAAGGATTCATGTCAGGACTTGTGCTAAGATCAAATGTTCTTCATTAGGATGGGTGGCTTGGGGTTAAAATCGGGATTGGAGGTCAACCCAAGCTCAGGATGAGAGGACAAGCTGATTTGGACCTGAGTCCTCCTGGGTGCTCAGACTGGCTGGGTCTGCCAGTCCCACTCCCCCAACTTCACACCAGGGATAACAGAACACGTCCAGCAAGTTGTCCAGAGTTCTCTGCCCTCTATAAATGGCCTTGGGAAGATGGTTTCAGCTATCTTCATACAGAAGCAAGGATTTAAGGGAGTAATAGGAACTGGAAGGGCTCGTGGCAGCATCTGGATGCATCCCTGTAAGTCTCCCCAAAGGGGCTGGGTAGAGATGTTCCAGCACGGGCACCTGGAATCCTTCAGCCTAGTCCTCTGACCCCTCAGTAGGAGAATGACTTTATGACATTTGCTGGTAAATGGATGGGTCTGGAGACTATCATGCTAAGTGAAATAAGCCAATCCTCCAAAACCAAAGGTTGAATGTTTTTTCTCTGATATGTGGAAGCTAACCCACAAAAAGAATGGAGGTAAAAAAAAGAAAGAAAAAAGAAAAAAGATTAGGATTTCAGTGGAGTAGACGAAGGGTAATGTAGGAAAGGGAGGGGAAAAGGGAAATCAGGGGAGTGAACCTGCCATAACTTTCCTGTGTACATATATGAATACACCACAGTGAAGCTCAACATTGTGTATATCCCCAAAAAATTAATTTGAAAAAAATAACTGGGCAAATAGTAGAAATATCAGTAGAGGGAAGGGGCAGGGGTGGGGGAGGGAAGGAGAAGGAGAGTTACTGGGAACTGATTTAAAACAAGATGCATTCCATGCTTTATGATTATGTCAAAATGGATTCCACTGTCATGCATGACTAAAAAGAACCAATAAAATTAAAAAATAAAAAAAAAAAAAACATGAAAAAGGCCGGGCGCCGTGGCGCACGCCTGTAATCCCAGCACTTGGGAGGCTGAGGTAGGAAGATCACAAGTCAATGGCGAGGCACTTAGCAACTCAGTGAGACCCTGTCTCTAATAAAATACAAAAAAGGGCTGGGGATGTGGCCCAGTGGTCGAGTGCCCCTGAGTTCAATCCCCGGTACCACACACACACACACACCAAAAAAAAAAAAAAAGAAAGAAAAATTCTGAAGAATTTAGAATATCTACCAAAAAAATGATAAGTTTTAAAATATATATATATTTTTACCAATCACTTAATTAACTCATTTTGTAAATAAAAACTGAAAAGACCAACAGCCATCCCCAGTACTGCAGGGGGTGTGTTTCTCCGGGGGTGTCCCAGCCTTGGCCTCCTTCATTGCCTACCGAGGCAGGCTCCGTGGTGGCTGCTCACCTCTTCTTCTCTGCCTCAGACTCCCCTCTCTAGACCAGGGCTCCTCAGACATGGGACTGTCTTCAAGTGGGGGCTCTTGCATGACCCTTTCTTTGGGGCTTGGAGATTTTTGTCCCTTCACTGAATGACGCAGAGGAACACGTTTAATCTCAGTGTTTGCTCTTTTCCCACTTTCAGATCTCATGGATCCTGGATATCACCTGCTGGACCTTCATGGCACAAGGTGAACTCCTCCTGGGATCCATTCTGTGGACTTCAGCTGCCCATAAAACCACTGAGCTCAGCGGCAGCGTTAGTACAGAGCAGCTTCTGGAATGAAGGTGACTCTCCCCGCCGAAACTTCATGTCCTGCACCGGGAGGACATGTGGTTTTGGAGGCCACCAGGGGATGGGCAAGGCAGATCAGCTGGACCACACACTATGGAGGGTAGTGGGAGATGGGGACAGGACTGCACAGTGTTAAGGACATGGGCTTGCTGTCACACAAACCTAATTTTCCATCTTCTGTTGCTTGATGTCTGCATTTTGAGCAAGTTATTTCATCCTTTTGAGCCTCAGTGTCAGGGCCGAGGATCTAGGTTAGTGGCAGAGTGCTTGCCTACCACGTGCGAGGTCCTGGATTTGAGCCCCAGCGCTGGGGAAGAGAGGACGATTCTCAGTATCTCAGCCATGAAATGGGACGAACAATATCTGCTTCACAGGGTGATTGCTTCAGCTGTGACCAAAAGACCTGACAAGAACAATTTTAAGGATGAAAGGTTTATTTTGGGGCTCATGGTTTCAGAAGTCTCAGTCCATAGATGACCGACTCCATGGTTCGGGGCCCAACGTGTGGCAGAACATCGTGGCAGAAGAGTGTACAGAGGAAAGTGGCTCAGGACAGGGTACCAAGAAGGAGAGAGAGGGGTGATGAACTCCCCTCACCACTGACAAAATATAAATACCAAGGGCATACCCCCCCTTAACCCAGTTTCTCAGGCTACACCCTACTTGTCTACAGTTACCACCCAATTAATCCATTCAAGTGGATTAGTGCACTGATAGGTTAAAACTCTCTTAACTCAATCATTTTATCTCTAAACTTTCTTGCTTTGGGGACACTTAATATCTAACACATAATAATAATAGAGAGCATTTAAGGAGATCATGTATGTGATAAGATATAGGATAACCAATAGTGAGGATAGAAAAAATGCTCAAAAACCATTTTTGTTAAAAATGTTTTGAAGGAGGGGGATGATCCAGTTAGAAAAGCCTGGGGGGAACATGATGGGGATTTTCAAATACTGGGCTATGCTCAGAGAAGGGGACTAGTATCAGTGCAGTGCCCAGTGTAGTGGATATTTGGAAAGAACTATTGCTCTACAGCCCTTCCCCTATATATACAATTATTTTCAGTAATGAACATAAAAGTAACAATAATCCTACAAAGGAAAAGCAGAGAAAAAATTCCTTTATTAACATTAATACACATAACCATATTAAAATATGTAATTATTTTAAAATACCCCAACAAATATTGGAAAAAAGGAAAACAACGATGGACTCATATTTTTTATTATGGTAGTATAGCTTTTGGGCAAAGGGAAAACATAACCATGGAGTATGACTGTAATAAATAATAACAGTGCAGTTTTATTTTCCTGATTAATTCTTCAGTTCAAAAACAAGGAGCAATTTAAAAAGAAGTATGAGTTTCAAGATATCCTTCAAATTCAAGGCAGATGATCTAAAAATTGCACTTATCAAAAAAAAAAAAAAAAAAAAAAAAAAACCCAAAACAAAAAAAGCCCTATTTCACTTTGTGGTGTTCACTGTTTTAAATTTTAAAAACTTCAAATGCTCACAAAGAATGTCAGAATTGAAGCAACTCATTTTCTGCCTTTACCAATTACAGTGCTTATTTTGAATTTACCATTTTAACTCAGGGATGTGTAGCACCATAGCAATTGGAGACATGAACTGTGCTCAGAGCAAGCTGGAACGGGTCCAAACCTTAAGAATTTACTCTTCAAATGAACACATATAGCTGAGTTTGCATGTGTTGGAGACCAACTGTATAACTGGGACTTCTCCAAATTAGTACCAGTGTAGAACACAATGTCACTAAAGGATCAGTAATAAAAATGTGCTAAAGGAAAGCTCATTCCAAATTCATTATTATTACGAAAATTCAACAGCAACTGTAACAATTATTTAGAATTTGACCAACAAAAGCTTTTGTTAAAGAGGAGTCTTTTACCACTAACCTTGTTCAGAATTGCTGGTGAATGGTGATAATAAAAAGCAGAACAACTTGTAGTGGGTTTTATTATTGTTTTTGCATTTTCTATAGACAATTTTCCCTCCTATTGCCCTCACCTGGGGCTGTCTGCTCCTCCTCACCCCATGATCTGCTCGGATTGGCATGGTGGCCCCAAAGAACAGAAGAGCTCCGCTGGGTTAGGCACAAGGAAGAGCGTTCTGACCATCAGAGAGCTCCAGGATGGATGGCCAGCCTTGGGAGGTGGTAAATCTGTCAACAAAGGTGCTCAAGCGAAGATGACCTTTTAGGTCTTTCCAACCTGGGGACTCAGTGACTCCATGAATCAGGAATGACAGAGCCTCCTTCAGTCATTGGGAGAGACCTGGGGCCCTAGCTGTGTCTGAGGCTTGCATACCAGTGATGTCCTGCATAACTGGAACCCCAAACTCTGATGCCAGCTCCACCCCATCCTCTACCCCAAACTGCTACTTTTGCAGTGTTGTCCATGGTCAGTGACCAGAAAATTCCTGACTGCTGGTCAGAGCAAAGAAGGACAGGTTATAGCCTCTTTCAGGGTGTCATCAGGAAGATGGTTAAGTGGAATTTCCTGGATGGCACCCCTTCCCTCAGTTAAGTCCCTCCCTCCATCCGGTGCTCCTCCTGCCAGCCCCTGGAGAGTTGGCATGCTCCCCACTGCTTAGACCGCAGGGGGATAAAAGCAATTTTGGAAAAGGACTATTGCCCCGAGATTCCCATAGTTCTTCAAACCCCCTGTGGAAGGCTCCCATTATCTCTCTAGTACATGGTACATTATTAATGGATTACACCTCCACCAGTAAAGGTCATGTTTTAATGCTTTTAACGATTCCAACCTGGATTATCTTTTCAGAGATGTTGTTTTCAAGGTTCCCACTGTGAACATCAGTGCAGAAAGAATGGATCACGACCAAGGGAGCCGTCTGAACGCGTGGCCTCCTCCTGGGAAATACACCCATCCGGGCATGTGCTCAGCAAGCATTTGCAGACATGCGTTCTGGGTCACAGATGGTTCTAGGCACTGAAAGTCCAGACGTGTGGAATAAGCCCAGACACTCAAGGTACCCACAGCCTGCAAACGGTCAGAAGGCCTCAGAGCGCGCTGATGGATACACCGTGGAGAGACGCTACAGGGGCCCAGTGGCTTGGCTAAGTCTGCCTTATTCACTTAAGCAAATAAAAATGGATTTTGGATAGATTCAGTGGAAGACACGAGGATTTCTTTTGGAAGTCAGAGAAGATCTTACGGGGCAGAATTGGCTCTGGGAGTTCAAGAACTCTCTGGAAAGCAGCAATTGATTGATTCTTTTTCAATGATACCCTCCTCCTTACCCTAGAAACCACCTCCTCATCCAGTTCCTGTGTCACTCTTTTCAAATTCCAAATCCCAAGAGAAGGGATCTGATTGATCCAACTTGACTTGCATATTCTTGGACCAGTCGGCAGAGAGAAGGCCATCATCGTGGGCCAAGCAACTCACCCTCCAGCAGGGTCAGAGGTTCTGCCAGTAGCAGTAAAACTTGACCTTGTAAAATTGGTCCGGGCAAAAGGAACATTTATCTGCAAATTTCTGGAAGAATTAAAGAGCGTGGCATAATGTGCAGAACTTTGCGCAGCTCTTTCTAAGTGGAGCAACCATAGCACAGCACTGGAGTGTAGACTCTGAAGCCAAACTCCCTGGCTTTGAATCCTGTCTCCCCCACTTTCTAATCTTCAAAAGTTGGGTTAGTTGCTCAATCTCTTGGACTTCAGTTCCTCATCTGTAAGAAGGGGATCATAATAGCATTTATTCCACAAAATGCTTTTGGAGACTAAATGGACTGATCCATAAAAGAATGTGGATCAGTTCTGGTACATAGTAAATGCTCAATGAATATTAGTTGTTATTGTCATGGATAGGGCATTGGGGGAGAAGGGGACAGGGAGGACTCCATCCCCGTGTGCCAGTCATCTCCAAGGCACCAGATATCCGTTGGAGTGTGGGAAGAAAATAACAAGGCCTTTATTTGGTTTTAGTTCTCATTTTGAAAATGACAAAGAAATTAAACTTTGCTAGTAGTTAATAAATGAAATGACACCATTACCCTCAATTATCTACTCATTAGATGCCGTGTGTCTCCTAGGGTGCACAAGGCCTGCAGAAGACAGAGTGGGAGTCTCCACCTGCCCCCACACAGAAGGCTGCAAAGACACCTCCTGTGCTTTCAGTCCGAGGAGCCACATCGCAGTCGCAGGGGCCGGCAGGGCACACTATTGTAAGCCAGAGAGTCTTTGGATGTTTGTAATGAGAAGAGCAGTCATCTTGCGCTGCCCAGAGGGTCTCCGGCTAGCTTGTTGAACTTAACGATGAGAGGTATAATTTTCTTTTACAAAAAGATGAGTTTTCCAAATTTGCTGACCTTTCCAGTGATGAGAGGTAGCTGTTGCTATTAGATATGTTTTTTTTTTTTTTTAAAGTAAATATCTGTAACCTGCCCTTTCGAGGTAAAGGTGACATTTTTAACAATGAGTGAGAAAGGGACTGCTTTGGGAAGAGGCTTACATGAGAGAAAGAGCATTTAAAAACGGGCGTTTGAAGTGTTTCCACCATTATGTGATCTTATTGCCTAAAATACTGTCAGCATGTCACTTGTAAAAACTGTCATGTCTGTGTTCTATGAAGACTTGGAAACGGGATTTTCTAAGGTGTTAAAAAAATCTTCTAAATAAAGAATTCTAGAGGATTCTGAACACATTTGTTCAACATATAAAAATGCCACACCTTCTGATTTGTTTGCAAAAAAAAGAAATAAGATTGACGTGTGGAATATGGAAATCTACTAGGCAATGTCCACAACGTCTTTTGTATAATTGGTAGTTACTGAGAAACGAGCCTAATGTGTAGAAAGTGGAGCCAATAATGTACATCTTCTGTTTTTACTCTTCATGTCTTTGGGATGCCTCACAACCTGTCAAATCCAGAAATCCATGGACAAAATAAATATCCTTTCCACTTGATTTCAAATGATTCTATAAAGTAATGTTAACCTATGTTTTCATTTTCCCCCTCTAGTTCTAGGGATTGAACCCAGGGGTGCTCTACCACGGAGTTATATCCAACTCTTTTATTTATTTTTTATTTTGAGATAGGGCCTCACTAAGTTGCCAAGCCTGGCCTCAAACTTGCCATCCTCCTGCCTCAGTCTCCTGAGTCACTGGCAATACAGGAGTATGCTATTCTTCCCGGCTCAGCCTATGATTTTTGAAAGCAATGAAGCATTTACAATGAATAATTATATTGGTCTCATTCTTTTAGTTAATGACTGAACATTCTTATTTATAAAGTCTATTTACAGTTTTCCACATTGTCTATTCTTCTTTAAAATTTTCTACGTGTTGTGCAAAAGTTCCCCAACGTGCCAGCACTTTATGCACCAACACATTAATTGTACAGAGAATTCTCATTAAGGTTTATTGCTGAGGTGTTTATCATGACATTAGGTAATTTCTATAGGCGACAGGGATGCTCTAAAGGGGCGAGGGCGCATTTGTGTCTTAGAGAGGTGAGAGTTGGCAGCAGCTCCCTGGAACCAGGGAGCCCAGTAAGAAGGTGGCTTCAATGACACTTTGTAGGGCCACAGAAAGAAGGTCTGGGTTAAGACTGAGAAAGTGGGGAGAAGGGACAAATTTGGAACAACTCTCTCCATCTGTTATGCCTTTCTCAGTTCCTTTCATCCTCAGGAAACCTTCCCTGGCTTCCCTGGGCTGACTGGGGACCTCTCCTCTCTGCTCCCACAGACCTGTACCTGCCCCAGCAAATCTCCTATACCCCTGTTTTTCAGCTGTCTCTTTTCTAGGTCCCTTGGGAGGCAGATAGATTTCGTGCCTGATTATTATTTCTGACTCAACAATAGGTGCTCTAGTAGTAATTCTTTAAAAAAAAATATTTAAAACTTTTACAATTAATGCATATTTTAAACTGATATATAGTAACCACATGTTTCAGGGTACAGTGTGGCGTTTCAATTAAGTATACAATGTGTAATGATCAAATCAGGGTAACTGGCACATCTATGGTCTCAGGCATATATCATTTCTTTGTGTTGGGAGCAATTAAAATCCTCACCATTAGCTATTTCCGAATGTTCAATTAATTGTTGTCATCCCCAGCTGTCCTCCTGTGCCGTCAATCAGTACTTCTGCATGGGCAAAGTAGAAGGTGACAAGTCTGGTTGAATGTTGAGGGAGGAAAGAGAGGTTGGGAATTTATGAGATCAAATCCTTCAAAACGGAGATATTATAGCAGGTCCACGGACACTTTTTCTTTGCCTTCAAGATGTTCTCAAAAATTTTTAATTAGCTTTCCAGCAGGGTTGTGCATTAACCGAGTGCCACCTAGGACTGGTGGTGCCACGGCAGAGAAGCACTGTACTTATTAGGCTGCGTCCATCACCTTGAATGGGAATGTGCAGAGAAGTTGTGTTGTGTGTGTGTGTGTGTGTGTGTGTGTGAGTGTCTGTGTGTATGTGTGTGTGTATACATATGCTTTGTAGCGAGAGGTGAAGGCAGATTCAGAGGTCTTCAAATGTGCACTTGTCATGTGTTTGAAAGTTCAATCAGAGAGATGCTCATTATGGGAGCCCCATCTCCTAGTAATTGGGAGCACCCAATTAAAGCTGTTTGGCCAGCACGCCAGTGTTTATTTGCCACTGTTGCTGTAGCAGTGGCTTTAAGAAGCCAAAGAACACCTTTTCAGTTTTCCTCCCTCGTAAATCAATAGTAATAGTTGGCAACAGAATCTGGATGAGGTGTCTGGACAGAAGGTGGCTGAAATCTTTGAAGTCCATTTGCTGGAAAGGTCTCTGGAAAGTCGAGAGCCCCATCTCTCTGCTCCAGTCACACTGATTCTCAAGAAGGGCCGTGGAGCCCTGTTATGCGCCCGCTACCACCTGGGTTCTCTGGCGGGGAGATGAGATCAGAACAAGGCGCGGCCTGATGGGCGGCGATCAGGAGGCCTGTCTCGGGTGGAAACTTACTCTCCAGCGGTTCTGGCCCAACCACTCCTGTATCATGGAGCTTTAGGTACATCATTCACCAATCTGGGCTGCGGGCTTCTCATCTGTAAAATGAGGGTGCTGGGTGGTGCTGGTGCTTTCCAGCTCTTCTTCCCAGTGGCAGGGGTGATGCAAGTTCTCAACACTTTCATGATAACAAACAGCTGCCAGTTGCTGAGAACTTCCTTTGCTCAGGGCTTGTGCTTTATCTTACTCCATGGCCACCACAACCTTGTGGAGTGGGTTCTGTTATCAGCTCATTTTACAGATGAGAAACCCGAGACTAGGAAACGAAATAGTCCAAGGTTGGAAAGCTGGTGAGTAACACAAGCAGGATTTGAACCCAAGTCTGTCAGACCCTAGAGGCTCAGACCCTTTGTCACTGTGCCAGATGGCTTTGTCAGCAATTTGGAAGGTGACCCATAAAATAACTGGGTAGTATTTCCCAATCTTTAAAATCTACTCCTCTTATTTTTTTTTTTTAATTTTTTTTATTGGATGTGCAAATCTTACACTGCCCTGTAGAGACTCCGATGTGGGTCCCTAAAGTGGAGTGCCTACTTGCTCACAGAGTCAGGATGTCTCTGAAGTCTATTTTAAATCTAGCAATTGAACGAGAGTGTTTGCACAAGGCACACAGCCACTGGCACACAGTAGGTCCTCAATCTCTGGCAGTTTTATTGGCCATTGTTGGATGCTTTTCTGACATCTATTTCTCTTTTCCTTCTTCATAAGAAAACCTCAAATCTGACATTTGATCCACGTGGGCTGGCTTTAAGCCACGCCCAGCTCAGGAGTGAGTCCTGATTGGCTGAAACTAACACGCTCTCATTCACATCTCTATATCACATTCTTCCAGCCATGGTTATTGGTTCAGAGATAGTCATGTGACCCAGATTGGTCCAATCACAGAAAATCTCAAGATTTTGTTCATAATCTCATTATTTATAATGGCAGTGGCTATAATAAAATCTCCAAAGGAAAGATCTGGAAAACATTGGTGTCACCATTTTTACCCCAAAAGGAGGCAACCAACCCATGAGGGAATTGTGTATATCTTACAAATCAAATGGAAGGGAGTGACTTTGGGGACGGGAACCTTCCTCTTATCCCCCTGTCCCTGCTTCTGGCCTCTGGCCTCCTTACTGCTGAGCCCACTGGGCCCTCACCTAGGTGTGCGATCCTCACCTGTCCCGAAGATTTCAGACCAATGTGAGCTGAAAGCAGGGGCTGAGGGGTCGGAGTGGGGAGACATGACGGCTCTTGCCACTCTTAGGTCAACCTCCATTGTGACTCGGAGACCACAGCTGACTCAGAGCTTTTTTTTTTTTTTTTTTTTTTTTGGTACTGGGGATTGAACTCAGGGGCACTCGACCACTGGGCCACATCCCCAGCCCTTTTTGGTATTTTATTAGAGACAGGGTCTCACTGAGTTGCTAAGTGCCTCGCCATTGCTGAGGCTGGCTTAGAACTCGTGATCCTCCCGCTTCAGCCTCCCAAGTGCTGGGATGACAGGCGTGCGCCACTGCGCCCGGTAGACTCAGAGCTCTTGACATGTCACCAGAGTCACAGATCATTTCCTCTGGAGACCCAAAGAGCTCTGCCCATAGTTAACACCCCCTACCCAATACCGCCCCAATTTACAACAGGGCTTCAGCTTTGAGTACCCCAAAATGAGTTTCCAGGGGCTGTCTCAGTTCCCCAGACTCTAGAGGAGTGAGGCCTGATCCTGCCTAAGGCCTTGACCCTGAACAGTGCCAGGTGCTTGCTGCACATGCGCTGCTCTCCCTGCAGATGGTGCATGCCTGCCTGGGTATCAGCAAGCCCTGCTGCTGTTCCTGGGACATCCCTGAGGCTCGGCTGGACATCGCTAGGCCCTAAGTCACTGTCCCCCTCCCCATCTCTGAACCTCTGCCTTCCAGCAATTCTGTACCCTGACACCTGTGGCTCTGGACACCCCCTCCCCACAGTATCACACAGTAGAAAGACGAATATGCTTCCCTGTTGGGGTTGCTGGTGGCGACAGGTGTAACCTGCCTGGGGTGCCCTGAGACGGGGTGGGTTTGGGTATCTCTGGGCAAGGACCAAGGCGCTGGTATAGGAATGGTTTTGAAAGGAAGTGATGGATGCTGGTTTGGGGAGCTGGGTGGGCAGTGTGGGAGCCGGTCTAAGCTGGCAGCAATTTTTCCTGTTTCCTGGCTTCAAGATGACAATCTTGAAACATGGCCCGGCACAGTGGCTGGTCAGCTTGAGTGCTTTATTTTTATTTCCTATTCCCCATCAACAATTGTACTGCTTTTATTAGCAATCAAGGCCCTGACAGGAGTGCTGACGCAAGAGACCTGGTGGTGGGCTCTCTCGACAGCAAGGGGGCCAAGGAGGGAGGGAAAGGAAGAGGGGGAGGGGGAGAGGAGGAGGGGAGGGGGAGGAGGGGGCGCAGGAGGAGGCAGGAGACGATGAGGAAGGCTATTCTAAGAGGCTGAAGGGAGCAGAGGACTATGGCTCCAGGTCGGGGGGGACAACAGTGGGCTTGGTGAGTGGGGTGAGGCTGGAGGGGCTGCCTCAGCATCCATGACCCACTGCCCACCCCCACCCCTTCCCAGGAGTCTCGGCCAGCTTGGCCTCAGTGGGGACTCTGTTTCCCGCAGAAGTCTGCAGCAGGATGATGTTCCTACAAGGATTCTGTTTTCTTTTTCCCTAGGAAGGATGAAGGAAAATGACCCATTTTGGTTAGAGATAACAAAATTTGTTAATGTATTTGAAATGGAAAAGGTCAAGGGCAAGGAGTACATATACCCCCTCCCCATTAGAAGCTTGGGGCTTAGCTGGTGGCCTAAATCCTCAGTGGGTTCATCAACTCTGTTACAGCCTGAGAACCAAGCTCTTGAGGGGTCTGAGCAGAAATCAAATCTCTACTTTGTAGTAGAGCAGTTAAAAGAATGGGCTGGGCTTGGAACCATCTCAATCTGAATCCTGGCTTCCGCCCTCTTGCCTACACAAATGTCTTAACTGCTCTGATCCTGAGCCTCTCAATTGAGAAAATGGAGGCTAGAGTGAGATCAAGAAGACAGAGGGTCCTGTGCATCCATACTTCAAAGACAAGCAGGGTTCAGATCCCCCTTCTGATCCCCCACATAGTGGTGGTATGAGCTTGGGCAAGCCACTAAACCAATTACTAAGTCTCAGTTTCCTCATCAATTAAATAGGACTGATCGTAATACCTTCCTCCTTGGGTCCATGTGAGAGCACAATGCCTGTTAAATACCCTGCAACAGGGGCTGGCTCACAGTAAGCCTGTTGTAGGTGACCTGGGACCATCATGCTTAGAGCAGGATGGACAGTAGGTGTGACAGTAGCCACAACATCGTTAACTAAGATACTATTCTCTTATCAAGAAGTAAGTGGCCAGTGGCCCTCATCATAATCCTCTAGTGGCCAGTGGCCCTCATCATAATGCTCTAGTGGCTAACACGTTTGCTGCGCCCTGCCCTGGACCTTACGCCACTGATAGAGGTGCAGATCCTCCGGCTCCATCCCATCCCGTCCAGACCTTCTGAATCAGAATCTGCATTTTGGCAAGATTCCCAGGAAATTGTGTGGACATCAGACCTTGAGGAGCACTGAGCTGGAGCCCCTTAGGAGGAAGGAGGAGACACAGCCCTGTCCAGCACCACGTCTAAACTGGCACACTCCTGGGAAGTCCCCTGGTACCTGCCAAGCACCGGCTGTCTCTCTGTGTTGTCATCACCCTTTTTCCTGCCTGTCTCCCCTACCAGCCTTGAAGGCAGACCCTGTCTCAGTCACTATGGAGAGATGGTAGTGTGTGATGGTCAAGTTCACCAGCTCTGGAGACAGATTGCCAGGCCCCTATCCTAGCTCCGTGCTTCCCGGCTGCGTTGACCTTGCTATGCTTCATTTTCTTCATGCATAATTGGAAAATAATAGTATCTGTCTCATGGGGTTGTTGGGAAGATTAAAGAATTAAATGAGTGCCAGGCGTATGGGAAGCATGCAATATATGAACCAGTCGTAGTTGTCATTGTGTCCCTAGGACATAGCTCCATGCCAGGCACGGGGTAGACACTTCATAAACGTCAATTCCATGAATGAATGACCACAGCTGGGTGCCCATTCACGTTCCACACTTTTGACATTGACAAAGCTCTTTCAGGTATCGAACGATCAAGGCCGCTTCTGTTGTGGGCCTCGAATTCCCTGGGGAGGTGGAAGGGTGGGAGGCAGGCTCTCACTGTCCGGGTAAAAATAACCTGCTGAATGAGGAGGATCGTGGTAGCCTCTGTCTTCAGGGCCAGGTCGAGGGAAGAACAGAACTTTAAAAAATATGGTGATTGTGGTTTGGGGAGACAGACCTTTAGAGTCAAGCAAACACTGCTCATTTATAGTTAAGGAGAAAGCATGGGGCAAAGTTCAGACCCAGCTGGAAACCATCCCCTTGCTCTTGAACAAGACAGTGTGCTTTCAATTTTTTTTTTTTTTTTTTTTTTTTTTTTTTTTTTTTTTTTTTTTTTTGGTCACCCAGGATCAATGGCTGGAGGAGGGACATGAGGATCTCCTTATTGAGTCCTTGGCTTCTTGACCTACCTCCATTTCTCAAAGTGATTGGAATGCAGATTTCTGATTCATCGTCTGCCCAGGCAGTTCAACCCCCAGGGACAGTGTTTAGATGCAGGAGCCCTGTTTAGGGAGATGGCTAAGATTGCAGTTGACTACGGGCCATGGAGATGTTTGGGCATTGCCGCCTTCCGTAGTCTCACGGGACTTGGCCCAGGATCTCGAGAGACTTGAGCCGAGATTGCTGATCGGGTAGGTGCCATTTGGTGTGTGGGTTTTTCTTGGTGGTGTGTGTGGTACGTGTTAAAGTCATTGTTAGAGCCAGAGAGAGAAGTTATCAGAATAAAAAGCCTGTTTGTTTCCAGTTCACCTCTGAACTTCTTCCTGTGACTTTGTTGCTCCAGGCGGCAGTTGCTTCGGACAACAATAGGTGGTGTCCCGGATGGGGAATTGGCACGGCAGGTAAGAACTGAGGAACCTCGCAGGAGTCTCTAGTCAGAGCGGTTAAAATGGGTTCAAAAATAACTAAGACCCAAGTGTACAAGCCTCTTGATGGATTCTTTGATATAGCTGAGTCAGTTATTAGTGAGGAGGATTTGGAAAAAAGTGAAAGTGATCATGAAAGCTTGGCCTCAGCTGAGTCAGTTAGGACCAGTAAGGATAGTATCAGTGTGGGCTCAAAAATGACAAAGATCTGAGCTGCTAAAGCTATTCAAGATTTATTAGAGATAGTTCAAGGATACATGCTCTCAACTGAACCTGGGACTCAGGATGTTACTGAGTCAGTTAGGACCAATGAGAGTAGTAGTAGTGAGGAGGAATTAAGTAAAACTGATTCTGAGAAAATGAACAAAAGGAAATTAAGGAAGACCAAGATAAGGGACCATCAAGTGGAGGAACTTGTGTCCTCTACTCCCCCATGGGTGGAATCCATTACAGAAAATATGAAGGGTATCACTAGGTGTTTGCATACCCTAGAAATAGAAATAAAAAGTCTTTCTGAGCGCTTATGCACTCTCGAGGGTAACTCACAGATACATTGGGAACTGCCAGTATTTGAATATGAAAATGGACAGAGGGGCCACCAGTCAGTAGATTTCAAAACAATAAAAAATCTCAAAGAGGCAGTAATGACATATGGACCCCAAGCTCCTTTCACATTGAGTATGCTGGAGTCCCTTAACACCTTTAGCTTAACCCCCTCAGACTGGAAACATCTATGTAAAGCAACATTAAATGGGGAACAATACTTGGTTTGGCGATCACAATTTCAAGAACTTTGTATAGAAACAGCGAAAAGAAATGCAGCTGCAGGATTTGGAGACCATAATATAGAAATGCTCACAGGAGAAGGGCAATTCGCAGACGTACAGGCTCAAAAATATTATACCCCAGGAGTATATGCTCAGATAAATGCAGCTGCCTTAAAGGCATGGAAAACTGTACAAGGACCTGGGGATCTACAAGGTAGCTTGTCAAAAGTGATACAAGGACCTAATGAGCCATATGCTGACTTTGCAGATCAACTTTTGAGAACTGCAGGTAGATTGTTTGGAGACACTGATCAAGCTATGCCATTAGTTGTTCAATTAGCATATGAAAATGCTAATAAATACTGCCAGGAAGCCATTAGGCCATGGAGAAATAGAAAGGATCTTTCCATATATATACAACTATGTAAAGATATAAATGACACCTTTGTCACAGGAAATATGATTGCAGCAGCTGTGAGAGATGCTGCCCCTCAAAATTACACAAGGGCTCAACCTAGACATTATAATCAATCAGGATATTCCAGGCAAAATTATCATAATCAATCAGGCTATTCTAGGCAAAATCCCCAAAGAGAAATAAGACCAAGCTCATACCGTGCCCCAGGCCTCTGCCCCAGGTGTAAAAAGGGAATCATTGGGCCAATAAATGCCATTCAAAATTTGACACCCATGGAAATCATTTGTTCAGGAATTCAAAAAACGGGGCATGGGGCCCAATGCCCCAAATATACGAGGCATTAGAGGAGGAGTATCCTCAAGCATCCACTCAGATGCTTCCCCGACACAATCCCTACTACCCATCCACTCCCTCGCCAGAGGAACAGGAGGAAATGCAGGATTAGACCTCTGTTCCACCACCCGAATAGTGTTAACACCTGAAATGGGGGTTCAACTGATTCCCACAGGAGTCAGGGGACCTCTTCCCTCAGGGACTGTAGGACTTATTCTCGGGTGAAGTCCTAAAAGCTTATTAGGTTTGCAAGTGACCCCAGGTGTAATAAACTCAGACTACAAAGGGGAAATAAAAATAATGCTTAGCTCACCCCAAAGTATAAGTTCTGTTAATCAAGGAGATAGAATTGCTCAGGCTGCTTCTCCTTCCAAATTTACATAATTCATTTAAAATGAGTATGCCTCAAAAAAAGAAACAATAGAGGATTTTGTTCCACTGACTCGAGACCCATGGCTTGCTGTGTTCGAGATTGTTCAAGGAGGCCTATGTGTAAAATAAAAATCAAAGGAATAAAGATGGAGGGACTAATAGCTACTGGAGCTGACTCTTCCATCATTAATCTACGGCAATGGCCCAAGCACTGGCCTCTGCAAAAAGCTTCAACCAGTTTAAGTGGTTTGGGATATAATAACCTTCCAGAGAAAAGTGCAGTAATTTTAAAATGGGAGGATGATGAAGGGCATAAAGGAACATTTCAGCCTTATGTTTACCTAACCTACCGGTTACTTTATGGGGAAGAGATATTTTGCAACAAATGAGAGTACACCTTGCAACCAAGCCAGCAGGTGTTAAATGTGAAAATATACAGGGTAAGCTTAACCCTAACAGAAATCATTATCATAAAGGAAAAAGATATTTTTCTTCAGGGCCACTGAGAAAATAATTTTGAAAATACCATGGCTTTCTGATAAGCCAGTGTGGGTCCCTCAGTGGCCCCTATCTAAAGAGAAATTACAAGTGGCCCACCTACTAGTTCAGGAACAACTAGAAGCAGGACATATAGAACCTTCCACCTCTCCCTGGAATTCCCCCGTATTTGTGATTAAGAAAAAAATCAGGAAAATGGCGATTGTTACATGATCTTAGAGAAATTAATAAAACCATGCAAATCATGGGCCCTACTCAACCTGGACTTCCTAATCCTGTAGCTATTCCAAAAAATTTCCATCTTATTACTCTTGATATAAAGGATTGTTTCTTTTCCATTCCCCTACATCCTCTGGATGCACCCAGGTTTGCTTTTTCAGTTCCTTCTATCAATAATAATGGCCCTGATAAAAGATATCAATGGAAAGTGCTACCGCAGGTAATGGCTAATAGCCCTACCATATGCCAAATATATATGGACAAAGCAATCCAACCCATTAAAAATAAATATCCAAACCTCATGTGTCTACATTACATGGATGATGTTTTACTGGCCCACCCTCATCAAAAAATCTTATTTAATATATTCAGTGACATGGCAGAAAATTTTAAAAAATATGGATTATATATAGCAGAAGAAAAAGTTCAAACCAGATCTCCCATATTATATTTAGGATTTAAAATCATGGATACCTTTGTTAGACCCCCCAAAATTTTAATAAATAAAGAACATTTGACCACCCTCAATGATTTCCAAAAACTACTGGGAGACATTAATTGGCTTTGCCCTACACTAAACTTCACTACTGGCCAACTAAAACCTTTATTTGATATCCTTCGAGGGGACCCTGATCCATCCTCACCACGAACACTGACTCCAGATGCTAGGAAAGCTTTAAAGTTAGTAGAAAAAGCCATCGAAAGAGTTCATTGTGACAGATTTGATTTAACTCAACTGCTGATATTGATTATTATTTCTTCACAACATACACCCACAGGAGTATTTTGGCAACAAGGGCCTTTATTATGGATACATTTGCCCGTCTCTCCTAAAAGCATAATTGAGTCTTATACCTCCATGGTGGCTAAACTTATTCTTCAAGGACTTAAAACTTCTACTAAAATATTTGGCATTCACCCTGCTACTATTATTACTCCCTATTCATCATCACAGATTGAATATTTATGCTTCAACAATAATGACTGGGCTATAGCTAGATGCTCTACCTCTGCAAATTTTGATAATCACCTTCCTAAGTCTCCTATATTATCTTTTTGTATTAATCATCCTATTATATTTCCACAGGTAATAAAAAATCAACCTATTACCTAAGGCATTTAATGTATTTACAGATGGGTCCTTGAATGGTACTGCTGCAGTAGTCACTAAAAAAGAAAATATGACTTACATAACTGCACACAAATCAGCTCAACTAGTGGAATTGGAAGCTGTGGTAAGAGCTCTGGAAAATTTTAGGGACCAGCCCATAAACATTTTTTCAGATAGCCATTATATTGTACAAGCTGTCCCAAAATTAGAGTTAGGACCAATAGCACCTCATACTCCAGCCTTTAAATTGTTTTATCAAATACAAAAACTTTTGTGGGCAAGAAAAGAACCTCTATTCGTAGGGCATATTAGAGCACATACTAATTTGCCTGGTCCCCTCCATGAAGGTAATCAAAAGGCTGATGAACTTACAAAAACAATATTTATACTTTCAGCGTTCCAACAAGCTACTTTATTTCACTCCCAGTTTCACGTCAACAGCACCACCTTGCAACGTAGGTTTAAAATCATGAAGGACCAAGCCAGAACAATTGTAAAATATTGTAAATCTTGTATGACACATTTGCCCAATCCTCATTTTGGTGTTAACCCTAGAGGATTAATGCCCAATCGTTTGTGGCAGATGGATGTTACTCATGAGCCAAGTTTTGGAAAATTGTGATTTATTCATGTGACCATAGATACATGCTCAGGCATGATTTTTGCTTCCTTACATTCTGGAGAAAAAGTTAAAGATGTTACATTCATTGTTTGCAAGCTTTTGCTGCATTGGGCATCCCCAAAATGCTTAAAACAGATAATGGCCCTGCATATACATCCTCATCTTTCAAACAGTTTCGCGCAAAATTCAATATATCCCATAAAACAGGCATTCCATACAATCCTCAGGGTCAGGGCATTATTGAAAGAGCAAACTGCACACTGAAAGTTATGTTATTAAAACAAAAAGAAAAAAATTGGAAAAGTCCTAGGGACAGATTGGCAGTTGCCCTGTTTACCTTAAATTTTTTAACTTTAGACTCTAATGGTTATTCTGCTGGAGACAGACATTGAAACCCACACCAACAACATAAACCTTTGGTTTACTGGCAGGATGTTCTTTCAGGTACATGGAAGGGTCCAGATCCAGAATTAATTTGGGGGAGAGGATCTGTTTGTGTTTTTCCAAAGCACAAATCCTCTCCAATATGGATACCATCTAGATTAATAAAGCAGGTACCAAATCAAAAGGATCAAGATGAAGTTGCTGAGGAATCAAGATTAATAAAAAAGGTACAAAATCAAGAGGACCAAGATGAAGATATGGAATGATTCCCTTAGAAGAGTCCTTCAAAATATTTCACAACTTAAGTGTCATTCCTCCCAGCCGGGATGAGGAGATCTCTCTTTAGTGTGCACACAATTGTATTTTTTTTCTTTTTATACATGTCTTTATGTCTGTACACTTGTCTACATTTCATGTTAATGTGACGTCACAAATATATGTTTGTATGTTTGTGTGTCTGTCCAGTGTGACGTCACAAATAAGAAAGCGCTTATGAAAAAAAAATATATATATGGATCCAAATAACTTTAATTCATTTTAGTTTAACAATATTCAATTTAAGTAAATAATTTTATAAGTAAAGATACTTTCAATTTTGAATTATAGGTGTCCCTGGGACTTCTCTTTAGCAAACAATATGACTAGTGCTATATAACCTGATATTTTGGTGTTTTGACATAAGATTGTTTATTTGTTATTAACTTCATTTGTTTATTAGCTGATTAATTTCAATTATCTCAACAGGTAAAAGATTGCTGTGTATACAGAGACTCGAGTGTTCCAGCTAACAAATGATTTCTCCAAAGTGCCTTCAGCTTTTCTTTAATCTATCTTTAATGCAGTAAATACCCTCAGTCTTTGTTTGTTTTGTTCTAATTATGATATTTTGCCAACTTATGTTTGTGGAAGCTCAAGCAGCAATGTGTGTGAACAAAAATCAACTTTAATTTTCTAATCTAATAATTCTATTTCTTAGTTTGACAACTCGCCTCTTGACTCAGTGCTGGAATAGCACTGCCTTTCCTTTAATAATTGATGCTTGAGTTTCTAGGTAGCGGGCCCTGAAGATTTGCCGGTGGCATTGTCTAGACATAAAAAAGATGGCTGCTGCTACAGCTGCAGGGATCGCGGCCGCCGCAAGCATCCCTGCTACTCAAGCATCAGACAACCTCACCAACAGTGTGGCCTCTGCTCTACATACATGGGGCCTCCTACATCAACATGTTATAACAAGTGGACATTTTTGATCTTTCATTGTTTGGAACTTTACGGGACAATGCCTTGCGGGTATTTGTCTAGAGAACTCACTGTGTTACTTGATGGAACTTAGGGCAGCTGATTTGTTTAAACAATTTGATATGCTATGCAATTTGGCTCGTCACCAAAAGGCTTATCGCCTTAAAGCCGCAGCATCTCCTTACAATTGGACGGCTGTTAGTCATCATACACAGTCGATCCTAAAGGGCTCCATTGGATGGCTGGTTAGCCAATGACAGGTAAGATCCCCAGAGGGGGACAACCTAAGACAGGCACAGTTGCACGGGACAGTCTCATGTGGCCGACATATCAACCTAAGACAGGAGTCAAGGGCACAACCTTGATTATCCGATGACGGGTAAGAATGTTGGTTGCACATAGACGTCCTAGAGCATCCCCTCTTTTAAAACAAAAGGGGGGAAATGCAGGAGCCCTGTTTGGGGAGATGGCTAAGATTGCGGTTGACTACGGGCCATGGAGATGTTTGGGCATTGCCGCCTTCTGTAGTCTCGCGGGACTTGGCCCGGGATCTCGAGAGACTTGAGCCGAGATTGCTAATCGGGTAGGCGCCATTTGGTGTGTGGGTTTTTTTTGGTGGTGTGTGTGGTACGTGTTAAAGTCGTTGTTAGAGCCAGAGAGAGAAGTTATCAGAATAAAAGGCCTGTTTGTTTCCAGTTCGCCTCTGAACTTCTTCCCGTGACTTTGTTGCTCCAAGCGGCAGTCGCTTCGGACAACAACATTTAGAAATGGCAGAGGACTTAGAAGCTTGTGTTTCCAGATGCAAACACGGGCTGCAGGGGAAGAGGAAAGTGTGTTTGGTGGGACTGTAGAAAAGCCCGGGTGTCCATGCCCCTGAGCCCTCAAGGCATGCTCAGACCCCTCTGACCTTCCTCACCTAGACACTGGTTTTCCCAGGGATGGAGGTTTCCCCTCTGTGTCCTCCTCTTGACTGTGAGTGCTTGGGGGTCCTTATCCTCTCTTATCTGTGATTGTGTTCCTGGTGTCCTAGATGGGGCCTGACACATAACTGGTGATAGTAAATGTTGATGTGAATCAAGTTCAGCCCTGAGAAGTGGGGGCACTTCTTAGAAACCACCCTGGGCTACATTAAAGGGCAGGGACTGGAAGACAGGAATTCCAGGCTAGCAAGAGTAGTGACCATTTCCCGAGAGCCTCCAGGTGATAAGTCTCTGAGCATCTACCCATAACGTGTGTTACCTCTTGTCCCCATTCTACAGATGAGGAAAACAAGGCCCAGAAACACAGAATCAAACAAATGCCCATTTCCCCCCTATTCCGCACACGTTCTCTGCTAACAACAGCAGTAATTAAAATCATGGGAACCTGACTGGATAGGGCAGAATCCCTGCCTTTGAATGCCTAGGAGTGTCACAGGCAGCAGTGTTGTTGCAGAGCGCCAAGGAGTCGGGGAGCCATGGACAGGTGGCCCTTAGTTCAAGGTGAGATCGTTCCAGCAATGAAAGTAGGTCCCCATGGAATCAGGGAGGCTTTATTGAATAACTTTTAGCTGAAAAAAGAAAAAGTGTTCCAGGAACGTCAGATGTATCATAGCCCTGGTGGTAGGGAGGTAGAGGGAGATGGGAAATTCCGATATTAAATAGTTTGAGAAACTGCGTCAAATCCCAAGAAGTCCAGAGGAGGAATACTTGTTTCCCTTTCTTGAATCCAGAGTTTTTTCCCAAGTGACGTCCCTTGGACATTCCAAGGAACGAATGCTCCACATCCCTAAGAGATGTGGGGAAACTTCTCCAGAACGTGACCTGGAAGACGCCCTCTGTGTCACTTCCCACCCCGTGGTCAAGTGAGTACGCTGTGCAGCTCAGTGACAGGAAAGTCCCACTTAGCACATTTATAATGATTCCCTACATTGGGCAAATAACCTCATCCAAATGGCCGAGGCGATAAGCTCGCAGGAGGAGGAGGCGACGGAGCAGGAGCGCGTGTCCTGCCGCACGCGGGTGCCGCTTAGCCTCCCAGTGAGGCAGAGCTGATAGCAATGTTTTCCTTGGGTGTTTGAATTTTCCATCCTACAATTATGTCTTAAGCCATAGATAAAATTCACATCCACGTTTCACTCAAGATAAACCTAACATCATAATAATACAAAAAGATTAATTCATGGGAGGAAAATAGAGGAAAAATGGTCTCGGCTTAAAGAGATGTCAACACTCAAGATTACTTGTAGAAGGGGATTGCTTCTGAACCACACCCTGTCCTCCATGGTGACTGTGCCCAGTGGGGTCTTCAGCACAAGACTCAGCCTGCTTCCCCGATACACCCACAGTACAACCAAAAGAGGTCCACTTTTGAAGACCCTAAACTCTAAGCGGAGCCCACCCTTTGGGACTCACTGAAGTCCTTTCTCCCTGAAGTCTTCTTTGACTACACAAATGTCACTAATTTTTTTCTTCTATGATCATGTTAGGTGCATATTTGTTAGCTATCACATGATCATGCTGTGCAACAAATTCCCCTAAACAAAATCCCAATGGTAACTAACGACAAACATTTATTTATTTATTTTATTTTATTTTTCCTTTGCAGTGCTGGGGATCAAACCCAAGGCTGTGTACCTGCCAGCCAAACACTTTACCACCGAGCTGCAACCCCAACCTTGCTCTTTTGCTGTCATATCTACAGGTCAGGTGGAGGATGTCTGATGTAGACTGCAATTTGTTGTAGGTCATGGGCTCAGTTGAGGTTTCTTTTTTTTTTTTTTTTTTTTTATACCGGGGATTGAACTCAGGGGCACTCAACCACTGGGCCACATCCCCAGCCCTTTTTTGTATTTTATTAGGGACAGGGTCTCACTGAATTGCTAAGTGCCTTGCTATTGCTGAGGTTGGCTTAGAACTTGTGATCCTCCTGCCTCAGCCTCCCAAGTGCTGGGATTACAGGTGTGTGCCACCGCGCCCGGCTGAGGTCTCCTTCTGGTATCATGGTTTGGTTCATGTCTCTCATTCTTCTGGTGCCAGGAGGTTACTATGGGCACGTTCTTTGGGATAGGATGCCACTTAAGATCTTTACTTGGACTGATGCACTATTCATTCTACCCATGTTCTGTTGGCCAAAGCAAGTTTCATGACCAAACTCAAGGTCTGTGGGGTGGAGAATGCATTTCTTCTATGGAGGTTGATGGGGGGAAGTCAATATCTGATGAATAGCATGTATCATACAACAGAGGGCTCATGGTCACGCCCCTGGTTTAGATTGTTGGCGAGGCACCACTGTACTCCTAGGAACTGTGTCCTGAGTCTGTTGGAGGTGGTAACATTGGAGCTGAGCCTTGAAGCATGTTTCCTCTTTGCGGCCTTGTGTTCACCACAGCAACTCTGAGGAAGGGATGTAATAAAATGTCAGGTGCACAGGCAGCCTCATGTGTCCCTGCTCTGCTCTGTGCAAGCAAGGTGCCCCTGGCAAGCCCTTTATTGCCTCTCAGTGTTGGGGTTCGGAAGAATCATAACGAATCGCACTCCTCAAGTTTCTGAGCCAGTTTAAAATTATGCCCTCGAGTGTGGTGGGGAGGAGAATCTTGACTTTATTACTGGTAAAGCTCAATTTGAGAACAGCTTGGACCTGAAGCTGAAGTGGTCTCCTCGATACCGTCCCTCTTTTGCGGACCCTGCGGTCCACCTGAAGGCAGTGCTGGGACTCTGTCGTGCACTGGAGCCTGATGTGCGGGGACGTGTGGCCAGGAGAGAGGTCACACCTGGAGCGGGGCGTTCACACATTAGAGAAGCACAGAGCAAGGGGTGTCAACCCCCTGCCTCTTCAGCAAGCTCCCCAGTCTCTCCTCTACCCACAGGGAGGAGAGAATGAAGGTGGAAGGAAAGACGGACACATATCTTCCCCTCTTCCCGTTTCATCTGAAAGGGACACTGGGCTGCAGGGGCAGCAGGAGGCGGGAACAGAGAAGGAAATGGCTCCAATGACCCACAACATAGGAATGAAACTACGTAAAAGGACCCTCCTGGTGTCACTTGGTATTAGATGGGCCATCAGGCCATTTCTAGCATGCCCCGGAGCAGCCCTCTCTGGCTGTCAAGCCCTTACTCTGCTCCCCGTCATGCCAAGCCCTCACACCACTCTTGGCCTGTTACCAACTGCATGAAGCCACTTGGGTGTGGTGAGTTCACCTGCACGTTCCTGCCCCCTTCCAGGCTGGAGCCCCATAGGTCAGGACCCCTGAACTCACTGTGCAAAGTCAGATGCTGTCATCTCAGAAACCAGTTTGTCCTGCAGCCATTCAGGAGATAGAAATAGAGCGTGGTGATGGATCGGAGAGGACACAGCGGGTGACTAGGCTGGGAATGACTTCTGAGAGCTTGTGAAAAGATGCACACTTGGCTGGGAGCCACCCTTGTTCCTCAAGGGCCGGACACGGAGTGAGGCAGGGCTGACTGGGGTGTCTGGGGAAAGGGGCTTGTGATTGCTGAGGTCACAGGGCTATTTCTTACAAAGTCGCAGCTGATCATCCCCACAACCCACCTGTCAGCACTAGAGGTTTAGTGGTTGTTCAGAGCACGTGGAAGCCAGCTTCCAGGCTCCTTGAAGACCAGTTCTATGTCCTGGGGTAAGTCCCTGGGCTCAGTTTCCTCTGTAGAGTGGTGACAAAGGAGGATACTAAGAACCTACCACATAGTATTGCTGTAAGGATAAAGTGATTTAAGTGATATCGAGGGCAGCCCATGATATGGCTCCTAATGCCCCCTGCCTTGAGGACCCCCTCCTCCTGAGCATCGACCAGGACTAGTAACTTGCTTTTAGTGAAGAGAATATGGTCAAATGGATAGGGTGTCACTTCTGAGATTAGGTTCCAGTCTGTGACTTCCACCTGGATAACCTTCTCTCGCTCCCTCACTTGTTCTGATGGGAGCTACCTGCACGTTTGAGCTGCCCAGTGGGGAAGCCCATCTGGGAAGGAATGAAGGGTGCTAGCCTTGCCCATATTCCTGACCCACAGAAACCGATACTAAATGGTTGTGATTTTAGGCCAAATTTTGGGGTAATTTTTTAGACAGCCATAGATAACTATTACAATACACCTGCAGTTTTAGAGCAGTTCCTAATGCCTAGTAAGTCCTCAAGGTATTGATTGTATTTATTATGAATACAGGCATGTGTTGCTTAATGACTGAGAAATGCAAAGTTGGGTGATTTTGTTATTATGCAAACTTCTTGTATTGACACAACCCTAGAGGGTAGAGTCTATCAGCCACCTAGGCTAGCTGGCATCATCTATTATGGCTAGGCTGAGACTGAGTTCAGCATCACTGTACTGAATACTGTAGGCAATTGTGCCACAATGGTAAATATTTGTGTATTTATATGCATCTAAACAGATTTGTTTACCAGCATCACCATAAACACGTGAGTAACACATTATACTATGAAGTTATGGTTCCAAGGAGAGGCTCGGAGAGAGGTGACCTGCCCCGAGTTACACAATCAACATGTAGCAGAGTAGGGTGTCTTCCCTGGTTCTGTCTGATTCCATGCCCTGTGCTCTCAACGTATTGCTACCGGGAGGACCCAGCTCCTGGGATGCATAGGAAGGGCTGCTAAGGAAGGGAAAGCAGGTTTCTGAGGCAGGCCTTGGGGAAGAGAATTACTCCTGAGGCTGCAGAGGGCAGGGGCCTGGACAGGAGACAGCCACGGCCAGCCATCAGGAGGCTCTGCATGGGGAGGAAGCCTGGGTCTTGTCCCCAGCCTTAGCGAGGGCCCTGGTCTTTCTGTACATGGGAGAGCCAACACACGTCTGGGTCTAAGGTGCTGGCGACTGCGGGGTGGAGCCCTGGCCTCTGGGCTTCTCACATTTTGGTCATGAGCTCATGAAGCAGGAGCATGAGGTAAGCCTCGCCCAGAGAGGTTCTATCTGGCCAAAGATGATCTTCATTGCTGTCTTGTCACGGCGCTGACGGTGATGATGAATCGTCTTTGCTGATGAGAGGGTGGTCATCACACTCAGGACAGTGTGTCCATGGAGCATGGTGACTGCTGGGAACGTCAGCAAGATCCCTCTGGCGGTCTGAGGTACGAGGGACCCGGCAGCAGGATGCGTGTAGATTCAAGCTTCATCACTGCTAATATTTGGATATGAGGTGTCCCCCAAAGCTCCTGGGTTAAAGCAGGAATGCTCAGGGGTGAAAATGCTTGGATTGTGAGAGCTACAACCTAATCAGCCCATGTTAGTTTGAATGGACGAACTGGGTGGTAACTGTAGGCAGGTGCGGTGTGGCTGGAAGGGTGGGTGACTGGTGGGTCACTGGGGGTGTACCCCAGAAGGGTTCATCTTCCCTGCAGCCTCTTCCCCTTCTCTCTCTCTCTCTCTCTCTCTGCTTCCTGGCTGCCATGAACAATGGAGAAAGCTCCTCCACCATGCCCTTCCGCCATGATGTTCTGCCTCACCTTGGGCCCAGAGCAATAGAGTCAGTCCACCATTGACTAAACCTCTGAAATGATGAACCAAAATAAACTTTTCCTCCTCTAAGTTCTTGTCAGGTATTTTGGTCACAACAATGAAAAGCTAACACACACACACACACACACACACACACACACACACAATCAAACACACAAGCAGAAGTCCCAAGCCCCTGTATCAATACAAAGGGACTCCCAATCACGTGGCCACACCTATAGAAAAACACCCTTTCAGATATTTTGTGAGGGATGTAGCTCAGCGTGGCGCACTTGCCTAGCATGTACATGGTCCTGGATTCATTCCCAGGCACTGCATAAAAGATATTCAGCATAAAGACAACAATGCTTAGATAAATACCCAGAAAAAGAATGTGAGCACCTCATGACGCGTGTTTCCAGGGAAGGTAAGATCTTTCTGTTGCACTATCCAGCAGGGGAAGTAGGGACCAAACTCCTTGCTTTTGCCCATCCTATGGCCTATTTATCCCCAGAGAAGTGACTTCTTGATTGATTGAGTGTTGGGTCTGGGAGAGAAACTGAGCACACTCAGCTTAGCATCTCCAGGGCTGCTCTTCCTTCTGTCCTGCCAGCCTGCAGAGTGGAATCAGCATTCTTGTCAATTCTGTGGTTCTGGGTGATCTCCTGGGGTTGGATTTGTCCCCTTTGGCTTTTGCCTTGAAGGGCTGGTACCCAACGGATACATCTGTCTGATTCATCGGTGGAACATTGGTAAACCCATTTGGCTACAGATCTAAAGCCACAATCTGTACTTGACTTTGTTCGAGTACGGAGCTGACTTTCTGATCTCCATATTTGTCTCTAAGGCTTATTTCTGAGTTGATTTCAAATTCAGACTTCCCCAGTCCCAACATCAGACATTCCCACTGATAGAAAGATACAGAAACATGGACATATGGTCGCCGACACGCGTGTTGGGACACAGACGAGATGGTGCGTTTGCTGTCTTCAGTGGAGGAGAAACTGTCAGAAGAGCAGTTCTCAACCCTAGCTGGGTGTTGGAATTACCTGGGAAGATTTACAGACACGTCCTGATGCCTGGATCCCAGACAAGTGGAATCAGAATCTACTGGGTGAGGGCCTGGACGGTGGTCAATCTGAGATCCCCTAAGGTGGTTCTGACAGGCAGCTTCCCTGCGCCCGACACTCAGAGATTCACAAATACTTCTGCCTCCTTAGGGAGCCTAGCGTTCCCGTGACCTGATCAAGTCTTCTACAGACCTCTTTTTACCATTGCTTGCTCCCACTATGGCTCCAAATTTGTCTTCCACAGAGGTCCTAGGGATTCTGGTAGTAGCTGACTGCTGTTTACCTAGCAGGCAGTTGTAATTGCCAGCGTCTGCTGCTGTTCCAACTCTTCTAACTTTTCTGACGGACTCTGAGGGCTTTTTGCCTCTCTTTAAACACAGATCTCCTCGTCCTGCCTTGGGCTCCCCAACACACGTGGATGCTAAGGACAACTTGGTCCTGTGTGTCTTTTGCCTCTTGCATTCAGTCCTGCCTCCTGCTGACCTCTGGACAGCCAGCCCACCCCCAGCCCCCTCCGGCCGTGCAGGTGCAGGGATGCTGAGCTGAGAATCAGCCAGCAAACAGCGCTCTCCTCCTAGCCAAGGGCGCTTTCCTTGTAACGGATGGCGGCCAAACATCTCTGCCGGGCTGATGACTGCAAAATGGGTGAGGCTCTGTGGCACTGGACCTGAAGCTGCCCAGAGCTTTCTCTGCCTTTCCCTACACATTGGGGGAATCTATTGGTATTCTGTGCAGGAATCAAGACTTCATTTAACTCTTGCTCTGGGCTCTGAATTCTCAACTTGTGTGTATGAGAATCACAGATCGCTGGGCCTCACTTCCAGAATTTCTGATTCTTAAAGGACTGGGGTGGGGTTGCTAATTTGCATTTTTAGCAAGTTCCCAGGTAATGCTAATGCTGCTGGTTCAGGGACCACACTTTGAGGACCACTGCTCTAGGCTGCTGCTTCTCCCATTATTGAGGCTGCTTGGTGTGTGTGTACGTCTCTGTGTGTGTGTGTGTGTGTGTGTGTTTCCTCCTGTCATTTGAGGATCCAGAGTGTAGGAAGAAGCCATTTAGGTAAACCCCACAACAACATTGTGCTCATGTTTCCTTTTATTTTCTGTTTCCTATGAACCAGGTCCCACGTTGAGTGCTTTGCATGCATCCTCTCATGGAATACTCCCAACTATTCCATAAAGAAGTTAAGTCTATTTACCCATTTTACAGATAGGAAAACTGAGGCAAGATTGCCGACACTAGGTAACATAACACAGAGTTAATAAGCAGTTGAGCTGGCACTGGAACCTGAGCCAACCATAGTCTTAAAATATTCAATTCATATATAACAAATGTACTTAACCAAATCGTATTAAGCATCATCCATATTACTGGCACCAAGTCCTCATGATATAGCAATGAACGAGGCAAAGCAGATGGCTACTCTCACAGAGCTCAAATTCAACAGGGGAAAGAGACAATAACTAGTATATTTTAAAATGCACATGAATTTTGATCAAGTGTTCCCTCGTGGTCCACAAGGAGGGAGGACTCGACTCCCAGCATAGCCAGGGTCTTGGGAGGACCTCTGGAGGCTGTGATGGGGTGTCAGTGTCTTCTTCCATTTGCCACAATTCCCGTGGGTGAGGCAAGATGGGCAGGGGCCAGAGCCAAGGCAAGGGCAGCCTAAGGGTTAGCAGTTAGCAACTCCCGCCCCCATTAAACTCCACCCCCTCAGACTCACTGGGTTCTCTCCAGACCAAGGGATGCTTTGTGTTTTGGTAAGTTGCAGCCCTGGTCTGGGGTAAGATCATCCGATACTCGTTGCGTAAATGGACATGGCTTATTGAGCCACTTCACGGAACCCATTCATGGGACGAGCAGGTGAAGGGGCTTGCCAAGCAGCTTATTTTAGAAAGCAGCCGTAGCCTGATATTTACACAACTCGTATTGCCTGTCCATGCACCAGGCGGTCCAGGCGGTCTCCTATTGGTCGTGCACACCCTGGGCACCGCCATTTCCCCGCTCTCTCCATCTCTTATCAATACATGTCCCCGAGCTCACTGAACATTGTCAATTTAACTCAGTGTCAGGAGTCTGCTGCTCGGGGGCTCCTTGAGAGCACTGAATAGATCTTGAGAATCTTAATTTCTGCAGCACCCTGCAGAGAGCCTGACACTCAGATTTCAGTCAATGTAGGATGGATGAATGGGTGAGTGAACGAATGATATGTTCCCTGGTCCTTTGCCGTCTTGCTGCCCCAGGCTGGCTCAGCCACAGCCGCTAACACCCTCCAACTCACAGGCTCAGCCTCATGACTCAGCCGGACTGCCTGGGAGGGGCGGCCGCCGTCTCTGCCTCTGCTGCTCTCAGTGTGAAATCTGGAGGGGGAAGGAGTGGCTGCCTGAGCCCGTACTCCAGGAGTGCGGCTCCCCTCGCTATCCCAGCGAAGCCTCTCCCTGAGAGGGTCTGCCTTGGTTCCCAGTTGCCCACTCTCCTCTGCAAGGACTGCAGAGTGGCTTGAACCCTGCCTGCTTTTCTAGAACTCCACCGGCCTGCCAGGACCTCTCCAGCGCCCTGTCTCAAGGGGTGACCCCTGACCCCTGCAATTCCAGCTGCTGGCTGGCTGGGCCATCTGGAACCACGGCTAAAGCCCCTTCCCGCCATGTACACATTAGATCCACAATGTTTGGGCATCTCTCACTAAGGCTGCCGAATTCAGATCCCAGCGTTGGGAGCTCTACCTCTCCTTCCCACTGCAGGCTCCAACCAGACCCCTGTGGCCTCGCCCGTGCAATAAGCCATTTCAAACAAAAATCCAATCTTCCCCACACCTAATGTATTCCTACCAATCTGCTCACAGGTGCCTTTGGCAATCCCGCTGAGAAAACTTACTTTAAATATTTTAAGAAGCAGTTAATGTGTTAGTTAACTGCCCAGCGTCTGGTGTCAAGACGGTTAGGGTTCAAATCCTAGCTCTGCCACTTTCCTAAGGCAACACACCGAACGTCTCTGGGGATTGACTCCCCCATCTGTAAAACAGGGATAAAAATGGTGCCTTCTCTTAGGGCTTTTGCGAGAACAAAATGAGTCAATTTATGTAAAATACTACAAAGACGTTCTAGTGGATAAAAAGCGCTTTATAAATGTTAGGTATTGTCGTATGCTTATTGATTGTGACCAAAGTGCTTTTTATTCACCCCTCCACTTACGACATGGTGATTAAGAACCTACTATGTGTCAGACCCTATGAAGCTGTGAAAGACGAACAAGATATGCTCTGGAGCTCCAAGCGTGAAGCAGGACCAGATATGCACCTCTCCAAGGCACGAGGGCGGGTGTGTGTAAGTGAAGGAGTAGGGGAGGGGAAGGGGGCAGGGGACGGGAGAGGGAGGGGGGCTGAGGATGGGGCAGGCGATGTTGCCTGGGGTGTGTGGGGAGGTGTTGGTTAGACTGTGTCCTCAAGGAAACCTCGAAGGCAGAGAGTGCCCTGGTCTTGGAGGTCAGGCTGGAAAGAAAAGAGCCTCTCAGCTGTGGACACAGGAAGCACGGACCCCCAGGGTGCCAGGACTCACAGCTCCAACATGTCACGGTGCTACAAGAGCAGGGCATCTTGACTGGCAGGGTCCAGTAGGGTTACCTCGCCAAGATGTTGGTGCCACAAGTAGGACTGCGCAGACAGGAGCCTCTGTGCATGGGGTGTCCACTGGGGTGGGCGTCTGGTGTGCCATGCCAGGACAGGGGTCCTTCCCTCGCCAGGGTCTCCTTCCAAGGGACACAGACGCGCGTCTCCCCGCTTTTTGCAACCCGACCCTCACCCGCCTGCACGGAACACGGAGCAGGGCTTCACTGTGTCCGCTCTGTATCTGTGTTGAAGCTTCAGGCACTGGAGGGTTTCTTCCCCCTCAAAACGTAGTGGGAGAATTATGACGACTGATTGCCTCTCAGATGGCTTCTCAGAGGTTACCTTTTTCCGGCCATTTTCTCTGCCCTCTTGAGTCAGGCCCCCTGCCACCCCACCTTTAAGGAGCTGGTTCATCTTCGGAGAGCTTCTGAGAGACGCTGGGAGAGTTAACTATCTTGGGGCTGATTCTAGTCACCCAGCAGCCATTGTAGCTGCCCATGACGAGTTGCTCTATCTGCTTATTTAGAAGGTGTAGAGGACTCAGTCGACAGGAAGCAAAGTCTCCACAACAGCTCACAAACACTTGAGGACTTCATTATCTTGAGATGTCCCTGAGAGCTAGCAGACATCTGGTAGGGAATAAAGCCCACAATGGCTCCACCACTTTCGGCAAACGAAACCTGCAGTTGAGGGTAGACTATCTTTTCTAGAAGCTCCCTAATGGAGCGCGCCAGAGAATAGGGTGGTAATTTAAAAAGATTGAAAGAAAGTCTTTGTTGTGTGCGGGGAGACTGGAGGCTGTCTGGAGATGGAGGAGCAGGATCCAGAGGGAGGGAGATGTTGACGATCCTTTGAGCGTGTAGTGCAGCAGACCGGACTCATGGGGCGTGTCCTAGATGGAAGGGAAAGGGGGCCGCCATTTTAACAAGTCCTATTTATGGTGAGTGCTCTGTGCCCCAGATGCTATGCCCAGGACTTCAAACGGGTTGTGTCCTTTCAGGTCTCGGATGAGCTTTCTCATGGCTTTGTGTTCTGGACAAACTGAAGGTCGGGAAGGTTAAGTGACTTTCTCTAGGTCGCAGAGCTAAAGCATGACAAGCCAGGCCTCCAGAGCTCACTTCCCAACTGACTTATATTTGCCTGCATGTTGTGATTCTCACATCAAAAGAATAATCACTGCTCACATTATTCAGCGCATACCCAGTGTTGACACTGTTTTACATGTGCTTACTCACTGATTCCTTAGCAGCCGTGTGAGGTGCAAGAGACCAAAGCCTTCCTTGTTTTGCACACCCTGCGGCTTACCTAGGGTCACACGGCTAGTACAGAAGCAGAATTTGCTCTGGACCCTGATGGAAAATTCCAGATCCTAGCACTTAACCCAGTCTTCATTGCTGTTTTTTTTTTTTTTTTTTCCAAAAAGAGAGCATGGGGTCAAGATGGGAGTAAGAGTGGGGGGTCTCCATCCAACCCCTTGGTGTTTCCATGAAGATGGAGTCACCTGTTTGGAGTCACGGATGGAGAATCTGATGGAGATGGGTGTGGTGTGGGAAGAGTGAGTGGGAGGAAGTAGTGTGGGCAAGACACTGGGGGAGTACAAGAGACGTAGAAAACCCACCCTATGAAGCACAAGCAAGGCTAAGGGGCTGTATAACGCCAAGGGTGGCAGCGAGGCAGGCCTGGTTGGAGGTGACCTAACTGTCTCAGCCTGGAGTTTCCGTCAAAGTCCTCACCAGAAATCTGGACAGAGTCGATGTTCCTGGCTCTGAGCTAGGTACCGGCGTGAAGCCCTGCGGCCCAGGGTCTCAGAGAGTTGGTGAGCACCCTGGGGCCACGTTAGCCTTGAGAGCACCTAACGGACAAAGGGGGCTTTGCTCTGAGAAGATACTCTATGACATTTTAAGAGGCTGCTAATTCCAGAAAGAGACCTGCAGAGTGTGTCATTGGGGGTAGTGGGTGATGCCACAGAGAGGATATTTGGTTTGGCATAGTTGACAGCAGGTTGTCACCTGTCTCAGGGAGCCACTTGGGCAAAGGCTCCCTGATGAGAAGAGTCCTAGGCATTTGGACACTTTGAATGTTTCAGGATGTTGAGTCTGAAGTGTTCATGGCTTTAAAATCCCTGTGGGAAAGAGCTGACCCTCTGCAAAAGAGGCCCTGATAGGAAAAGTCCAGGAGTGGTCCAGTGTTTGCCACCCCTCTTTCCTGGTCTTGCCCTAACACTGTCTTGGCTTTTTTTCTAAGTGTGACTCCCAGCTCCTGGCCTTGACTGCTGCACCTTTTAGTCTCTATCTCTGGTAACCATCTCATTGGCCTTGGTGGCTCCATGACTCCATTTTCTGGAATCATGAACTAAACCTAGTTCAGAATTGACCACTTCTTGGCTGGGACCTGACCATCCATGCTGGGACTCACCACATTCCTTGCACTAGTCCCTGGACTTGGTACACTCGTGTCATCAGTGTCCATTGTTGGAAGGAGACCATAAGCTGGTGTTGGGTAAAGTTTGATCCAATAAGTCTGTGGAGGTGCTCTGTGGACAGATACGGACAGTTCTGAGGGTAGTCCCCTGGGGTTAGAGCCCTGGGGATTTTGCTCAGCTCTTGTCAGCTAGAAGAATAGCAGAGCCCAGCCACACCCTTGAAAGGACTCTCAGATGTGATGGCCAGAGAAAGCCAGGTGCAGGGATGCCCCCGCGAGCTCACAGTACTCATTAGAGCATCGCCTTGCTCTGCTAAGTTGTTAGTTAAAAATTCACCTACAGGGGCTTTTATTGCACCCCACAGAGAATTTCTGCTTCCTGCTAGGAGTGCGTATTCTGAAGGAAGAATTTTATAGATGGTATAAATGGCAAATCATTCTGAGTTTTAGTTACTCAAACCTTACATAATTATGCTCCTTGAACTTACAGAAACTCGACCCTTTGTTGACTGTGTGACAATCATGGGAATAATGCTTGGGCAGACTTAAGGATCAACAATGGTAATGATAAAAATAGTAGTGAGAATAGTAACAGTAATTTATAAAGTGTCTAAACATAAGGCTCTCTGCTTAGCTCCTGAAGCAGGCTGGATAATGGGCCCCCCAAAATCCAGGTCCTAATCTGGGAACCTGAGAATGTTACCTGGAATAGCAAAAGGGACTCTGCAGCTGTGAAAATTGTATACATGGAGGATTTTGGTTGGGGAGATTGTTCTGGATTGTCTGGTTGGGCCCTAAGTATAATCACAAGTGTCCTTACAGAAGGAAGACAGAGGGAGATTTGGCAAGAGGAGAAGGAAGTGTGACAATAGAAGCAGAGATTAGTGTTGTGGCCATAGGCCAAGGAATGTTGGCAGCCACTAGAAGCTGGAGAAAAGAATTCAGTTCTACCTTGGGGCCTTCTGAAGGAATCAACTCCTGGCACCTTGATGTTAGCCCTGTATGATTCATTTCAGATGATGAGAGAATGAATTTTGGTTGTTGGAAGCCGTTGAGGTTGGGGTAAGTAGTGATAGAGCAATAGGAAATGAATGCTTCACCTTATGTATTAGTCAGCTCTCCTTCACTGTGACAAAATGCTTGAGAAAAATAACCTAAAAGGATGAAAGGTTTGTTTTGGCTCACAGTTTCAGAGGTTTAAGTCCAGGTAACTTGGCTCTGTTGTCTCTGGGTCAATATCATGGTGCACGATCATGGCAGAAGGGATGGCTGAACAAAGCTGCTCACTTCATGGGGGGCCAGGAAGGAGAGCAGGCCAGAGGAAGAAGGGTTCGGGGACAAGATATAACCTTTAAGGGAAGGACTAATTTATTGATGAGGTTCAAGCCCTCATGATCAATCAGCCCAAAGGCTGAACACTGCTGGCTTGGGGACCAAGCCTTCAATATATGAGCTTATCGGGGACATTTCAGATGCAAACCCTAACACCTATACACCTTAGCTTATTTCATCCTTATTCATCCCACGCACCAGCAGCTGTCATGCTTCTTATTTACAGATGAGGAAACGGTGGCTCAGAGGGGCCAAATGCCTCGCTCAAGGTCACAGAACTAGCAAGCGTAAGAGTAACAAATCATCCCAGGGTCTGACTCTGGAGCTCGCGTTCCTCACCACAGGGCTATACGCCTGGCAGACACAGATCAATAGTACCCATGGCAAAGCTGGTAAGGAAATCAGGCAGCCTTGGCCAGGCTGGGCTGGGAAACCATGGAGTCAAAATCAAGACCACTTTATGGAGGCCCAGTTACGAGTGTCTTAACCAAGAAGTTGCAGGGGGGAGGAGAAGGGGACAGGTGTTAGGTTCTGTTGTAGACATGGGGAGAGCTCAGCTATAAGGGAGCAGAGGTGGTTGAGGTGCCAGGAAGGGTGAGACTGGGGGTAGAGGTCCTGTTCCAAAAAATCACCAACCCTGAGAAGAGTTACGAGCATCCAAATCTCAGTGGATACCTCTGTGATGATTGAGCCAGGGTTAGGGGTGTTATTCCCTGGGAGAGCCCACCCTGGATGGGGTGCGGGGTGCGTGTGACTGAAACACTTCAGGTGAGAAGGGCACAGTGCTTCTCATCCAAAGTGGATGGTGCTCAGCCCCTGCCTGAGGGGCAGAGGAGGCAGGACACTAGGTCCAAGACCTGGTGAGGGTTGGAGCTGGACAGGGTCAGGTGGGGTGTTAGGGAGGGCCTGGCTCTAATCCCAAGGACACTGAGACGCTAGGCCAGTTAACCAAATGCTTGGAATGGACCCACTGACGGATCTGAAAAGCTGAGACTCACAGGGCATGTGTGGTCCCAGGCCAAGTGGCCATTGTTGGGCTAAGTTCAGCAAAAAGCTCAACCAGCCAGTGAGGGGCTGGTCAAGTTTCCTCGCAGGTTCTCAGCTATCTTCAGCACCAGCTCCGAGAAGGACGCTGCAAATGAATGGGTCAGGAGAAAGTGTGGTCCAGGGCACAGGTTCTCAAAGTAGGTATGGTCCCGGGCCCCAGCCCACACCTACTGCATCAGACACTCAAGAGGATGGTCAAGGCCCATCAGCCCTCTAGGTGAACCTGCTCTCTGCTGGAGTCTACGAACCACTGGCCCAGCCCTCGACTGGGCTCACTGGGTTGCTCTGGAAGGATAGGAGCCAGAGCCAAAGCCTTGGCACTTCCTTACCCTCACCCATACCACACAAGTGGCAGGTTGTCCAAAGATGTTCACAGGTGTGTCCAAAGCAATCCTCTACATAAAGGAGGCATTTTCCCCTATTTCAAAGATGAAAAATTCCTATCAGCAGATGAGTATCTCCTTTCACTGGGGTTTTTGAATTATACAGGCCTGTGGGAGGAGCTTGGGGAATCAGATATTAACTAGACCCTGAAATATGTTTTTTTCCAAATGGATGCGTAGACTTTATTTAAATAGAGAGCATTTCTGGCTAAATTTGGTGGCTCATTTGTAGGAAAACCAGCACAAAGCGGACTTCTGGGAGTCGCAATGATTTAAGCCATGTTAATATTAGCTGCTGGTTGAATCGCAGGGAGAAAATCGACAGATTTGTCCTCTTGGGGACAGGGAGGGGAGGGAGCTCCCAGCCAAGTCTAGAATCTGCAAGTGCTGTGTCGGGTGATTAATGGCATCAGACCTCTGTGTGCTCTTTAGCGGTCCAGCCAGTGGCCTCGGGAAGCCCCGCAGCAAAGCTGGGCTTGTTCATGTGAAGCAGCTCCTGAGGGTTGCGTACAGGATGTCGGGGCATCGGGAGGAAGCCCAGGGAAAAGAAACCATCTCCATCTTCCCTGCCCGGGGGAGCCGCCGGCCTGCAGCCTCATGCGCCATGAAAAAATGATGACTTGACTTCATTAAAGCCTTGTCATCTTTCCCCACTGACAGCTGGAAAAGAGAACTCTCGCCCGAGCAGACCAGGATTCCAGAGCCACTGGGGGCGCAGAAACCACAGACGGAACTTCCGGAAAGCAAACTCCTTCTCCTGGTGTCACGAACATGCTGATCATGACAATGAAGGGAGGTGGGGGAAGTTTCGTCCCAGTTTCCGGGGTCTTGGGGGCACGCACAGCAGCTGAGGTGACTTGGGAATGTCCAGCTCAGGGGAATGACCTACCATCAGTCCTCTCCTCTGCCTCTGGGCAAGGTGGCATCCCAGCTTTCCAAAACCTGACCTGGTCATGTCTGTTTTGATCTGCTTTTCCTCTAACCCACATGGTTCAAGTCATTAATATCTACTGAGCTTCTAGAAAGCTCTATGGTGGCCACAGCCCGTGTGTGACCTCCTTGAGACCCTCCTTGAATGTGGAATCGTTTCTGTCATTTCAAGGTCATTTGTTCAAGGTGTCCCAGAGATGGGACCACATCCAAGCCTGACTCCTGTGGTCTTTGGGTCAGCGAGATTCAGAAACTCAGAAAGGACTGAGAGTTGTGGCCAGGGACAGAGCCCCAGAGAGATCCAATGCCTTGCCAGCGGCCACACAGCTTACTAGAGCTTCATTCATGGCTTGGTGATCTCATTTGTTCATTCAACAACAACAACAAATAACTATATTTTAAAATCCAAACTTCTAAAAAGTGTTTTAAAAAAAACAATGCAGATGGTGGAAAACAAGTCAAATACTAAAAGGCTTATAATGCAAAAGCAGTCGTTCAACTGATCATTTTAAACTCTTTTAGTGGTTTCTTCTGGTATTACTTTAATCCTTTATCTTACATTGATGCTTATCTAACACTTCTGTTCCTTGACTTGTGGGAGGGAAGAACTTAGCTCTCTCATGGTAGATCTCCCCACCCCACATCCAATTCCAGCATCCCAATTTAATCCTAACATTGCATTTACTTAAATAAGTTCTCAGGATTTACTATGATTCCATTTCCCTTCTTGAACAGTTTTTGTTTTCCCTTGGAGTTAATAACTTCCTAGCAATTTCTTTTATACACTTTTATGTATGTGTGTTGTATGTATATATATACGTATATATATGTGTATATACATATATATATATACACACACACATATCTTTGATATTTTTTAAATCAGTTAGATGTATCATCTACCTAGTGTTTATAAAAATCCCATCATGTGACATATTTTATCATCACATCCTTTTTAATTTCTAGAGATCTCCATCTTAAAACAATTCTTTTGCCTTATTTTCAGCTGCACTGACTAATCTGAAGTCATGTTGCCTGGTTATCCTCCAGAGACTTCTTTGGCCTCTGTCTTGGGCCAGATCCACCCCTTCTTGATCTTTTGTCTTATTCTTTCTTGGACTACTTACTCCCTACATTTGCTGGAGCGTATCCTCCAGTAGTTTTCTAAGGAAAGACACATGAAAAACGTATTTTATTCTGAGACTTTGATGTCTGAAAATATTTTTATTTTATCCTCACTTAATTTCTAATTTGGCTTAAGATAAAATTCAAGGCTGAAAGTAACATTTTATTTCAACATGTGATAGCATTTCTTCACTGTCTTTGTTCTGTGTTTGGGAGGTTAAATGCCATTCTGGTTAGTATTTTGCATACAGTATATTTTCTTTCTTCTTGAAAAATTTTAGGATCTATTCTCTATCCCTGGTGTTCTGAAAATTTATATAAGTCCTGAAGTCTAGTTTCAGGAAAAAAATTTTGAGTCAGTTCTTTGACAATGTCATCTTCTCCTTTTTCCTCCGTTCTCTCTTTTGTTTTCTCCTATTAGTCGGATTCTGGAATTTTGCTTTAGTTATCTAAAGTGCTTGAATTTTCTTCTTTTTTTTTTCTTTTTCTTCTGCTTTCTAATACATTTCATCTTCATCCTCCAAAACTCTCATTAAATTATTGTATTTTCCTCTCCTTTTCCTAATTTCTTGTAGTTCTTTCTTGCTTCTTTGTAGTGTCATCTTTTTGAACCCTATTCCCTTTAATGAACTCTCTTTTTCTTCTCTTGTGGCTCTGAGTGTACTATTTTGACAATACTTTTAAGATTTTTTCCGAGTTCTACTTTATCTGCATGTTCTTCTGTCCTTTCTGTTTTGATTTTGGTGTTTTCATTACGTTCGGTTTATCCTTTCTATTTTATGTTTGATTCTTTTCTCAAGTGTCTAGTGATTTTTCGTTGTTCATTCATGAAACAGGTTCTGAGCGTATGACGGAAACCTCCACATGTGGGGCTGGGGCGAGGGAGGATTATTTTCTGATGGGTGCCTATTGAAATCAGTCGTGGTTATGCACTCGTAAGGAGGAATATGATTAATCCATTAAAGTGACAAAGTCCAAGGCTGCTGATGTGGAACGTTGCACACTATTTATTGTGGAGGCGACGGCGGGGGAGTGGATCTCACCACGGCAGGTAAAGCTCATTCCTACGTTTGTCAGATACCTGTTTGTAAACCGCACACCTCAGACTTCAGCAACCTGTGAGAACACATTCCCACCAACCAGCACCTTGGAATAGGACGCTCCCAGCCTTGGTGATGCATCTGGGTGCTGCTTGACCCCGGGAACACAGCCTCCCTCAGAGGGTCACCCGTCATTTCTGTCTGGGCACATTGTCTCAATCTATAGAAGGCCAGCCTCCCACCTGGAGGAGTGCTGTGAGACCTCTTGGGCCGCTGAGGTCAGGCCCCAGTAGCAACGGGCCCTGGGAGAGGAAGGCAGGTATGTTCCTGATTGCCCCTTCCAAGGCTCACCTGCCCAGGCCTCGCTGGCTTTCTCGGGGTCTTTCTTTCCTGACAGTGGCTGGTGGTACAGATGCTCGTTTTTCCTTCGCTGATCTGGCCAGGGCCTGCCTAATGGCCTCCAAGCGGACGACGTGTCCAGTACAATAGCTCCATATCAGTGCATTCCTCCGGCGCTGGCAGAGGGAGTCATTTGCTTAACGTTTTGTGACAAAAAAACCCATTCGAAGAGTTTTCCCAAAATAAACTGTGGACTCCTGAGGTCCATGCCAGTCGCTATCCCTTTCAAGACAAAAACTGCTTCTATCAAAGGTTTAACCAGCAAGGTCAAAAATCCACTGTGGTTCCAGAATTTCAGTTAGACGTTTATTTATACACGTACATTTAGATATGGAAAGTGTGTGCAAATGTGTTAAGAAGAGAGGTTATTTCAGAGTCGTGAGATGGAGAGTGATGTTTCTTTTTTTTTTTTAACATTTATTTATTTACTTAAGTTGTACACAATGCAATGATCCATGTTTACGTGGTGCTGAGGATCGAACCCCGGGCCGCGCATGTGCGAGGCGAGCGCTCTGCCGCTGAGCCACAACCCCAGCCCTGAGAGTGATGTCTCTTAATCTTCCTTTGGCCTATCTGCTTTTTAAACATGCATTATATGTAAAAAAAAAAAAAAAAAAAAAAAATTTAAGTTAAAAAAAAAGAAATGATGCTGAAGCACATTGTTCATGTTCCTTCGACCAGATTCTTAATAAAGATGCTAAGTGCAGTGGGGATGGGGACGGCCCCTCATTGGCCCTGCGCCCCTCATTTCCCCAGCAGTTGCCTTGCCTTCGCGGCTGATTTCAGTCCCTTATCATGTCCAGCAAACGCAAATGCATTTTCAAAGACTTGCCTCAGCAAACATTTATGCTAGAGTCGGGAGGAAGAGGGCCACCGAGATGGGAGGGCTGCTCTCCGACAGCCCCAGGCCTGCCTCCCTCCTGGGGGCCGCTGAGCCTGGAGGCAAGGACCAAGCCCAGAGAAGCCCAACTCCAGGCAGGCCCCAGGCTGGGTACCACAAGGAGGCAGAGCAGAGGTGGCTGGTGTGCTGGGAACGGCGCGTCTGGCGTGATTCGAGGGAGTCCGGAGGCAGAGCTCAGGCCTGCGAAAGGGCTTGTAGGACCTGGGGCCGCCGAGACAGAGCCCAGGTGGCCTCTGCCTAATTGATAGCTGGGGGTTTAGCAATGAGAACCAAGGACGAGGCAGGTGACGAGGCTGCAGGATGCTCATGCTGCGCCCCCATCTCCAAGGCTCTTTGAAGTGACTCTGGAAGGTGCGGCCTGGCTCTGTCACCCTGTGCCTCAGGACCTTTGAACCCTCAGTTCTCACCCCTGCAGGGTCACTGAGGGCAGCTTCCCAGCCCAGTGCATTTCCAGAGAGGGCCCGAGAGTCTCAGCCTGCCAACTTCTCCCACTCCCCTTGGCTTTGTGTGAGGTGGGCCGAGCCTGGGTCTGTGGAATCCATGTGGGGTCAATCTGCCAGTCACTTCACCTTGGGCTTAGCAAGCAGTCCAGCCTGGCCTCAGGCCATTGCCGATCTCTTCCCCATCCTGCTTGTGTGAGCTCCATTTGGGGCTAACGTGAAGGAGTTTTGTAGATCCTTGTTAATCTCCTTGTAGTAGGTCTGGTCCATCTCTTGTTCCATGCCTTTTGGATCCCAGGTAAGAGGGACTCCGGTGGAGGGGTAGGAACAGATGTCCAGCAGTAGGGGTTGCCTTGGTCCACTTGCTTCCTGTACCTGCACTCTGCAGGTTGGGTAAAATGCGTAAAGAATAGAAGTTTATTTAGCTCATGGTTCCAAAACCCGGGATGTCAAAGAGCATGGTGCTGGCATCTGGTGAGGCCTCATGCTGCAGCATAGCATGGTGGAGGGCAGCTTTTGGAGATACAGAAAAAGTGTGTTAGCTCAGGCCTCTCTTTTTCTTCTTATAAAGCCACTAATGCCACTGTGGGGACCCCATCTTCATGACCTTATCAATTCCAATTATCTCCTGTGCTAGTCAGTTTTATGTTTCTATGATACAATGCCTGAGAAAAGCAACTTAAAGGAGTAAAAATTTATTTTGACTCACAGTTTCAGAGGTTCACCAGTCCATAGTCACTTTGATCGTTGTTTCTGGGCCCATGGTGACTGACTGAAGGGCACCTGGCCACCCAGCTTCATGGTGGCCAGGAGGAAGAGAGAGAGAGAGAGAGAGGAAGGAACTAGGGTCCCAATATAGCTGACACACTCTCAGTGATACTTTCTACAACTAGACCTCACCTCCTAAAGTTTACATCACCTCCCAATAGCACCAACAGCTGGGAACCAAGTTTTCAACCCAAGAGCCTTTGGGGTCTATTTCAGGTCCAAACTAAAATACTTCTCAAGACCCTACCTCAAAATACCATTAACACATAAACTTGGGGATTAAATTTATAACAATGAACCTCTGGGGGACATATTCAAACCATCACTGTGACCCTAGGAGCTAGATGGGGGCTGTCTCCTTGGAGCAAGACCCCAGCACAACTTGGGGAAGGGGATTCAATGTCCAGGTAGAGCTCAGCATACCGTCAGTTGGGCCAGGGGCCCAGGGTGCAGAAAAATCAGGAGCCTTGGTGGGGGCATTAACACAGGCAGGACTTGAAGGCAGAGTCTGGTCCTGCAGACTGCTCCATAGGGTGGTAATTATTGGAAGGGAATTATCTAGGAAGTGAGGCCCATCCAAGGGCTTGAAGTCTATCCGACTTAGGAGTCTCTGAGGATTCTTGTGCCTGAGGATTAAGGCATTAAGAGCGATTCCAATCTCCACCTCGTGGGTGGGAATAGGGCTTCCAACTCTGTGGATCAGGCAGAACACGGGCGTTTATTAGGCACCTTCCCTCGTGCCCCGCGCTGTTCTGAGGGCTGCGTGCACATTAGCTCATGCAATCACACACCCAGCGCATGCAAGAGGGACTGTCAGTGTTTTCATTTAACAAATGAAGAAACAGGTGCAGAGACACCAGACAAAATAATTTCAAAGTGCCTACAGACAAATAGTGAGACCCATTGTGTTCCTCAGAGTAAGTCCCACCGTCTCCCCATCTCTCTGCCGGACCCAGGACTCACCACCATGGGGTGGTGCTCCAAACCTCCCCCTCTGCACTTGCCACTCCCTTGCCTGCCAAATATTCCCTCCTGCAAGCGCCTTGTCCCTCTACCTGGTGATGATCTCTACTGGGGTCACGTGTGGCCAGAGGGTAGGGCTGCCAGGGAGTTAAACCCCAGGGAAACAGCCCTCAACCAGCCACTGGAAATGATTAGCAGGTAAATACCCGGCTTCTTGCCCTCAGGCGTGACAGCTCTGAGCACGCTACACCGTCTCCCAGAGACTCCCTGCGGAGCTGAGTCCCAATTGCCCAAATCAGAACCCCGCTCTGGTCTCCTTTCCTTTCCTGCGTTTCTCCCCAGTCTTGCACCCATATAAACTACTCGTGCTCAAATCCTTGTCTCAGGGTCTGGTTCCCGAGGAACGTAGCCCCGCTGCTGGCTTTACGGCCATCAGGACTTCTTGGGCCACACCCACCACAGCGGGCCTCTTTCTTTCCAGGAGCGCTTCTGGGGGGTGTGGAAGGATGAAGGAGGCACAGTTTCTGGGGACCTGTCAGCTCACTGAGTCGAAAGGAACAAGGGGACATTATGCTGTCAGGGAGAGCTGCTGCGTCAGTCCTCAAAGGCGGGGGCGGCAGGTCCCCTTCCTCTGTGTCTCTGAGGAACTCCAGTTCGGTCTGGCTGAGGTGCTCCGGGAAAGCTGTGTGGAGACCAGGGCGCAGGAGGTTTGCTTGGCCGCTGAGCGCTTTGGAAAAGGCCTGCTGTCTGTCTCCTTGGCTGGGAGTGCAGAGGGACAAAGCCCAGAGGAAGCAGAGTCCGTCTTCCTCTTCTGATTCTTTAGCTAGAGCCGTGAAAGAATGAAGAAGGAATCAGCCTGGGAGTCGGGTTTGCTTCATTACTCGGAGCCACCTTTTCTCTCTCATCTTAACCGTGGGAGTGCCGGCCCCCTGGGGAGCACTGAGAGCCGTGGGGACTGGGCATGTGGGGGCTTGAGATGGTTAAACAAGGTTCTTGGCTTATCCTTGTAAGTTGCCACAGGAGTTCAGGGTCAGCTGGGGTGGAATGGGTTTGAGGAAGGCTGTGAAATTAAGGCCAGTGCTCTTCAGAAGCTCTGTGACGTGGTCAGACTTCCCTGCACTTTGGAGTCACTCACACACCCCTTACGCTTCGGGGTGTTCAGTAAAATCATTGCTTGCAAGTCCAAACCAAGTGTGTGTGTGTGTGTGTGTGTGTGTGTGTGTGAGTGTACGTGTGTACGCGTGCGTGGGCACCTGACCCTGTGCCTCTACCCATGGGTTATCTGGTTCCTTAAATTCCCTTGTCCCTCCTGTCCCCCCAATGGGTCCCGGTGGGCCACACATTCTCCTCAATGCTATGGAGTTTTCTTCCGTGAAGTCTTTTGGTTTAAGTGATACGGGACACCTTACGACCTTCTGTGGTGCTGGAGTTTGGACCTTAAGTGTTCCTATATGTTAAAGCCTTGGTCTCCAGCTTGGTGTTATAGCAAGTAAGTTAAATGGAAATACTGACCTTCCCTATCCCATGAGTTTTAAAGGTGAGGCCTTGCGGGAGTCTTTAGGTCATTAGAGACATGCCCTCAAAGGGAATTAGGGTACCTCTGTCTCTTCCTTTCTCCTCTTTGCTTCCTGGCCATGAGGTGAGTGGCCTGGCTCCGTCACATACTCCCTACCTCATCACAGGTCCCAAAGCAATGGGACCAACCAACCATGAGCTGAAACCGCCAGAGCTTCTAGTAATGGAGAGCTGACTAACCGACCTGGTCATCGGGCTCCTCTGCTCCTGGCTTCCAATTGCTGGGGGGAAGTCCATTTTGCTCTCAGTGGTGGGGGGGGGGAGGCTCTCATAGCTCTCAGTTTCTTGGAGTGCCCCTTATATTCCAACCTTTCTGCTGAACTTGAACTTGTAGGACCAGATTGGCCCTTTTCTTCCTGAAGTTGGAGAAATCCATCTAGAGTTGGGTCTGAGGGCAGTCTGTGTAAGACTACATCTGACCCAAAGTGCACTATGACGCCCTCCTCCAAATGGAACCGGGGAGCTAAATTTTTAATGAGTTCCTGTTTAAGTGCAAACTATGCAGATGGTCTGTAACTTACCATGGTTGACTTGTGACTTCTTGACTTTCTGAAGGTGCAAGAGTGATACCCCTTCAGTGGAAACTAGACTTTGATTCTTGATCTTTCCCCAGACTGGCAATACGCAGGATGATGCTCTCTTGTGAAATGAGCGGTGGCAGCTGTCACAGCTCCCAGTCAGCTATGAGATGTTCTACGGCATACGGTGGCTAAGCTAGGATGTGCAACGAGTTAGGTGGATTCAATGCCTATCTGTCTTATACCATGTTCAATTTAGGGTGAGTTTACCTAGATGTAACCCCATTGTCAGTCAAGGAACACGTGTATATATTTCTGGGTCTGCTCAATATCTACTCCTTGAACTCTTGCATAGACCAAAGCCCCAGTGCAAGGAGGTCCTTTGTCCTGAGACTCCCAGTACTGAACCCAGGAGGCCGACCTCATAGATCACAGTTGGGTTTGGCCAAGGAGGGATACCAGTGAGAAGAAGATGGGGGAGGGCAGACTCTTCTCCAGTCTCTCTCCCTGTGGGGTCACCATCAGCTGGAGGGTACCCTTGACAGAAAACCATACTTCTTTTTGACTCCACATTCCTGGATCTGTCCCTGCCTCTCTTTCCAACAGCCTGAGGGTCCCCAGCATCCTTTGAGGTTACCCCATGCCCCACCTGCCCCTTTATACATAGCGCTTTATAAATTCTCTTCACCCAAGCTGAATATACACCTGAGTTCTGCTGAGACCCTGCCTGGTACACAGAGCCCTGGCATTTTGACGGATGGAGAATCTTGGTTAAGAGGCTCGACTCTGAGTCCCAGTGAGGACAGTGTTGTCTTCCAGAATATTCTGGACAAAGAGATCATGACTCCTGTGCCCCAACACCTGTGATAGCCTGAAAAGTAAACTCTGGCTGCTTAGTTAATGAGTGAAGGAGTCACATCTTTGTCATACCCATTCCGGCCCTTTGAAAAATGACATTGATTATTATTTTTCTCTTATTTGTACTTTCTTCTTTATAGACATCAGTTTTGGGGAAAGGGAATATCTTGAGCCGAGAAACCAGGGAATAAGGATGTACTTTTTGGCATTTTTCTAACACTTAACAAAATGAATGGCTCTCTGTTAGAATTTTCAATCGATTTTATTTACTTTCTTGTATGTCTGTATGAAAAGGCCTTTTTTTGAAGACTTCTTTTTTTCTTTTTTCTTTTTTTTTTCTCGTTTTCTTTCTTTTTTTTTTCCTAACCAGAATTGCTGTGAGTTATCCCAAGGGCCTGGAATCTGGCCGGAGAATGCGTGTGAAATTGCTATAATTCTTTTTAAATCGTAACTTTTCTTTTAAAAAATCAATACGCCTATTGTGATACCTTTACTAGAGATTAGATTAGTGTTTCTTTAATAAATATTAGCTTTTACTCCAGAACACCTTAGAATGATATTTTGATGTTTTGAAGGATATGAACATTGACAGCCTTAGCTCTGAAGCTCCTGGAATGTGCTGTTGAGTTTCTTGCTTTTGCTGGCAGATAAAGATTTAAAGCACATAGTAAGTGCTCAATAAATATTTGTGGAGTGGATAGATGCAGCTATGCCGGTCACCTCCTGTTCTGTTCTCAATGGCGAAGAGGCACTGAAGGCGCCCTAATAGGAGAGAGCTAATTGCGGTTAGCTGAGGGCCATAAAAGATGTTCTAGTTTCCACCTGATATTAATAAAGAATCTTTGTATGCCCGTGAACTGTGTGACGCACCTGTCCTTGTTAATGCCAAAGGTATATAACCGAGTGAGGAGTCAGAGCAAAAAAGAAGTAGTTAGTTGCTGGTTGGAGTCAGGCCGAGGCTGCCGAAGAAGAAAGAAGAAAGAAGAAGCTCTCTCTCTCTCTCTTTCTCTCTCTCTCTCTCTCTCTAAGCTCTAAGAAAGTAAAAGTGAAAGTAAAGAAGTAAAGAAGTAGAAGTAAAGTAAAGAGTCAGTAGTCAGAAGAAGTAAAGAGTCAGTATTAGAGTTTGAGAGGTTGCTGAAAGAGTCAGGTTAGAGTTTGAGAGGTTGCTAAAGCCGAAGAATAAAAAACCTTCTTTCATCTTCATTCTGCCTCCGAGTTTTTCTCTCACGGCGTTGTTGCTCCAAGTCAAGAAGTTACAAAATGGTGGCCCGTACGGGGAACTCGGCTGGCAGATAAGAAAAGATAAAAAAATTTTAAAAATAGTGAAGAAGAAGAACAAGAAAGCATAGCCTCTGACTCAGTTGAGACCAGCAAGAAGAAAGATCAGACATGATCAGTGCGTTACTTGTTGAAATTAAGAGCAGCTGATTTGTTTTAAGAACTTGTCCTGGCTCGTCAGCCGCAGTAGGCTTGCCACCTTAAAGCCGCAGCATCTCCTCAAAATTGGACGTCCTAGAACATCCCCTCTTTTAAAGTTTCTCTTCAAGTAAGATAGATGAAAAATATAAGATAGATGAAAAATATAAGCAAAAAAGAAATGTCATATTTTATTAAAACTAAAGGAGGGAAAAGAAGGAGCCCTAATAGGAGATAGCTAATTGCGGTTAGCTGAGGGCCATAAAAGATGTTCTAGTTTCCACCTGATATTGATAAAGAATCTTTGTATGCCCGTGAACTGTGTGATGCACCTGTCCTTGTTAATGCCAAAGGTATATAAGCGGGTGAGGAGTCAGAGCAAAAAAGAAGTAGTAGTTGCTGGTTGGAGTCAGGCCAAGGCTGCCGAAGAAGAAAGAAGAAAGAAGCAGCTCTCTCTCTCTCTCTCTCTCTCTCTCTCTCTCTCTCAGCTCTCTCTAAGAAAGTAAAAGTGAAAGTAAAGTAAAGAAGTAAAGAAGTAGAAGTAAAGTAAAGAGTCAGTAGTCAGAAGAAGTAAAGAGTCAGTATTAGAGTTTGAGAGGTTGCTGAAAGAGTCAGGTTAGAGTTTGAGAGGTTGCTAAAGCCGAAGAATAATAAAAAAAAACCTTCTTTCATCTTCATTCTGCCTCCGAGTTTTTCTCCCGCGGCGTTGTTGCTCCAAGTCAAGAAGTTACAAGGCACCGTGCTTCCACAACTGTATGGAATGTCCCCAGTGCCCAAGACAGCAGGCTCCGGTCAAGACTATGGGATTTCTGTGCTTACTATTGAGAACAGCCTCTCACACTCAGCAGCTGGGGGTCCCCTCTATCCTGTCCCTCTCCTTTCCTTCATGGGAAACTGAAGGAGCCCCGTTTAGTGGTTTGCTGACCCATGGATCCCAGGCTCTTTCTGCAGACTTGGATCCGGCTGGGATACGGTCTCTTCCAGCAGCGGCATCCTTCCCTGACATCCTCCCACTGCTCTGGGTTGGCTGATCAGACTCCAGAAGTGCCACTCGGGGTGTGGCCGTCGAGGGCCTCTTCCTGCAACCCTCCTTGGCCACACACCTGGGCAGCCTCTGTCAGGGAGAAGGAAGAAGCTCAGCTTCCCCATCTGCGTTCAGGGGGTGATGTTCCCATCTCCCACGCTGTGTCTTAAGGAGGGAAGACAAATGAATTGCTTAGCCCACGGTGGATACTTATTGAGTATTTTCAATTATTATTATTGTCACTTGTTTTGAATACAGATCTTCAAGTTGACACGCTTCTATCAAGAAAAAAAAATCACCACGTAACATCATAAAATAAGATTCTACATTGTCATTTTTTGTGCATTTAAAAAAAAAAATTGAAAGCCCAAACATTTGGGGGAATATGTTAATCTGTTTGTCAGTGGTTTGTTCTCGGAAAGGACTGTCCCTTATTCTGATAATACGTCCCCCTGGGTTTTGCTGTTAAAATGTTGTTTCTTTCATGAAATAATAACAATACTTTAAAAAGTATATTGCTAACTTGCTACAATAAAACAAAAGTGTAAGTCACCCTAATTTTGAACTGATTTGGAGGGTGAAGAGCTTTGGGCTTTTGCAGTTTCGTGTGAAGACTAACAGCAAGGAATAGGGAATGAGGTTCACAGGCCACTGCTTGTGGGTGGCTGTTCTCGTTGTGGGCACAAAACTTCTGCAAAGCCTCAGTGGGAGCCTGCTGTGCCCTGGGCACTGGGGACAACCCAGATGGCTGTGGAATGTGCCTGCTCACGACGGGAGCAGGATGGAAGACAACCAGCACTCATTCACCCCAGCAAATATTTACTGAGCACCTAGTATGTGCCAGGTGCTCTTCTAGGGATGTTAACAGTGAACATACAAATTTCCTGCTTGCATGAAGCTCATGATATGGCGGCCCTCTCTGCCTGGAAGGTTTATAGTTTGATTCTTCAATAGCCCTGGGGACGTAAGCATGAAGCCTTCACACTCAATGTGAGAAACCCCAGACGGGACAAGTTGTCACCAGGAACAGCTCTGGTTTAGTGTCCTGGTCCACCGTCAACGTTGCATTCCTCCCATGGAGCCAGGCCCCACCCAGCGTTCATGTTAGGGAAGCAGCGGGACATGGGGTAGTGGCACCTCCTTTCTCCACAGAAAATCTCAACTGGGCTTCTCCAGAAATCTTTACCATGGCTGATTTTAGGACTGTCAGCAAGAGTCTCTACAAAAGAGTTCAATGTCGATAAACTTCCTATTTTCGAGCTGCCCTATTTTACTTGACCACTGGCCTGGAAGAAATCAACACTCCAGGTGCTGGACGCCCCCTTACTCGTTTTTCACAAATATGTGTCCAGTAGTTTATAGAAATGTGTTTGGAAATACAAAGTGTGATAAATAAAAAAGGATAAATCCTTTAAACAAGGCCTCTGGCCTTGAGCTAGAGTTTCATAGAGGTGTCTACATTTCTTTTCTTTCTTTCATTTTTTTTTTTTTTTTTTTTTGGTACCGGGGATTAAACTCAGAGGCACTGGACCACTGAGCCACATCCCAGCCCTTTTTTTTTTTTTTTTTTTTTTTGGTATTTTATTGGAGACAGGGTCTCATTGAGTTGCTAAGTGCCTCACTATTGCTGAGGCTGGCTTTGAACTCACGATCCTCCTGCCTCAGCCTCCCAAGTGCTGGGATTACAGGCGTGCGCCACCGCGCCTGGCCTACATTTCTAAGATAAGAAAAGTTACCAGTTGGGCTCCATGGTAACAGCTGGCAGGGGGGGGTGGGAAATAAAGGGGAGAAGAAGCTCTCCCCTTCTCAGGTGTTGTTCCTGAAGGGTTAACTTGCCCAGAACAGTGAAAGAAAAAGCTGCTTTTATGTGAACTTCTGTAAACTGTGAACTTCTGAGCCCCTCCCCTTACATGCTGGGTATAAAGTTCTGAAACTACCTGAACTCGGGGTTCAGGGGATTCATTGATTACAGTGAAATCTGTGCCCTCTGAACCTGGCTGCAGCCAAATAAAACTGGTTCCTGCTATCTTTGGTGCCTTGCCTCATCTGTCCCTACAACAATGGGACACTGCTCCCTGGTAGCGTGGACAGGTTGGCCTTCCAGGCTGACCATATTCTGTGGTAATTTTCACTCCCATGCTTTGGCATCAGCAGAAGCCCCAGGCCCTGATCAGCGGGCTTGTGCTCTGTCCCTAAACTAGTCTTGGGTAGCAAGAAAACAGTGGAAAAGTCCCAGGTGCCCCCACAGCTCTGTCCCTGACAGCTGACTGACCTCAGGCCATTGCTTCTCCTCCTCCTCTTTACTGTGGGCGTAATGCACTCACAGAGCTTTTGCAACCCGACATAAACCAGCACATGTGAAAGCAACAGAGCTCACGGCCTGGCCAATATAGTTGCTCAATAAATGTTAGTTGATCTTGAATCTGAAAAATTGAGGCACAGGCGGTGAGCCCAACTCCCGAGACTGCAGACTTCATTTGGCTCATTGATTTGCCTTTAAGCCATTGATTTTATATGCCGGGGCACACACCAGGATGGTGCGGGGAACCTGATTTAGCCAGCCTGTTTTCTCTGATGTGGATGTGATCTGTGATTGAAATAAAGTGCATTTCCACAAGGGGCGTCTGAAGGCTCTGTGTGCGGATGGCTTAGTGCACACACCTGTGGATGGTGTCGCCGTGCCAAGCACGCAGCACTTGGGTGCCAGGCAGTCCCTCCCCCCTCTATTCTCGGGCCAGCAGGAGTCTTGGGGAAGCACGGAAGTCGCTTTAGAAAGCCAGAGAGGTCAAGCACCTCCTCGTCCCTCTCTGCTGCCTCTGCCATGCTCACAATGACAGCCTGGTTCCTTCAGTGGACAGAGAACTTGGGACCTTTGAAGACCCAGGTGCAGGACAGTCAGGAGCCACTTCCACGCCTGATAACGTCTGAGATGTTAGGATGGATGACAGTGCCAGTGCCGGTGGACCCCTGCCAAGGCTGTGGGCTTCTCTGTCTTGATGCCAGGAACAGGGGGTCACCCTCGAGGGGCCCACGGGATGGTTTCTTTGAAGCAAATTCTGCCCCCTCTTTCCCACAGTGAAAAAAAAAAAAAACAACAACAGGCAGAGCCATGCAGTGCCCCCAGCAGACCTGAAGGAGGAGAGTTGGGAGGCTGGGAGCAGGCAGGAGGGTTGTGTCCCTGGAAAAAGGGGTCAAGGCTGGAGACAAGCATCTCAACTGAGCTATCAAGGTGTGTGCTGGAGGAGGGTGTTGGGAGCAGCGTCAGGAGCTGAGGTAAAGGAATGTGGGCTAAGAGGTTGGGGTGGGGGTACGCACAGTCTCAGCTCCTGCCCACCTTGGGCGTAAGGCCAGGCAAAGGTCTAGCCACTGACCTGAACGTGGGTCAGAGTGGGCATGGCGGCCATATGGTTTGAGGTGGAGGCCCAGCAGTCTCCTTCCTGGGGGAGAGGAGGACGCACCCTGGAGATGGGGCTGCTCACACTACCCCGATGGAGGGGACAGCAGGGGCGAAGACCCGGCCCGTGAACACGAAGAGTAGGCTGAGGTCCTGGCGAGGAGCTGGGTGACTCGGAGGCTCGGGGCCCTTTCTCTGGTCCCACCCAGCATTCTGTTTGTTCCAGCTCCTGGGCAGATCCCTCGCCTCTCATCTCAGGCTGTCAAAGTGTGAACCCAAATGATTGATGTCTCACGCCGGCTGGCGGCCAGGAGTGTGCTCTGACAGTCTCTGACACCCACAGGGCTGGTGGGTTTGGGCAAGTTCAAGTTCAGCTGCTGGTAGACTCATTTGTCTTCTGATTTTAGCTGTGGCAAGTTAAAAATTCCCTCCTTTGCCTCCTGGAGGACCCAGCAGGAGGCCCCCTCCTCACTTAGCCTGAGAAGTGAAGCAATTACCCGGATTATTCAGGCAAATGTGGCACAATAGAACCACTGAGATGGAGAAAAGGAAAGCAACACCTTCCTTTCAAAAATCCTCCCTTCTCTATTTCAGAACCTATTGTGTTAAAGTTACTTTGGACTCAGCTGGGGTCGCCTTGTGTTCCCCCAGGATTCACACCAGCCCCAGCCTTCCCGCCACCCCCAGGGTGATTGCAGCATTGAGTTAAAATTGAACAGATTAGTAAATAGATTTCCATCTTTGTGCTACACAATAAACAGCATGGGGAAGAACGCAGGAAAGGATTACTGGATAAAAACCCTAATCAATCCAGTCAGAAGGGAAGGAGTCTCTCTGGCTATGACAGAACACAGGAGTGCCAGCAAACACCCAGGAGAGAGGAGGCTCTGCTGGGCACCTCGGAGTCACCCCTGCCGGTCCCGAGTGTCCCGTCAGTCCCGAGCGTCCCGTCAGTCCCTGCCTCCCTGTTTACTGACCACTGGTAAAGTCTAATGACCTGTCCCCAGCAGACTCTAAGTCCATGCTGGCCAGCCAGGTCCTGGGGGAGTCCCTCCAGCTGCAGGGCCTGGACTTGAGGCTGTCTTCCTGGCCTGATGTGTAGCACGTGCCCCAGGCCCATGGTGCCGCACCTAGCTGGGGCCCTGTGTGCCTGGCAAGTCCACCTGCCTCTGCCTTCCATCTTGGTAGCGCCATCTAAATGTCACAATGTGTCCAGAAGGGTGTTCAGCACAAAGTCACTTTCTTTTTTTGCATGATGAGGGGGATGCAGGGTTAGGGGACTCCTCTCTGCTCATGCCAAGCCCCCACACAGGTGATCATCATCTCCCGATCAAGAGGCAGGGTTCTGGGCTTCAAAAACCATTCTAAGTCCACAGAATCCTGGGCTGACAGCATTGCTAACTGGGAATCCAGCTGCTTAAAGGGTTCTCACCCAGGCAGGGCGGGGCGGGATGGGCGTAGGCTGAGGTGGGCAGGAGGGCGCTCAGAGCGCGCCCTGCCTGCCTGTCGTGGAAAAGCGTGACCCTGTGGATCAAAAGCAGGACTCGTGCCACTTTCAGCAATTCCTCCATCCTGAGTTTGCCAGTGCTTCCCTGTGTCACATCCTCACGACACAAAGGAGTCATCCCAGACGCCTTCCTGCTTTTTAACTTGACAGACTGCGTTGGTTGGATTTATTTCCAGCCATCCTCTTGTCTGCTAATTCAGGAGGTGTCCATTTTCTAGTACCGAAACACAAATCCCTTTACTAGTGTGATCAAATTTAACTCAATATGACAATCACCAGCTCAGTGCCGGCGTTTCATCTCTCCACCCCGTGAGGTCTCCTAAGAAATTGATCCGAAAGCGTGTTGTGTCTTCCAGGTTGGAAGCTCAGCCTGCACACGGGGTGTGGACTCCCAGGAAACCTCCCCACCCCCACTGACTTGACCAGCAGGATGTACAAACAGGCAGGCTGCCTAGCTAGCAGGGCTCGGGATGATATGCGCAGCAGAGGTTGGTGGCTTTCTGCTGGAACTTGCCCCACCTGAAACCCCTCTCCTTGTGCTTTTGAACTTTCCATTTCCATCCCAGCTTCTGGTCTCCAGCCCCTGTACTCATACCTGTTCTGGGACCTGCACTTGGGTGGTTCCTCCTATTCCCAGGCCCTCTTTGTGGTTGAAAATTCAGCTTTTCTTTGTTATCAGCTTCATACACTCTCCTGCCTTTGATGTTCTCTGGAGTCTCAGGCAAGAAACTGCATCTTCCTCTTGCTCTCACTACAAGGTAAAAACTGCTCAGATGTTTCCCAAGAGAGCTGCCAACAGCCCTTGTGATGATCTCTGTACTGGCTCTTCTGGGCCACCACAGTGGCGGAAACAGCTATTACCTTGGCTACTAGGCACAGAATCCTGCCTGCCGTGGGCCCTTGACCCACAGTTTCCCCGCTGCCTCTGGGGAGTAATGGAGCTAGAAAGGGTGGATCTTTGGTTTTCTTTGCCAGATGCTATGGAAGTCTACTGTCTTTGTCTACCCAGCATTCTTTTCCCCCTCCTTGTGGTTATCTTGAGATAGCCACATTGCCTTCTGTTTCATTGATCCACAGATAATTAAAATGAACTGAGTGACTTAAAGCAACCATTTAATAATAATGCTTTGTGATTCTGTGGACTCACTGGGCTCAGCAGGGTGGTTCTTCTACTCCTCCTGCATCTGCTGGGCTGGAGGCCCCTGGGGCAAGGCTGAGCTGCAGTGCCCAAGGTGTTCATCATATGCACAGCACCTGGTCCTGGCTGGTAGCTGGTAACTCAGCTGTGACTTTTGACCCAGCCTCCTCAGTTCTTATCCATGTGGCCTTGCTACATGCTCAGGCTTCTCGGAGCATGGTGACTGGCTTCTAGGAGGAAGCCTGGAGCAGAAGTTGCAGATTTCTTAAGCCCAGCTTTGGCCACAGAAGCATGCCACATTTGCTGCATTCTATTAACCAAAGTCACTCACCAACCAGCCCAGGTTCAAGAAGGGGAGGAACATATCCATCTTTCAAAGGAAAGCATCCCAAAGAATTCCAGGCCCTTTTTATTCTACTGCCTCAGTCTGTTTTGTGGTGCTGTCACAGAATACCTGAGACTGGCTAATTTATGAAGACAAACTTATAGTTCTGGAATCTGGGAAACCCAAGGTCAAGGCACCTGCTATTTGGTGAGAGACTTCTTCCTGTGTCACCCTGTGGTGGGAACAGAGGACAAGAGAGAACACATGAGAGAGAGAAAAGGGAAGGGGGCCAGACTCCCCTTTCATCAGGAACCCACTCCCACAATGCTAACCCACTTCTGCGAGAACAGCATTGGTCTGTTTATGAGTGCAGAGACTCCAGGCTAACCCCCTCCTAAAGGTCCCACTGCTCAACATGGTTTCATTGGGGTGTAAGTTTCCAACACGTGGAGATCAAGGGGCACACTGAAACCACAGTATCTAGCACATCTAACTTTGGAAAACCACTGGGCGGGGGCTGCTGATCCAAACCCTGGTCATAGACACGGACAGTTGGCCCAGATCTGGACGACCACATCTTCTGTCCTTCCTTTATTTCCATAAGCCTCACACTGACTCTTGGTCCAAGAATAGGCACCATGACCCAACTGCAGCCGCTCAGACCCCTCCTCAGGAGTCAATATGTGTGACAGGAGGCACAGGCTCCCCTCTTTATTGGAGGTGGGTAGCAGGATGACTTGAGCCTCAAGCTGCTGTGCAGGAGAGTCCTGTAGGCCGTCATCGCAGAAGCTCATCTGCCTTAGGAAACAATGATGCACTTGTTCAGAAAGAAACAGGAGGGAGGGCTGGGCGCGGTGGCGCACGCCTGTAATCCCAGTGGCTCGGGAGGCTGAGACAGGAGGATTGTGCGTTCAAAGCCAGCCTCAGCCATGGTGAGGTGCTTAGCAACTCAATGAGACCCTGTCTCTAAATGAAATTCAAAATAGGGCTGGGGATGTGGCTCAGGGGTTGAGTGCCCTGAGTTCAATCTCCAGTACAAAAAAAAAAAGAAAGAAAAGAAAAAGAAAGGAAAGAAAGAAAAAGAAAAGAAACAGGGAGGGAGGCAGACAGGAAAGGAGAGAGGTTGAGAGGATGGGGTAAGGAGAAGGATAAAAATAATGACCGTGGTAAGGTCATTGCTTGGGGTGTGGAGTCCTTAGATTTCCAGTTAGATCAGCTAATAAAACCTCTACTTTGCTAAAGCTAGTTTAAATTAGTTTCTGTCATCTGTGATCAGAAACATTCTGGCCAGGAGGAAGCCATTCATTAGGGCCTGGCTTCCAATCTAGAAAATAGCAATGACAGTATCACCTCTTATAGTCCAGGTCCATGCAGGGGCATTAAATACTTTTCTTCATGTCATCTTCACCGGAACCTTAGAGGGTGGACACTATTGTACCCATTTTACAGATAAGGAAACTGAAGCTCAGAGAGGTTCAGACCCTGTGCACAACTAGGACGACCTGTAAGTGCTGTGGCCCTGCTCCAGCTGTTTTGAAGCACAAACCTACACTCCATCCATGACTCTCATTCTCCAGGCAGAGAACAGAGATCAGCCTGGCTAGAGAGAGGATTAGCATGACCTTTGGGGACAAATGTGCTAAGAGCACTAGGCCTTCGTGCTCTTTCTTTGGAGCACCTTCCTGGAATCCCCAACTCATGGGCTGAGCTCAAGCAGCTTCAGGCCACAGGCAATCCTAACATTCTGGCAGTTGCTCCATTTCAAATGGAGCTTCTGGTTCTAACTAGAGAGGAAGAGGAAGGGGAGGGAGCAGAGAGCGCAGGCCCTGGGCTCCAGCTCTGGGGCCAGTCAAGCTTCTGTCCTGGCTATGTTCTCCTCTCCTGTGGCACTTAGGTCCCCTCTCCTGTTTGCAGCCACTCACGATGTCAGCAAGGTAGGTGGGTGTCTAATGAGGAGTAAGCAAGGCCCAGCGGATGAGTGCAGCCTTGTGATTAGACAGTCTGCCAAATACAAAAACAACTCCTCCACCCCGATCCTGAGCATTTAATTCAATACCCGTTAGCCACAGGGGTCAGTGCAAGGCCAAGGTGCCACAGCTGGCAAGTGTCTGCACAGGAAGCGTGTGCATTTCACTAATATTTACTGAGCACCTACGATGTACCAGACTTGACTAATAGTAAACCTTTGGTGCCACTTTGGATATCACGGCTGATATAAAATCTCATCTCTAGCCTGCCTGCTCTTTGGCCCTAGGCAAGAATTATGCAGAATTCAATTTGCTTCCTGATGGAAATGGACTTGAGGCCCTAGTGAAATAAATAGTAAGCACACACCTGATGAATCCAACACATCTTTTCCTGTCACTCCTGGCTCTGCCTCGGGCCTGGCTTGGGAAGCACAGGTTGTAAATGACACCTGCCTGTCCTGAGACCCTGGAGATAGGATGGCATCCCTGAAACTCCTCTGATGGAGGATCCCCCTCCCCAGCACTGGGTGGATTGGTTTTGCCATAACTGCCCCCGACCGCCCCAGCTTCCGTTCTGGGCCTGGGTTTGGACATCATCTCTCTCACTTCAGATTCTCTCAGTGATTTTCATAGCAACCTTCTGGGCTCCCTCCCCCGGAACCCATAAAAGCTCTTACTTGCCAAGAGATGTTGAAATCTAGTTCACATGAGACTCAACAGCAGTAAAGGACCAGTTATCTTCTCTCCATTTGGGCGAAGGAGGGGGACTGACCATCTCTTAAGGGCTGGCCAGGGAGGGTCAGAGACTTTGATTGGCAACCTGGGAAAGGTGCTTTCAGACCTACTCTGCCCTCATGTCTGGGTGGCTGTGGGTGTCCATGCCTACTGAGCAGTCCTCGCCGTCAGCCATGGCCAGGCTGGTGCTCTCTGGCTCACCCATGAGTGCCGGCAGATAAACCCTTCAGCTGTTAGGCCACCAGTCCTTGTGCCTGATGACTTCTGATTGGATCTCCTTCCCCAAAAGAACAGGTCTCTCACCATCCCTGTTGCCTCTCTTATCCAAGCAGATCGGGATCCTGGGCCTCTTGAGAAACCTTTGGGCCTGCCTTGCTGGACTCTAGTCAGGGCCCTTCCTGTACCTGGCAGTACACACTTAGCAGAGCGAAGTTGTCTCTAGAATGTCTGCTGGGGCTGCCACAGACTGGGCGGCTTAAACAACAGAAATTTATATCCTCCTAGTTCTGAAGGTTTGAAGTCAAGATCAAGGTCAAGGTTGCTTACTGGTGGAGTCTGTTTTCCTGGCTCGCAGATGAAGCCTTCTACCCATGTCTTCACGTGACCATTTCTTTGTGTGCACATGCGGAGAGAGAAAGAGTGAGGACTCTGGTGTCTCTTCTTCTTACAAGGACCCCAGTCCTATCAGATAGGGCTCTACCCTTATAACATCATTTAACCTTAAAGACCCCCTTAAAGGCCCTATGTCCAAATGCAGTCACATTGGGGGTCAGGGATTCAACATATGAATTTGGAAGAGACACAATTCAGTCCATAACAATATCCCACCCTAGGATGAACCCAAATGCTATCCAAAACTCGGGAGGCTACCACTTGCCCTTCCCATTCCCTCCCCTTTGGACCAGAATCCTTAGAAACCAAGACTGAACCTGAGCTCTCCCCCATGAGATGCCAGCCATCCTGAAAGACACAGTCCTGACTCCGGAGGTTTCCCTGAGCCCTGAGAAGTTATGCAGATCCACTTAGTTCTTCAGTCCTACTCCACCACCCTCAAGGACAGCCCACCTGCTGTGAGCCAGCGCTGGTCCCTGTGCCACCGGAAAGGTGGATCAGACCTCGGGAGACTCCTCCGTTTGCCTCCTCCTCCCCTGGCACTTGTCTGCTTGGAAGCCCCTGCCTCCTGGAGTGGGGCAGGGAGAGCCGGGAGGTGAGGCGGGCAGGAGGGCTTGGGACCAGGGGAGAGAACAAGCCAAATGTGACGATGTTGAGCAGAAAGCATGCAGGTGGGTGCTCCAGGGGAGCCGGAAGTTCAAGTGGAGTTTCCAAGGTAGGAACTCTCTCCAATCAGCAGCATGCTAGCTAGGGCTCAGGGTCCCCTGGAGCAAGGTGGGGCCCTCTGCTGTCCAAGCTCCAAGCAGGGCCTCACTTTCTGTTCTTTCAAACCCCAGTCACATCCTGAAACAGCCTGCTTCCACCCTTGTCTTCTTGGCTTAAACTTTCCAAGGGTATCAGAGGGAGGCCTCCCGGCGGGCCCTGTAGGGAGAGCATTCCACCTGCAAGGGGTCATGTGATAGGCCAGGTGCTCTGAGATGCCCAGCAGGGGGCCTGGACCTCCAGCCTGCGGGTCCTGCAGAAGCCCCTGGAGATCTAGGAGGACTTCTTAGCCTACCAGCTGCCTCCCACTCTGTCCGTGTTTATACTGCCCAGCCTTGTCTTCCTCCTGCCAGTTCATTCATTATTCATTCACTCAACCTACAACACAGAGCTTCTAATTATGAGCTGGGTTACAACAATGAACAAGTCAAAGCAGTTCCTTGCTCCAATGCAGATAATTGACTAATTCAGAGCAGATCAACCAACGATGAAAATATGAAGGGTGCACACTCTGATGAGGAAAGTAAAGGGTGCCGTGGAAGCACCTGGTTGGGGCCTGCACGGGCTTCTTAGATCTGCTGTAACAAATCACCATGATTTTGTGATTTAAAAGTCACAGGAATCTGTTCTCTCAGAGTCTGTTCCGGCTTGCATCTGGAGTGTCTCCCACAGGCTCACGTGTTGAAGGCTTGGTCCCCAATGCAGCAATGTTTAGAGTTGGACCTTTGGGAAGCGACTGGATCACAGTCTCTGACTGCATCAGTGGATTAGTCCATTGACGGATTGACTCATGGCACCCCGGGGAGTGGGTGGAGCCTGCAGGGGGTGGAGCCTCAAGGGAGGCCAGAGGCTACTGAGGGTGCACCTTTGAAAGATACATTTTGTCACCAGTCCCGGGCTCTCTCTCTCTGAGCAGCTTTGTTCTACCACACCCTTCCGCCATGACGTTCTGTCATCTCAGGCCCAAAGCAATGGCGCTCCCCAACTGTGGAATGGAATCTCTGAACGGTGAGCCAAAATAACTTTTTCCTCTTTTAAGTTGATTTCCTGAGATACTTAGTCACAGTGATAATACTGACCTGACAACACAAGAGCCCTAGAGGCCAGGAATCTGAACTCCAGGTGCTGCCAGGTAGGCTGCTTGGAAAGGCATGAGCAGAGGAGATTTCCTGTGTCTGCCAGGCGTCTGGTGAGCCTGGCCTTTCCTCGGCTTGCTGATGTATCTCCACCTCTGTCTCATGATGTTCAGAGTTCTGGCTTGTATGGACATGAGTTCTTGGAGGAGGGCCCATCCTAGTCCAGTATGACCTCAACCTGATGACACCTACAAAGACCATATTTCCAAATCGGGTCAGATTCACATGTTGGGTCTTGAGCAATTGAACACATCATTTAGGGGAACATAATTCAGCTCACAATTGGGCCCTTCACATGGACTTGGATCAGCAGTTTCCTGTAAGAAGTGAAATTAACCTTTGAAAATAAATAGGAGTCAGGCAAGTCAAGAATGAACAGGGGAAAATATGTGTGAAGTCCAGGGCAGGGGAGATCTTGGAGCGTTTGTGGGGATAAAGGACATATGGTCTTGCTGGGGTGTTCATTGGAAATAGGAATGATGCGTGATGGAACCAGACTAGATGGTGCAGAGCCTGTGTTACACCTTAAGAGGTTTGGGTTCTATCCACAGAGCAACAGGAAGCCACTGGAAAGTTTTGTGTAAGAGAAGGATGGATATGACATTTTTGTTATAGAAACATCAGCAAATGTAGCTGGCCTTCTCCATCATTTTAGTGCCAACCGTTCAGGGTCTCAGTTATCCTCAATGTCAGCTCATTCTGGTGGCTACATTAATGGGAGAGAGCATCCCGAGGAAGGGGGACAGGTGCGGAAGACTTTGTTGTGGTCCCAGGTAAAGAAGATCTTGGCTTAAACTCTGGTCAGGGCATAGGAAATGGAGAGAGACAGATTGGGGTAAGAGATGAGATGCCGCATGGCGGAAAGGAGGGGCTCGTGGTGAGCATTCGGAGGAGGGAGCTCTGGATCTTCCCGCCATGGAATCTTTTCCTGGTCTTTTGAGCTCAGTACATTTCCCCAAGCTTCCTTCACTCCTCCCCCCACCCCCTTCGGTGCTCTAGATCAGTGATTTCTGTGTCCCCTTTCCCCAGCTCCAACCTCCAGCTGGACCTGCCTGTCCACCCCTGGACTGTGGCTTCTAGGCCTGCCCAGGTCCTGGGAAGCTCCTCCCAAGCCTCCCAAACCTGGTCACAGGCACATAGTCTCTGTCCCATGAGAGATGTCAGCAGCTGCCTCTCCCTACAGAAAGCAGCTGACCAAGAGAGATGGAAATGAAGTTGCATTTTTGAGTCTGAGAATGACAGAGATTTTAGAATATTGTGTGGGGGGAAAACAAAACCCCAAGGATAATAGGAGTTGCTATTTATGAAGCCATACACTATGCTAAGAGCTTTGCATGCATCATCTCATTTGATTTCCACAATCCCCTGAGTATTACTATCTCTCTCACACAGATGAATAATGGAGGTTTAGAGAGTTAAGTGACCTGTCCACAGTCGCACAACTTGGCCAAGGTCATGCAATGAGCATGTGGCAAAGTCAAAGTGGAAACCTGGGTCTTTTGGATTTTGAAAGCCTGAGCTGCTGATCTCTCCATTTCTTGTCTCCCAGCACCTGAAGATTGATGGCTCCACCCAGGAGCTCTGTTGTACCCTGTCCTCTGCTTACCCCATTGACCTGAGGTAGGAAGGCAGGATCCCCAAATCAAGCCCACAGCAAGGCTTACTGAAGATTTATAAAAAAAAAAAAAAAAAAAAAAAAAAACTCAGATACAAAAATTATGTTAACCATACTCCTCACATCATAGCTTATTATCATAAAAAGTCTGTCCAAGGCCTTTCATTGTTTTATGAGCTTTTTCTACTTTATCTGCAGTCCTCGCTCCTACTCCCTCTCCTCCCCTAGGTACACACTCCAGTGTACATGATATATGGCCTTACATACTCATGGATCCTTGTTAAAATCTAATGTTGTTTGTGGTGTGTATGTGTTTTTAATTTACACTAATGGTATTGTGCTATAAATCTTGTTCTGCTTCTTACTTTTTTTTTTTTTTTTTTTACCTCTCTGCACTATGTTTTAAGACCTATTTCTGTTGTTTTTACACAGCCAGTTCATAACTTCAAAGGCATCCGCCATCTTCTCCCTGCCCGTTTCCCCAGGCCTCTCTCTGCTCACCAGAGACGGTGCCTGGATGATCATTCTGGTCTGTGTCCCTTATAAATCTGTTTAGAAACAGCTCTGGACCAAAACACAAGAGAGGATTGCTGGATCATAGACAGACTTATTTTTTACTGAATATTTCCATAGCACTTTCCAGAATGCCTCTACCAATTTATTTTGTCACCAGCAAGGATTACCATCTCTCTCTCTCTCTCTCTCTCTCTCTATTTTTCTCTACCACTTGGTTTCAGTGATCTCTCTAATTGTGTAACTCCCTGGAGATTTGTTGGCACAGAAAGGATGGGGTTATGAGACCACTGGGCTGAGCCAGTCACCTAACTCAGGATAATAGCTTCTCTTCTGCTGATGGCATCCAAAGCTGTCCACACATTTGCCCTGCCCTATGGTCTCTATGAATCTTCTTCTTTCTCTGTCTTGACTTATCTAGCCCTGTTTAATCAGAGCTAGCCATCATCACTGAGTACCATTAGAATTAGTGGTGATGTTTGCTGGTCTGTGTTTGGAGGGGTACCCATCCTATCAGTATTTCTCCCAGTCCTTACTAAGTTGGCTGCAAATGTAGCTGGACTTCTACCTCATATCTTGTGCCAACCTTTCAGGGCCCTAGTTATCCTGTCCCCCCCAATGTCAGCTATTTATTCCTCCATGCCTCCATACATACCATCCTACCACGTAGAAATTCTACATGCTCTCCTCCCTAGGACAGATGATTGTTTGCAAGAGCAGTAGAGTGACCTGCTGAGAACTTGCTGTCTTTACACTATAGCAGAAAGGCATATCTTCAGATTTCTTTGGAGGTTACTCATCAGGAAGAAATGGAACTCCCTCACATTCTGCCTTGTGTCTGGAAAGGGTAAGAAATTCCTCTGGGTTTTCCAAAGTTGAGCCTCTTCCTGGTTGATCAAACTCCAGCGTGGAATAGAAAGATGAAATAAGTTCTCTGGGTTTCCGAATTTGAAAAAGGAACTGATCTAGGGCTGAGAGTGGATTCCTGAAAACCAAATCAGGAATTGTGGATGATATTCCACCCATGAGCAATCATGCATAAGTAGAAGAGAAAGAAAAGACGTGGCTTTGAGAAAGAGATTACAGTGAAACCGAGGCCAGAGCAAAGCAGAGATGAAAGACCACATGGAACCTGAGAACAGAAACATGACTGGGAGTCGCTGCTGAACAGTAGCACCAGTTTACTATTGCTGCAAAAATGCTGCATAAGAAACAACCACGAACTCTCAGTGTCATGTGACAAGTATAATTTAGACTGTGCATCTTTCCACTAGCTGAGATTGGTTGATATAGGCTGGACTTAGCTAGTCGCTTCTGCTGGTCTCAGCCAAGCTAACTCATGTATCTGTGACTGGCTAGGGATTGGCTGATCTAGGCTGGGCTCTACTGGTGGCGGATCAGTCCCATGTCTCTCATTTTGCTCCTGGAGTTAGTGGGCTATCCCAGGCTTGTTGTCCTCCTGGAAATGACAAGGTGCAAGACAAGCCCAATCACACAATACTTTCCAAAGCTTTGGAGTTCTGTAGCTTTGAAATGACTCCAAACACACATAGTTTGCTATGTGAATGATATATTTTTTGCTTTGATCAAAACTTGGAGCACACTCCTGGCCCTCTTAAGAACATGGCAGTGAACTTCTCTTTTCCTGGGGAATGTTACATCACACTTTATTAGACCCCCATATGTGAGTTACTGACCTCAACTACTAGCCTTCAAAATACACGTAAATCTGAGTTTGACAGACACTTTAAGAGCTTAGGTGTGACAGGTTGCCCTCTGCCAGCCACTTCTCTGAAGGCTGACAGCTCAAGTAGCAACAGGGCCGCGTGTTGTTTAGTCTTAGAGCGACTCCCCGCAGGCTCATCCACCAATGCCCTCTAGTGTCAAGGAACCTGGTAAGTTGTTGTGAATCTCCACTGTACTGGACACCACCTCTCCCAAGAGCCACTGGTAAAAGGTAAACCTCAAACTTTAATTAGATTATTTCCCATTGAGGCACAGGTTATGATTCAGATGTGAGGTATCCCCAAAAGCTTATTCAAGAATGGAAGAATTTTCAGAGGTGAGATGGTTAGGTTATAAGAGTTGTAACGTAATCAGTGGGTCAATCCACTTATATGGATTAACTGGGTGGTAACTGTAGGCAGGTAGGGTGGGGTTGGAGGAGGCAAGTCACTGAGGGTGTGCCTTTAGGGCTTATATTATGTCCCTGACAAGTAGAGTGCCCTCCCCCCTCCCTCCCTCTCTCTATCTCTCTCTCTTTCCTGGTGGCCATGTTCTTCTGCCATGCCCTTCCGCCATGATGTTCTTCATCACCACAGGCCCAGAGCTATGGAGTTGGTCATCTATGTACTGAGACCTCTGAAACTATGAGCCCCAAACAAACTTTCCCTCCTCAAGGTTGTTCTTGTCAGGTCCTTGGGTCACAGTATACTTCCATCCTGCCGGAGCAACTAGACTTTCATAATTTTGAAACTCACTCACCAGGTGGTGAATGTGCCTGGTCTGTGGAGGGTCCTCCCTGTGACTTTTGTCCACATTATTCTCCTCCCATCCCTGCCCTGCCATCCTGTCAGCATTATAAACCTGAAAACATTCTCTCTGTGTAGAAGTGAACTGATTTGTGAAATCTTCCTCTGGTTATCTCCTTATTTGGTCGCGTGATGCTTGTTGTGAGTTTCTTGGCCAACAAGTTGCATAGCAGAAGGTATGGACATAGTAGAGGGGTAAGGATTTGGGGCAAGTAATATGCTGTACTTTTAAAACTTTTCACTCCTATGAGGCCTAGTTCTATTCCTTTCTCTCTTTTTAAAAAATATTTATTTATTTGCTTTAGTTGTACACAATGTGTTTATTTACGTGGTGCTGAGGATTGAACCCAGGTCGCGCACGTGCTAGGCGAGCGCTCTACCGCTGAGCCACAGCCCCAGCCCCTCCTTTCTCTTATCTCGTTTGAGTGGTTTTCCTTTTACTTTACCAAAGGATTCCCAATCAAGGAAACAAACAAACAAAACATCTTCTTCCTGTAATTTCCCTTGTGGCTTCAGGATACAGCTGACTTGACCAGCTTACCTTCTACTTTGCGTCTTTTTCACGACAGGGAGCACGGGACTGGTCAGGGGACACTGGAGGAGACAAGGAGAGACTGATGAATACAACCAGCCTGAAAGAAATGACCAGGAAAGGAGAGTTGTCCCTGGAAACTTGCCTGAACCACATATCCAGGGAGGCTGGTGGAGTCTAGTCCTTCCGGTCAGAGCTTCTCAGTGGGATTGTCCGTGGAGGCAGGGTAGGTAGGCAGGTGTGGCTCCAGGTGTGGTTCTCAGGCTCATGTGAAGTGTCACAGAGTCTACATGGGCCAGTATGGAGAGCACAAGAAGGATTTGGGTCTCAGGGGAAAAGAGGGACTGGCACACCAGAGTCAGGATCTAGTGGATCAAGCTGGGAGCCAGCTTCAGGCTTAAGCCCAGCAGAGAGCTAGGGTGAGGCCAGGCCCCAGGATGTGACAGAGGGTGAAAGAGGGGTTCTAGCTCTGTGCTCCCACAAGTGCCCAGAGCTCTGCCTCTCCAGGTACCAGAAATGGGGAAGCTTAAGACTCCAGATACAGGGCAGTGCCTAATGTTTTTATAGACCTGGGCTCCACTGGCCAAGGACCATGAGGTAGAACCTGTGTGTGAGTGTGTATGTGCATTTTCATTATGGTACTTCAGTGGGGCTGGTACTACAGAAACAAGCATCCAGAAGCCCAGGTATCCAGGCAAGAGTTTCTTACCCTCTTCCTTTTCTCTTAGCTTCTTGCGGGATGAGAAGAGTCTGGGAAGTCCCCCATGACTGCTAACACTGCTGCGGAGTTATTAGTGGTCACTGCGGCCCTTTCCCTCACCTACAACAACAGCTCAGCAACCAGATCCTTGGGAGTTTTATGAGTAGTAAGGACGTGTGAACCAGAACAAGTTTGACCTCCTTGACCCCCATCAAACTGGCAACGGGAGAAGTGAAATCAATTCTGGTGACCTGAGCAGTGGGGGAAAGCAGGAAAGAGGAACGGGAAGCTGTCAAGGCCACTTTCTCTCCTGTACAACAAGGAAGAGGAGAAAAAAATGAGCAAATCACAACACAATGATTGTGTATTGATGCCCACAAAGCGGCAGACCCTGGGCTGAATAATTGGATGCAAAGCTGCATGAGATGTGGTCCCAGAATTGGTGCCAGAATGGCTGAAGTTGGGGTGCGTGTGTAGACATGTACATACAATACGTATGATGGAAGAAAAGCCAGAGTGCTGTTTGAGCCCAGAGAAGCTAAGACTGACCAACTTGGTCAGGGAGTGTATAAGCTAGGTTATGCTGCAGTAACAAACAACCCCAAATCATAAGGGTTGAAAACCTTTCTTCCCCTATGTGGGCTGTCAGAGGATGCTGCTCCACATTACTACTCTAACTCTGGGACCTAGGTGAAAAGAGCAGCTGCCATCTGGTCTTGCTGGTTTCCATGCCAGAAGGAAAGACAAATGTGAAGAGTCCCACATGGGCAAGCAGATGCTCAGGCCCAGAACTGCTACACATTACTCCTGCCCATGACTCATTGGCCAGAACTAGTCATATGACCTCAAACACAACAGCCCTGGAACTGTAATCCCATTGTGTGACCAGCCTGTGGGAGAAATGAAAAAATCGGGTGAACAGCACTCTGGAATGCCACAGGATGCTGGAGGTGCTTCACAGAGGATGGATTTGGGATGGGGTGTGGGAAGAGGCAGGCGAGGAGGCAGAATGGGAGGGAAAGACCTTCCAGGCTCAGAGGTTCATGGAGACATGAAAATGTGTGGCACACTCCGGGAGCCCTGAAGGCATCGGTGAAGCTGGAGTCCAGGGTGGCGGGTAGTGGAGGGTGTAGCGCCTTGGTGTGAAACTTCCTGTGAGCCCTGCTTGGGGATTTGGAGTCCATATTCCAGCAATGTGCAGGCAGCAGGCAGCTTTGAGTGGCAGTGCTTGGGATGCTTAAAAGGGAAATACCCGGGAGGATTTGGGGAGAGCTATATTGGGCACTTGGCTTCCCAGGCAGAGGCCTGCAGTCTGCTGGCCTCAGCCTGCGTTGTCTTTGTTTCTCTGGATAATGCTTTTTATAACTCTGTAATACTCAACGCTTGCTTTTATTTTAAACATTTTTAAAACCTGCTGTTGTGACCTGGGTGCAGTTTGGGATTCTTAGGGCGAGTGCAATTATGCTTTCTGTTGGCTTTGGAGACAAAACATGCGAGTGAGATCATCAATGCTGAGAGCCTGGGGGCTCCTGAGTGTGTCAGAGTTTGCTCCCAGGTCCCTGGTGAGAGCTGCATCTCCCAGGTCACCACAGGACTGAGGAGGGCAATATGATTTGGGGAGGAGGCTTCTGAACACAAATGTCTCTGAAGAGACCGCGCTGCATGGGTGCATTTTCAAGTTCCCATCTGCCATGTCTCTGGATGATACCATCGTCAATATAAAGGGAGGAGACCGGGCGGGGAGGGAACCTCGCATGGAGTTGCAATGTGGAAAGGCCTTAGCCTGAATCACCTTTGCCAAAGTTCGGAGCCATGCTGGAGGCACTACCCTGCAACAGTGTTCCAAGATGGCGCACCTTAAGGGTGAGCCCTCCACAGCCCTCTTCTGCTTGTGCATACAGGAGAGGACCTCAGTGCTCCTTCCCTGGAGGGGTGAGTACTGGAGAAAGCGCCCTTGGTGTCCTCTTTCCTATGTCCCTGTGAGCTTGACACCCTCTGGCCAGGTTCCTGAGGAGCAGGCTGACACCGCCACCCGGTGTCATCCCACTATCTCTCACATAGACACCTTCTGCTTCAAACAGCCAGGCTCCCCTCTTGGTCTTCTAGGCCATCAGGAGTGCCCTCTTCCATTCTGGAGCCAGATGGAGAAGTCACATCTGTTACAAGCTGTGGGCTTGATTCTGATTCATGGAACAAGGGATAAGACATTCCATTTTGGCCTCAGGTCATTTTGGTTGCCTTCTCCAATGTGCTACTACTAGAAAACCCCAAATAAAGCATCTCGTTGACTCCCCATTTGGCCATTTGTGCCCCTTAGAGAATTTAGAGAGAGGAAGTGAGTGGTCAGCACCTTTAACCACAGGAAGCAGCGTTAACAAGTCCCCTGAGGCCTGCAAGCCACAGGGGCTCTGTCTTCTCCCTATTGGCCTTGTTGATTCCTGCCTGTGATCATGATAAGGAAGTCCTGGCTCTGGCAACAAGAAACATCAGATTTGTGTTTCGAAGACTGTCAACTCAAGTCAGAGGGCGTGTCCTTGAGCATTCAACGACAAAAACAGAGGGGGGGGGGGGGGGGGGGGGGAATTTGAAGACACATTGCAAGGAATTGGTCCACGTGAGTGCGGGGGCTGGCTAGGCAAGTCCAAAGCCCACAGGCAGACCATCAGGAAGGCCAGGCTGGAAGTCTGAAGTGTGGGGTGAAGCTGCTGCACACAGGAGTGAGGCTTGCTCATTATAGACCTACCCAGAGGCCAAAGAAGTTCATGGCCTCCAGGCTGATGCCTCAAAGACCCGGTCTCCCTCCTTGACTCAGGAATAGCATGGGGACACTATACCCACTTCAGAGGGTCAAACGAGCTGGCACTGACCTGTCAGCTGCAACTGGACAGATGTACCAGGGTTTCTGTCTGATTGAAAGTATAGAATAACATAGTTGGCACCAGCGTCCAGGTCTAACTGTCTTCACGGATGAGACGTTCCTCACTTCTTACCAGTCGCCAGAGTTTTGTTAATATGTTAGATTCTAGCAACATAATCACAAAAATCAACTTTTAAATGCATGAACCATTATTCTAGAAAGTTATGCAAAGCTATTTCAAGAAGTGTGGTAGAAATGACATTTATGTGACTCGTTTCCTACATAATCTCAGAAAACACCCACTTATCTTCTCACATCTAACTGAAATGTTCCCTCCTTGGTGAAGGCTCTCCTAATGTCCCCAGGCCTGGTCTGTGCTTCATCCTAGGATGACCACTGATGACAGACGTCCAAACACAGACTCAGCCACTTGCTGCCTCCTCATCTACGCACCACCCATCTCTGGCTACCATTCCCCTAAGCCCACCTAGCATCCATGTTCCTGCCTGACAGTGTATTTGGAACCTTGTTCCCTTTGGTGACTGGGATGGAGAGGGTCTGGAAGCCTGTTCCTTTTGTACTTGCTGTTGTCTTAAGGAATAGAGCCCTGGGGTACCCAGGAGAACAGTGAGCCTCATTTCTTTCTGTCCCACAGGTGGTCCGTCAAGTTTTAGGCACTGTGCCAAATGCCTTATGTGAATCGCTTCAGTTATTCTTCAATACAATGATAATAGTAACTCGCACTTACCTATTTACTGTCTTCTACTTTTGCAGTCACTTCTCTAAGAACTTGGCATATAATACCTTATACAAATCTCATAATTCTATGAGTAGGTACTACTATTGTCCCCATTGTAGTGATGGCAAACGGCAAAGTGAGCTTAAAATACTTGCCAAAAGTCGTACAGTTTGGTAAGAGACAGAGTTAGTTGGCAAATCCAGATTCACCTAACTCTGTGGTCCATGTCTTTAGCCATTACCCTCTACTGCCTCATAATACAGCCTAGAAGTTTCTGTTTCAATTTTACTCTGCCATTTCCCCCTCCAGTCCCACCACACACACACACACACACACACACACACACACACACACACACACGCACACACAGGTTCCTAAGCTGTTACTGTTCATTTGAATCTGTAATCCAGACGCTGGGCCCAAGTCCTCTCATCCACCCCAGTGGATTCCTCAGTGAGTTTCTTGTCTCCTGTTCTCCCATCTCGGCCCACTCCCCATCCCGAGGTCCTCCAAGGAGACATAGAATCTAATGAGTGTGACAGCCAAGTGCACAGGGTCCTGTGACATTTGGTGCAGAGTTCTCTCCCCTCCTTCATGCCCTCTGCACTGTCTGTGGCTGTGTCTCCATCTCTTCCTCTTGGACCCGCATTGCCTCTTACCCACCCTCCTCTCCTCAGATCCCGACTCAAGGAATGAGTGAGAGAGTGGGCAGATCTGCAGCATTCCTGAGCAAAGCCCCTTCTGAAGAACAGGGGGTAGGTGGGGGGAGAAACGGGGCCAAAGGGCAAAGTTCAGGGCATCTGCAGGGCTGTGGACGGAGAGCCGCGTCCTGAATCCCCCCAGAGCTGGCGACTCAGGGAGTTGAGGAACTCAAATGAGGGCCAGGGTTTGCCCGAGTCTGGGGAGCTATGCAGTGACACTGACGGGGCCACCCCCTGCGTCAATCCAAGGATCACAATCTGGATTTCTCTGCTATTTGCATTTATTGAAATTCACTGTTATTTTCAGGGAACGAATCACAGAGATAGAAGTCATGGCACTTTCAAAGCTTGGAAGAAGAAAATGAGAGAAGGAGAATAAAAGGAAGGGAGAGTAGGCAAGAAGAAAGGAAGCAAGGGAGAAGTAGAATCAACAAGGGAGAGGGAGAGAGAATATTTCTAAATGGACAAGAAGACCCATGGCTGGGATGCTCAAATAAGCAATCGCAACTTGGCAGATTCTAACTGCGTTGCCACCATCTGTCTCCAGAGTCTCAACTTGCCCCCTGTAAAACGGGCCCTAACAAACTTAGCTCTTACTCTGAACTCTGCCCTGAAGAAGGACTTAGGTATGATCTCAAGATGTGATAAGTCCCTTCCCAAGACATCATGGATCTTGTCAAGTTTTTCCAGACTTGAGAACATGGCTCTGAGATGGAGAAAGAAAGTGGGGTTTGAATAGCTGTGAGCATGCTCCTGGGGACCCCAAAGAACTTTTGTTTGCATTTCAAAAACCGACGGCCATTTATCATGTTGGAAATACGAGCTGAAAACCTTTTTGTGAGCACACACCCCGTGAGTCCTCAAGAGGGGACGTCCTCAGGCAGGGTTGGAGGACCCACTGTACGCTGGGGAGAGAAAGAGAGTAGAGAAGGCAAAACGCATCTTAGTGCAAGTAGGAAAAGAGTTGAGACCTCGCAGGTACCGGGGTGCTCCCTGGACCACACTTTGAGTACCTTTAGGGCAGAGGCAGAGGGTGCTGGTGACGGGACCCCTGCTGTCGCTCCTTGAGCCCCGACAAGGGTCTTCATGCAGTTGCGCTGAGGTGGGATGTCTTGAGGTTTGTGCACAGTGGATAAGCAAAGTACAAATGGGTCACTCAGCCAGAGGAGCCAAATCAGGGGGACCTAGGAAGAATTTTAGAAGAATTTCCGGAAGATACCAAAAGCGTCCTAGATGCATGTGAGTCGTAAAATTTGAGGGTTTGAACTCAATTTGTCTGAATCTGCCAGAAGCAGAAAGCCCCTATGTATAATCTAGGTTCCAAGTTATTGTTGTGAAGTCCCAAAGGCTTTGGTCCCTATGGTCCCGCCCTGAGGTCAATGTCCACCCCAGCCCCACCTGCCCCTCCCCTTTCCCAGTGCTGGAGGAAACGAGAAAGGCTGCATCAAATGAAATGTCAAATGTTTTCCAACCCAAGGAATAGCTATAATTTGCAAGGAGACGGAATGCAATTAGCATACACTTGTCAGAATGGGAGATGGCTCCGTGAGACCCATATTGCCTCTGTTTTATTAAGACTGGGATGATTCCTGCAATTCAATTTGCTTTCTGCCCTGTTAATGGCCAAACCAGAACAATAACCAGGAAGTCAGTGGAGAGTGCTCGTGAGCAGTGCGCCATGGCCCTCGAGGGTCTTCATGGAGGAGAGAGAGGAACCGAGGGCCCACATGTGATGTTTGGCTTGGAACGAGGAGAAATGATGGCGTTGGCCATGTCCTTCACCCCCCTGACCTGGCAGCACCTTTTGTAACCTTTGCTCTCTGGGTCACAGGGCTTTGGGCAGAAGGCAAGAAAACTGGGGCCCATGGTAAATAATAACAGCATGAACCTAGTAGCTAGATGAGGCCCTGGGGCAGAGGGGAAGTTACAGTTTCCTAGGCAGATTCCAGAATGGCCTTCCAGTTGTTTCTTAGGGGCATTGTTCTTTGCTAAGTGACATTTGTCTGCACTTGCTGCTGCCTGCTGTGTCCCTACCCCTGTCCCTATCTGACCTTGGAGCTGCCTCTGGAGTCCCCGGTGAACCCCGTTACTTCTCTGATTGCTGCTGCAAGAGGGTTTTGGCAGTGGCACCTCCCAGGCCCCTTGTGTGTCCACGGCCCTGCTGGATCCCCTTCCACTGGGCTCCATTAAGGGACAGGAGACCTGCTCCTTCAATGAGCGTGAACTGAGGATATGACCGAAGCATGGTTTTCTCGGTTTTTTTTTTTTTTTTTACTCTCATTCTCTCTTTAAAATGTATTCAGTGAAGACCATTTTCCCCTTGCCTGAGGATGAAATTTCTGTCTCAGGCAGGTCCCATAATTTTCTCCTAGCTTTTAGGTAATAAAACGATCTCTGATCACTAAACCACAAATATGGTCTCAATTCAGTAATTAAAATGTTCTCATCCTAGATAATAGTAATTCTGAACTTGTTTTAATGCCCGCTAATGGGGTCCTTTACCACAGAGAGGAGGCAGGAGGGCCTTGGTCTCGCTTCTGACCAGAGCATTTCTCCTTCTTTCCCAGCTGCACTAGGAATTTTGGAGGTTTCCGACCCTTTCAGAGCCTGGCTGGCAGAGATGGGGTCTCTGGGAAGCTGATGTGGGTCTGGGGGCTGAGACCTCCTCTCTGGCCACGTATGTCCAGCTCAGACCTCTTGGCTTCTAGTCTAGAAGCTGCCTCTGACACACAGATTCATCAATATCCTGACTCCCTTTGCCCGAGTCTAGATGGTTCCTTGGTGAAATTAGGATGGCTGCAGGATAGTGAGTTGGCCTAGCCTGGGAGAGAGGCCCACCATCTTGTTTTGCTGAGGCAGTGACTTCCCATCCCAGCCGTTACCCTCTACTGTCTTTCAGTTTGCCTTCTCAGACTGACAACCACAGCCCCTCCTTTGAAATTCCACGTGTGTGTGTGTGTGTGTGTGTGTGTGTGTGTGTGTGTGTATGTGTGTGATCAGTGTAAGGGGCTCCACAACGTACAGGGGCTCCACCCTGGCTCTCTGAGGGTCCTATTAAGGGCCCTACTATAGCTTGAGGTGACAGAGAGTATGTTGCCCACCAAACACTCCCCTGTTTTGATTTCCAGCTCCTGTCCCTGTTTAATTCTCTCTTGCCCATTTTGATTTTGGGCAGAGGTTCCTGCTGAGAGGCCAAGGAATGGTGAGTCTGCTCTCAGCTTCTGCCCTCTGCTGAGCAGTACCCTTCACGTTGACACTTCCTTTTCCAACACAGTCACGACAAGCTCTGGGTGCCGAGGGGCTGCTCCACTCCTTCTGGGGATGGTGCACCTGTCAGAGCAGGAAGCCACCCTGCTTTCCTCCTGAGCCATGTGGCGTGATGGGTCCTAGCTCCAGTGGAGGGTCCTGATGGCTTGGGTCAATCAGTGTATTCTGTCCCTCTAACCACAGGGACTGGCTTAGTTATAGGCACTAACCAGTCTAAGAAAGAAGGGGTGCGGAGACTTGCTGGGGATTCACACACACTGATGCAGCCTCTTTGTTCTGTGGGAGTGACCAAAAGAGACCACCTCTTCTCCTGGACAGTGGGGTGAGAGGCTATCAGGCCTGGAATTGAGGAACACGTGGAGCTAAGGGGGACCTACACATGGACCCCGAGGATGCACCGAAGCCACAGAAAGCTTATGTCTTGGTCGTGAGAAACCAGGTCCTGGTGACATCACTGGAGCCTCTAAACCATTTTCCTGGGAAGATGCCTCCAGCAGGGGTGTTCTGGGCCCCTCCCTCTGGGGACATTTGGCAATGTCTGCAGGTATTGTGGATTGTCATAACTGGGGTGTGGGTGGTGGGGATGCCATTGACATCTAGAGGGCAGAGGCCAGGGATGCTGCTAAACACCCTGCAAAGCATGGGCTGTCCCCCAACACAGAATCATCTGGGCCCAGTGTCAGTGGTGCTGAGGCTGGGAACTGTGTCTGACATCAGAACCACGTCTGGACATTTCAACGTATGGCCCAGTGCGTTCCGTCCCGCATCCCTCCCTCCTTCTTTCCTTCCCTCCTTCCTTCCTAATTCAGTTTGAGTTGGGGTGTGTGTGTGTGTGTGTGTGTGTGTGTGTGCATGCGCATGCACATGTGTGATTGAAAGACTCTCAGCTGACAGTTCCTGGGGCAGTGGCACCTCAGACCTGCAGATTGCCAGCCAGGAATCATTCTGCTTGACACAGTCACTCCCTTCTGGCTCTTTGTAGGTACATCTTAGGAATTGTGTCCCCTGTCCCTGAGTCCCCATCAAGAATCCCACCTCCTTAAGTCTTAAAGTACTTGGATACAATTGAGCTTAAACCTTTCAAGGTCGCTATTTAAAATTTTTAGTGAGAACTCTTTCAGACTTACAAAAAGAAGTGATAAATGGGCACCTTCCAGCTTAATAAATATGTCCCTCCCCCAATATCCACTTTCCCCCTTCTCCCTGAGAGAAGCTAGCATCCTGAACTTGGTAGTTACCTTCTTGTGCATGTTTTGTATCATATCACATCACATCTTTGTGATTTCTAAACAGTATGTGATATTTCTTTGAATCATACTTAGTTATATGAATGACATCATTCTGTATATATTCTGTTGTGTCTTGTTTTCTTTGTTATGTCTCTCAGAACCCTCCAGACTGCTTTAGGTAGCTCCTTTGGGTTTATGTGGTTCCATTGCTTGAATTTCTATATCAATTCTCATGCTGAAGCACAGTCCAGGATTTGCTCAAGCAAAAAGGACACTGTTCTGGAGATTCACGTGCCTGTGTCCTGGAGCTTCCCGGGCCTTCCCTAGGAGGGGACTTGTGGAGTCGGAGGGCATGTGCACTGTCCCCTCTGCTAGCCATTGACAGATTGGTCTCAAAGGTCCCTTGGATTTTACTTATGCTGTATATGTTGTGTAGATGTGTTCTTGGTCTTTGTTCATCTTCATCACTGTGGAGATTCACAGGGTCTACTCACAGACCATGTGAATAAGAGTGTTGGGAAAGAAAACAATGTAGTCTCCCAAAGGGTCCACTTCTAATTTCTGGAACCTCTGAATATATCACTTTACAGAGCAAAAGGAAGTTTGTAGGTGTGATGAAATGAAGGGTGGTGAGGTGGGAATTAACATGGATAATTTACATCTCATGTAAACACGAGGCTCCTTAGAAGAGGGAGGCGGGGAGGTCAGGACCAGAGAAGGCTATGTGACAATACAAGCCTGGACTGGAGTGAAGTGAAGAACAGTCCAAGGAGGACTAGAAGTTGGAAAAGGCAAGGAAATAGCCAGGTGCGGTGGCGCATGTCTGTAATCCCAGCACTTGGAAGGCTGAGGCAGGAGGATCGCGAGTTCAAAGCCAGCCTCAGCAATGGTGAGGCACTTAGCAACTCAATGAGACCCTGTCTCTAAATAAAATACAAAAAAAGGTCTGGGGATGTGGCCCAGTGGTTGAGTGCCCTTGAATTCAATCCCTGGTAAAAAAAAAAAAAAAGGCAAGGAAATAGGTCCTTCTCTGGAGTCTGCAGAAGGAACCCAGCCCTGCTGACCCATTTTAGACTTCTGATCTCCAGAATTATAAATTAATACATTCATGTCATTTTAAGTCACTAAATGTGTGGTAATCCATTACAACAGCAGTCAGAAACCAATATAGTAAGCAATGCCAACTCAGGAAAATATGAAGATGGCAAAGCTTGTCTCTGGTGGCCCTATAGGCCCACTGCAGTGCCTGACCTAGAGTGAGTCTGTTATAACAAAGTACCACAAACTGGGAAGATTATCAGCAACAGACAGGTATTTCCCACAGTTCTGGAGTCTGGGAACTCCAAGATCAAGGTGCCAGCAGGTTTGATGTCTGGTGATGGTCAGCTTTCTCATAGATGGTGGTGTCCCCGCATGGTGGGAGGGTCAGGCAGCTTTCTGAGGCTCTGTATATAAGGCCACTAGTCCCATTAACCCATCATTTATGAAAGCATTTGTTATTCCCTCATTAATCCACCTTTCTGATCTAATCACCTCCCAGTGGAACCCCCCCTCCTGTCATCAGGTTAGGGACTAGAATTGCCCACATGAATTTGGGGGGGGGGTTGCATAATTTGGGGGATTCAGGCCACAGAATGGATGTTTAACAAATATTTAGTTCTTTCTACTCTTCCCATTTTTAACCCACTGCTAATGCTAAACCGTGGGCCTTATAAAATCCTAACAATGGAAACTTCCTAATACAGGTTTCAATGTGAGAAAAATCTAGAAGATTCATTAGGAGCTCTAGCAAAAGAATGACACTTTTATCATAAGTCAAGTACTGCCCAGGGGCCTTCAATGTGGTATTCACTTGAGCTTCACCACAAGGAGGTAATGATAATCATAATCTCAGTTCTAATGAGTACTTACTATTGAAAGCTTATCATTGGTTCCAGGCTCCATTCAAAGGACAGGTTTAATCTTTTATTGAGGAAGGCTAAGTGACTTATCCAAGTCCCCAAAGCTGGCATGACATGGAGCAAGGATATGTAGCTCAGATCCTGCTTCTGCTTCTTTCAGGACAATGTCCTGAGAAAATGACTTTAAAGAGAATTCTAACCCTTCCTTTCCCTCTGTAGCATCAACCGTAGTCCTTGTTCTTCCTGTCGGTTCCACCCATCCACCACGAATCCCATCCCCTCCAGAGATACCCACGTTGTGTATTTATCCGTTAAAAGAAGAATGCATGGCTGTTGGTACTGAGCAGGTTCATTGGACATTCCCAGACCAATACAGTAGCAACTGCAGAGGATGAGAAACCCTCCTCCAGTTCCAATTCCCCTGCAAATACCTTGCTTCCGTCTGCTGATGATAAGTTGGTTTACCGCCTCTACCATCACAGGTATCTATCAGACAGCATCTTAAAGGAAACTGATGGGTTTCTAAGGGTGTGTGTGTGTGTGTGTGTGTGTTTCACGTGCATGTGTGCACACACACACTCACGCACACATGTGAGACGTGGGTTACTGTCTGAATTCCTTTGTGATAGCTGGATTAGACCAAAGATCTCAAGTGTGGAGATCACTGCAGTCTTTGATCCACTGATGAAGCTTTGAGATGGGAGAGGGGCTGTGTATAAATGAGAAGATTCTAGGGGTCATTTTCCTGGAAACGGTAGTTTTATGGGCCAGAAAAATATCCCATTTCTGCTTAGAAAGTTGTTTAAAAGACAACTTGGTTTGTCTACTTGCAGGTAGGTGTGATCATGTGCATAAGTACCAAAGCAATTCAGTGTAGGCCGAAGTAAAACGTGTAACTTCAGGGTCATTTCCAAACAAAGACAAGGCCCCTTTCCTGGATGTGGCTCGTTTTTTTCCTTTCTAAAATCTGGGACTGACTTCATGGAGTGAGGCTACTCACCAGCCTAGACCATCTGGATTATTGTACAACTGGGAAATAAACTACTTTATGTAAGCCACTTCATCTTGGGGTGCTTTTGTTATAGCAGTGGAGTAGTTTTACCTTAATTGACATAACTATATTCTACTCAGTTCCAAGAGGCAATTACTGAGGCTTTACACTTACAAATAAGGATTACAATTATTAGGGGGCATATACCTTGTGTTTTTTTTTTTTTTTTTTTTTACCACAAGGGTTACAAATTGAAAGCATCCCCCCCCCCCCACACACCATTTCTACTTCATTTTTGACTACACAGTGGAACTGGAACTGCATTCTTAATTGGGTTAATTTCTGTAGTTGGGTTATAAGGTGAGAATGATTAATATTTAAAATAGACTTTAATACTCTGGATAAATCCAATGTGGCCAGAGTTTGTGCTTCCAGCATTGAAAGGTGACTGTTTCCTTGGTTTTGCTCTTAATAAGGATTGACATGTAAGAACCTTATTCTATGAAAAACAACCTTACTTATTCTGCCCCCACCCCAACTTTCTGTCTCTTGGATAGAATTGGGTTTACCTAAGTTTAATGCATACGAGGCAACTGAGTATAAACCCCAGTGGCCAGTGGCCTGGCTGCCGGGAAGGAAGTGGACACCGAATGGTGGAGGCCAGAGAGCTCCCAATCCATCTGGTTTGCTTTAGGTGCAGTCCTGCCTTGGGTAAGGGAGCTAGACGCAGCAACTTAATGAGATGGCTTTGAGCAAAGACAGGCAGCCCCCAGAGTGGTGGAGGAAGCCGTTGCTGGCATGGGTAATTATTCTGTCCCTTTCCCATTCTCTGGAACATCTACCCAAGTATATCACAATTTACACCCCAATCTCCTTACTCAGACTTAATGCTTTAATTGATGTTTCCACATACAAGTCTTCGTGGTATTTTTCCATTGCTTGTAGTTTATATATAATTTTTACAAGCTCCACTTATTTATTAAATATTCACTGTGAACGTTTGGTAAAGAAAATAAAAGAATATCACCCATAGTCTCATCACCCCACCTTAACAACTATCTTCATTTTAGTACAGTCCCATTTAGCCTTTGTTCAAATGGATATATTTTTCCTTATTTGTAATTATGTCAAACATGCTTGCTGATATCTGGCCTTTTTATTTAAAGTTTTATTATTGAAATCTTTCCATGTAACTACATATTTGTAATTATAATTTTAAGACTTGCATAAAAGTCTTTTGAATTTATGTAATATATTTTACTCCACAGCTGCTACAGGCTGTAATGGAGAGAATAATATCCGCTCCTTAGAGTTGTTGAGCTGATTATATGGATCTATGGTACTTAGCCCAGCATCTGACCTAGCACAGGATTTGCGGATAGCTTGGTGTTTGCACCTAGACTTCCAGGCCTAGCATTTGAGCATCATCTCTACCTAGGTATATTTGGGGAATAACTTACCTTCTCTGTGCCAATTTCCTCAGCTTTTAAATTGGAATGGTAGTAACTCCTAACTCAAATGTTTGCGGTGAGAATCAAATCAGTACATGTGTTACTTGTTATGCTTATTTTTATTCCTCTCTAAAACACCTAGTCTTTGTCAAAGTTTGAGAATCAGTCCTTTCAAATCACTAATTTTGTGTCTTATTTCTTGATCTACAGTTCCCACAATTACAAAAATTATTAAAAGTTTATCTGGCATGATTGCGCTGTTGCTTATTTTATAGTTGATATGTTCTTAGAGTTATCATGAAGCATAGAGTGGGGTTTTTCTACACAATGGGCTTCCTTTTGTGATACAAAAGTGAATATTTCTTTTCCTTTCTTTAAAATTCTTAGCATAATACACAGATTTTAGGTTGTATCTAATGCTTTGTGTCACTAATTGAAGTGGTTTTGTTATTATTATTTTTTTGCTTACCGTTAAAGTGATGTGCTTTCGTTCTTAACTAGATTTACTAACTTAGATTTCTGTAACTTATAATTTATAATAAATTTCCTTTAGATGTTTGTTCCTGTAATTCTTCTTCTGGTTCAGCCTATAGCCTCCATGTATACGTAGATGGTGGATGTAGTAGAATCCTCCAAAGTGAGAGAACCAAAAGGTCTTAGATAGACAGACAGACAGCTAGCTAGCTAGATACATGGAGTGAGTAGGAGATTTAGTAAAAGAATGTACTCATGTAATTATGGAGACCAAGAAGTCCCACAATCTGCTAGTCCATGAGCTGGAAGCCCAGGAAAGCCTGTAGGATAGTGCCAGTCTGAGCTAGAAGGCATGGGAATAATGATAAAAGGTGAGACAATGATGAAAGTCCCTATCTTAATGCCCCAAAGCAAGAGGCAGTGGATGTCCCAGATCAAGCGGAGGAAGCAAAGTCTCCTTTCCTACGCATTTTTGTTCTATTCGGGCCCTCAGTGGATTGGATAATGCACACCACATTAGTGCCCGTGAGTTTTCCTTACTCTGTCTACTGATTTAAGTGCTAATCTCATCCAGAACATCCTTATAGACACACCTAGGAATAATGTTTTACCAGTTATCTTGGCAACCCTTAGCCCAGTCAAGTTGGTGCATAAAATAAAACAGCTTAATAGGAAAGTTTAGGTAAGATTCACCTGGGCATGGTGAGGGGGTCATATGAACACTCTAATTTGAATGGCCAAGCAACAAATGGTAAAGTAAAGAGCACTTCTAGTAACTTCTAATCAAGACTATCAATGAGTACTAGTTAATATAGTTTAATTCATTTGGTTCATTTTAGTGCTTATTTATCTAATGTTTAAAAATTAATGAACTTGAGGGGATTTCTTGCATGTGGTTCTGTGACTGTTACCAAAAAACTTTAGACAGAACTGCTCATTTCTTAGGAAATCTGTTCAGCCACAGGCCACACTGCAAGACTCTGTCATTAATTTTTCCCAAGACTTATTAACTGTTATGTCTGGTAGGAATTTTGCTGTTCATATTTACAAGCAACATGGGCACAAATGATCAAAACAGACAATCTTAACTGTGAAGTTCTTTTAGAACTGCATAAGTTACAAGAATCGGGCTGATATGAATAGACCTTTTTTTGCCAGAATAAATCCTATATGCTTTTGGTATATTATTCTTTCAACTTGCTGATTTTACTTACTGATATTGTATTTTAATACTTTCTATCTGTATTCAAATGTGATGTTGGCATAGACTTTGCTTTTTTGAGGTGCCTTTATCAGATTTGAGACTCTGTATTATTACACCGACCTCACAGACTAATATGGACACCTTGAAGTTCTTTTCTTTGCTTTGGAACATTTTGTAGCACAAAGGAATCATTTGTATTAGGAATAATTAGCACATCTTCAGAGGCACTGTAAATAATCTTCAACTTAAGTGTAAAACTCTTTATTTATTTTTTCTTGTATCAAGTTTGGATTGCTATGTTTCAAAGACACTTTATTTTATTGACAATTAGGCATAATTGTTTTATATTGGTTGTTATATCAGTTTTTAAAATTTTAATTATGTCCATTTGAATTTGCTTTTGATTAACTTTGATCATGTAGGTTTCTGCTATAATTTGGATCCTGAATGTCCTCCAGAGGTTTACATTTTATCCCAGGGTAGTGTTATTGGGAGGTGGGGAAACCTTTGGGAGGTGAGGCATCTAGGAGGTCCTTAGATCATCATGAGAGTATGCCCCTGAAGGGACATGTGTGATCCAGCCCATTCTTCTCTCTTTTACTTCCTGAACATAAGGTTAAGTAGTTTTGCTCTGCTACACACTCCTGCTATAATGTGGTGCCTTGCCACAAGCCCAAAATAATGGGACTAATTGACTGTAACCTCTAAAACTGTGAGCAAGATAAACCTTTTCTGTTTATAAGCTGATTGTCTCACGTGTTTTATTACAGTGACAGAAAACTGAATAACACAGTTTCTTCATTTTGTCACTCGCTTACTTTTTTATTTCTTATTTCCTTGGGGTTTCTATTGCCATTATCCTTGACAGTAGTCTCCTTTACCCATGTGATTTGATCCTTTTTCCTTAGTCATGAATGATTGATTGGCTGATGCAAATACAGGTCTTCCAGAAGGAAAGACTAACCATTATACCCTTACTGGAAATGTAATTAAGACCCAAAGCCTATAATTGTTAATGGTGGGGATCCAAGCTGCAAGTCAGAATGTGTGAGGACCAATCTCATTGTCACCAGCAAAAGCCCATGTAAGTTAAAATTGGGGAAATAAGGATATCAACCTGGGCTTAGGAAAGCATAGAAGAAAGCCAAGAATGTGCAGAGAGAAGCAGAGACCAGGGACCATGCCACCCCAGGGCCAGAAAGATGGGGAATCAGCTGCTTTTGTCCTTTCATTTCCCCTGAGGTCTAGCTGTACTTGTACACAAGTATTTCCATGAAGATTTCCCTCTATATTTATATAACTCCTATTTTATTCTCAAGCTAGAATTTCTATTTCATGCAACCAAACAAGTCTTAAGATATTTTCTTACATTTTAAACCTTAATGCTTATCTGACTTAATTGATTTCTTAAGAGGCTGAATTGATGCAAATTCATTATTTCTTCAATGAATCACTCAGGAGGATTCAGATCCCCTGATTCTTGGATAATCTTTGTTTTGCCCATTTTCGGCTATTCTTAGAAGTCAACACCAGGACACAGTTTATTCTTAATGGTTGTCTTAAATTTTTCCCAAGTAGATAAGGTACCAGATTCTTATTTCGAATTACAAGTCCAAATTAGGTAAAAATCAAATCTATATCTCTGTGAGTGTATATCTACACAGAGAAAAAAAAAAGATTAGAAGAAAATAGACCAACATGTTATGAGTGGTTATTCATGGGTTTTATTTTTTGTGTGTGTTTCTGTTTTCTGCAAACAATGAGAGTGCGTTATTTTATAATCTGATAAATGCAATTATATGATAATAAAAAATGAACAATTAATTTCCTCTGAGTCTGATTTTGCTATAAAACAGAACTTTTTATATTTAGTAATTTTGTTTTTGTTGATTTCTGTATTTGTTTTTATTTGACCCAAATTTAATTTTGCAGGGGATTTTTTTTTTCATCGACAAGCTTTAAGGCTGTTTTGTCTTTTTAAGCTTATGTTACCAATAGAACATCATTTACCTAGCTGCCTGACTTGGGGGGAATTTAAGTCACAATACTAGTTACTGTCTGCTCTGCAGCTGGTCTTTTGGCTGGTTCTGACCTGTCTTTTCCTGGCATGTCAGGTAGAAGATAAATGGTTGGCCCAGGTGTATTTGTTCACTCATTACTTCCAACAATTAACTTGTGTGGGGCTTTCATTTGCTTAGCATTATGCTAGGGTCTGAGGACAAAATTCAGAAGGGAACAAAACAGACAAAACGTGGAGTTGATATTCCTAATAGAGAGAATGACCCAGAGTGTAAACATGGAAATAAGAACTAACCCTTCCTGCCAAAAAATTGTTTAACTGGAATATGAGAGAGATCATTTTTTTTTTTTTTTTGGAAGGATTCTTTGCAGGCACCCTATTTACAATGAGATTTGAAAATAGAGGGGAAACCGCTCCAGACAGTAGGGGCCCCAGTGTGAAGAGCCTATCACAGAACAAGGTTGAGTATGTGAGAGAGACAAAGGCGGCCACTGTGGCGGGAGCTGAGTGGGCAGAGGAAGTGCATTGAGAAGCAAGTCCAGAGAGGTGGGCAGGGGAGGGTTCCTGAAGGTGCAGACCAGGGAGGGGTGTGGATTTGTTTTTTTTTTTGGGGGGGGGTTGATAGGAAGGCACTGAAGTATTTTAAGAAGAGAAGAAATGTGATTTGTTTTATGTATTAAAAAGATAACTTGAGACTTCTGGGCAGATGGAGGAGATGTACTTTTTCCTATTCTTTCTGCTGTGTACAACTAAAAACCCTGGAAGCTATATATATAGCAAATATAGGAAGACTCAGAAAGGTAGAAAGAAGAAGGCAGACTGGCTGGGAGCCTCGGGACCCAAGGAGCAACAGATGGTGAGTTTCCTATTGTTTTTTTGTACATTTTAAACTTTCTACCTCATCTATTCTAGACTTCAAGTGGAAGAATCCAGCAACTCAGAAATGGGTACTAACCCCAAAAAAGCTCTAATAAAAGTTTATGCTCTCTATCCTCCAAATGACCAGGAAAGGAACAGGGTTCTCAAGACAGAAAATGTTTAGGTGATAACCACTGACTAGCCCAATGCCACAGAAAAACCTGGCTCCATCCCCACCCTTGCCAGCAAAGGCTACGTGGGCGGCCTCAACCTCCACCCTGTCCAGATGAAATGGGCACCCCAGCTCCTCCTGCAAAGTGTCAGAGAAGGCTGAAGAGGGAGCTGGGACTTTCATTTTGCCAGGCAGTAGCAAGCTCCTGTCTTCTGTTGTGTCTGTGAAAATGCTTGGAGACCTGGACACACACCTCCATCTGGCAATAACCTTTCTCCTTTCCCTCTGAAGTGGTGTCAGCGAAGTCCTAGTGGAGACATTAGACTCTCACCTCTGCCCAGAAGGAGTCTACTGCCTTCCCTCTGGTGACAGTTGAAGTTATATGAGGAGAAGTAACAAGGCACTCATACCCCTCCTAACTGGGAATGTGCTAGTGAAGGTCCAGTGAGGAATCAAAATACTCAACCTCCCTGGCAGTGATGAGGGATACCTCTTCAGGTGTCCACAGAGGCTGGGATGGGAACCTGGACTTTTATCCCTACCTAATAATGGTGAGGTGACCCAATTTGCTTCCTCTGGTGCTAGTGAAGAGGAAGACAAAAGCAGCCAGCTTAAAAAGAAGGCTTAAATAAGCTCCATAAAATAATTCCCAAATGTCTAGGTTTCAATGGAAAATTACTTGTCATACCAAGAACAGGAAAGTTCAAACTGAATGAAAAAAGACAATCAATAGATGAGAAGATGGAGTGGGTAGAACAATGTGACCAGACCTTAAAATAAGTCATCTTAAGAAATACCTTCAGTGAGCAATTATAAACACACTTATAACAGCAATAACAGCAACAACAACAGCAAAAACAAAACTCCTGATGTGCTCAACAGAAGACTGGAAGGGATAAAAGGGAGAATCAGTGAACTGGAAGGTAGAAAAATAGAAATTACCCAGTCTGAACAAGTAGATTAAAAACAAACAAGTAGAGTCTGTGGACTTTGCAGGACTATATAAGCATGTCATTAGAGTCCTGGAAGGAGTGAAAAAGTAAAACAGAAATAATGGCTGATGGGCTGGGGTTGTGGCTCAGTGGCAGAGCTCTCGCCTCGCACGTGCGCGGCCCGCGTTCAATCCTCAGCACCACGTAAACATAAATGCATTGCATTGTGTACAACTAAAGTAAATAAATAAATATTTTTTTTAAAAAAAAAGAACTGAAAAAAAAAAGAAATAATGGCTGAAATGTCCCAAATTTGACAAAAGACATAAACATACAAATTCAAGAAGTTGAGCAAACGCTATACAATATTAACCTAGAGAAATACACACCAAGACATCATAGTCAAAGTTCTGGAAACTAAGAAATAATCTTGAAAACAGTGAGAGAGACATGATACCTTATCTCTGAGGGAAGAAAAATTGAAATTATAGTAGATTTTTCAGTAGAAACTAAGGAGGCCAGAAGGAATTGGCATGGGATTTTTCAAGTGTTGAAAGGAAAGAACTGTCAACTTAGAATACCCAGTGAAACAATTCTTTAGGGATGAATGAGAAACCAAGAAATAGTCAGACAGTGAAAAAAATATAAGAACTAGTCACCAACAGACATAACCTAAAAACATTGTTAAAGGGGATTCTCTGAACAGAAAGGAAAATATAAAAGAGGGAAATGTGGAACATCCAGGAGAAAGAAAGTATGTGATAGACAAAAATAAGTCAATATCAATGACTCTATTTCTTCTCTGAAGTTTGCAAAAGTGTGTGTGACAGTTGAAGCAAAAAATGATAACCATCTGATGTGAGTTCTCAATATATAGAGAGGGAATATTTAAGAAAATTTTATATCATAAATGAGATAGGGTAAAGGGCTATAAAGAGAGGTATGGCTTCTACATTTCACCTGAACTGGTAAAATGATGACCTCAATGCATTAGATATTAGTATGAGAGCAATATATAATTATATCTAGAACAACAACTAAAAAAGCTATACAAGGAGACATATCCAACAACGTAAATAAAATAGAATTCTAAAATAATGTTCAAATAATCAATAAAAAGGCAGAAAAAGATAATAAGAAAACAGTGCAAAACAAAATATAAAAAGCAGACTTAAGCCATAACATAATTATATTAAATATAAATGGTCTAAACATACCAATTTAAGACAGAGATTTTGAGAGTGAATTAAGAAGTTCAACTTAACCATAGGCTATCTATAAGAAACTCCCTTTGATGATAGCAAAATGGGCAGGATAAAATAAAAAGAATGCACAACTATATATCATGCAAAAATTCATCAAAGCAAAACAGAAGTAGACTCAGAGCAAAGAAATCATCAGAAAAGAAGCTGGACATTTCATAAGGATAAAAAAGTCAATCCATTTTGTATATATATCACATTTTCTTTATCCTTTCATCTGTTGAAGGGCACCTATGTTGGTTCCATAGTTTTACTATTGTGAACTGAATGTCTAAAAAGAACAAATAAAAAAGAAAAGAGTCAGCCGGGCGCGGTGGCTCACGCCTGTAATCCTAGCACTTTGGGAGGCTGAGGCAGGAGGATCGCAAGTTCAAAGCCAGCCTCAGCAATGCACTTAGCAACTCAGTGAGACCCTGTCTCTCATAAAATACAAAAAAGGGCTGGGGATGTGGCCCAGTGGTCGAGTGCCCCTGAGTTCAATCCCTGGTACCAAAAAAAAAAAAAAAAGAAAGAAAGAAAAGAGTCAATTCACTAAGAAGATATAACAAATCTGAAATATATGTGCACAAAATAAGAGAACTAAAAATAAAGTGTGTGAGCCTGGTGTGGTGGTGCATGCCTATAATCCCTACAATCTCAGTAGCTCAGGAGACTGAGGCAGGAGGATCAAGAGTTCAAAGCCAGCCTCAGTAATGGTGAGGCACTAAGCAACTCAGTGAGACCCTGTTTCTAAATAAAATATAAAATAGGGCTGAGGATGTGGCTCAGTGGTTGAATGTCCCTGAATTCAATCCCCAGTACTCCCTCTGAATGTGTGATAAAAATGATTTTGGATTATTTTTGCTTTTGCTTTGTAAGTAATCCATCTATTTTTACTACTGAATAGTTTTCCATTATTTCAACATTCCAAGATCGATTTGTCTATTCACTTATTGAAGGATATTTATGTTGTTTCCAGCTTGGAGCAATTATGAATTAAGTTGGTATGAACACACACGCACACACACACACACACACACACACACACACACACACAAAATTTGTGATGCAAAAGCTAATATAACTGAAAGGAGAAACAGGAAAATTTATAATCATGGTTGGACATTCAACATTTATTTGTCAATAATTGATAGGACAATTAGATAGAAAAATCAACAAGAATATAAATAATTCAACAATACTATCAAATAATGTGATCTAACTGAATTTTAATAGAACACTCCATCTGACAACAGCAGATTACATATCAAGTGTCCAAAAACAATGTCAAGATATGCTATAACTAGGTCATAAAACAAATTTTATCAAATTTAAAAGAATTAAAATCATACAGAGTATGTTCTCAACTATAATGGACTCAAACTATAAATCATTAACAGAAAGATAAGAAAATCTCCAAACATTAGAAACTAGACAATATACTTCTAATAATCATAGTTCCAAGAACATTTAAAAAAAATTAAATTTGTGAGTCACAGATAAAGCAGTGATTAGAGGGGAATACATAGTACTAAATACACACATTAGGAAAGAGTAAAAGTTCTAAATAAATAATCTGAGCTCTTTCCTCAACAACATAGAAAAAAATACCAAATGAACCCAAAGCAAGCGGAAGGAAGAAAATAAAAAAGAGCAGAATGAAGCTGAAAAGAGAAAAAGAATACAGAAAATCAATGGAAGAAATAATTCAAATGAGTTCATACTTCTATACCTTTGAGCTGCCATGAGTGGGATCTGGCTAATTCCTGAGATACCCCCAAAACATCTTTCATATTGTCCCCAGGTAAAGTACTTGGCTTCTATGTAATGGTACTAATCTCTTTGGAAACCACTCCTACCTTGGCCCCAACTTTGCAAATGCTTCTTTTTTAGCCAAACTGCAAGTTTTGCAAATCTTTCTGCTTTGCTCTTCACTCTCACAGTAAATCTGGCTAAAAACAGCCAGCAATATCCAGGCCACTGCCTTAATGCTGTGCTGTATTAAAATTTCCTCCAGATTAATTAGTCCATCACCTTTAAACTCAGCCTCACACAAAGTCTCAGGGTATGGACAAAATGTAGACAAGTTCCTTGCCAGAATGTAACAGGAATGGCTTCTATTCCAATCCCGATAAAGTCCTTATTCCTACCTAAAACCTCATGTGGCTGGTCTTTGCTGTCCTCATTCCTATGATTATTGTGGTCTTCTGAGCTCACACTAGAACAATCCATTAAGCTCCACTTAAAACAATGTATGGCTCCTCTAGCTTGCCTCTCGGATCTTTCCAAACTCCTCCCGCAAACCAGTTCCAAATTCTGAACCATATGATCAGGTGCAGTCCCAGTGACAATCCCACTCCTGGTGTCAGTTTTCTGTGTTATTCCATCATCTTTCCATCACTGTGGCAAAGTACCCGAGGAAAAAAACCTTAAAGGAGAGAGTTACTTTGGCTCAGGGTGCCCGAGGTTTCGGTCCATGGTCGCTGGCTCCATTGTTTATGGACCTGGTGAGGCGGTACATCATGGCAGAAGGACTTGGTGTAGCAAAGCTGCTCACCTCATGGTGGCCAGAAAGCAGAAAGAGAGAGAGAGAGGGAGAGAGAGGGAGGAGGAAGGGACTAGGGACAAACTATACTCTTCACACTTCCAGTGACCCGCCTCTTCCACCCAGGCCCTACCTCCTAAAGCTTCCACTACCTCCACGCAGTCCACCAGCTGAGATGGAGCCTTCACCGTGCGAGTCTTTGGGGGACCTTCAGATCCAAACTATAACAGGAATTGTACTGATCTGTCTTCAGGTTCATCGAGTGTTTCCAGCTGTGTCCAGAAGTGTAGGGGACTAGACTTCATGACTTTTGATCTTATGACGAGTGTTATGGAAATCCAGGGAGGGCTTGGGACAGACAAGAGACCTAACCTCACAAACCTGCTGAGAATGTCACCCTCACTGCTGTGTGAGGAGCGGAGCCGAAGCAAGGAGCCAGAGGCAATCACAGTGCTCCGTGGCCGAGGGGAGGGCAGTGGGGACCGCGTTGGCAGCCCCGTGGGTGGTGGGTGGTGGTGAAACGTGGAACGATTGGGAAAGTTGAGTCAGTTGCACAAAATCAAAAGAAGAAAAAAATTTAAATACCTTTATTGTTTTCATTCAGAATGAGAACTCTTTAGTCAGTTCTTTCACTGCTGTGACCAAAAGAAATGACAAGAACAAGTTTTAGATGAGCAAAAGTTTAATTGGAGTTCATGGCTTCAGAGGTCTCAGTCCAGAGACACCTGACTCCAAAGCCCTATGCCCAAAGTGTGGAAGAATATCATGGTGGATGATGAGGGTGGTGGAGGAAAAAGCTCAGAATGTGACCACCAGGAAACAGAGAGAGAGGGGGGGGGTGGGGTGGAGAGAGAGAGAGAGAGAGAGAGAGAGAGAGGCCTCCATTCACAATAAACAAAATATAAACCCCAAAGGCACACCCCCAGGGACCCAGCCTCTCCAGCCACACCAGACCTGCCTACAGTTACCACCCAAGTAATCCCTATCAGTGGATTAGTGCACTGACTGGGTTAAAACTCTCCTAACCCAATCATCTGGCCTCCTAACTTTCTTGCAGTGTCTCACTCATGAGATTTTGGGGGACACTTCATATGTAAACCATAACAAGTTGTGTATCATTCTTGATTTTTAATATTTACAGTCACGTGTTGCATTCTGAGACATGCAGTGTTAGGTATTTGGTGGTTGTGCCAACAGCATAGAGCGTATCTACATAAATTAAGATGGCTACAATGTCACTAGGCAACGTAATCTTATGAGATCATTGTGGTACATGCAGTCTGTTCTGTGGCACAGGACTGCAAAATACTTTATTTGCTAATCTGTTTTATCATTTATTACAAACATTTTCCATGTAAATAAATTTTATTCTAAGATAAAACTTCAAATACAAAAATAAATGCATAGTACATAAACACATAATATTTGATCATGGGATGTACCCAATTTTACTTAACCTCTACTGTTGAACACTTACATGATTTTCCATTTTTCATGGATTTATAAACACCTGCTGCAGTGTTTATTCTAGTAACCAAATTTGCACATTCTTACTTATTTCTTTGGGACACTTTCCCAGATGCACATAAAGGATTTGCATGTTCTTAAGGATTTTAATATGCATTTATTAATCACCCTTCAAATTATCCTCCTACTGGCAGTTTATAAATACCCTGCCTGCAGTATACCCCTATTAAATTTTATCTACTAACCACAGAGCATTATCATTGTGTTTGATCTTTGCCAGGTTGATAGGCAAAGAATGTTATCTCATTGTTTTAATTTGCTCTTCTTTGATTATAAGCGAGGTTGAACACTTCCTTGAAGACATCGATTGACTCTTCCCTACTCATTACTGGGGACACAGTTCACCTGCACTGCCATGAAGGATATGCCTTTGAGGGGGAGGGGGCATTTCTCTTACAAGTGACAAACAACCCAACTCAGGTAATTGAAAAGCCTGTGAGTAGAAAAGCCACATGCAGGTCTAATTGGAGGCAAAGGACTTGGTTTCTCACTGTCACCCTCAGTTGTGTTTTCCATTGTATTGGAGTTTAAGGCTAAGGCTTCTTATGGTGCCCTATGCTGACAGCCACCCCAGAAGTTCTCAACCTCAGTGTCAAGTTCGACTGGCCCAAATGCCTGCCCTGTCCCAGAAGTCATGACAAAAGCCACAGTGCACCCCATTGGTTCCAAGGACTAAGCAGCTGGCTCTGGGCCCACACAATGGCCTGGGGAGGGTGGGGGCTGTCCTTGGTTTGGCCCTGGGTTACATATTTTCTGGCTCTGGGACTGGGAGTAGAATCAGCCTCATCTGAAACAGAGGGACTAACAGAAAGGGGTGTAGGGAAGCCACAACTGAACATTGAGATGTCATCGTCACTGGGCCAAAGTGTAGAACTTTTATAAAGGAAGTCGTTAGCACTTCTTGCCCCCTCTACCCTCTCAGGACCACAGGATTCATCAGAGACTTTTTGCTAGTATATATGGCCTTTGGCTGGCATGGGCAGCGTGACTGGCTAGTCTCATCTTCCCTGGGATGCTGTGGGCTACATACTGACTGGTTTCACACAATGGGTGAGAAATGATGCTACAGAGAAAGGAGGGTGGTATCCAGGTGTTTGAGTCACAGACTCACCTGTTGGCAAGTTCCCGGTCTCTGAAAAACACAGAAACAAGTCATCAGAATTCAAAGTAGACATGAGGTGAGGACCAAATGCAGGTAAAATGACCTGGGGAGGTGAGACAAACTGGAGTGGAGGGAGGTTCTGCAGGTGCTGCACCTGGGCAGAGCCCTCGACTGACTCTGCGCGGGTTTTCCATAGGTATCAGAGTGAGGATAAACTCCGAGCCCATAGCCTTCCACATGGAGTTTCCAAACCCTTTCTCACAGAGCTCTGTGCAAAGGACGACTTGTAAATTACAGGCAATTAATTGCATCATTTATATTCCCTGCAGATCCAAGCCAGTTCTGGTCTCAGCCTCTTTAAAGCAAACAGCACGGCCACATTCTTCCCCTACGGCAGATGCCACTTCTTTCAATTATTGAAGCTCATCTGGCCTGGATGCTGGGGCCCACCACCTCTCAGGCACTCTGTGCAGGCCTGGGGCCTCAGGTCGCCATGAGCAACAGGAAGGACTGTCAGGCAGCACCGGTCGGCCCCAGCTGTGCTTGGTCTGATTCCAATTGGGAAAGACTTGTTAGCAAACAACCTTCCTAATAGTTACCATCTTTAATTTCTCCTGAAATATTGGCAGGGGAAGTCCCCGCTGAAGAAAAATGTGCCTTGAGAGATTCTTCACTGACACAGGGTGCAGCCATGCTCACAGCCAAGCCGGGTTGCCTGATCCAGGCTTCTCTATTCATTCCTGCCCCCAAATTCCCATCAATAACTCCCTAACAATAACAAATTGCTACATGACACCCTCGCCGCGGTGTTGGGACTAAGCACCTGATGAGATGTTTGCAATACATTCGAATCCTCGCCTCTCCTTTCCTGCTCATATTTCATAGAGTCTGCTAATATTTATGGAGTATCCGCCTTGTTCCAGGCACATCGTAAACCAGATGGGGAAAGTCCCTTCTCTTATCATGTTGACATTCTATGGAGGGCAGGGACTTAAACAAAGAAAAAGAAGCTTAGTCCCTCAGAAGTAGAATGAAGGGAATAAGATGGGGTAATGGGAGAAGAAATGATTGGGAGGGGCTCTTTCCTACCCAACCATTGTGTGAGTTCATTTTCATTGCTATCACAAAATACCCAAGGCTGGGTACTTTATAAAAGAAGAGGATTCTTTTGGGCAGATGGTTTTGACTTGTGGAGAAATTGAAGAGCATGGTGCCAGCGTCTACTCAACGTTTGGTGAGGGCCATGTGTTGCTTCATGCATGGCGGAGAAATGGGAGGGAAGCAGGCATGTGGGAAAGGAGTGCTGGAAAGTGGGCCATGAGGCTCTGCTGTCACAGTAGCTAATCCATCCCCCTCCCCAGAACAAATTCAGTCTCATTAGAAAGACATAACTCCATTATAAAGGTAGAGTCCTCCTGGTCCTAACTGTCTCTTAAAGTCCCCACCACCTCTCCAAGTCATTACTCTAGGGACCATTCAAGCCCCGCATGAGTTTGAGTGGGGTCAAACCAGTTAAAACCATATCGTTCCTCAAGGATGACCTCTGGGTGGGGCTGACCTTTGAATCATCATTTCAATGATCCGTAGAAATCAGCTAGGTGAAGTTCCCAGGGGAAGAACATTCCAGAAAGAAGACCCAATGCGGAAGAGTTGGAGGTGAAGAGAGGCCTGTGGGGTTGAAGCACTCTGAGCTGGGCTCTGAGCACCTCCGTCTTCGCAGGAGCCTCCCTCCATTCCTGATTTCTCTTCCTCTTCCCCTAACCCCTTCCTTGGCGCTGTCCCCGCCCTTGCCCCAGGCTATAGGATTCCTCTCTGCAAACTCCTGGATCTGTGATCTGTGGTCTGTACCCTCCAAACGCACAGACTTTGGGGGAGTCCAAGATATTGTGTAATTTTTTTTTTTTTTTTTGGAAAGTTTGGCTCTTGGCAAAGTGCCAGCACTATTTCCATCTTGTGTGGAAAATATAGAATTACCGTGAATTATATTGAAAAATTAGATTCATTCACTGCTGTGATAATTTATCTCCCAATCTGTCTCAGAGAGTTAGCAGCTGGTGAGAAAATAAAATGTAATTTAGGCAAAAAAAAAAAAAAAAAATCACTTTTAATCTATGTCTGGCAGGGAGAGAGAGGCTATTAAGTGAATTTACTCTTCGCCAATCAGGTAGTTTTCTTAAGCACACCCTCAAATGAAATGTTGTGGTGGAGACTAATGGGGAGCTTGTTGTCCTTGGATGGGGCCCGACAACCGTGGGTGAGGAGTCAGGCCCCACTTACCAGGCAAAGCTCCCGGACCAGGGGCTCCTCCCAGAGCGTGGCCCGGCAGCCGCGTGCTCAGAGGATGCTCTGGATGATGCTGGGCTTTTCCATGGCAATTTGTGCCTTGAGAAAGGAGGAGAACCAGCCCCCAATTTTAAGCCTCATTGATTTAAGGTATTTGAAATATTCTTCTCCCATTGGTAATGATGGCCATTTTTCTTCTTCAGAGTGCCTGATTATGTGCCCTGGAATTGTCCTGACATCACTGCATGAGTCAGAACGCTGAGCTAATTCTGCTCTGCCCAGAGACAAGTCCAGAGCTCCCGGCGCGGGTGAGTCAGCGCCTCGCGGGAGCAGGCCTGGTGGTAGCCGCTGGGGAACAGTGGGCTTTAGGTGTTGACCAGCGTCCCCCCGCCCCCCCAGCACCCGGTCCCATGCCCCCTGAGTGCAGGAACACCGTGTCCATACATCCAGGTTGTTTGCTTTTGACTGTGCCTCAGTTTTCCCCAGCAAAGGGGGGCAATAAGCCAGGTAGAATGGAAAGCAGCAAATTTCTGCACCCCCCACCCTACAGCCTTGCCCTCACAGAATTCATTCCTCCAGAGCCGGCCTTCTTGCTGCATCGTAATGTGGTGGACGGTATCACTCGGTAAGAGAAGATGAGACAGAGAGGAAGAGAGGGAATGCCAAACTTAAACCACACTCTCCCTGTAACCACCCCCTCCCATGATAATAGCATAAGTCCACTCCTGAGGGCACGAGGGCACCTCTTAAAGACCCCAGCTCTGGCAATTAGACTTCAACACGAATTGTGGAGGAGACATTCAACCCATAGCATGGAGGTTCTGCCTTTGGCTCCTTGTATAACCTTGGGGGAATTTTTTTCCCCTCTTCTTGGCTGGAGCTGCCTCAACTACAAAGTGAGAAGTCTGGACAAGATGGCCAAGGCCCTTCCCGCGCAGAGTTTATTTCTCTGTGAATTCGTAATTCCAGCTACTTAGATGCATGTCCGGCTCTGCTCTGCGCACAGCACGTAGAGCAGGGATCGTGAATCTAAGCTCGAGCTTCCTGGCAGTCCTTGCTCAAAGGACCCTGTCTCAGGTGACTTTGGGGAATGGATGGTGGATTTAGTGTTGGGGGGGTGCAGAGCAGAGGGGAGCATCCACTTATCATCAGTGACTCACACGCTGGGTGCCTCTGATGGGATGCCACGTTATGTAAGCAGTTGGTGTCCTCACTGTGAGCTGAGGAGCCTCCGGTAGCAGGTGACTGGGGAGCATGAACGGAGATCCTGGGTGTGGAAAGCCCTCTTAGAAGTCACCTGGACTACTAGGTACCACTCTGAGCAGAACTGTGCCTCACCTAGTTCCCCAAAGATTGCTCTGGTGTCTTGAACATGACCTCCAAGGCCAGGGAAAAAAAGAAAAGGTTTGATTTAAATTCAGTTTGAACTTCCAGGAAAACCAGAGTTCTCATTAGAGATTCTGCCAGCCCCATCTGCACCTCTCCACACTGGGTCAGGTTAAAATTACCAGTGGAATTTAAAAACAGGAGACCATCCATGGGTGAAATGTGAAAGGTGGAGGCAGACTGGTCCAGGGGGAAAGAGGGTTGACCACATGCCAAAGCATGAACTGAACCAATTCACTCATTCAACGGATCTTTCCTGAGTGCTTTTTTTGTGCCTCGCACTACTCTAGCAATTGGGGACACAGAAGAGAGAACAGGTAAAACAAGATCCCTGCTCTCAGGGACATATACTCCAGGTGAGAGAGACATATAGAAGACTAACGGATGTATATGCAAAATATTCTCTGGTGGGAAACTCTGGGTGATGTGATGGAGTGTGAGTGGACAGTTAGGTTACCCCACGGGTGGTTAGGAAGCCTCTCAGGGGAGGTGAGCTTTGAGCAAATACCTGAATGACAGCAAGGAGCCACCTCATGAGAAAGACAAGGGGGAGAATATTCCAGAGAGGCTGAGATGAGAGCAGCCTGCCAGACACCCAGAACATGGGGAGTGGAGCTGGGGGCCTTCCAAGTTAGAGAAAGATCCAGGTGGAGTGCCACTCTAATCACTCCTGTTGTCACATCTTAGAAGGAAGGCAGGAGATGAGGCGCACCGTGGGTATGTCGGAGGTGTGTATGGGTGGGGAGGCCTCATTCCAGGGCTCCGAACCATAGTGACACTGGTGTCGGACCAAGTTCCAGGAAGCAGGAGCCACTGTTCCATTGCTGTGAGATACAGCACCAGGAACACCAGGTCACCTCTTTTAGGCAAAGGGACCCTAAACATCTGCCTCCCCTAAACTGCTGAGTCTCTGGATCATCCAGTACATTCACAGTAAATCTGATTTTTCTTCTTCCTTTTGCTTGAACCCAATAAATTTGAGCAGGGGCCATCTAAGCCGGAATTGATATCAACTCTCAGTACCAGGTAAACCAGACTTCTCCCTGGGAGGATGAAGGGACAGAAAATAGCCAGACATGGAGCAGGAAAGGAGTTACCCACGGGACACATTGGATAACTTGTCTTCCTAAACAGTAAAATTACTGAAAGAAGCAAGAGGTAATTTTAGAGAATTTTTAAACTGTCCTTTCAACAAGATTCAAAATGTCATTGCATCTATGAATTCGAAGCGGAAGCTCACCCATGAAGGCATGAAAGGAGGACAAATTAGGACGATCTAGAGGAGGAGATGACTCAGAGAGATGGTGGGAGCCTGGGCTGTGTGTTGGCACCACACGTGTGGGCACTGTGGTCCCGAAAAAGTCCTAGAGCCCATCAATATCCTATAAATAGGGGGTTTAAAATAGTATCTTCTGCAGAGAACGTTGCAAAGCGTAAATAAGGCAACCATGTGTGAACAGAGCCTAGCGCAGTGTCAGGCACGCACGCAGCACGCAATGAACGCGGTATTCTTGGGAAGATGGACAGGACACAGCGGCTTAATTTAGAGACTACCTCGAAGGCCCTGAGCAGCAAGTTAGCGTCTTCAGAACCCAAGAGTAGCACGGAAGGCAAATTGGGGAAATGCTCCCTCGTTTCCAAAGAAAAGACGCAAGAGACGAAAATGACCCAGATTTTAAAAAGAAGAGGGGTGCGTGTCACAGGGGCAGGAAATTCCAGAAAGATCTTGAAAGTCAAAAAAGGTCAAGACGGCCCACATGTAATTGAACCCATTCTTATTAATATTATTATTTGGAAAATATATTCTGCTCTTTCTGCAGGTGGTAAGGACTCCTGGAGCAAACAGCAAATGGAAACAGACTGCGAACAGCCCAGTGAGACCTTCGAATTCCAGCGACAAGGGAAAAAGGGATTTGCCAAGTGGACAATTAAATGAAAAGAGTTTATTGCAAAGGGGAAAATCAGACCAGTTCGACTTCTGTCTCCAGAAGCCAGCCCTGGATAAGAAGGTGCGCGAGGAGAGGGAAAGAGCGGTGGGGAATTCTGATTGTCATTCAGGGTCTGCTGTCATTCTGGGTCCCCTGTCATTCTGGGTCTGCGTTCCTGCGAGGGCATCGGGAGGTGTTCCCATCCGTGTAAGGGCTCCGAGTACACTTCCCAGGGGGCCTGATGAAGAAACCGCTCGAGAAACGGCTTCTATGTAGAAGTCAAGCCTGCAGGGGCATACGTTAAAGAACCCTAGACCAAACTCCGGAGACGGAGCCGAAACTAAATGATTACCTTTAATGCAGTTTCGTAATATGCAAATATTTTCTTTGAAAAATGCTTTAAAATGAGTTGATACTAACCCAGATTTAATATCCTGTATTTCTTTCTTTTTTTTTTTCTTCTTTAAATTGACAAATGGGAGTAATAAAGAGGGAAGCAAAAGTTTACTAGATTTTTGCTTTCCCAAGTAAGTACTGATAAAAAGGTTTCTCTTCTCACAGGGAGTAGCGAGAATGAGGTCTTTCTTTAACATTTAAAAAACATTTTCCAGGACAAAAACAGGATATAAACTTCATATTCTTCAGGCAAAAAGAACAGAGAAAACTACTTCTGTAGAAGAATAAAACCAATAAATAAAATAATATAAGCATTAAAACAAAATCTAAATATATAAAAATAAAATCACCTATCTTCTATTGTGACAACAAATGTATCTCTGATTACAATTAAAAGACTCCTATTAAATGATGAATTGAAATCCATCCAAGTTTATATCACAGAAAAGTTAAAACCCTGCTCTGGGTCATAACAGAAAGCAAATAAAGTGAATTAATGTCAAAATATACTATGTTCCTTGATAGGAAGTCTTAACATTTTAAAGATTCAATTTGTTTGTAATTAATTCATAAATAAAATATAATTCTAATAAACATTTAAATAGAATTTTTAAAAACTTGGCAAAATGATTTTTAAGTTATTCTGGAAGAATAAACATGGGGAAAATCAAAGTAAAAATTGAAGCAATAGAATAACAGAAGCATTTATTTTTGATATTAAGAATACTTTATGCTGGGTGCGGTGGCTCACGCCTGTAATCCCAGGACCTGGGAGTCTGATGTAGGAGGATCGTGGGTTCAAAGCCAGCCTCAGCAATGGCAAGGCACTTAGCAACTCAGTGAGACCCTGTCTCTAAATAAAATACAAAAGAGGTCTGGAGATGTGGCCAGTGGTCGAGTGCCTCTGAGTTCAATCCACGGTGCCAAGAAAAAAAAAAAAAAAAAGAAAGAAAGAAAGAAAAAAAAAGAAAGAAAGGAAAAAAGAAAAAAATACTTTATGGTGAATTAATTAAGAGAGTATGGTAAGGGTGAAAAAAATGAAGATATTATTGGACTGTACTAGAAATCCTCAGAATAAATAAGGTAGTACTTCATGGCATTGGATAAAGAATAGATTATTAAGTAACTTGATAGTTTTTGTAAATTAATGATATTGGATACCTATATCATAGTCTACATCTAAATGAAACAGGATGAACTAAAATGTTAAATGTAAAATATAAACACACAGACTAACTAAAGTCAAATAAAGGTAGAGCAAGAATAAAGATTTGCTTGATCTCTGGGTAAAGAAAGGAGAAATAATTTTTTTTCTTGTTTATTTATTTATTTATTGGTACTGGGAACTGAACCCTGGGTGCTCTACCACTGAGCTACATTCCCAGTTCTTTTTATTTTTTATTTTGACACAGGATCTCACTGAGATCATCCTCCTGCCTCAGCCTTCCAAGTCACTGGGATTACAGGCATGTGCTATCACCCAGCTGGAGAAAGAATTTCATAGCCAAAAAAAAAGAGAGAGAGAGAGCAAAAAGGAAGACAGCACAATAGTAGAAAATAAAGGGCTTAACAACATCAATATAAGAAGATAATAATTTCTCCATCGCAAAGTTCATAAATCAAATTTAAAAGAGAAAAAAACAGGAAAGCAATACACACACACACACACACACACACACACACACACACACAAGCTTAATGTCCTGGCCATATAGAAATTAATAACAATTGGGGGAAAAAAAGTAAGCACTTAATAGGAAAAACTGGGCAAAATACACAGTAGAATGAATTATAAATAAAGAAACACAAGTGGCCAATCAACATATAAAAAATGTACAGCCTCATTAGCAGACAAACATATTCAAATTCCAACAACTTGTCTGCAAATTGAAAAATATTAAAGACTACACGCCACTGCTGAGAGCTGGAGAGGGCCCAAGAAATAGGCACCCCTCCACTGAAATCCTTCAAAATGTTCACCACCCTGGATACAAGCGCCCCATTCCTAGGAATTTATTCTAGGGAAACAGGCAGGGATTCCCAGTAAGATTTAGCTACAAGGATGATCTTTATAGCATTTTTTTAAGCAGGTCAAAATCGATGATAATAAGCAAATCTAATATTTATTTATTGAGCACATAAAATCACCAGGCACTCTGCCAAACCTTTCACATGCATTATCTCATTTGATCCTCAAACAGCTATGTGAGGTACATCCCATTATTATCTGTATTTTACAGATGAGGAGATAGAGGATTAAAACAACTCAAATGCCTAGCACAGGGGATGGTTATACAGAACCGTGGAACAAAAATAATGAGAATGTTGTAAAGCTGTGCAAAACCATATTTCTCAGAGAGTGTGGAGCAACATCCCTAATTGTTCACAGTACACTTGTAAGTGTGTGTGTGAGCAGAGTATTAAACACGGGGCCACAAGACTTTGGAGAAAATAAAACATAACGTCTCTTCCTAGGAAAGCTCAGATGATGAAAGAAAGAAGGAGAAAGAAGAAAGAATGCTGTTAACAGTGATTTCCTCTTTCTAGGTGATAGAAAGATGGTGATCTCCGTTTTCATCGTATCACCCTTTGTCTTCACATTTTCTTCAATGAACATGTACTTGCAGAATAAAACGGAATTTAAAAAAATAGGTTTTTACTGAAAGGGGGAAAGGAATTGATGCTGTTTTCAAAGGTCTTCTTTTTAATAGAGAAACAGGATTGTTCTCTGATTGACAGCCAAGCCCTAATGGTTTATCCTAGGTTGCTGGGGTCACTCAAGTTGTCAGAGCTACCTGATCCTACAAGAAGAAGAGGACCAATTTATTTACCTTAGAATAATTCCACCCTTTGGTCCAGAGAGACTCCAACTTAAAACACATTCTTTGAATCACTAATCCTCCCTCTGGCGAAGGGTTTTGTTATGAGGATGAAGCTCCTACACGATCCCAGCTAAATATACATGTCTTGATGCTCAGGTTTGTCTATTGACATTCAGCTCCATTTTGGACCAAAGCAAAGTGACCAATCACACCCCGGGGTTCTCCTGAATTTCCACAGACAATTATTTTTACCAACAGGGAAAAACAATCCTTCACATTTCTGATCAGTTCACAGCAGGAAGGTGGTTTGGGCTGTAGCGAGAAGGACTAATTACAGAAGGAGATGTCAGGGAGTCAGCCTGGTCTGACTGGTTTGGGGGGTGTAGCCACATGCTGATCACATGGGGTTCTGCCGCGGTTGCAGAATGTGCCAGATGCTGGGGATATGGGGTTGGACGCAGAAGATAAAGTCCCTGCTCGGGTGGAGATTTAATGAAGATGTGAACATGTGAAAAATAAGATAATTTCAGAGGGAGGTAATAATCATTCGGAAGAGAATAAAACATGGTCATGAGATGGAAGTGACTGGGGATTAGTGTTCTCGGGTGGCCACGGAAGGCCACACTGGGTGGCAGTGGAGTGACATATGAATGAGGTGGAGAAGGCGGCCACTCTCCATGGTGCATCGATTCCTTCCTTAGCCTGCCATGCCTGTCCATCAAGCCCACCTCCTCCAGGAAGTCTTCTCTGGAGTTCTCAGCATCTGCTCTTGCCTCCTTCCCAGAGTGACGCCCACACAGTGCCCCACCAGACCATTCTCCCAATGAGGTGTGTGTGTGTGTGTGTGTGTGAGTGTGCAATGCACATGCATGTCCTACCCTTCCACCACAGGGCACATGGGTAGGCGAGGGATATATCCTGTGGTCAGTCTGTAGTTGAGGGGTCTGAGTTCTTCCTGGGCCTTGGCCCAGATCCCCATATTCAGTTGCTCCCTGGATGGATTTACCTGAATCTCCAACAGACACCTTGTACTCTGTACATCTCAAACTGAATCCATTACCTTTTCCCCTTCCGGACTGCTCCTTTTCCTACACTCTCTGTGTCAACAATATCTCAGCCTTTGTTTCTTTAAGGATCTATCTGCCAGGATCACCAAGTGTGGTTGGGAAGATTGTGCACTGCACGAAGACCAAGGGGGAAACGGAAACCTAAATCATATTCTTGGTAATCATGTCTTTTGGTGTACAGATGGATTTCTCCAAAGGAAGGGATGTCTTTGCTTTACTTGCCCAAAGATCGCATCGATTTGCCTGGCCTTACACCATATACTTCATTTACCCAGAGCAGGTACATTTTCCTAATTTGCATGAAGATGTGCTACAGCATGCTGTGGCCTGGGTCTCCACTTAGGATGATCTTCCCAGCACATCTTTGTGTTCCGAATGTCCAGTATTCTCTCCAATCAGCTATTCCTTCTTCATGGTTCAAGGTCACCCTGAAATCTCCCTACTTCCAGGAAGTGTCCCTGGTACCCCAAACCCTCAATCTCGCCTCTTCTGAAGTCACAGCACAGTCCATCTCTCTGTTCACCTTTCTTACCTTAAGGAATGCCTTCCCCAGTGAATTTTGCCACCCCAACTGGGACTGTGTGTTGGGCCTCTGTGCCTGGCACTGGGCAATGCTGATCACAGAAGTCTCACGCACACCACCTGTCTCCAGGCATGAACTTCCTGTGGTCTTGTGTTTCTCCCCGTGGCTTCTGCGAGCTGCCTGCATCTGAATCCCCACATGATCTGGGCCACGATGCACATCCTGCACCAAGATCTCTAGGAGCTGGGTCCCCGGGACCTGCATTATTAAGAAGTTCAGAAGTGTTTCTCACGTGTACACACTGAAGCATGGGAACTGCAGTCTTATTCATGCTAAACCTCCTGAGGGGCCAGGAAATGGATGTTACGGTTTAGATGTGAGGTGTCTCCCAAAAGCTCACCTGTGAGACAGTGCAAGAAGGTTCACAGGAGAATCGATTGGGTTGTAAGACTCTTAATCCAATCCGTGATTTAATCCCCTGATAGGGATTAACTGAAGTGGTAGGATGTGGCCGGAGGAGGTGGGAATTGGGGCGTGGCTGTGGGTATATATTTGTATCTGGTGAAGGGACTCTGTCTCTGCTTCCTGATCACCATTACGTGAGCTGCTTCCCTCCTCCACACTCTCCTACCACGATGCTCGGCCTCACCTCCCGCCCCAAGAAATGGAGTCAGCCTTCTACAGACTAAGACCTCTGAAACAGTGAGCCCTCAAATAAACCTTTCCTCCTCTACAATTGTGCTGGCTGGGTCCTTTAGTCACAGCAGTGAAGAAGCTGACTAAAACAGCATCCCTGGGGGTGACTGGGGTAGTGAGTCCCTGCTCCTTGAAACTTCGGGTACAGCCCTGCAGTCCTCAGAAGGAATGGAGAGTTATGAGGGCTGACCCAGCGCCACGACCGAGGTGCATCTCTAGCTGAATAAAAGCAAAGTCCAGAAACCAAAATAGTGCATGGAATGCAATGACTTGGTGACAAATGATAGATAGATAGATAGATAGATAGATAGATAGATAGATAGATAGATGAGCAGACAGACAGACGACATGTGTACATGCTTTCAGCTGCATAAATATCTCCTAAAAGAGGTATTTTTAAACTTAAAAACTAGTAAAGGTTTTCCCCTAAGGAAAAGAACTTACGGGTGAGAGTAGTGGAGAGAACGTTTCCCCCATATGTCCATTGGAATACTGTAATTTTTAAAACTATGTACAAGTATCATCTTTAAATAAAAACAGTAATTGTGAAATGCAAGATTTCCCCCACATAGTCATAATTAACCCTTACATAATGACGACGACACACCAGGCACTCCTCTATGTGGCTTTATCTGTTTTAACAATCCTAAGAAACAGATATTACGATCATTTCTACCTTACAGATCTTATAGGTAGAGAGACTGCAGTGGAGCCCAGCAGGGCAGTTTGCCCAGGCTCACTCTGGTAATGATACAGCAGACATCAAATACAGGCAGTGTCACGTCAGAGGCCCTGTCCTTGACCACTGGGTTGCACTGCCCTCTGAGCCACTAATCATGACTCCATCCTTAAGAGGAGTTCGTCTGTCCTTTGGTCCCAGCATGATCCTTAGAATTCCTGATCCAAGTATCATCTCCTTTCTCCTAACTGATGGGTCAATCATAATTCCAGGTACATGGCTCAACCCAAGTGCAGGATATGCAAAAACGAACGAATGAATGAACCAATTGACCACGGAAAGTCACACCTCTCTGGCAGCTGAAATTTGCTAGGTGAGGGTGGTAGTGGGGTGCTCTTATGTTTGGATCTTTAACATCCCTTGAAAAGCTCATGTTTTGAAAGTGTGGTCCCCAGTGTAGCAAGGTTCAGAGGTGTGGCTTTTAGGCAATGATGAGTGGATTAATCCATTTGAAGCATTAATTGTTGGAATGGACTCGTGAGTGGTAACGGTATGCAGGTTGCACATGCCTGGAGGAAGTAGGTCACTGGGGGTGTGACCTTGGGGATTAGACATTGTCCGGGATCTTTGTGCATTCTCTCTCTCTCTCTCTCTCTCTCTCTCTCTCTCTCTCTCTCCCCCCCTCCCCCTCTCTGCTTGCTGTCTCATGCCCTTCCGCCATGACATTCTGCCTCACTCAGGCCCAGAGCCATGGAGTTGGCCAACCGTGGACTGAACCTCTGAAACCACAAGCCCCAAATAAACTTTTCCTCTTCTAAGTTGTTCTTATCAGCGATGCAAAGCTGATTAACACAGGGGGACTTTATGTGAAAATGAGGAGATTGGAGGGAACCCAGAAAACGAAAGAAGAAGGCCAGAGTGACCAGGGCACGGTGCCGGGGAGGAAATGACCAGAGCTGAGGCTGGAGCGGCAGGCAGGGGTCAGGTCGAGCAGGCCTTCACAGAGGATTTTGAGATGCGTATTACGAGCCAATGGAAGCCACAGAGGGATTGGAGCAGGCCCGTGACCTTCTTTGCAAGGCCAGCAGGGGTATGAGCTGTCACCAACTGGATCTGCCCTCGCCTGAAGCTACATCCAGTTAGTTCTGAGGCTCTGTGAGACCAGTGAATGGGAATGGCGAGTCTCTACCCTTGTCATGCGAGTGAGGAGCCTGGGAAGTGGCCCTGGGGCTTGCAAAGGTCCTGGACAGAACGTGCTAAAATCCCCCCATCGCCAACTGACGCAGCGGCTGCCCACCTCGGTCCCGGCGCTCCTTCCTGGCTGGCCAGGACTCGAGATGTTTATCCAGCTGGAACCTTGGCCAACAGCTGGCCTTTCAGAGTGTGGCCTCATTCCCAGGCGCTCTGAGTCACAGAGGCAGCAGTGTCAGGAGAGGTGAGGAGCCCAGGCGACACTCTCAGCCGACACAGACGTGTCAGCGCCCAGCCGTCTCCTGAGCTTCCCCGGCCAGCCAGGCTTGGACCGAGGTCACGGAGACAAAGCTGACTGAAGCCCACAGCACCCCAGGAGAGGAGGCAGAGGTGAGGGAGGCCTGTTAACATTCAATGCCACGCTGACCTCAGCTCTTGACCCAGACTCTGAGCTCTCCTCAAGGCCACCGGGGCCCGTCAAAGAGTCTAACAGCTGGCATCTTTTGTGATCACCTTGCGGGAATCAGGGAGACGGGATGCAATGGTAGGTGAGAGGCTCAAATGGAATTCAGTTTGGTATATCATCAATTCTGGTAAGTTCTGAGGCTACACAGACATAGTCTCTGCCTCTGGGAGCTTCAGTCCTTATGGGAAGAGAGACCTGGGGGCTAATAATGGCAATAATGGCATGCACTGTCATTTCTAACAGAAATGATCGACCCAGACAGTGCAGAAGCCCTCCTGGGCAGTGGGGTGGGAACAGGATCAGGGAAGCCAGGCACCGAAGGAAGCATTTGAGCTGGACCTTGAAGGATGAGTAGGACTTGAGAATGAGAAGGAAGAGAGCATTCTAGAAACAAAAGCAAATAGAGGAGCACAGCACTTAGGCACAAGAACTTGGGAGCCAGAGCACTAAGCTGGGAACAGATTCTGCCACTGGCTAGCTGTGTGACCCTGGACCTGCTACTTACCCTCTCTGTGCCTCGGTTTCTTCGTCTGTAAACAAACAGTACTGACTCCAGAGAATTGGAGCGGAGATTTGAAACGCTGATATACAAAAGGTGCTCAGAAGAGTGTCTGGCCTGTAGTAAGCACGATGGCTGTCCCAGCTGCTGCCGTTGTCATTGTTATGTTATCGCCATCATCTTTGGACGGCTGCCCGGTATGGACGCTGCGGAGCTGCAGGTGAATGGAGGTCAGACACAAGGCTTCAAAGGCAAACCAGAGCCCGAGAGCCAAACAGAGCTTTCTACCTCTTTCTTCCACGGGGAGTTTTCACAAGCAGAAAATCCAAGCCACAATAAAGGGGAGGCTTACGTGTGCCCGTGCTCTGGCCCCGCGGGAGGGAAGGAAGCTGTCAGGCTGCGGTGCCCACTCTGCCTACTTAGCAGGCAGTCTGTGCCCGACGTGAGTCACAGGAGTCTGAGGGAGAAGCACAGAGACCACCTCCGGGGGGGGGGGGTGACAGACAGCCTGGGCGCGAGGTGGGGCACGGTGGGAGAGGTGGGGTGTGGTGGGAGAGGTGGGGTGCGGTTCCGATCTGCCTCAGGTGGACAGGGGTCCCCGAAGGAATGCCACACTCCTCAGGGCAGGGTGGATGTGGGACCCGGTGGGGCAGGTGGGAGGGTGAGCCTCACATGGGAGTGTCCCCACAGAAGGAGGGGGTTTGGGAAGCAGCGCTCCTGTCCTAGCAGGAGGCACCCACAAGCCACCAGGACCTGGCCGATGCCAGGGTCTTCTCCCCTGTCTTTAATGCCTACTTTCCCACCTCTTGGGCAGCATCGTAGGCAGATCTCAGAGTTTGCACTAGTTACTTCTTTATCTAAAGCCCTGTGGTCCTTTCAGGTCCCAAGTTACCTCATTTCCACAATTAGCAGGGGAAGCGTCACAGTCAGAGCTCAGTGCTTTATGTACAAAGTTCTTGGCTTTCCCCAGCTCGGCCTTGGCCTCCTCCAGTCGGTAGAACCAGGCCAGGGGCCGCGAGGTTGCTTCTCTACCTCTCTCCTTGCCCATCTCTTCCTCTACCCCACCTCCGCCAGGCTGCCCTTGACTCCTCCCAGGATAAAGCAGGAAGAGGAAGACACTGAGGGCAGGCAAGGCCCCGCTGGACCTGGGAGCTTGGCATGGACTCTCTCCGGCTTGAGTGGCGTCCAGTGCTAACTTGAGGACCCTTCTTGGGAAAACTGCTTTTGAAGATGGCTCCAGGCCTGTTTTCCCCCAGGCTCCCTCGACTCCTGGGGAGCCTCACCTCCCCCACCACATGCTGCTCTGTTGCCAAAAGCATAGCTCCTCCCCAGAAGCAGCCTGGCCGTCTGCTGAGCCTTGCCTTCTTGCTCTAAGTGATTGTTAGGCACCAGAAATTGTCTCCCCTGATTTCCAGGGCACAGAGGTCCCCTCAAAGCGCCTTCCCCATTTGGCTTAAGGTGGGGGGAGAACGCCTCTTCCCCACTGGCTGTTGGTGGACACACTGTGCATTGACAGCTCTCTCCAGTAAATGGCTCCAGCCCTCACCCCCCCCACAACATTTCAAACATGACCCTTTGTCATGGGTGCTGAGTTAAAACTCTCAGAACTGGTTTTGGCCACCCCTTCTGTTCTAGTCAGCTTTTTCACCACAGTGAATGAAAGACCTGACAAGAACAATTGGAGGAGGAAAAGTTTATTTTGGGGCTCAGAGTTTCAGAGGTCTCAGTCTGTAGAAGGCTGGCTCCATTCTTCAGGGCCCAAGGGGAAGTAGAACACCATGGCAGAAGAGCGTGGTGGAGGAAGAGGCTCAGGATGTGATCAGGAAGCCGGGGGGGGGGGGGGGGGGGGGGGCTCTGCTCGTCAAGGACAAAATAGAAGCCCCAAAGGCATGCCTCCAAGGACCCACCTCTTCCAGCCACCCCTACCTGCCTACTGTTACCACCCAGTTAATCCCTACCAGAGGATTAACACACTAATTAGGTCAACTCTCATAACACAATCATCTCTGAACTTTCTTGCATTGTGTCACACTTGAGTTTGGGGGGAACATGGAATCTAAAGTGTAATACCTTTTTACTTGCATAGGTGGCCAAGCAAGCCACCAGGCTCCCCTCTAGACTGAGAGCTCCTAAAGGTAAGGATTCCAGCTGGTTTACTTCTGTAGTCTCGGATTCTTAAACTGCATTTGACCTTTAGCTGCTGAATAATTCTGGTGGACAGAATAAAGGCCCCCCAAAACATCCACATCCTAATCCCCAGAACCTCTGAAAATGGCAAAAGGGGAGCTGAATCTGCAGGTGGAATTAAGGTTGCTAATGAGCCGACCTGGAGAGGAGGAGGTTATCCTGGACTCTCTGGGTGGGACCAGTGCAGTCCTTAGAAGTGGAAGAGGGAGGCAGATGAGAGTCAGAGAGAGACCTGAAGAGGCACGGCTGCTGGCTTTGAAGATGGGGAGCCGCCACAGGGGAAAGGGGTGCAGCCTCTACAAGTTGGACACTCCCCCAGAGCCACCGGAAAAAACCACAGCCCAGGGACCATCTAGAACTTCTGACCTCCAGAACCATAAGATAGTGACGGTGGAATTAGTTACAGCAGCCACAGAAAACCAATACAACCAATGCTCAGAGCATGTTGGTCGAATCCTGAAGGTATATTGAATCAAAAGGGTTTTTAATGAATATGGAATCCAAGCAAAGTAAGGACAAAAATTGGAGGGCTGTGCCCTCCAGGCCCTGGATGTTCCTCTGTCCACCTTGTAGTGGCAGGATCTTCACCTCAGTCACGTTCCCAGGTGTCTCCCCTGGACAGCACTGGATTAGTAGTGCCAATTCCTGGTTTGCAAACTCCTTGCTTTCCAGTTTTCTTGTAGACCCCTCTCTTATGCCATTTTGTTATCATTTTTCAAAATGATGAAAGCAACGTATGCCAATGCTAACTTTTTCTTGCAATTCAGATGACCATTCTACTATGAAAATAAAAGTCCTCTTTCTCCTAACCTTTATTTCTGGTTTTCAGAGGTAAATGACTGCTATTTCTAGGAATCTCTTCACATTTTTCCCTATACATGTAAGAGTACACATTTCCATATTTATTGGGTACACACACACACACACACACACACACACACACAGTGTTTGGACCCAAAAGTGAACTGTACTATAGATAGTGATCTAAACTTACTTCATTCATGTAACAGTATTTCCTGGGTCTCGTCTCCTACTATCACATGTAAGTAACACTTCAGTCTTTTCAACAGTTGCATAGTAGTCCATTGTGAATGATTCATAAAACCCCTACCATACTGGCATTTTGAAGGCTTGGTGTACAATCTAACAGATTCTTAAATATTTAATCATAATCTCTGAAGATTCCATACTTACAGACATTTTATAACTTTCAGAGACCCCGAGTACTCACTTTTGGAATTTCTACCTCATACCACATCAAACATATTTAAATACACCCACGTTCCACATCAAATAAAAAATTTTTGCTGTAAAAATTGAAAGGAATTTTATGATTTTGCTTTTGAAATAATCCAGCTCTAGGTAACTTACTTAATTTATGATTGACTACAATTTCTCAGTAATCATCATGCATACTAGGGAATTCCCTCCAAGTGAAGCAATTTAACCAGCAAATACTTTTTAAGCGTACTGACATTTTTATGAGTACTAAGTTTAACTACTAATGAAAGTGACATACTGCTATACTTGGTAGACGTTTAAATAAACTCTAATTTTGATTCTGTTGCTTTCTTTTGGATTTTTCCATCCATAGTTTTATTATTTTTTTTCAGACCTACTATTTTTTTTCTGGGCTTTGAGAAGATCATAATCCCTCCCGATAATGACAAAGCAAAAAGGGGCAAAAAGCACAGCACACACTGCCGGTGGCTGGGTGCCTGGGCCCACTCTTGGGGTGAGTGGGTGGAAGAGTTGGGGTATGCTTGGAGCTGGCCTCAGCAGGGAGTATACCAGGTCTCCAACAGGGGTGTTGTCCAAGATGGTCCGAGGAAGAGAGCAGGGTGTGGGTCTAGAATGGTTCATAAAGAGGACCTGGGGTCACCGTCAAGGAACATCCCCTAGGGTTGGTTTTTCACAAAGTAAACAAGATAGGTCAGGGCTTGGGCCCCCCCAGATTCCTCATCCACACATGATGGGATCATCTCTCAGGGCCCTCTTTTATTTGCTGTTATGGGGAGGGTCTCCCTTGTTGATCTTTTAAAGGGCAACTACTCTTTCAAGGTCTGGCGCTCTCCAACTCTGCCACTCTGCTCAGAGGACCATAAAACAAGAGCAGGAGATGGCGCTGGTGCAAGAGCTGACTAATGGCAAACAGGGCATCTCCATCAGGAGGTAAATGTCTCCATCTGCATTGCTACGTGTGAAAATGTCACACTGATCAGAGCGGGAAGTGCTGAGGAGGGAAGGACAACATAATGGCAGAGACAATTTGGCATCTCATTTAATTTCCTGATGCCCGCCCCCCCCCCCCCCCGCAAAAAAAAGTGAAAATTTTTGAGAAGATTGACTTTCTTTATGGAAATTCCTTTCTAATGTGAGCCCTTGCTTGATGATGGGCTATTATAAATGCTTACGATCATGAGGATGAGATTTCTATAGCATCAGATTCTGTTATTACTTTGAATGAAATCACTGTGAGGACAATTTCAGGTCCCACCAGCATTTCTTAGCTTTAAGAAGTCCCTGTGGATCAGAATGCAATTTCCATAGCTCAGTAACCCAGACAGCCAGGAAGCTGGGCGGAGTCTTGGGCGGAGAGCTGGGGTTGGGGAAGGCTGGGGGAGATATGTGACCAAGGAAATGCTGTGGTGGAACTAGACAAAGGTAAGTAAACTTTGGCTCTGGGGTTATCCCACCTGAGACAGGAAGGAGCTCAGTGTTTTCGGTCCATACTGCATTCCCACATTCATTCCTAACAGACTGTGGGACTCTTTAGGAGCCCCCTGCTAGGGTTCATGGTGCTCTGGATAGGATCCTCCTTGGTAACCCTCAATGTCCATCTGCTTCCTCCATCATCCTTTGTTACTTTGTGATGGCTTCTGCTACTAACAATAGCAAATATGTCAGCTCTTGCTGAACATACCAGTACTGTCATTGCTAACAGGAGCTGCTGATTCCAGACCAAGGTTGATGCTATCCAGTGTCAAGGGTACCTACACTGGTGCCTTCTTATTGGACAGAAGGTGTGGCACCTCAGTATCTATTCTAGTCTTTCTTCCTAGTAAAAGGACTCCAACTTCTGGCTAAGCATATTGGCATCCAGTGGAAAGGCTGTTTCCCAGACTCCCTTGCAGCTATAAGTAGCTATAAAAGTAATAGTATTGATACACAAATGTTGTGTAAGACTTCAGAGACATTTCCTTCACGTGACAAAGCTATACCCTCCATTTCCCTTTCGCTTCCTCCTTACTTTTCCCAGAATGCAGCAGATGGGATGGTTGGCACTTCAGCAGTCATCGTATGTAAGCTGCCTGTTGTGGCCAGCCACGGTGCCGCGGGAAAATTCTCGGAGGCAGAGTTAAGCTTTTACTACTTTTACTTCTACTTTCTTAGAGAGAGCTTAGAGAGGGAAAGAAAGATTTTTCTTCTTAGCTTAGAGAGAAAGAAAGATAGAGCTTAGCTTCTTGTCTTCTTGTCTTCTTAGAGTCTTAGAGAGAAAGAAAGATAGAGCTTAGAGTCTTAGTTTAGAGTCTTAGTTAGAAAGATAGAAAGATAGCTTAGAGTCTTAGAGAGAAAGAAAGATAGAGCTTAGCTTAGAGTAAGATTAGAGCTTCTTTCTTCCCTCTTCTTTCTTCCTTCTTCTTTCTTCTGTCTTCTGTCTTCCTCAGGAGCCTCGGCCTAACTCTGACCAGTCATTATTTCTTCTATCTGGTTTCTCTTCTGTCTTCTATCTGGTTTCTCTTCTGTAACCACTCTGCCTACGTTCTGGCCGCTCTGATTCTTCTGACCGACCGAGTGACTGCCCGGCTGACTGAATTCTCTGTTCTCCTCACTCGGACCGCTTTCACCCGGTTATATACCTTCAGGTTTGCGGGTGCCTACAGGTGCGTCACATACATATCAGGTGGAACCTATGGCTTCCAGCTAGCTACAACAGCCCTTCCTAATTAGGGCTCCTTCAATCGTAGACCTCATGATGGTCTTGACAATGAAAGCCATGTCCTGAGGATGATGGAGTCTTGCTCCCCTAAGGGCATCATGGAACCACCATCCCAATTTTTTAAAGCTACTTCCATTTTGAGTCTTTATGTCACATGCAGTTGAACACTGTGCTGAGAATTACCTGTTGCTGGAAGTCCTGCTTCCAAAGCTTCTGGAAGCCATACAGCACCAGCTCTCTGAAGTTGTACTCACTCTCCATAGGATCCCTTTTATCCTATACCCAGGCAGCTCGTGGAGCTGAGCGACAGTAATAAATGAGACCCTCTACTAGGAGCGCCTTCAAATATCTCCCCATGGACCACTCGGCACTTCATGAACCTCCATTCATTCTTTACTTGGGGAGACTCACTTCCCAGTTAGTCCCTTGGCTTCCTATCCAAATAGACCTCTGGTGGATCATCTCACGTTCATTCAACCAGGCCTCGATCCCGTTCATGACAGCACCATGACTTCTACTGTGTCCTTTCACCTGCAAAATGTAGGTGGTCCCTGCCTGATTCCTGGCCATCATTCAAGGAACACCTTCTTGGAAAAACGGAGAGAAAGTCAGACTACTTGTAGGCATGTTGGTCTTTTCCTTGTCAGAAATGTCTTGGAGACTACCATCATGTGTGGTTCTTTTTATTTTTGTAGGTTGGCAAGTTTGCCTTTGATGCTCCTTGGTGGTAGCTGTGATAGTTAGATGTACATTCAATGGCGGCAATACCTCCCTGCCACCTCCCACTTCATGAGTGGAGTGTACTAGGTACCCCATTGGTGTCATGCTTGGCCACATGGCTTGCTTTGACCAACAGAGCATGGGTAGCAAGGTGTTTAGGTCCAAGTTTAAAATGCCTTGGGAGGCATCACAACGATTCTGCTGGTTCCTCTGGGATCGCCCAACTTATGCCATAAGAATGTTCTGGGCTCCTGAATAAGACCCATGGAACAGAATTTCTCCAGTTACTCCACAGATCTATGGTCTGAACTGGGGTGCCCCAGTGGACCCGCTAACCTGCAGGGCATAAATGAATCTGCCTCAATTTATTACATTTTGGGATGGTTTTGGTGTAATGTTATTTCAGTTAAAGTCCAACCAATGCATACAGTTCTCTCGTGCCTCACAGCATCTCTCAAATCCTGGGGTGGGAAGAGACCCTTAGAAACCCACTGGATGTGAATCCAGACCAGTGGATATGGACAGATTGGGCTCCAGCCTCTCCTCTGACTCCTCATTTCTCTTCCCTGAGAAAGAAAAGGAATGGGTCTCAAGACCTGCCTTAGAGGAGAGCCTCTGCCATCTGATTTGTTTACTGGTTCCTTCCGAGACCCACCACCCTCATGCTCTCCCACCAGCAGTAGATTCTGTTCAAAACCACACCCAGCATGCAGAGAGAGCTGTCTTCCCAGCTGTTCTTTAGAACACCTTGTCTGGTCGTGTCTGGCTCATGCTGGCCTCCGTCAGCACCTCACTACTGGTACTTAGAGAATGTGTCCATTTCTTAATGTCCAAAGCCCTTGGTGATCTGGCTGCCTCTATTGGCCCCACTATCCCCTCACCTGCCAGCCCCTCCAACACCAGAGAGCTCGCAGCTCCCAGAGGGCATCCTGATTCCCCCTAACTCCACTCCCAGGTGTGTGCCACCTCCATGGTTGGGATGTCCTTCTTCTCTTCCTTGGGATATGGCTATCTCAAGGTGACAGTGATGTGATTGATGAAAATATTCCAAAAGCCACGAGAAAAGGAAATGAACTCTTTATTTAATATGAAGCCAAAGATACAACTAGCTATTTATAGCTGGCTTCCCAGAACCTGGGTTCAGCAAGAGGCCCAGTACAAGGTGATATTAATTAGGATACAGTTCTGCTGCTGTAACAGAGATTCCCAAATCCTAATGTGCTCTTCTAAACACCGCTCAGACCTCACCTCCTCAAGCCTTCTTTGGTCTTCACTACCTGCTGCCCACAGTCTGACTGTTACATGGGTTCCCAAAGGACTACCACAGTATCATGTCACTGGTCTGCCCAGGTTCAAGAGCCATTGTGGGAGCTTGGGGAGAACAGGGGAGCTGTCACATGCTTCTTTTTTTTTTTTTTTTATTCATTCCCCAAACATCTCCTGGCACATTACTGGTGCTCAGTGCCTACTTGATGATCAACCAGGCTGCTTGCCTTGGGCACAGGAAAGGTAGCAGCACACCTGGTTGACAGGTACCAGCTGGGTGACAGGTGCCTGCCATGGGGCTGAGACTCGTGCCCTCTAAGCTACCTCCCTGCCTCTGGCTCAATTGCACAATGCAGCCAAAAGCAATTTTCTGCAGCACAGAGTTGGCCACGGCACTCTCCTCCTCCAAACCTTTCCAGAGCTGCCATTGCTCCGAGGTCAGAGGCTGACCCCTTTCACGTGGCTTACCCAGGAGGGCTGCCATATTTAGCAAATAGAAATAGAGGACACTCAGTCGCATTTGAATTTTTACATAACCACCAAGTGCTTCTCTTCGTATAAGTCTACTCTCATGCCATGTTTAGAATATACTTATTCTAAAAACAAACTTGTTGGTTTTTTTCTTCTCTAAATTCAAACTTTGAATCTAAATATTTCAAATTTTTAATTTAGATCAATTTAAAATGGAGTTTAGATTCAAATTTTTAGTTTTATTTATTTAGTTTTCTTTTTTTTCTGGCAATCCTGTTTGCAAAGCCATCCACCTCTGCCTCTGCTTCTCGCGGCAGCCTCCGCCCTCACCAAGCCTCCCTTATTTAACCCCTTCTGTCTTTCTCTTCCTTCCTCTGGACATTTTGTTGTGGGGCTTCTGTGAGAAAGAAACGAGCCAATGTGTGCAAAGTGCTCAGAACAGCCCTGTGCTGAGGGCTGAGCCAGGCCGCGGCAGGAGACGCTGACGTTTCGCTGTGTTGCTCTTGCCAACCCTACTGGGCGTACCCACCTCATCCTCACTGCCCCACCTGGCCAGGTTAATTCTGACCCACTGCTATGGCTTAGGTACCGTTTGTTAATTGGCAAATGATCTGAGTGTCCCTCAAGGCTCCATTGGGGCTGAAGGCTTGGTTGGCAGGGTGGCACTATTGGGAGGGGACAGAGCCTGTGGGGGATGGGACTTGCAGGAAGCCCTTAGGTCACTGTGGACAGGAGGTAGTTTATACAACCCCTGGAATTCTCATGAGAGAGAAGGACAGTTATAACAAGAGCAAGGCTCTGTTCCCCTCCCTCTTCTCTCTGCCCTTCCAATACATGCTCTTGCAAGAATGTCCCCACCCCCCACCTTCTGCCCTCACTGGAGTCCAAACCAGTGGGGCTCCTAATCTTGGACTTTGAACCTCCAAAACTGTGAGCTACATGAATTTCTCTTTACTTCATAAGTAGCGTGTGTCGGATATTTTGTTACAGTGTTGGAAAGTTGATGAACACATTCATCTCACAGCAAGATGATGATCTCCATTGTCAGTCTCTTCTTTGGGAAGCCTTCTCCAAAAACACCTCAGATGAAATTGGTGGTTTGGGGCGTATGTGCTTGATTACCCTGTTCTTATCCTATTACAGTTCTGTTATGGTTTGGATGTGATTTGCCCCCTAAAAAACTCATATTAAAATTTGGTCCCAATGTACATTGTAGAGAGCTGGCAAGGTCTGTACGAAGTCATCAGGATGTTAAGAAGGATTGGTGTCTTCCTCAGGGAAGTTGGCTCCACTCTTGCAGGCCTGGGTTGGTTACTGTGAGAGTGGATTCTAGGGCAAGGCTGGCACCTCCCTTCAGTCTCACTTGCAGGCTCTGTCACCTCGTGATGCCACCTTCCATGGGGCACCCGCCAGAAGCCCAGCAGATACCCACACCATGCTCTTGTCTAGCATGCCACAACCATGAGCCAAACTAAACCTCTTTCCTTTATGAATTACCCAGCCTCAGGTAGTTTGTTATAGAAACAGAAACTGGACTCAGACAAGCCCTTGTCATACTTTGTTCTGGTTTCCTGGCAGTCTGCTTCCCTTCCAGGCCACAATGGTAGGAGAGAAAGGGATTTGCTTTGTTCACGTCTCTGCCCTCAGCATCCAGCACGGTGCCTGTGGCCAGAGGCAGCTTTCAGCCCATACTGAGTGAATGAATGAATGGCATTCTGTAACCCCAATATTACTCAGGAGCTGGTTTCCGAGATGACTCCACCCTTTTGTGGTCAAGGTCAAGAGAGGTGCTAATGCTGCCCTGCTGGAGTGTCCATTCTGCCTGGGGTGTTCAGTCCTGGTCCTGGTGGAAAGGAGTCAGAATAGAATGGCAATTTCAATTCTGTGCTTTGCAATCCTGTAACGCATGAGGCTGGTATTGGACAAGTTACTTCTCTGGATTCTGGTGTCCTCATCTGAGAAGTGGGGTCAGCGAGATGCATCTGGAGAGGATGGGGGCGGAGTTTCCACGAGGTGATGCTGAGGCTGGAGGGGCGCTGCGGGAACTCGCGCGCGTGTGATTTCCTCCCTTCCTTCCTGGTGGGCTCCCAGGGCCTGTTTCCTGCAAGGAAAAAAAAAAATTGAAAGTTTGGCAGCACACGACCCAGACCTGGTCAGTTTGCATAAAGCAGTGCGTTTCAGTTTCAGATCAAAATCAGGAAACCCCACACTTTAAAGATGAGAAGGGGAAATTGTGGAAGCGAGAGAGGCCTTGTCTGGAGACTTGAGAGAGAGAGAGGAAAAAAGGGGCTGGAAGCAGCGGATCAATCATCAAGGTGAAAACTTAAAAGACGATTGATTTTCCTCCTTGATGTCCACGTTCCAAGGGCCTTGTTGGGTTCCTCCTGGGAAATCAACTTTCAGGCGCGTCTGCCACCGAAAGTCATTTCCTCTGAGCTCTGCTTCCAGGGGCTCCCTGGGATTTAGACAGGGAGTAAACCCCAGTGTCCTTGGAGATCAGCAGTATGACCTTGGGACCACCCCTCACATGTTTTCCCTGTAGTCAGAGGGTATCCAGGGTGCTAGGCCAGGACAGCTGCACTTAGATCCCACCCAGTGGCCCTGTGTGTCCTTGGGCAAGACTCCCCTGCCTGTCTCACAAGTGCCACATGACTGCACCCGCGGGAGTCTTGGATCAGAGACAGATGGACGGGATGGGATGAGGCAGGTGACAGAGACAAGAGGTCTTGTTGGGACACTCAGTGTCAGGACAGGACAGCCAATGCGTCCAGGGTAGAGTTCCAAGAGCCAGGAGTGGGGGACCCAGGCGCAGGGGGGAAGGGGAGCACAGGGCGGAGCAGTCCACCGCGCTGGCTGAGAGCTGGGAAGGCGCGAGGCGGTGGAGGTCTGAACTCCCAGGGCCCCGGGTGGGCAAATCCGTTTTAAGTCCCAGGGTCAAGGCTGACCACTGTAGCTCCAACGCTGCAAGGACGGTGCCAGGACTACGTGGGGTGATGGACAGAAAGCCCTGTCACGTAGGTCTTGACAAATGGGCTCAGCCAGAAGAATATGAATCAGGCAAAGAACAAAGGAATCGAGCTGAAAGTTCTCTCTCGCACCACGGCCTGCTCCTCACGGCTGTGCCTGCCCCTGTGTCTTAGCTCCGGAGACCCCGTCTGTGGGCACCTCCCAGCTCTTCCTCTGGGGGGCGCCCTCCTGAGCCCGGGAGCACCCGCCCATGTGTTGGGTAGTATCCTAGGACGTAGGGATTGTTTCGATCCACATAACCCAGCCTGGGTTAAGGCCTTGCCACGTTTCATACCTTTTCTTCTCATTGTGCTGCGGACGTCTGTCCGTGCTCTTGGGTGCGCACCTGGTCCCACTGCTTTCTTTGCCTTGCGAGGACAGCTGGATCACCTCCAGGTCCCTCTCCCACAGTTCATGTGGTCGTGTGTGCCTCGCGCACGCTCCTAAGGGCTGGCATCAGAATTTCTTTGGGGGCTGCGGGATCAGAGGGCATATATTTTCTTGTTTTCTCCACAGCGTGGCTGCACCAGACCACGGCCCACCAGCCCATTTGACCTCTCCAGCCACACCGCCGGCCACCCCCCTGCCCCCGTCCTCAGTCCCGACTTACTGTATGGCATACTGAGTCATTCAGCGAAGGCGAGCGTTTCTGGGGACCACCTGACTCAACCTCCCTGTTTTACAGACTAGGACTCCACGGCCCTGGGAGGGGCATCAGAGGTTCAAGTTCAGGTGGCTCGCACGGGCACAAGTGGAACAAATCAAGGCACTTTTCATCCTACTCCGAGGTCAAGGTTCTCTCCTGTTTTTCAGAAGGGGAGGAGAGCTCCAGACACACGTAGTTGTAAACTTTGGGTTACATGGAAAATGAGAAGCGGGGAAACTGTGGCTCGTTGTCCCTGCAATTCCCTTCCTCCCCGCCGTGAATCCCACCTACAGAGGAAGGAAGAGCTGGACACAGCCGTCAGAGGAGCCTGGGGTTCGGGCTGGGCTCGCTCTACACCGTGCGGAGCAGCCGGGGCTGAGACGGCCCACCCTGCTGTGGTCACCTGTCACCCCACCAGCCTCTGAGCCCTGGATGATCGAATGGACTTTTCATCGGTCTGATTTTCCTGCGGCTTCTGCTCCGGGTAGTGCATTTAGAGCGAAGTTTGTTTCCGTGTGATTGTCAGTTATTCCAATGGATCAAAGTGGGTTTGGGAAACCTGAGGCTAAGTGTAAGGTCCCTTTAAAGCTTATAAAATTGTTTGGGGACCATAATAACGCAAACAAGCGGGCTCTTTAAAATGAAGCCATTGCAGTTTTCACAGGGTTTTCATCTCCTGTCCCCCCAGCCCCTAGGACGTCACTCCCACAAGGAGAGAAGATGAAGGGGGGGGTGCAGGAGCCCTGTTTGGGGAGATGGCTATGATTGCGGTTGACTTTGGGCCATGGAGTTCTGGACATTGCCGCCTTCCGTAGTCTCACGACACTTGGCCCAGGATCGCGAGAGACTTGGGTGGAGCGCAGAGAGGGTCGGGGCCATTTTGGTTGTTGGTTGTTTGCTGGTGTGTGGTACGTGTTAGAGTTGTTAGAGCCAGAGAGAGAAACTGACAGAATAAAGATCCTGTTTGTTTCCAGTCTGCCTCTGAACTTATTCCCACGGCTTTGCTGCTCCAAGCGGCCATCGCTTCAGGCGGCAACAGGCGGGGGGAGACGGGATGGCGTGCAGGACACAGTGATGATGGGGATGGCTTCTCCGAGCACCTCTTCCACCAGACCAGCCTAAGGACACCTCTAGATGCCCCCCCAACTAAGTAAAGGAGGGAAGTCTAAGTACCCATTTGGACTAAGGCCACCCGGTGCCCAAGGTCCCGCCCACCCAGGCTGTATCACTCCCGGCTTTTGCGGCAAGAGCCAGGACATGGTCTCCTGTGCTTCTGCTTTTTATGCAAGAGCAGCCATATGCCGCCTCCCCCGGCTCCCCAAGCCCTCCCTCCAGTTACAGGCGATTTAACAGGCAGATCTAATCTCACTGAGGTTTCAAAGCTGTCCCGTCCATGCATCCTAACTCTGCTATCCTATGCCTGTCCTCAGCCCCCTCTGCCTCCTCCACCCTGCAAGCTGGGCCGCAGCAAAGACCTGTCAAAGGATCGGAGGCTCCCCCCTCGCTCAGCTTTGGCTCTGCCTGTCAGAATTCATGACGGAGGAAGGCAACGTCCTCAGCATTTCTGAGAAAACGTGCACTGGAGCCAAGGAAGCCCAGGTACTTACTAGCTCTGTGAACTCAGGCACATTACTCAACCTCTCTGTGCCTAGGTTCCCCAACCAACAAAATGGGAGTACTAATACGGAGCCCGCCTGTGAGCCGTCCCCACCCACCGCGCAGGCTGGTTTCTTCACATTCGTGCATTACATACACACCTGTGGTCAATGGCCAAGAGGAACACGTGGCTTTGGCAGGCGTGAGATGGCTGTTAGAGCCAGGGTGATGACGATGAGGGTGTTGCTGAGCAGCCTGGGAAGGTGAGAGGAGGTGGGAATCGGCTGCGTCGATGATTTCTGCATCCTCTTTACCTCCCTGTCCTTGGAGCTCAGAGAACACATGCAAGAGAACCTCCGGAAACCAGCGCTAAGTCAGCTGGAGAGAAGTCGTCAGGCTGGTGAGGGGTAGGTGCTCTGGACAGACGGGAGGGTGGCTCAGGAGCAGACCTGAGGCTGACATAGGCTGGCTGGGGCTTTGCCTTCTTAGGGAAGAGAAGGACCATCCCTGCCACGCAAAGGGTTCCAGTCTCCTGCTGATCCAGATGTGGTCCCGGGAGGAGCAACATGAGCCGGGAGTTTCTCAGGGATGCCGGATCTTAGGTCTGTCCCAAGAGCACTGCATCAGAAGCCGCATTTTAACAAGACCCCCCCAGGTGGTCTCTATGCACACGGAAGCGTGGAAAGCACGGTGCAGTCCGAGTGCAGGGCAATGGGCACGGTGGCCCTCTTTGCTGTCCACTGCTCTGCACCTGCTCTGCAGGCTGTTTTGTTGTTCCCTGTGTCCTGGGTATTTAACATCTGTTCTCCCTCAGACCCAGCACCCAGGAACATTCAGCAGTCGAAACCTAAGTGAGCAACTCTGTAGATGAATGAGTGAACCAATGACCGCAGGGTCCACTGCCTGGATTTGGGTCCTTGGTGAATACGACTGGCATATCCCAGCAGAAGGCAAATTGGGCCAAAGAGAACAACATCTGTGTGGCACACAACTTACTGTCTGTGTTGGGCAAGACTGGCTGCAGAGCCTTGAGGCTCTCTGCTCTGTGCAGGGACTGACCTCATGGGTACCTCGTGTCTCACTCTTTCGCTCAAGTGAGTGGCAGCGCAGGGAATCAGGTCAGTGTGACATCTTCTGGACATACCCAAGCAGCCGACAGTGTGCCGTGCATCCTCATATGAACACTCAATGCCCACCCCCAACACACACCAGATACCCTTTTCTGGATGGAGATGATGGCTATAGAACTCACCCAAGGCTCTGAAAACACACATGGCATTTGCCTGTTCCCAGACTGCCAGTCACTACCAGGCTTGCGCGATCCCCTCAAGATCAATGAATTATGGTTAAATGATCACTTTTGCAAGTGTTTTTTAGATATACTAGCAGGTCCTTTGTCTGGGCCAAGAGGCAGGACAGACCTGATAGCTCAGTGTTTGATTGAGTTCCCGCTTCCCTTCTTTTAGATGTCTTTTATCCCCACCGATGTTTATGCTAACCTTTGCAGTTTAAAGATTATGTTAAAAAACTGGGAGCCATTTGGAGCAGCCCCAAGGCCTTAGAAGATCTGTGGGCAGCTCAGAGAGACCCCACTGCTCAGGGCTCTCTTTATCTTCTTCCCTGCCAGCCCCGCCTCTGTGATTACTCGACTATACAAGATCCTTTAAGAATGGAGGGAGACTGGAATGTGCTCTAGATTTTACGTCCAACAGACCAGGGCTATGATCCAGCTAGTGAGGGGCAGACCAGCAGCAGAGAGCTGTTGAGCAGAAGGAGACTCAGGTCCCCACACACCTGAGAAGCGTGGGGCTCCTTAATCTACCCAACTCTGTGACCTCCGTGCACTACTGTGAAGCAAAATATTCTTGACCCATCTTTGCCCATGATACCCACACCCAGCAGTGCTTTTCTGCTTCCTAGTGACCCCCTATTTTGTTGGCTATCCCCCTTACCCAGCCTGCCCGTGTTCCTCGGGGGAAGAGGACACTGCCCTGTGTGGTCATCCTGATGTGTCTAAGCTAATCGTGGCCATTCCCATTCCAGTGCCTGGGAATCAATTCAGGTCAGTAAGTTGTGGGGAACCCCTGCAGGGTTGTTTCTGGGAGAGATTTACTTGTTCCTAAAAGGAAGCGCAGAGAAGAGAAGGTCTTATCTTTCTTCTCAGTGTCAACAGGTCTGGATATGATGCCTGGAAATGGCTTTTGCTCCAGGGAGAACCCGACTTAAGACAAAGCCAAGACACTCTGGACAGCAGAGAGATAATATAAAAAGAGCGTGGGTCCTTGATGGCATCTCCGAGCCTCTGAGTTAACCAACCCTGGAGCTGCCCTGCCTCTGGACTGGTTGTAATATGAGATCATAAATCTTATTGTCTGGGGCCGCTGAGTTGAGTTTGCCACAGCCCAAAGCGAAAGAGCAAAATGTGTGATTAGATAAAGACACCTCGGGAGGAGGGTGGTGCTTCTGCATCCTGTGCAGTGACTGATCTGAACAGAACCTAGTCCTGGGGTCAAGCATTCCTGTGCTTGTAAATGTGCACACGTGCTACGCAGGGACACACACATGCACACGCACACATGTATACACACACACACACACACACACACACACCCCGATCAGCCAAGAAATGGAAGTGCTTATGTGAATATTCCCACCAGAAGAACCTAGTTATGTTTAAAGACTAAAGAATAAGAACCCCATTTTGTTCAGATCACAGAAATGAAGCAATACCAGGTAGGATTGGGTGAGAACAAACCAATTAAATTGTGACATTTATTAGTGTCTTGTCTCTGAGCACAGGGCCTAATTGGTACACATTTGTCCAGGAGAGGACTTCTGAAGCCATATTTCTGTTACTAAAACTAAATCTCATAATTTTGATGCTAAATGGTGCTTCTGTTCGGAGTCGAGTACATAATTCAAGAGAGAGACTATGCCCAGCAGGGTGGCACATGCCTGTGATCCCTGTAACTGGGGAGGCTGGGGCAGCCTCATTAAATTAGTAAGGTCCTAAGCAACTTAGTAAGACCCTGTCTCTAAATAAAAAATAGAAAGGGCTGGGGATGTGACTCAGTGGCTGAGCACCCTTGTATTCAATCCTGGGTACCAAAAAATAAAAGAAAAGAAAAAAGGATAGACCATGCCTGATGTGCCAAGTTCCCTGAGGAAGAAGGGAAAGGTGGGGGAAAGTCTGCTAGGCCGATCCTTGCCCATGCCAGCCTGCTGTGCCCAGAGGTCCACCCCTGCATCCACCCCTTATCTTTAACTAGCAGAAGCCAAGACCTTACACCTCCTCTCCAGTGGTTTCCCCCTGTAAACAGACTGTGTTTGCATTTGATGAGTTTATTATGCAGAAGTGGAGGGGGTAGGAGTGTGTAGGGGTGGGTTAGCCTTGGAACCATCTAGAAGGAAATGAACAAGGGCAACAGGATTACTGTGGAATTGGAGTGGCCCTTCAAAGCCATCCTGAATACAGTAAGTAGATTGAGCCTTTAACCTACTCATAGATCAGTCATGGGGTAGCACTGACCCCAGGCAAGGCAGTGCCCTTAGAAGAAGAAGATTCCCAGGGAGGAAACTGTGAAACTTCATCAGCTGACATTCCGGACCACTTGGACATAAACGCCTTAGTCCTATGGGTGGGCTCTTGGTGACTCACCCAGCATCCATAACACACTGGTTGGTAATCGTGAGAAACAGAAAGTAGGGTGGTCCATTTTCAGAATATAGCCTTAATTGGATCCTAGCCATTTTAATTATGGTCTTTCCCTTGGCCCGCCCCAGTCCTAAAATTAGCCAATTGCATAGATCGTACCCCTGCGCTCCTCCAATCAGGGCGCAGGGCAGGAGGAAGGCAGCGACGCGTTAGGCGCACACAGCCGCGGACTGGCGGCCCAGGCAGCTGGCTAGCGAGGTCCCCTAGCACGCGCAACTGGCGGGAGTAAAAAGTCCGCCTGGCTCACCCACTTTTGAGCGCGTGTCTGATTCTTGCAGCATAACTCTTAAGTAGGCAGGGTGTGGCTGGAGGAAGCAGGCCACTGAGGTTGCTACTTTGGGGTTCCTATTTTGTCCATGGAGCTCTCCCTCTGCTTCCCCGTGGCCATCCTGATCCCTTCCCTTTCCTCCACCTTGCCCTTCTGCCAGGAGGTTCTGCCTCACTTCAGGCCCAAAGCCATGGAGTCTGTTGACTATCGACTGAAACTGTGAACCGTGAACACGTTGGTCCCCGTTAAGTTTTTTTGTTGGGTGTTTTGGTCACAGCAACCAAAGCTAACTAAGAACTCCATTGAGGTGAAATAAAAGAGCATGCGCCCACCTGTCTGCAGCCACCCCCAGCCCCAGGCAGAGAAATCACTGCCCTGTGCAGAGCTACCTGGTACTGTGTAAACGGCGCAGATCTGCTTCAAATAAGGGGAGAGAGGATGAGAGGGAGCTCGGAAGGCTTATTAACTCTTTGGGAAAATAATGAAAGTCACTGCTATTGCAGCATTGTTGTATTGCTAATTAAATAAAATAAAATAAATTTCAGGTGATTAAAGAGATATAAAAAAAATTGAAACCATAAGAGATTTAGAACAGTCTAGAGGGTTGTCTCGATAAACTGGGGATGGTTAAGCCTTCCTAAACATCCCTAAGCATTCAAGCACCCCTAAGCAAAACAATAAAGAACAGGATTGATGAATTTGATTACTTAAAAACAAAATCTTCACTGGGTCAACAAAAATACCATAAGCAAAATTAAAAGGCAAATGACACGCTGGGGAAAATATAATCAGCATGTATTCAGAGGAAGGGCTGATGTATCGGGAGAGGTCTAGGAAGTCAAAGGAAAAGATAAGTATCCTCATAAAAATGGGCAGTTGACAGAAATGGGCAATTCACTAAAGAAAAATTACAAGTAGACAATAAACATATGAGGAAACATTGAGTCTCACTGGAAACAAAAGATATGCAAATTAAATCAACAATGAGTGCAGGGAATTGGGCATATTTTTGTGCCCTGTTGAGGGAGTGTGATTTGGGGCAACCTTTTTAGAGAGCATATCTATCAAAAGCCTTAAAAATGTGCACACATATCCTTGACTCAGCAATTTTACTCCTAGAAGTTTATCTTAATGATCAAAGGAAATATATGTGCAAACTATTCATGCATAAGTATATTCAATAAAGTTTTATTCATGTTAATGAAAACTGGAAACAATCTGCATATCCAACCATAGGTAGTTGGTAAATTACAGAATATCCATAATATGAGATACTATGGAACTATTAAAATGAAGTTGTTAAATAATATTTACCAACACATAAAAATGTTTGTAATATTGCTGGATGAAAAAAGGGGCCACAAAGCAAAATAGATAATACCATGAAGTGTGTGTATGTGTGTGTGTGTGTGTATGTGTGTGTGTGTGTGTGTGTGTGTGTGTCTATACACATGTATTTTCCAAATGTTAACTTTATTTTTCACTTGGCAGTGGATCGCTGCTTTTTATTTCCTTTGTGTTTTTCTGTGTGCTGTCCAAATTTTCTGAATTAATCAAGAATATTTTTATATTTAGCAAATAAAATGTCATGAACAAAATAATTGGATTTGGGGGCACAGGTAATAGTAATGTAGTTGGTAGTGTTAGTTGTGGGACTGGGTGCCCCCTCCCAACTTCAAGGTGAGTCAGACGTAGACCTGTCTCGTTTTGAAGCTGAGGACTGAGAGCCAGAGAGAAGCTCGCCTGAGCGTCAGAGAAGACTCCTGGTGTGAAATGGTTGCTGGTTTGAAGCCATCTGTTGTTTGAGGGCAGGATGCATCCCAAGCACCTCTGTGACCTGCCTCGGACTGACAAGGAGCTGGAGGAAGGTATGAAGGAGTAGCATAATTAGTAATCCTGCCCCCTCTCCTCGCCCCTCTCCTGCAAGGTTTGCTGCACTGGAAAAGGAGCCAGCAGGATGCTTTTGTCACCAAGGCAACCTGATTCTGAGCAGAGGTGGTAGCCCCATGGAGGCCAGCTTCCGCCTCGATTTCATCCCCCTACTGTCCCTCCCTCTGACCCTTGCCTGATTGCCGCTCCAGGGAGTTTCTGTCAATCTCAAGGTAGAGAAAGTGGGCTGCTCTGCATGAAGATGTTCTGTAGGAACCTTGGCACCCAGATTGAACTGCACGGAACTCCTGAGGGGCCCAAGTAGAGACTGTGGATTTAGCTTTATGCTGAAAAAGATACTGACACTGCATTGAAGCTGGGGCACCCGCCATACCTGGATGGATGCGTGGGTGGGTGGAAGGTAAGATCGAGAGAGGAATGGACCAGTCTTACCTAGAAGCTGAGTGTAGAAAAAAGTAGTAGAAGGTCTACAAATTGGAGAGTGAAGCTGGAAATGACTGAGAATGTTGACAAGTGGGGACAGACGAGTTCACGGGTACTCATCTTCCCCAAATTCCATGTGTCACCTGTTCCCTTCTTCAGGACCAAGGGGCACCCTCCCCTACACATGCACAGCTCTTAGAACTCCATCACTTCTGTTCATCTCCAGGGAGAAGCTACACAGGCTGGCATAACAGTTAACTTATTTCTCTTCCTATCTAGACAGTGACAGCCCCCAAAACAGAAAATTTGCCATGGTACCTTTCAGTTGCAAGTTGAAGAAAGCTTACTCCAAGCTGGCTTTGGTAAAGAGTGTTTGTGACTCTAGTGACAATCGAGATCCAGGAAATAATACTGGCTTCCAGTGCAGCTTGATGCAGAGGCTCAAGCAATTTCACCACAGATGAACTGTATTCTCTCTCCATTTCTGTGCTCTTTCCTCTAGGTCAACTCCACTCTCAGACAGGCATTCCCCTTGTGTAGCAGAGGTTTGCCACCGCTCCAGCAATCACACCCTCTCAGCTTCAAGCCCAACCAAGGAAACATCTCAGATTCCCCCCACCAAAACACGTTTCATTACCCTGCACATTCTGGTTGGTCCTCTTGCTCATCCTTGATCCAATCACAGTGACGCAATCACTGCGAGCTCTCTGATTGGCTTAAGTTTGAGACTCCGGAAGAGGGTGGTCACCAAGAGAGAAGCAACCAGAAGAAAAGTCAGGATGCAGACAGATACAAGGACCAGATGCCCACGACAGATATGTCCTCTCTGCATGGGGTAATGTAGGAGCCCTGATTAAGGAGATAGCTAAAATTGCGATTAGCTGTGAGCCATAAAGATGTTCAAGCATTATCGCAATTTGCATGGTCTCACGAGACTTGGTCCGGGACATTGCGGATGGTGTCAGCGCCATTTTGTGTGGTGGTTGGAAGAGTGTGGATGGTGTGGGAGTTGCTGTTGGAGCCGGAGGGAGAAGCTAGCAGAATAAAGAGCCTGTTCGTTTCCAGTCTGCCTCTGAACTTATTCCCGTGGCGTCGTTGCTCCAAGCCGCAGTCGCTTCAGGCAGCGACAGGGTCCCACACCTGGCATTGACGGGTGATACTTCCACAGCCGCATCCCAGCAGGAGACACAGCGTGAGCATGTTGCAGAAGCCCTCCAGGACTTCACAGGACCCAGCTGGGCTCTGCATCCAGGCCCACCAGCCCCCTCTCCTTCCCTCGCCATCACCCTGCCAGCCCTCCTACCTAAGCCACAGGTACCTGGGCAGGCCAGCCCCCCCCTCCTCATTTCAGAGCACTGGACCCGAAATGTTGGAAATGGGTGCAAACCTAGAAAACAGAGGTTTAGGTTTCTCTCTCTTCCTCCTAGTTTGCTTTTTTTGCTCAGTGAGCCAGAATGGGCGGTGACGGACGCGCTGGCCCAGATCTGTGCCATATTGATGATCACACGGCAACAGCGATGGTAGTGTCACAACAACTCCCACTTGAGGGGTCCACAGTACACCGAGCCTGTGAGCCTTTCACCACAGTATTGTGCGATAACTTTGCAAGGTGGTGTCACCAAGATCACCACACGCTTTGTTCACTTCTAAGAACAGATGGTATTATATTATTAATTACTACCCAGATCGCACAGATTTGTTGCCACCAGATGCTAGAGCATCATCTCCTTCACATATTGCTGTGGGTCCCCATGGGCCCTGGGCTGCTGGTTGGTTTTCCTCGCCCCTCCCCCCACAGCTCTGCCAGGACCTGTGGTTTCTACTGTGACTGTTCACCAGCGCCCCAGTCCCTGCTGAGCCACCAGGTACTGTGCTCACTACCATTGCTCTGGAAATTTTGCTCTGCCATTCTGCATGGAGAGAAACCTGGGGAAGATGTCTCTCCTCCTGTACTCTATACCACTGTGTTACTCCATTTGCATTGCTGTAACAAAATAACAAAGGCTGGGAATTTTATAAAGAAAAAAGGTTTCTTTAGCTCATAGTTCTGGAGGTGCAATATGTATGTCCCACTGATTGAATCAGAACATTGCATAGAAGCAGAAAGAATCAGCACCTGCAGAAGGGACCAGCTATAATTGCTCTTGCAAAATCTCACTCACTCCAGGAGACCAGCATTAATCCCTCTGAAGGGTGGTGCTGTCATGACCTATTTACCTTCTTTTAGGCCCTGTTTCTTAAAGGTGCCACAACCTCAATGCTGTCACACTGTGGATTGAACTTCCAGCACGTGAACTTTTAGGAACACAGGAAAACCATAGCAGTCACATACAGTCAGTGGGGTCCTAAGAGTTCCGTTTGTGCCCTGGCATACTACACAGCTATTGAAACGTCTCCACCAGTGCCCTGTCCCCACCATATATATCCTTACCACTGGCACTGGCATGACACTAGAGGGGACTGGATGGGGAGGCCAGTACAAATGTCAGAAGCCATGCTGCATCCAGAAATCGAGCCACCCTCTCCTCCCCCTCCTTCAGCTCCTTCTCCTTAACTTCTCCACCCCTCAGACTCTACCCAAGGTTGTTTTATTGGGTCAGTGCTTTATCTAAGTCCCCTTTCCTCAAGAGCATTTCTCCTACCTGGCTGAGATTCGGCAGTCAATAAATATACCTTGAATGGTTGGATGCATGGATGGACGGATGGATGGTTGGACGGATGGGTGGATGGGCCAATAAAATGCCCATTAGTTTCTGGTAAGCTAACTCCACGTCTGAGTCTCATTTAAACTCCAGCTGGGATTCTCGTTAGAGTTCTTAGGATTTTCTTCCACTTTGCAAAAGCAAAAAAACTGAGGTGCAGAGAAGTTAAGTCACTGTCCAAAGCCATACAGATAAACAGTGGCAGGGCTCGGATTGCAACCCAGGCCCAAATGATGCGCAAAACCTCATCTCTTTCTCCTCCACTCTGCTCCCTCAGGAGGAAGATGTTGGAGGCTGTGGTTAAGGAGGCGTCTGGGGTGCCACATGGGAAGCCACATCACTGGGGTCCCCTCTGCAGCAGGGCTCCCCGACAGCGTGGTCTGCTTCTCCCTGGCACCACTAGCTAGAACACATCCAGGCTGAGACCCCCTGGTGACCCACCCCGCGGCGGCCTTGCTGCCCCATCAGGCTGCGCCTGCTCTTCCCGTTCTCAGCCCCTCGTGCTGCTCACCGCCTCTGAGAGGCCACCCTGCTCTGCAGGGCTCCGGCTCCGCTGCTGCAGCACCTCCAGTGTTTCTGGGGAAGATCCCTTCGGGGCCAGCTCCCAGCAGCCGACTCCTTTCTCTGAGAGGCAGAAGAAAACCGCCTATTGAAGTCTCAGCCCCACCCAAGTCCAGGACTCAGGAAGCCGGGCTGGCCGTGGCAGAGGCTCCTGCCATGCTAGGGAAGGAGGGAGCCATGCCCACCCCCAGTCGCTGGAGCCACCCGAGCCCGGGCTGCAGCGTCCCAATCTGTGGTACGCTCTCTGCTCTAGCCCCTGGCCACCCTCGGGACACCCAAGTCCTGAAGCAGCCTTGCTGCCTGTGCTCCCGAGACCCGCCATGCGCCTCTCTCCAGGTGGCTTGGGTTCCCTGTGATTTGGGCTGCTGTCTGAGTCCCCCAGTCCCCCATGGCCATCTCCTCCCTGCTCCGGAGGCCAACCGTCTGGGTGCCAATGCTGACCTTGATCAGACACAGGTCACGGATCCCTTGAACGCAGCTGGACTGCTCGCCCCTCTCGGGCTGCAGTGGAAACTCTGCCCTAGATCACGGCCAGGTGCAGCCCTCACCTGGGCTAAAGTGGGTGGAGCCAGTGCTGCGCAACCGACGGTAGGTAGGCCGAGGGCTCGCGGGGCAGGTGAGGCCTCTGTGAGCCTAAGGACCCAGTGCCGTAGACCAGGGTCTGAACGTGCACGGCAGTAAATGACAGCTGGAGTTTGGACTCTGGCCTGCAGAATCACGGAGCAGGAATTAGGGATTGCTCTCTGCATATGCGGGCTGTGTGCGCGTTGCTAGAAGCCTTTCCACCCTTCTATTAATAACAGCATTCACTCAGAACTCACCGTGTGTTGGGCCGTGTTCTAAGCACTTAACCCAAGGCTAAATATTAACGCGTTCCATCCTCATCATGCCCTGTGAGATAGGTACTGTTATCATCCTCATTGTGTTCTTTTGAAGAAACTCAGGCACAGTGAGGTCAAGCTCACCATGGAACCGGAATCTGACCCTGCTTCTTTGTGGCTCCGACTTCCGGGCTTTCAACCTCTGCATCTGCTTATTCGTCCCAAAGCAAGGGGCCTTCCCCCAGGGAGAAGAAGCGGGGAAGGAGGACAGGAGCCTCCTGGACGCTTTCTCCTGCAGAGAAAGGGAACGTTCGAGAGTCTACACCTGCCCTGCGGCCTGTGGCATGGTGGCAGCCATCTGCCACCCAGGTTTTGTGTGCGTCTTTTTGCTTATCCCTAAGGGCCGGGTGGAACAGGCCCTGTGGTCCCCATTTCACACCTGTGTCTCTGCAAGGCTCTGTAAATTGCCCATCATCGCTAGCACACCGTGGGCCTGATGTTCAGTCCCAGGCCTGTGCGCATCTAGACCCGGTGCTATGTGAGGGTTTGACTTACCCGGCTGTGGACCTGCCCACGTGGATGGGGACAGTGGTATGGGGAGCAGGGACCCTGTGCTCCTCTCCATCTCATCTCGTCTTGTCTTCTTCCCTCCTCCCCACTCCCCCGACTCACTCCCCAACCACCACACCTACCCCTCTTGACTTGCTTGGGATTAAGTTAGGAAAACAGAAATGAAATGAACACCGCCCCGCCGGCCCGTCCCCGGAGACGCCGACTTACACAGGTCTGGAGCTGTTGATGATGTTCTATCGATTTCCCCTCTAATTGCTGCAGCTGGATCTATATTCATTTTCTGTCTCAAACTTCTCTTTTGTTGGTTCAATCAACTAAATGAAGGGCCCATTTCTCTCTGCTCCTGTCCTGAAAAGCCAAAGAAGTTTCAAATGAAGAGCTCTCTTCAGAAGTCAGCGAGGTCAGCAGTTGGGGGACAGACAGGGCTAGAATTTGATGACCTCTTTTGAAGAATTGGTTAAGAATGCAGCTGGAAAAGGGAGGGAGAGAAAGGCTCAGTTGGCAAAAAGCAGAAATATTCCACCTTGAGTTCATAGACCAGAAGTCCATTCATTCATTCATTACCAGCATTGAGCACCTACTGTTGACCAGACCCTGTGGTAGGATCTAGAGATATCTAGATATATTTAGGGTTATACAAATGATCTCAGCTCCTGCCCTCGTGGAATTAAATGTGAGTTGAGTGGACATAGATCAATCAAATAGTTAGATATAAATATTCTATGCTACGCAAATATCTGGGTCAACCTCAAGAACCATAGGAAGGAATGTCAGGCTGGGAATCAGAATTGGTTCAAGAAAGACTCACCCTTCCTTTTGTTAGCTCAGTAAGGTTTTCAGCTCCACTAACCTGAAGATGTTCAAGGAAGAGAGAGAAACACAGAGGAAATCCTCCACCTGCCTGGGACTCGGTACCTTTCCTCCAGGAGCTCACTAGACAGAGGAGACAAAACCAGGCACAAGCAACTTTGAGTGAAGACAGACAGGGATAGATGTGAGAATAAAAGCATGGTCTGCATGCTGTGAGGGACTGGGAAGGCAGAGGTGGAATCTAGGATGTGAGAAGAGTTCTCTGAGGATGGAGAATGTGAGCAGAGCTTTGAAGACTTAATAGAAATTTGACAGCCATACTGCATCTTCTAGAGGCCCAGCATTCTGCCAAAGCCTACGGAGGACAAAGCACAGTGGGGGGCTGGCCACGTGAAATGACATCTGACTCCACTGAGAATCAGTGCTAGGAACATTGCAGGGAAGTCAGAGACTGCAGTTTAGCATACTGCCAGGGACCAGCTTTCATTTGACCATTCTTTCCCTGACCCTCTACCCATTAGGCTAGTTGAGAATGTGAGGTATACAGGACATTAGTCAAGATAGGCAAAGTCATGCTGCAATAACAAATAATCTCCCAAATACAAGGGACTTAACTCAATTAAGATTTGTTTCTTACCTATGTGAGACCTGCAGCAAGTTCAAGGGAAATTCCTTTTTAACAGTGCCATGGGGTCTGGTGGGTTTCCATCTGTGATTTTTGATATCTTAACACATGGTTTGCCAGGTCATTCAAGAGCGTTTGTGTGGTCCCCAAAGTGACACACATCATTTCTGCTCACAGTCTTGACCAGAATTAATAATATGGTTCCACCTAACTTGAAAGCTTCCCAGGAAGAAGAACCAGATATTTGTAAGTTCTATTCATGTCTACTTAGTTCATCCAGCCTCTAAATAGGAGGTCTGTTTATAGACATTCTCATCTGGGGCCCCAACCTTTCAACCCATCCTAACCCAGCTTCTCATTTCTCATTCCCATTCATGGCCTCTGTCTCCATCTCCACTAGACACACTTCTCAGCCAGTACCTGGTAAGTTGGGATTCAAGCTCATGTCTATCTTCAAAAAGAAAACTCACACCTTTCCCTCTACGTTAAATTGCTTTTGTCAGAAAGCCTGTATTCTCAAAGGACTTCTGCTCTTTGGGACAATATTGAGACATGCAATAAAGGTGGAATGGCTCAGGTGCAGTGGTTAAGAGTTTGGTTTTTGGAGTGAGACTCACATAGGTCCAACTCTCCACTCTGATATTTAGTGTTGGGTGACCTTGGCCAAATGACTTAACCTCCAATTTGTGCATCTGTAAAATGGGAATTGTAATAGTCCTCACCCATGGTGGTTGTGATGCCAAATGAGCTAATGTGTTTAGTAAGGGCTCAATAAACAGTAAGTGCTATTAGTATTATTATTGATGTCTGCAAGTCGATATCTAATCAAGGATTTGATAGTGTGTTTCAGACTCAAATGCTAAAGATGCTAGGAGAAGAGGGAGGAGGAAGCAGAGGCACTTGGGGAATCTGAGTTTTCTGTTGGCATCAGATGAGTTCTTGGGCAATTAAGCTGCCAAGGAAGACAGAATGGTCAGGATATGTCAGGCATGCACCTCAAGAGTAATAGGGTTTGGAGGTAGGGTCGATAGGTCTCTGAATATAAGGAAGAGGCTTGGGGTACACAGATCTAGTCTTCTTTGCTTATTCTGCATCCTTGAACTTAGGCTGGGTCCCCAATATTGCTTGGATTAAATATTACCATGCATGCAAAAGCATAGCAAAGTCCCAGGCCTATAGTTTTTGCTCAATAAACAATAACAATTATCATCATGATCATTATCATATCATCCTACTCCAATAAGTTGGCACATTGATGTGGGAGACCATGACAAGGCTGTTATCTCTTAAGATTTTTATTCTATAAATTGTTGAGACACATTCTCAGCATGTTAGGGAATCCTATTCAAGATTAAAACCTCCTTTAAATAGCACAAAGACATGTATTGCTCTAGACCTTGAGGACTTTACAGTCTAGATAGTGAGCTGGATGGGATTGTCATGACACTGTGTACTGACAGTGTGTGCCTTGTTCTGTCCTGTGCCTATCAGTAACGTTATCTCCAAACCTCCCATCAGTTGAACAAGGTAGTTCTCATTATCCCCAAATTCAAGATGAAGAGAATTAAACCTCAATTTCCTCAACTTCAAAAAAGGTACAACAAGAAACTTGATCTACCCACTGTGAAGATGAGAGAGAAGACCAATAAGGAGAATGGGATAATTCCAGGCATGATAATGTTCGAAAAGATGACAGAGAAATCCCCAGGAAGTAACAAGGATGTGTCTGTTTAGTTGCTGCTGCAGCAGGAAGGTATGTGGGGGCGGATGGTGACACAGGAGTGTGACAGCTGGAGTTTGGGATAGAAGGGTTGTGTTGAGTGAACTCTCAGGCACTGGAGGAGGTTGGGGAAATGAGGAAGGGGGTGAGTGGGAGGGAGTTGATATGAAACATGTCAACTCTTCCCCAAGGAGGCAAATCTCAGACCCTCTGAGGCGCTGCAGGGATGGGGCTGGGTATGCGTGTGGGACAGCTCTCTCCTGGTCCTGTCCCACCTCCACCACCCCAACTAGGTCCAAGATAATCCAAAATTCAGGTCCACTTCCTGGTCTGAGACCTAAGGGCTGTCTGCATCTTAGACTTCTTGGGTTTCTCCTAGGTTTCCTTTGCAACCAACCAGTTCTAGAAGTCAGTGTGCCAGAGCTAAGCCTTGGGTAGAGCAACTCCAAGTCTCCCCACAACCTACCACTCCCTCCCCCTGGTATTATTTCAGAGTGCAGGTCTAAGTTCCTGCCTATCATCCCCATACACAGCACTCCCGTCTGCCCTAGTGACAGAACACACTGGAGTGTGACCCTGGTATCATCCACTTCTTGGTCCTGCTATACGTGACACATCTCTTTCCTCTCTGCTTTTAAGTACTTGACTTAAGGTAATTTATATTAATGGAAACACCATGAAGAGCTTTGCAAGAATAAGAGGTACACACCTCTTCAGGTTTAGCTGGAGATAGCTACCGACAGGATGCACTTTCTGGAAGTTCCCTCATCCAAAATACTGTCTTATTTGTTACCGGTCAATCCATTCCACCATCTTAGGCACTTTATTTAAATTTGGGTTAAGTATCATTAAAACTCTAGTTCTGAAAAGAATAATAGTTATCAGAGTTGAGGCAAAGTCTTAGAAGGGGAATTTCTTGATCAGGTTGCCTGTGGTGAAGCCCATAGTCAGAGCACGGGAGGGCTTAGTGTAAAGGTAGTTTGGATGTCATATGACCAGGACCAGGGACAGTTCCTTTCTGGTAGGTAGCCATTTCAGAGGGATTTCTCCATCTGCTCTATTGCCTACAGGTACCATCTGCCTCTCGGGACAAGGCTTCTCTAGCAGACCCTTATTAGACTGTGAAGCCTTCATCCCTGAGTAAAGGTGAGGGCCATTCTTCTGCACAGAATCAGAACTCGGCTTGAGTCTGTGCTCAAGAGATCAGATGCATTGGGACCTGAGGATGATGCTGAGGTTGATAGTGATTACGGTGGTGGTGGTGATGGTAATTATGCTGAGTTCTTGTGGTTTAGATATCAGGTGTCCTCCAAAAGCTCATGTGTGAGACAACACAGAGAGTTTGGAGGTGAAATAATTGGGTTATGAGAACATTAACCTAATCAGTGCATGAACACGCTGATACGGATGAACTGGACAGTAACTGTGGGCAGGCAGGCTGGGTCTAGAAGTGCATCTCCAGCGGGGGATGGGGCTGTGCCTTTGGGGTTTATATTCTGTCCCAGGTGGACAGAATGCTCTCTGCTTCCTGTTTCCACGTCCTGGGATGCTATGCTTTTTTCCACCATGATGTTCTCCTCACCCTGGACCCAGAGTTAGGGAGTCAGATGTCTTTGGACTGAGACCTCTGAAACCATGAGCCAAAATAAACCTTTTCTCCTCTACATTGTTCTTGTTGGGTTGTTTGGTCCCAGTTACAAAAAAAAAAAAGCTGACCAAAACCGTGGTTGACATTTATTGTGTATTTGCTATGTGCCCATTATAATTTATGTATATTAGTTCACCAAATAGCTAGAATAAGTCACGAGGTGGGTGGTGTCATCATCCTCATTTGCCAGATGAGGAAGGAAAGCACAGAGGGGCACAGCTTCCCCGTGCCACTGCCCCACACAGCTCCAGGGGTACCTGATGGTGGACTGGATGGTACCCTGTAGAGTTGTGTCAGGCACAGGTTGTTCCGCTGTCTAAGTAACCTAGGATCTCAAAGCTAGTTAGAGGCGGGCTTAGAAACAGGGTAGTGTAGTTCCCGGCTGCTCCTGACCGCGCACATGATGGTAACCCACTTATGGGGGCTTTCTCCTTGGGTGAGTGTGCTGCAGGCATGATGGGCCGTCTGAGCTGGCTTTCCATTACAAATGCCTGAGATAATTGACTTAAAGAGAGGAAAGGTTTGTTTGGGTGCACACTTTTAGAGACTCCAATCCAAGATCGGTTGGCCTTGTTGCTTTTGGACCTGTGGCGAGACATCACATCATGGTTGGGAGCACCTCCCCTCATGGCTGAAATGCAAAGAGGAAAGGAAGGGGATAGGGTCCCACCCTCCCCTGCAAGGACATGCCCCCCAGTGACCAGAAGACCTCCACAAAGCCCTGCTTTTTAAAGGTTCCACCGCCTCCCAATAGCACCAAGGTGGGGACCAGTCCTTTAACGTACGGGCCTTTTGGGGACATTTAAGATCTGAACAATAGCATGGGCCACCCTTTGAATTCATTTTTAATCTTTGTTTCCACCAGGATGCTATGTGCTTCCAGCAACAAGATCAAACTATCAAGCAACCAGTGCCGAGTCAGATGCGCCCCCCACCTTGGTATCCACCCTGTGGGTCTCTGTCCCCCACGCTTCCATCAGTCCCCTGCTGACAGGAAATAGATGAGGAGGAGATGGTGCTAGATTGGCTGCATTATGATCTAGGGAAGGGGTTTGATAAAAGAAGAAAAGACAAGAAAGCTTGGATTTCATGGTGACTCAGGGCAGACTTCCTGACCGCCTCTCCCCTGCCTAGAGAGATGAGATGGAGACTCTGTCAGATACACAACTTCAAGGAGCGGATTTAAAAGGCCTTTACGAACGGGGTTCTCAGAGCCTTTGGATCTTACTAGCACTTATTAGACTCCTGCCAGGGAGACAAGGTAAGCATCAGTGTATGGCACCAAGAACTCCATGTTTTGTTCTCATTTTATGGACTCCAAAGAGCGTAGGGAGCAGGTCCCTGGCTAGATCCACAGCAGCAACTGCAAGGACATTGCTAACCAAGGGGTCATCCAGTGGCGACAACGTTCCTCATCTTACAGACCTTGGCATGTCTTTTCTTCTCTCTTTCTTTTTAGATCATGCTCTTTTTGTGTCTACGATCTTTCTGCTCCATTCTCTATGAGATATCACGCACATCTCCCCACGTCAGGATAAAAAACCTGCCACTTTTTCTAATAGGGGTGTGGTGGTCCTCTGTGCAGCTGCACTACAATTTTTTTGTCAGCTTCCTGTTGATGGATATTTAGATTATTTCCCATTCATTTTTCCCCCCTTGCTGTTACAAGCAATGCCACCACAAATGTTCTTACATATATCCCTTCACTCCACACTAATATTTTTGTAGGAAGGGGAGTTTCTGTGTCAAAGGATATGCAATCAGTTGGTTTTAATGATACAGCCAGATGGCGTGAGAAACAAAGGAGATGCGTTTGAATATGAGGGTGGAGGCGTAATGGCTCAAAAGTGGTCCTGGGGAGCGCGGGGAACGCTGACCTGAGATTCTGTACCTTGGCAGAATGAGCAGCTGCGGCTGGAGAGGCCGGCAGAGGTGCGGTGTCCTCTGGGGAGATCTCATTCTCAGTTAAGGCAGGAGGTGGAAGAAGGCTTCTGGGAAAAGTTCAAGCAAGCAGGAAAGCCTGTCTGCCACAGAATGGGGAAGGACCAGAAACCCGGGGGACCGTGAGGTTGGATCAGGACTGAGGGAGCAGAGCGCGGTGTGGGAAGGACCGGGCAGGAGAAGAGAGAGGCTGGGAGTGAGGGGGTACCTTTCATGGGTGAGGTGAAGAGCAGCAACTCCCCTTCCTACAAAAATACTAGTGTGGAGTGAAGGGATATATGTAAGAACACTTGTGGTGGCATTGCTTGTAACAGCAATGAAGAGTGAAGAGCGGGTGAGGCGGGTGTGAGGCTGGAGATTGCCTGGCCCCCAGGGTCAGCTGGACCTCGGGTGAAGAGTCACCCTCATGACTTGGCGACACCTGGAGAGCATGCTCTTAATATGGATTTCTGTGTGGGGGTTGACTCCCTGAAAATACAGCCTGAGGGATTTGAATGTGTGTACTTGGTTAAGAGAAGATGCTTTAGGAAAACCTGCAAGAGACAGAGAGAGGCAGGAAACGGAGGGGAGAGAGCCCAGCAAAGTCCACCCTCGCCTGACTCAGGAGGTCCCCTAGCGTGCACATCACAGTGTGGAACGGTCATTCAGTGGGACAGCAGGGCCAGGTGTTCATCCACACCTTCCCGTCAGTCATTGCCAGGTCCTGGGTTCCCATCGACCAAGGACAAATCTCCCAAGAAGGCCACAGTCATATGCCATTAGCCACAGCACTTGCAGTAGCCGCGGCTCAGGAACAGGCATGGACAGACAAAGGACTTGGGGAAGACATGCTTGGAACAACCCAATTAGGACACCTCTGTTGATGTGCAAGGCAGAGGTGGGTGGGAGGATTCACGGGCTCCCAAGAACCTGGCCCGTGGCACAGCAGCAAGGAGGCACCAGTGGGTGGGGAGACTCAGGCCTCCTCAGGTGAGCTGTGTGCCGAGGCCTGGCTTGGGCCCACGGGGAAGGTCGATGCCTGGGTGGAGCAGTGGCTGTTCTGAGAAGATGGAAGGCTCTTGCTGATGTGAGATGCGGGGAACCAGCCATTGCTTCAGGGCCAGAGGGAGCGGGGTGCACAGACTTTGCGGTGGAGGAAGAGCGGACGGGTGATGGCGGGCAAGGCCTGTCCTTCCCCGGCCCCACACTGCACATGCCGCTCATGTCCTGGTGGGGCTCCTGCCGCAGGCACTTCACAGGGCCATCTGGACACAGTTCACGGGCCAGTGTGCGCCTGCCGCCATCCACATGCCCAAGGGTGACTTCTTGGGTGTGAAAGTGGCAAGGTTCTCATTATTGGCCACCAAATAGCCACCCCCTCTTTCTCCCTCACCCACTGCACCCTCATTTTGTTCAGAGCAACGATGTGCCGGTCTTTGGAGGTGAGTCATGACTAATTTCTCATCTGAGCATGAAAATACTAGTCCTTGCTTTCTTGGGAAGTAAGGCTGGCCTTTGGACATTTTTGGCCAAATGCATCTGCCTAGAAATCTTCTGAGTGTTTCTCAGGAAATCTTCTATGTCCTTGATAAAAGGGAAAAGGTGGGGTTGGAGCTGTCTTCCTGTTTCTTCCCCCTCTCTCCTCCTTCCCACCTTGGGCTTGGGTGCCATGTCCAGAGCTGCAGCAACCATCTTGTGGCCATGAAGCAAAATACAGAGGTAAAAACCAAGAGAATGGCAGAGATGCCATCTCTGACGTCATTCAGCTGCTGAGCCATTTCCAGAGGCCCCCTACCTCTAGGAGCCTTATGGTGTGAGAAAAAGACGCTCTATTTTGTTTAAAACACTTTTAGTCAATTTTTCTGTTACTTACAGCCGAGTGCATTCCTAGGCAACGCAGGATCTGCTGGGAGCCCCGATTGAGCTCTCCATTCCCCCATGAGCCCGGCACCAGGGTGGACAGCAACCTCTTTGAGAGGGTGGGGCCGGGGCAGAGCTCCCTGTTCAACCCTAGTCCTAGCCGGTCCTGTCTCCTTCCTCGTCTTGTTGAATCATAAAGGTGCAAATCTCTTGTGATCAGTCATAAAAGAGGAACAGCAAAGTGGGCCAGCAGAGTCAGGAAAGAGTTTGGAAAGATTCCCAGAGAAACAGATCAGGAGAAACTCTTTTATGGGATGTTTGCTTTTAGGTCCACAGGCAGATGGCCAGCACAGACACTCCCGGGCAATGGTAACAGACTGACTTTAAAACAGAGCCAGAAATGCAACTGCCACTGCCTGAGCATCCGCCACACATGCTGCGGTTCGTTTCCATTATCTCATGTGCACGACCACCCCATGACGTGACTACAGCTATACCCACGTTTCGGAAGATATGCTGAGGCTCAGAGTAACTCATCTAAGGCCACCCGGTCAGGAAGAGGCAGAGCCTGAAGACCCACCCAGACTGCTGACCCCACTCTCCCTAGATTCAATCTCTGCATAAGGGCATCAGCAGGAGTGAGGATGTTCTAGGGAGGTAGAGTGTGGAGAGAGGGAAGTCACGCACAGCTGGCCTTGTCTACACACGCTCCAGGGTCCTTAGACCCCTCCACGGACCCTGGAGCCATGGCTGATGCCCACATCCCACGTCTGCACCAGCCTTTAGTCTTGATTCTCAAAAGGCCCCCCCCCCCCCCCCAAGCAACTGCTCAACCAGCAGCTCACCGGAGAAGTCCGAGTCCTCTCCCCCGCTGGCGTTCCTTCTGCTCTGCTGTGGGCAACGTTTCCAGGAACCAGAGAGTCCCCGTCCCCACGTCTGGACTGCGTGAGAGATCCCACCACCCACGGCTCAGCTCCATTCATTCCAGCCAGGGTGACCAGAGGAAAGGCAGATGCCATCAAGATGTCCTGGAGGCGTCCAGATCCTGTCAATGACAAGCATGATGTTTCCCTCTGTTTCGATTTTGTGACCTCCCCATACGTTTCTAACAATGACCTTTTTGCTTCAGGTAGTCAACCAACCTCACTAGGAGGTCTATCCACAGTCGGTTCCCTGCGTGCATATAAAACATGACACGGTGAACAGATACTCTGCTTACAAGTAATGTTACAGACATTGCACAACGGAACTCACCCCAAACTTGCTTGGCCATAATCACCCCATGCCCCCTTCTGAAGCCCCCCACTCTTCAGCACACCTGCCCACACCGCTTCCCAGCAGAACGTCTGTCTGCCTGCAGCTGTCCTCTCCTGGGGTAGGCAGCAAGCACGTGGCACCTCCCCTCCTCTAAGAACTGCCTTGGATCCAGGGGTGGGGGTTAAACTGTCTGAGCTGAGTCTCAGCTAAATAAACAGGAATGAGCCTCTGACCCCAGCTTGGCCAATCAGGTTCTTCTAAGAATCTAGAATTTTGCACCAGAGACTAGGAGTCAGTAAGGATGTATCTCAATACAAGCTCTTTGAAAAGGAGGGTCATGATCTCCTGCCGCTGAGGTCTCCCAAACTTCTGCATTCTTGCCACTGTTGAGATTTACTAGTTCATTTCTTCCTTGGATTCCTGAAAACAACCAGATTCTCCTGATAACTCTCTTATTTAAACAGACTGGTCAGTTTCTGTTACAAGCAAAGTAGTCAACACATTCCTGTTTCTCTGGCCTTTTCTTGAAGTCTGTTATGTTTTGAAGGGAACAGATGGGAAGAACTTATGGAGCAAGGAGTGTGGAAATTGTCTCAGGCTGCCCTATACAGTTGTGCTGGTTGTACACTGCACTGTTTAGGAGTGGGGGCAAACCGTCTCTTCTTTGCAGAAATTGGCCAAGAAAGGAACTTCGCTATAGTCACTTCTTCAGGTGCAGAGATGATGCAGATGTCTCTGGAAGCTGGGTGTGTGGAGACCATCCTCTATCCCCTGTCAGGCAAAATAGTCCCCATCTTATTCTGTGTCCCCCCAAGACTGAGTGCTTACTTCTACCCCGGTGTTCTGCAGGCTGCTTCATGATGTGATGTGTATTTAGACTGTGGGTTCCTCAAGGAAAGCAGCAGCCTTATTTATACGGGTGTTCCCAATACTAATCTTACTGCCTGCAACATAATAAGTGTTTATTAAATTCTTCTTGATTGACTGATTAAACAATTGAATGAAAGAACAATTAGGGCTAAATTGGAGATAGGCTCCTGAAGGGTTAATTCCATTCCCTTTTCTGTGGTGTGTGTGTGTGTGTGTGTGTGTGTGTGTGTGTGTGTGTGTGTGTAAACCCTGCGGGGGCTGTCAACAAAAAACCAGCTCTGCTGGGCTCACACCTCCACCACAGTGAACTCTACCCGCTGTCAGAATCCCTTTGTCCTACTAGAACTAAGTCAGTTTGCTGCCTGTTGCTTGGAATGAAAAGTCATAACATTGGGGACCGGAGAGTCCCTTGATTGTATAGTGATTTTCTGTTTACGGAGGACTTCAGAGGGCAGGCTCCTGGCCCTCCCCTGGACCCATGGCTGTCTGGAGCGAGTCCCTGAGGAGCAGGGAGAGTGGCCTCTCTGCCTGGGGAGGGGTCTGACAGGGAGCTTCAGAGAGGTGAGCTGTGCCTTCCGTTCTCCAGGCTTCCAGTCTGACAGCCTCCTGCCTCCGGTTCTGCATTCGAATTTAACGACAGCTACAACACGGGTAGGTAAGGAACTCCCGGCAGAGGAAGGATTCCCAGAAGGACCCGTCCAACGAGTGCAACTGCCACCCACGTGGCACAAAGCAGGCGCAGCTGTGGAGAAGCAGGGCGGGACGGGACGGGGTGGATCTGATGCCCACCAAAATTCACGCATTCAAAACATGTGCCATCTGAGAAGCCCGGTCACCCGACCAAAGCGTGGGTGGCCACGGAGCCGCAGCACCGACAGCAAAAACTCAGCCTGCCCTGACCCGGTGTGCCACTTTGGACCCTGGATTCAAAAGGCAGAAATTGCCTAGAAGTTCTCTGCAGTGAGGATCCGGGCCAACGACGGCTGAGAGTTAGGACGCAGTTATGATGATGGAGTGACCCTGATCACAGCTAACACGCCAGACACGGTTCCAAGGGCAGCAGGTGTGTTATCTCATTCAATCCCCATAATAAACTCATGCGATCAATGCCTCTGTTATCCCTGGTTTGCAGAAGTGGAAGCAGCTCATCACACTCACCCGACTGGCAGGGGTGGGTTGGACTGGCCCGGGAGCAGGACGCTCATGCCCAGACTCCAGGCCCTAGATGCTCCTGCACCACCCTGGGCTCCTTCCCCTCGGAACCTCTGCATGTGCCGCTGCCTCTGCTGGGCTCTCAGTGACTAACAACCACTGTACAATACGATGGAAGTTTTGCCCAAGCCTCTAAGACCACGGATCTCAGACAGATCCGTCAGTAGACCCTAGAAAAAGTAGCCAGATCCTGGGTAAATGCATCATTTCATTGTAGAGTTTGTTAACACAATCAGGAGCAATGGGAAGTCAGGAGGAGGAGTTTTGGAGAGAGGATGGAGATGTAGTGATGCTAACTTACTGGAGGTTACTCAAGAGGCAGGATCTGTCATAGTGTGACCTGGGGCAAGCTGAAGTGGGTCTGCAGTGTCTCCATGGCAGGCTCAGAACTGCTGTTCCTTTCCCTCCTGGATGCAAGGCTGGACTATATCTCCCAGCTTCCCTTGCTGCTGGGTGTGGTCATGTGCTGAATTCTGGCCAATGGCACGAAAGCGGCCATGTTTGCCCGGGTAGGCTCTCTTCCCCTCCTGCCAGAGAGGTCCTTAGGGAGAACTCCAAGGCTCCAAGGGGTGGTAGGACTGACTCCAAGGACAGACCTGGTGCCAGAATTCCTTCATGGAAGACCACCCTCCAAACACCTGTCTCGGCTTTTCTTTTCTTTCTTTCTTCTTTTCTTCTTCTTTTTTTTATTTATTTGATTTATTTATTTATTTATTTATTTTTATACTGAGGAATTAACCCAGAGGGGCTTTACCACTGAGCTACATCCCCAGCCCTTTTTATTTTTTACTTTTTAATTTTGAGACAGGGTCTTGCTAAGTTGCTTAGGGCCTTGCTCAATTGCTGAGGCTGGTCTTGAACTTAAAAATCCTCCTGCCTCAGTCTCCCTAGTCGCTGCGATTACAGGCGTGTGCTCCTGTACCCAGCCTGTCTAGACTCTTCATGGGTGAAAAATGGATTTTGTTAATCCACAGAAATTCACAGGTTATAGCCTAAACTTTCTAAAAACTTTGCCAGGAGAAGAACACAGGTAAGCAAGCTCACCATAATTGCAAAGAGAAATCAATTGATGAAATTGCCAGCGATTGAGGCAGGTGGCAGGACCGACTGCGGAACATTCCCCAGCCTCTCCTAGCTCCTCCTATAGTTTGGAGCAATCAATCTAGCAGTAAGTTTTTACTGTGTGCCCAACTCGTGTTACGACCACAGAAAAGATGAAAGATTCCTCCTGGCCCGCCAGAGGCTTTTAAGGGAGACACAATATGTCCATGGAGTGAGATTCCAGAATGTTCCAGAAACCTGTGGCAAATGCTTATCACACATACACCATTCATGGATCCCCTCTTATCTTATCAATGGTGACCCTGGAGTTATATAAATGAAGACAGAGACTTCAGAATTACATAACCTTAGAAGACTTGATCACTGTTATGTCCCAGGCCAAGTCATACTCAGTGAGAGAGGGTTTTATAATGTAATGTGTAAGTTACAAAGTTCTATCCATCTCCTGGGACCTTCTCCTCCACCCCATCACACTGCCAGCCCCGCAACATGCCCACCATAAGCGCTGGGGAAGCGTAGGTTCTCTGAGAACTATGAAGTATGCTAGGTCTTGGAACTAGAGTAGTGAACAAAACCGATTGAAGTCCTGCTGTCAGGAAGTAATATGGAGGAAAATAAAGCAGAGAAAGGGAGCAAAGAGATCAGAGTTCTCTCTGAAGAGATGGCACTTGAGCAAAGACTTGAATGAAGTGAATCATGTGGACATCCGCAGCAGGAAGGAGAGAGCATATGTGCAAAGGTCCTGAGGTAGATGCTTGCTTGGTGCACTTGAGGAAAAACAAGGAAGTTGATATGGCTGGAACAGAGTCAGTGCTGGCAAGAGTCATAGGAGCTGAGGCCCAGAAGGCAATGGGGGCTTTGGCCCTCGCAGGCCATTGCAGGTCTTCTGGGTCATTCTCTCTCTCTCTCCCCTTTCTTCCTTCCAATACTGGGGATTGAACCCAGGCCCTTGCACATGCTAGGCAAACACTCTACCACTGAGCTACATCCCCAGCCCTCTGGATTTTTCTTGAGGTGCAATGAAAGGCTAGGGAAGTGTTTGTAGCAGAAAAGTGGAGTGATCAACGTGAACTTTAAAGCATCAAAATTCCACCTCGCTGTCCTATTGAGTGTGGAGGCAGGAGGGTCACTGTGGAGGCAGGAGGGTCACTGTGGAGGCAGGAGGGCCAATGAGAAGGCTACAGAAAGAAGCCAGGTGAGAGGCGATAACATCTTTGTCTGGGATGGCAGTATCTGTGGTTGTGAGTAGTCTTATTCTGGCTCAATTTTGAGAGCAGAACAAACAGGATTTGGTGGCAGCTTATGGAGGAGAAAAGAGAGGAGTTGAGATAATTCCATGATCTGGGGCCTGAACAACTAGAAGAAAGTGGCTATTTTCCAAGGTAGGAAAGACTTCAGGAGGGGCTACCGTGGGGATGGCTTTTGGAGTTCAACTCTGGATGCTTTAGAGGTGCCCATGGATTATTTAATTGGAGATGATCAATAAGCAATTGGGTATGTGACTTTTCGGGGGAGATGTCTGGGTTGGAGATACCCCCTCGGGAGCCGCACACGGTGTTTAACGTCACAAGGCCAGATGTGACCACCTCGTTCAGACGCAGAGGAGAAAACCTTTGAGTCTGGGTGAAACTCCATGCCAATGTCAGAGGGACAAGAAGGAGCCACACAGGAGGTGGGGGAGGACTCGAGGTGGCGAGAGGGGTCCGAAGAGAAGAGAAGGAGGTGTTCCAGGAAGAAGGGAGCCACCTGCGGTGTCGGCTGATGTGGGGAGGCTGGGAGGCGAGGCCCGAGGACTGACCTGGATCAGACAGCACGAAGTCACGGGAGCCTGGGGAGCGTGGAGAGTCATCTTGTGAGCAGCAGGGAGGAGAGCTGGCTAGGGGGGGGGCTTCCAGGGGTTGGGAGGCGAGGCCATGGGTGGAGGCACGCTCCTGACAAGCCTCACTATAAGAAGGAGTGGAGAAATGGGGCAGGATCTGGCGTAGGAGACGGGAATTAACAGTGTCTGTTTTTTTTTTTTTTGTTTATTTTTTAAAATGGTGTTTGGATGCTTTGGGAAATGATCCCACAGAAAAAGAGAACTGTCATTAAAAAAAAATGGAGATGGTATTTTCAGGATTGATGAGACGAGAAGGGATGAGACCCAGGGCATCCTCTCCACGACAGAAGCATGTGCGGTTCTACGGGAGCACGGCAGCCCTAATGGGCAACGAGGCACAGGCTGTCTGTCCACTTGGAAACCTATGAAGTTACCTTCAGAGCGTTCCATTTTCTTCGGGAATCGGGAGAGAAGGTTACTGCTAGGAGTGAGGAGGAGGAAGAGGAGGAAGGAGCTCTGAAATCGTTATCAGGGATTGGAGAGAGAATGACTGAGCCACAGGCACGAGGCTAATTACCAGGTCGCATCCAGGGCCTGTTTGGGGTTGGTGGACATAAATTGAAAGGCAGCAGTCAGCAGGGTTTGAGGTTTTCCCCCAGCTACGCTCAGCTGTCAGTTTGCAGGTGCGACCTTAGGCAGGGCGTCGGGTTTAACCTGAGCTGGAGACAACTGTGTCGGGGGGCCCACCCATCTAAGAAGAGAGTCACCCACCCCACATTTGCATTTGGGGTGTTCCAAAAGATCTCTCCTACCAGGATGCCTTTGTGCTCTTGGGACAAAGAGTAGTGGTGACCACAAGTGTTTATCCAGTTCCTCTCTGCCAGGCGCCTCTCTGAGCACTTTCAGGATCACCCTGTGAGGTAGGTGCTCTTATGACCACCATGTCACTGATGAAACACTGAGGCACAGAGAGGCTGAGCTACTTGCCCGAGGCCACACAGGCAATAAAGGGCACAGTCAGAGTGGCATGAAGACAAGCCCAGCCAGTTCCACTCTAAAGTCTAGGTTTTCCACTGGACACCCAGAAAGTCCATCCCTGATAAACGTGCCACCCACCAGGCACCCCGGCTTGGGGCTGTGGAGCTCAGCACCTCATGCAAACTGGCAGATTTCCTGAATCTAGACACCAGGCGAGGAGACATATCCCGATCCGTAGCCCGACTCGTGAAGGGCTGTGGCTTAGCTCAAGTCCTAGGGACGCGCCTGTCTGACGGAGCTCTTCTCACCCCATCAGGGGAGTTAGGAAAGGGGAGAATGGTGATCGGTGACCCACAGCCAGCCCGCCTCAACTGTGGCAGTGGGGGCAGAGGAGGACGTTCACCCCTCGTCCCAAACTCCCTCCTAATTAACAATATTGCGCCACAACAGCACGCCTGCATGCTCACAAACATCTGCATGACCCGGCGGATGCCCTATCCACCTGCTTCTCTTTGAGTAATCAGGGCAATGGTCTTGTTGGTCTAGCCAGAGAGATCAGGGAGACACTTCTGTTCAATACCTCAAAAATCCGCATATGCATTCCCCAAACCTTGGACTGGACTACCCTAACTCGCCCACCTGTCCCATGTCTCTGGGGCCTCCTCGCTGGGCAGGACCAGCCGTCCCCTCAGGCCTCAGCAGCTGCAGTCCCTCCCCCAGGATAACCCTTCGCCAGGTGTGTTTGCTTCTGATAGGACGAGTACCCTTTTTGGAGACTCCCCTGTTTAAGGGGTTGGGATTGTTCATCTTGCTTTTGGCGTATTCAGGAAGACAAATGCACCCGCTGACCCTACGGGGGAGCCAGGTCCCTCAGCGAGGGGAAGACCTAGTGGGGATGATTTGGGCCGTGACCGTGAACAGACCTCAGAGCCACAGCAACCGGGGAGTGAAGTGAGTCTGGGAGGGAGAGTGTGCCCAGGATGGGCTGTCTATTCCCCGAAGGCCCCAGAGGTCTCCGGGAGGAGATCGCGAGTGGCTGGTGGACATCTTTAATTTTCAAACAGCTCAGCCTCCCTCCCTCCCCTTCCCCAGTGAGTCTCTGGGGCCATCAACTCGCACCTCCCTCCTGGCCCCACCCACGAAGCCAGAGCAGGGAGATGGAGTCCTACCCCCGGTATTGGACGCTCAGCCCCACCCCCTGACATGGCCTGGGCTGAAGCCGGGACAGCGGGGCCTCGGCGTTGGTCCTCCATTTCCCCCGGTGTGAGGGAAGTGAGGCGGCCCCTGATGACAGATCCTCCCCCGCCTTGCAATCTGGCTTCCTGGGAACTGTGGAGCAGCACACGGAGCAGGGAGAGGGTGCAGCCACTCCATGGCCTAGGGGGAAAAGGAGCCCCGCAGGAGGGTCAGGAGCAAATCACAGCCTCCGAGGAGCTCTGGGAAACACAGCCAGAGCCTGTGGAGGGGCCGCCTCCAGGAACCACAGGTTGCCCAGGGCAGCTCCTGCCTCCAACAGGCTCAAAGGCTCTAGGTACCGAGTTCAAGGCCCAGAATGTGGCGGTGTTCTGAAGCCAGCCTTTGAAAGCACTTAGTGAAGTAACACATTTCATTATAGAGAAACCAGAAAAGCTAGTGGAGGGGGGAAAGTTCTAGAATCTCAGCCCATGGAGACAGACATCTTCACATCTTCACACCTTTGTTTTTTTTTTTTTTTTTTTTTTTGATCTTCCCATCAGTACTTCTCCACGTACATCTGCACATCAATATATCTTACACAGATGGCTCCATGCTACAGGTGCTGTTTTGTACCCTTCCTTTCCACCCGATGATACGTCATGTTCAGCTTTCAATGTCAGCACACACAGCGCTACATCATTCTTAATGACTGCATTGCAATCCTTTGGGTCGATACACTAAAATTCATTTAACCAACCCCTACTGTTGGGTATTTATGCTGCTTTCAAATGTTTTCCTATTATAAACAAAGCCGGAGTGAATATTTTGGTACATACAGTCTGTGCCCTTGAGGAACTCACAGCATAAGAATTTGGGAGGGGGAATTCCATTGCTTTAGTGTATGGCAGGTGAAATAATAACTGTTGATTTTAATAATAACAATGAAAGTAAAAGTCCCTTTTACTAAGCACATACTTCATGCCAGGTGCCGCACTGAGGGCTTTACGCTCATGTGTCGCTTGATCCTTACAACAACTCCACGAGGCTGGTATTATTAATATTCCTGTTTTGCAAAAGAGGAGAGAGATGGAAGCTCAAAAGAAGGAAATGATTTGTCCAAGGTCACATGATGATTAAGTGACAGAGACAGCATTCAGACCTAGGTCTGAAACCTCCACAGTCTAAGCTGTGGGCTACACACTAGATTTTCTCTTGACAGTTACTTGGATCTTTTCCTGGATTTGAGCCTCAGACCTAATCCTTTTCAGGTACAGGTTTAGGTAATGAGATAGTGTAACAGACCATGTAAGGGTGGGAATGGCCGCAGATTCTTTCTCTTCCTGCACCTGTGCCTGTGTGCAACACGAGTCCAAAGCTTCTCCCTCAGAGAGTGGAACTGCTTTGACCTTGAAACCAATTCGGGCCTCTGTCCCCTGCTTTACAAAAGGATGGGGCAGAGGGGATGCTGGGCCAGTTCTGAGCCTAGGCCTCTGGAGGCGCCTGGGCTTCTGCTGTCGCCTAGGCTGTCTGCACTGCAGAGCTCAGGCTCGAGGGCTGGAGGCGGAGGGCTGGGGCCCATGGCTGATCCTACAGAGCCTAGCTGATTGACAGCTGTCTGAAGATGAAGGAGAGAACCCAACCAGGACCAACAGATCCCCCCCCACTGAATCGTGAGTTCATAAATGCTTACTGTTTTAAGTCTACACGTCACGGCCTGGTGGTTATGTAGCAGGAACTCATGGGAACGCTGCTAGCTGATGGGTTATTGTGGGTGAAGCAGTCTGGGAGAAAGGGGGCTCTGGTGGGGTTTGCAAGCACGTGGCCAGGAAGGCTTCGCAGAGGAGCAGGGTGAGCAGTGACTAGGCAGGCCTACTGACGCAGAGCAGGGGCGTGGGCCTGCATGCGCAATGAGACCAACCTCGCTGCTGGGCTGCGCGTTGCCAGAGACTCCTCTCCAGAGCCTGGATTAAGCAGAAACCTCCCTCTGGCCAGAAAGGCATCTAGATGTCATTTACACACCAAGGCGAGAAATAAAACACCTTGCAGTTTCCCTGGCAGCCTCTCCCAGGTCTACCCCGAGGGCTGGAGCAGAGATAAGTTGGATGATGGTCTCCCTTTCAAGTGGAGAACTGGAATTCCCATCTCCGGCCACAGGAAGACTAGGCTCCTTCTGGGGCTTCTCCTGCCCCTGACTGGGACTCGGCCCTGAGATGTCCTGTGCCCTGGGAAGTCCTGAAGGAAAAGGGCCTGCATCCTTCCACCAGGCGCTTTGTGTGAGGGGTGTTTTCCAGTAACCCGTACCCAGGTGACCCTGCAAGTGTGTGTGTGTGTGGGGGGCGGGGTGCGGTGCAACAAGCCATTCACTCATTCCACAAACATGTCCAGCCCAGGCACAGTGGCACTGTGCCTTGTCTAAGGTGACCCTGAGCAGCACACATCCCAGTGTGGAAAGCAGACTCAGGTAGAAGTCTGGGGTCTTTAAAGCCCCACCCTCGCTAGCCACCTCTTTCTCCTTTGCTTTTCCTGGTTGCTTAATAAATGTATCTCTTGCCAGGCACAGTGGCGCACGCCTGTAATCCCAGCACTTGGGAGGCTGAGGCAGGAGGATCGTGAGTTCAAAGCCAGCCTCAGCAATGGCGAGGCACTTAGCAACTCAGTGAGACCCTGTCTCTAAATAAAATACAAAAAAGGGCTGGGGATGTGGCCCAGTGGTCGAGTGCCCCTGAGTTCAATCCCCAGTACCAAAAAATAAATAAACAAACAAATAAATAAATGTATCTTTTGAAACTCCTGTACCTAGTTGCAGCTAAATCTAGCTGAGAACACAAGTGGTGGTCCAGGAGTGGACCGGTCTGGTCTAGGCTGGTGACGGAGCAGCCTCTGGTATGTGCGGGAATCCGAGGAGTTGGATAATGAGAGGAGCGATGGACGAAGGGCTGGGGGAGCGGGCGCTGGAGCTGAAGCTGCACACTCTTCTTGGGTTTGGTGTCAGCTAGGAGAAAGTGGGGCCCGGGTGGAGTTGCTGAGGCTTTGTTCTTGTAGGAACTCCAGGTGACAGGTTGGAGTCCAGGGGGCATTGCTACCTGGTATTCTGCCACTGTGCTAACAGAAACAATTTTTCACACTTAAAATTATTCTTTTTAGCAATGTTTACCAATGCCCTGGCCTTATGGGAGGTACTGGGAGCTAAAAAAGGATCTCGCCTCCAAGAACCTGTGGTCCATTGACACAGACAGGTGTGCAGACTAATGGGTGCCTTCCAAGGTGACAGACACCAGAGATGGGAGGCCAGGGTGCTCAGGGGACCCCGGGGAAGGGCCTGGGTGGGCCGGAGGGCTTTGTGTTGGAATTGGATATGTAGGAGTTCTCAGGTGATGAAGAGGGACCCAGGAAGGTTTGGGAATTGAATATACCAAGATGCAGCAGAATGAAAAAGCATAAAACACTGCAGGGTCCCCAAGTTTGAAATGAACAAAGTTCAGTGGGAAGAAGCTTGGCAGGAGGCAGGCAGGAGCCAGACCCAGCAGGGATTTATGGGCCAATTGGAACAGCCTGGTCATTCTGCAGAAAATTGAGAGCCCTTGAAAAGCTTTAAGCAGAGAGTGACTTGATTAGAGCCATCTTTTAGGTAGAGTTGGGTGGTAGCTGTGTGGGGGATGGTCTGTAGAGGGGTAAGAGCAGGGCACTTACACCAGCTAGGAGCTTCTGTAGGAATCTCAGCAAGAGATGATGGAGACAGGCACAGGGGAGACCAGAAGCCTGCCCGCATCCAGCTGTGTGATCTTGGATAAGTCACTTAACCTCTCTGTACCTGACTTTCTTCATTACTAAACTAAGGTTCATAAACACATGTTCCATGAATGAATGAGATGATCCACATAAGGTACTGAGTACTTTCAAATGCTCTGTAGTTAATCTTTATTATTAAATCCATAGACTTGATAATGATTAGGTAGGGGCTATTGGCTAGAGGGCGAGTCTAGTGTTGGCTTCTACATGGCTGGCTGCAATGGTGCCATTCCCAGGAGTGAGAAAAATAAGAGTACTGGAAGAAAAAAAAAAAAGTCTGCTCTTTTCCAGGAGAATGAAGAGGGCACTTAGGATATAGATTAAGCTCTGCTGCTCACTTCTAACGACACCTGCTAATGCCGGCCGGGTTTTGTGTAACAGGCTAGACTCCAGCCCGAGACTGGCAGCAGTGGAAGGCACCTGCAGAGGCTCTCCTGCCTCAGCCCCACTTCCAACCCTGCTGCAAGTGGTGACACAAGTGAAACGGGTGTACGATCGGATCGTCCCCACCTTCACAGATGCAGAAGCAAGGCTCAGTGCCATTGCCAAGGAGAAGTGAGCGCAAGGGGAGGGGGCACGCGTCTCACCTCAGATCTTCTGACCCCCACGACCCCAAGTTGCTGCCCTCCCTTTGTCTCTCTGTGGGCTTCCCAACGCCTAGGTGTCAGCAGCACCCTGTAGAAGCTATGGATTCTGACCTTCCTGTCTCCCAGGAGTGGAAGGGGGTAGGGGAGGGATAGAGCGGGGTAACCCAATTTTACTTGAGTTTCCATAGAAGGAGTTCAACTCCTTGAAAGCCCTTGCTACAAGCCCAGAGCTCTCTGGCGGAGTTAGGAGTAAGGCAGGAGAAGTATCACCTGTAGCCTCCCTCTGGAGATGCCCCAAAGAAGAAGAGAGCGGAGGAGGAAGGAGAGGCAGCCTCCTCCCAGCACGGTGTTCCGGGGCCAGAGGACCCAGACAATGACCTTTCACAGCCACCAGAAGGTGATCAATGACTTTTTTTTTTTTTTTAGTATGAGAACACTGAAAGCCAGGGAAGTCAGGCACCCAAATTGTTGTCATTCTTCTGTGACAACTGCACCTTTGGGTGAGGAAAGGACCTGGGACCCAGCATGAGGACAGCCTCCTTTAACTCAGTGTGTTTTGTCACTCACCCGAGAAAGTGCTCTACCTTTAATTACTGCTTTTGTGAAGATAACCGGGTGAATCAGCTCCTGTTAAAGGGGCTCCGTGGAGTAGTAGGAGTGGGGAATGGGCTTGCTTTTTCACGGGGCTTAATGTGTATCTGTCTCCAGCCTGTAATAACGATGGTAGCTAATTAGGAAGGAAATCCAAATGGAACGTGCTGGCAGCCAGGAAATGTGGTCAGTGAACACCAGACAGCCCCATGCACCAGATTCTGTTAGCACCATCCCGCTCACGTCTGAGGAAACTGAGGCTCAGAGAAGGAGAGTGACTTCTGGCTCCATGCTCAGGCAGCTACAGGACTGGGTGGGCACGGTGCAAAGACCATCCATGGTGACCGGATCCACCCCGGAGACCAGAGGGCAGCTTCAGAGGCTCATCTCTAAGGTAAGCCTGGAACAGGAACTCCTGACCTTGGATTCCATCCCTGAATGGAAAGGCCAGGACCTGGGAATCTTGGATCAAACCTGTGGCCCAATTGCACAGACCCTGCTCATTAGTGGACAGTGATCGAACAGGTCAGGAGAGGTGAAAGACCTTAGAGTCCCATCCTGCCCCTAAGAGCTCTTTGACCTCAGAAAGGGGTTTACTTGGTTTGAATCTCAGATTCCCAGTCTTATAGAACACAACCAATTACAATGCCTGTTGTTCTGATTACCGTGGCCTTGTAATAGATCATCCCTCAAATTAGCAGTTTAAAACAGTGGCTCACGACATTGAGGATCAGGATCTCGGGAAGGGTTAGGCTGGACAGATCTGCTGTGGGGACTGTCAGATGACTCTAGTTCAGAGTTAACTGGGGCCGCTGCCCTCTGAAAGCTCAACGGAGCTAAATGTCCAAGGCGGTTCAGTTGGGTGGCTGCCTAAGTGCACAGTGGACGGAGCTGTTCCTTGGAACGTGCACACATGTCCTCTCCAGCTTGGCAGCTTGGGGCTTGACATCTTCCACGCCACTCAGAGCTCCCCAAAGGGAGTGTCCTTTCTAACACCAGGAAACTGAATCACCTTCTCTGACCGAGAGCATCAGAAAACAGCCAGCCACTCCATAGCACTCTATTGATTACAAGTGAGTCACAGGACAGCCAGGTTCAAGGGGAAGGCAAATTCTGCTTGTGAATAGGCGAGGGGAAAAGGTTTCAGCAGAGCAGGTGATACTGTTGCTGTCGTTTTTTTTTTTTTTTTTTTTTTTTGGAAAATGCAATCTGCCACCCCTGTATTATGGTCTTGCACATGGGATTAAACTATTGTATAGGAAGCATTTAAGACAATGCTTAGCCTGTAGGAAGAGATCGGTAAAGGTTAGCCACTGTGACCAGATATGCCCTGCTTGGAAATGATCTTTCCACCTATCAGGTTGGTGGAAAGGGTTGAGGGAAGCATAAAAGGAGTTCCTGGTGGTGGAATGTTGGCAGCGTTGGCTCAAAGGCCCTAGCAGAGAAGGTAAGATTTCCCCCAAGAAAGAGCAAGAACTTCTAGTAAATGGGCCCCAGGGGAGAGAAAACCGGGAAGGACTTCTGAGAGAGTGCAAGAGTGAATTCTCATCTGTGCTGCTGAAGGGCCTGACATCTTGAGCAAGCGGAGCTGTGATCTAGGAGCCAGGAAGGAGGAGGTGAGGACAAGAGCCAGGTGCCTGAGGCTGAGGCGGGAGGGAGCAGCACACCCCGGGCTCCTACTGTATAGGAAGAAGAGGGGACAGTCTGAGGAAGGACGCAGGGTCGCCAGGCCCAGCAGGAAAACCAACATGCAGTCCCAGGGTATACAGCTCAGTCCTTGGAGACAGAACAGCGCTGGGCCTGTGTCTGGGCTGGTCCCCAAGGACAAGGAAGTTGGTCCCCAAATCTGTTCATCAGATAATAGGATGAATCTGGAGGTGTCCCCCCTGGCTTCCTTAAGGTTTTCTAACCCAGGGAATCTCAGTCTGAATTTCCTAAGAAAGTCTGCAGAAACCACTCTTGTGTGTTGTCGCCTGAAGTGCTTGGAGCAACGGAGCCGCGGGAAGAACTTTAGAAGCAAACTGGAGACAAACAGCTTTTTATTTTGATAACTTTTCTCTCTGGTTCTAACAACAACTAACACACGCCAAACACACCACTAAAATGGCGCTGACCCAATCAACAATTTCGGCCAAGTCACTCAAGATCCCGTAACAAGTCCCATGAGACTACGGGTGGCGACAATGGCCAAATCTCCATGGCTCATAGTCAACTACAATTCAAGTCAATCTCCAAACAAGACTTGTGTTTCACTATTACTCTTTAAAAACATATTTTTTAAGCTGTAGATGAACACAATACCTTTATTTAATTTATTTATTTTTATGCAGTGCTGAGGATCAAACCCAGTGCCTCACACATGAGAGGCAAGCGCTCCACCACTGAGCCCTAGCCCCAGACCTCTTTTTTAAAAATGTATATAGACGGATCCAAGATGGTGGATTAGAGGAAGCTGCACTTCAGGACAGCTCCTTGGAAAGAATCCAACAAAGCAGATAAATTGCCTTTCATCATATATATATAGGCTGAAAATACCGATCTCCTGGATGGTTTGATTACCACTACCAGAGAGAGAGAGAGACAAGCTGTCTGTAGCGGCTGGAGCTGCGAGGCTCCTGCAAAACCGCCTGGGTGGTGCACAGGCCGTGCCAAACAAGGTCAGTGTGAGGAGACTGCGCTACTGCTGCAACCCCAGCCGAACTCACAGCACACCAGCGTGAAACCGGCGATAGAAACCAGCGATAACAGCCAGCGGGATTGGTGCTGGGGAGCCACGGGAGACCGCGGGTCCACACACCAGTTCGAATCCACACTCCGCCTGACGCGACCCTCGGTACTGGGGCCCCGGACAGAGCGGCGCAGAGATCTGCGATCGGCAAGCGGGGCAGAGTGGAGCGGGCCACGGTCTGGAGCAGCGCTGTCTGCACCACAGTCACAGGTGTGGCTTCCTGGTGCGATCGGCGAGGATACTGGAGTCTGCAGAACTGCTGTTGACTGGAGGGAGAGCACCGCCATCTTTGAAAGCTGCAGGGGCTGGTCCTGACGGAGGGGAGGAGACGGAGAGCGACGGCTGCATCCATCCAGGGACTCTCCAGCTCTCTGGAGACAACGCACAATTGGGTGAGACTTGGGTGGTCAGAAGGGGAAGGCGTTTCTGAGGCTAGCGCAGCGGCCGGCCACAAGAGGCTGCAGCTGTGGGTGGGCTTGGGGAGGGGGTGCCTTCTGGAAGGTCCCCTTCCCTTCCCGGCGCCATTCATCTGCTGACACACGCAGTCCCCCTGGGCCACTCCTTCACTGATCCGTGCAGCCACTGGCCTAAGATGTAGCCTTGATTTCACTAACAGGATCACAGACTGTGATCCAATAGCAATTGGTTTGAACTGGAAAGGAAAAAAAGAGGGGGGCTTCCCAGGGCCCGTTTTGTCTGAGACTTGGGGTTTGACTTTTTTTTTTTTTTTTTCTTTTTCCTTTTCTTTTTATTGGTCTGCTTGATTTTTTGGATTGCAGGGAGGGGTTTTTTGTTTGTTTGTTTGTTTATTTTTCTTTTCCTTTTTTTGGCTTTGTTTTGTTCTGCTTTTTTTTTTCCTTCCGCATTGATTGTTAGTGTGTTTGTTTGCTTCCGCTCCTTTTTTTCTTTCATTCTTTTCCTCCTTCTCACTCTTGTATCTTTTCTTCCTCCTTCATCTTTCATGTTTACATCCTGCCAGTGCATACTAAACAGAGGCAAAAACAAGTTATACGCAAAACTTGGGATTTCTAGAACTGGTGCAATTGAACTGGGTAGCAAAGTGGTGTTATATATAGCTTACTCTCTATTTCCTTGATTCTCTCTCTCCTCTCTCTTACACCAATTCCTACTCTTTTATCATTTTTTTTCTTTTCCAACTTACTATATATATAAATTGATCTTTTTACCTAATTGTCAACCCCATTCTCTTTCTTCCATCGTCTACTGATACTAAACCACTTCCACTAAACCATTTCAATAGATATCTC